>OY282558.1:25121141-26321141 GCA_958295665.1 Tipula vernalis
ATTGTGTGCAAATATAGTTATTATAACACGTTCTGATATCCGACTTAATTATTTTATGAAGTTGAATGCTTCATAGTGACTATGACATAGAGTAGTGTAAAAAGCTCTTGATTTTGCTAGCAGTTTGGATTTTCTCTTACTCAATCTTCTCAAACCAATAGAAAATCTCTCCAAAATTCTAGAAACTATTGTTATTAAGTTTTGTGTTGAAATAAAATAAATTGACTTAGGCAAGATTACGAATTACAGGTATTTGAATTACGTAACGAAAATACCAACTACAATTTGTAACTCGTTGTTAAAGTAACAGTATCTTGTATTTTAATTATCTAAATTCTAAGTAGATATAATTTGTATTTTTAATACATCAGTTTTTATAATTCCTTGTTTACATTTTTAAAAGCCGTCCAGAACCGTCAATATAAAACCTAATGTTAATGATCGTTGTTTTAATGATACGTTTGTTCACTAAACGAATTTTGTCAAATCAAATTTATCAATTTACAAATGCAAAGTAATTGTAATTTGTATTTTAATTGCTCAGTCAAATGTAATTTTCACTCACAAGGTTGGGCATATGGTGGTAGTCTATCAATAATAATAATAATATGTAACATTGAGGTTTATATGATTTTAACATGGTTAACAATTACTTAAATAAAAATGAAAAACGCATTAATTTATGTTAACTTTCTACAAAATTAACCATTTTGCTTGAAAAATGAGTCGAATGAGAGCGTATTATATTTGATAATTACCATGACAAAAAAATACTCTAATACAAGGAAAATATGACCACCCACATTATGAAACAAATTTCTCTTGACTCAAGAGACACGATGTCCCTATCATTCCCACGAGTTTTATTTCTTTTCCACTTTCTCAAACACAATAAGAATAACTTCGAGTACATCACCCAACGAAATCAAACATTTTAATATTATTTCTGTTCATATTTCAATTTTTCATATTACATTTTATTTCAGTTTTGCTATAAAAATTAATCCACCTTTAAAATTAGCTAAAAAGGTGTACATAGAAATTCAGAAAAGATAGCATCGACCCAGTCTCCAAACAACCTTTTTACCTAAATATAAAACTTTAATCACATTGATTTATAATTTAGGTGGTTGGATGGAACTCATCACAAATTGATTTGTATCGACAAATTTTTAAGTTGTATTATTATAGAGGTACTAAAAAATGGTTAATGAATTTAAACATTCGAGTAAGTAAGACGCCTTTCGGGTAATTTGCCCACTAAAATTGAGGACAAACTACTAATCTAGCTTTAATCGACCACAAACGAATATCGTAAATGAAGAATATTTTGCTTTTCTAGATTCATTCACTAAATTATTCTAATTTTATTCAGAACTTACTCAAATTATTGATTGAAAATAGCAACAAACCAACATAAAAAACTATCTGATGTTCATCTTCCGAAAGTTATTTAAGAGTTGGTTGACATTTTTATGATATTCATAATAATAGTTTTGTTGTTAAGAATTTTTTTTTATTCTTTTGATATCATATCATAATATATAGTCTATTGTTTGACAATATTCTGAACAATGGTTTTGTGTGTGTGTATCCTGTCAATAGAATATAGATATTGATATATTTGGTCTATATTATTAGAATTTCTATTATTACATTTTAAGTTTCCTGTTTTTCTCATAAAACTCGATATAAATTTATATATTTCTGTGTATGTATGTATGTATGTATGTATGTTTGTATGTAGGAAATGAAAATGGAGATTTATCTGTGTACTCATATGTTTGTCTAAACATACTAGAGTTTATAAAAGGATCGCTTGATATAAATTAGTAAATTGTTAACAATAACTTCCCTTGTTATGTCGATATATTACATGCATCTAAATATGTCTGTATAATACTAAAGTATAATTGCATCAAAATTTTTTACTATTTCGATAACAGCATTGTATGTACGTAATATCAAAACCAGGAAGACTTTGTGCTATTTTTCGAATTTCCTCTTACGGAATTGTAATAAACCAATTCCAATGAACCAATTTTTATAATTATTTTCCAATGAATTTGTATCACAATGGTTACAACCATAAATACATTTCGATGAGCTTGAAGATTGGCAAATTATAAAAATATTTTCGTAACTAAAAATTATGATTAACTTAGTTTTTTGATATTGTAGCTATAAGGAAAATGCAAATTACACACCGTGTATGCGCTTTTTTTAAATTTGCTTATAAACTTAATAGTAAAATTTAAGCAGCTTCCTAAACATAATGGTAAATTTTAAATTTATATTTTATAAAAATTATTCTCACTGGAATTTTTTACATAGATATAAAACTTCAATCACATTGATTTAAAATTTTTGGTGGTTAGACCTGCAGGTGTATTTTGCTTCAGTCAAAAACACGAGTCAATTTTTTATTTACTTTACTGATTTATCTAAACTTTCAGGGATAATTTTCCCTTTATGATCGGAAATTCCAAGTTTTACGAGTAAACTGCTTAAAGATCAAATAATTTGATGCTACATTTTAATGAACTGTACAGTGCACACCATCAATAATTCAATGACAAGTCCTTTTTGCTATTTTGTAAAAATCCATTTTTGTAAAACAATTCCCCATTTTATTTACATAACACAACAGAAAACAGCATTATCTATTTCATTTATAATAATCCTCTTAAAAACACAAATATGTATGTGATTTGTAATTTACTATTTTGTGCAGTATAAATAAAAGGAAAATCTACTGTGTTTGGTTACTAAAAATTTATAAAAATTAATAGTACATATATATATATATATATATATATATATATATATATATATATATATATATATATATATATATATACGGGTATACGAGATGCGGGGTGTATAAATGGTATATGGGACACAAGTAAACAAACATATAAAAATTCCAGCCCATTATCATATAAATTTTCCTTTTCAATTTTATTATATGAAAATGGTGAATTTTTTTTTTTTTTATGTTGTCAACATATAAAAACACATGTAACTGTTTGAATGTTTTATTTTAAAATTAAAAATAACAACAATAAATACCTAAGTACTGTATAGTTTTATAATAATAAAATAAAAAAACAAATTTAATGTTTTTTCCAATTTTCCGATTTTTTTATTTAATTTTTTTGTGAAAATGTTTGTTTTATGTTTTTGATAATTTAATGGCGTAACAGACTGGTAAAACTTTTGGTGGTTAGAAAATAAAATTAAATAACTTATTTTAATTTTTAGTGCAAAGTTTTTATTTTATTTTATTATTTTGTTGTGTTTCGTCGAGAAAAACTGATTTGAAAATTATCAAAAAAAAATAAAAATTGTATACTATAGTATATAGCTGTTGACAGTAAAGCAATAATGGAGCGCAAGAGACCGGGACAGAATATTATGTATAAAAAAGATTTTATTGCATGGAAAATCAAAAGCTCAGATAAAGCTTTCATTTTAATATTCGCGTAGGGAAAATTCGCTTGTTATGTTGAAATTATATTTAATAGATTTTTAATGTAGAATTTGCTAGTCAACATACTAAAAAAAATTATTTTGTGGATCAGCGAGATTTTATTGGTGTAGGTTCGTGGCATTTAATTCATTAAGCGTGTGGAATAAACGAACTGAATATAATTTTATACATTAAGATACATTTCCTATTACGCTGATAGCTCTGTTTAATTACATAATCTAATTTTTATAATACATAGTATATGAAAATAACTAGCTAACACCATAATTTAATTTTGTATCTTCATTATCTGCCAACATTATAAAAATTAAATAAAAATAGTTTTTGTGTTAATTAGATTTTATCAATTAATTTATTGATTATTTCAAACCACTACAAAAACCCAACGCAAATACTATAAAACAACAAAAAGCAGCTTTTTATAACATTTTAAATTAATTTCTATAGTTTATTATACATACATAATTAAATTTTACATTTTTACATTAGGCACTATTTAATTTTATACTATAGAAATAAAAAATTTAAATATACCACCATTATACTACATTTTATCATTCTCCACCATCTAAATACACTGAATGTTATAATGGTATGGGGGCCTCTTACTAAAGACCTGGACCTTAATTGCCTGGCCTTTTCCTCATTCAAATGTTGAATTACTTTGTAGGATTTTCGACACAAGTCTACAACAAATCATCAAATCTTGAAGTGAAAAATTAATTCAGGAACATGAACGTGTTTTAGCTATGTGGAATACGAAAGGAAATTTTCCTTGACAAACTTTTCACCTCAGATAATTTCAATGTTTCAAAAAAATTGTTACTCCAGATTCTAATGCAATGGAAATTTATCATGATAATTTTTATTATAGTACAAGATATTGTCTCGAAGTTTAAAGCAGCAAAGAATTCGTACTATACGAAATTATTTTTCCAAATTAATTTTTACAAAACACCGAAACAAAAGTCACCGAATTTAAAATCAATATCTGTATATATCAATTGATCACATTTTGAAAAACTCACTTCATCATTAGTCATCTATTTACGAAAGAGTGAGGTAACCTGCTAAAGCTAATTTATATATTGTTGTAAATACAACAAATTGTTTTGTGTTTTTATGAATTATCTTTCAAAATGCATTTTCGAATTTCAAACAGCGAATTTCGACGTTTTAAAAGTATTTACTCATTTGCAAATAATGTTTGGTAAACAAATCAAAATTGGTCATGGTGAATCGAAATTTTGGCTGGTTTTACTGATTATGGATTCATTCAGATTATGCCAATCGACCGAGTAGACAGATTTTTTAGGCGCTTTTAGGCATCTTTATAGAGGCCAATTCAGCCAAGGGTTACGCAAGTCAAAAAATAAAGCTTTAGAACCGTGGCTTTACTAGACCGTAATTACACTTGCCACTTTTGAGAACTTAGAAAACAGAACACAACAATTTTTATTCCAGATTATTTTTAAAATGCCCCAAATGTTGGATTTAATCACAGTTTGTTCCTTTCTAATTTAAGGTTTTAAAAAACTCTAAAAACACACCCACTGTATTCGAACGACAGCAGAGGATACCGTGAAACAACTTTTAGTCTCGTTTCCTGGTGAAATCACATTTCTTTAGACACAGCGACTCCACCAATAAGAGAAACGAGAAACTGGTTCCAGTTGCTCCTCAGGACCAACAATTTCTTCTCACGTGAAGATAGAGAAGGTCGGAGTAATTACTTGCGGTTTACTTGATTCTTGGCACTACCCGAAAATTCACTAAACTCGTTTGAAAAAAAAAAAAAATCGAGACCACACCACAAGACAACAATTTTAAGATTTATTTTACAACTGAGTCTACACTTTCGGTACTAATTTTAAGTAATAATTCAGTGTTTGTACAAACGAAATGAATCGGCGGGCCAACAAAGGAAGAAACACATTCAACATGCTTCATAAGATCTGGAATGCGTCCGTCCCTCCCCCCCAAAATAGTGATGTCTTCCAGCCTAGTAGACGCCCTATGCTCCTAAAAGGAGAATAAAGGAAAAACCAAATGAAAGCAGCACTTAGCGAATGGAGTCAAATTTTTCGAATCTTGCATGTTTTTTTACCATACAAACAGCGATTTACAGCTCTGATCCGTTCCTTATTCTCTGAATGTGTTTGGAAATCGTGCGGTTCCACCATTAAAGAAATTTCTAAGTTTCTTCTCCAAAGCCTTCATATTTTTTACTAATTTACAAAAGTTAAGTGGCCCATTTCGTGTTACTTGAGAAAATTTTAAACATTGCGAAACTAAAAATAACATAAACGTTTTGTTTTTTAAAATTGCTGAAATATAATTAATGTAATCAAAACGGGACAAACAACGTCTCGCTAAGAGTAAACGAGACAGTTGGCAAATATACATTTACGTTAAACTATAGGACTTGCTACTGGTTGGTTGAGCATCGTTGATCGACACATAATTTTATTTTGACAACAATGAAATACGACACTTGCGTTTAATAAAATAGTGATTTATTACCTTTAACATTCCCGTGGTATTAAAACACCAATCCTTTCTTAATTAATTGGTTTCCTACCATAATAAAAAAATTTATTGTCGTATCAAATGTGCGGTCAGCATGATACGACAATAAAAAAATACATTGATGCGTTATGCCTCATGTCGATTGTTTTTAATAAATCGCAGACTGAGCTCAATGTTTTATTACTTCATAATGTGAATTGATGAATGGCCCTAGGATAAACAAAACCAACTGTGCCTAACTATTCATCACTCTGAATTGTTCACTTTTCAAAATTAAATTAACCCCACACAGAAAATTATTTTTGTTGCCGGCGCCGATTGATAAAAATACAATTAAAATTAAATTTGTGGTGAAATGAATGAACGAATATATGTAACTAAAAAGTGCATTAGCGAATGAATGAAACATTTGCTAAAATTTTTACCCATTAAAATATGTAACGTGTTAACAGAAACCTTCGAAGAACTTTATTTAAAGAGCTTTAAAATTCAGAATGCTTATCGCAAAATCTATAGAACGCGACTGATAAAAATTGTTGCCTCATAAACAAAGGAACATCAAATTGCACAGTCAGAAATAAAATTCTCAGAAACATCTTAATCTTACCAAAGCTTCTAAAAAATAAAAAATTGTGTCAGATATTTGACATAGGCTGTTTAGCCATTTAGTCAGGGGGATGAGCTCTCTTACCTACTTGCGTGCTTCTCCTTTAATCGAGTAAGCATTGGGCAAGAAATAGGGAGTAACGATTTAATTTGACCGTTAATGCAAAGTGGTTAAATCCGATAATTATTATTGAAAAGATACCTAAAGCGGTAGTAATTTTCCTGTTCACTATGTACATAAATATTTATAATTTTTTGCATAACAAACAATTTTGAGGTGATTTTATACACTACACATATGTACATATCTATTTAATTACTAATTAAACACGCAGTTTGGATGGATTGAAGTAGTTTTTGTAAATTAAAAAAAAAAAAAAAAAAAATGAACACAGATACTTGTTATATGTAATACGAGTACAAAAAATTAATTTGGAAAGAGAAAAAGCAAAATACAAAATTAATTTTCGCTAAAAGCAATTTAATTAATTGCGCGGTTATTGTTGGTTAATAAAGTTAATCTATGGAAATCTATATTGTATACTACATCAAGTAAATATTTAATTTACATTTTTAATGGAAATTTGTTTCGATGTAGAAAGGAATATTAAGGCATATCACGTGTGTGAACCGCACAGCAGAAATTCGGGAGATTGCCTCTAGATTTTTTTTTTTTTTTTTTTTAATTAATATTATAAAAAAATTTATTTTTTCGTTTAGCTCGTTATAATAATTTATCTAATAGAATTTTAATTGAAATCAATCTCTTTCTACGGTTCTCATTTAATTTTTATTTTTTAGCCTTTAGGCGTCTTAAAACGATAATGACTCTTTACTCTTCCTAATAGATTATTTAATATTTTAAATAAAAATTACTTTACTAAATTAAATAAATGAACGTCACGTCTCATTTACAACTGATATCTACGCTTAGATTTTGTTTTCTGTTTATTTTCTAAACATTCCTCCCTTAGTGTCACTGATCTTTCTCACTTATCTGGTAATTGTTGTACTTATCAGCTCCACTGATTTGATTTTGACGCTGTTTAATTTTCTTAATGTACCTATTCATACATCATATTCTTATTCGACTGAAATTGTCTTCAATAATAGTACTACTATATGTAGCTTTACAACATGCTCAAAATCGAACTAATCAAACCAATAGTATTAAAGTCTGATCGTTAAAAAGATGTATTATGTCTAATATACTGCTTGACACGTAAACATATAACTTGACGTCCAATGATCCAATTTGTATCACTTGTTAAACCCCTTATCGTAAATCCATTATCATTATTACTATTTTGATAATCATTAAACCGTTTTTATATACACATCAATAAAAGGGTTATAAAAGTTTGTGTTTTAAAAATCACAATTCAACTTTGTTATGTGTGGTATAAACTGGAACAAATTTTCCGTTACAACTTTGTTTTTTTTTTTTGCTTTTTGTGTTGCTGTTGTTGTTACGAGTTGTATTATTTACAGACGAAAGCTCATTTTTGATTGCATTTTTATTTGACTTATTTTTGTATGGCGAGAGTAAAAAAAAATGTTGTCTTATAGTTTTGAGATACAACTTTGGTATTTTTATATTTATTTTAGATTTTTTATTGATGGCATAAAAGCTTTGTATTTTTTTATTTGATTTCTTTCTATCTTCTTCTTAGAGTAATTAAATGGTATGTTATACAAAATTAGATGAACTCTATAAATTTATATTGGTAAAAATAGAATTGGAAAAGCGCTAATGTTGAGTACGATGTTAACACATTTTGTGTGCAAACAAAACCGAACGGTTAGTGTCGTTAAAGGCAATATTCTCAACGCTGTGCGTTGTGCGCAAAACAATAATTTTGTTTAATTCAAATTATTTCGAACCATTGAGTTCACGATAGCTTGTTATCTTGTTAAATTAACGAAATAAGTTCATCCAACCAAATGCGAACAACGAAACGAAATATAAAAAAACAATAAATTGTAAGTAATAAAAAGTCAATTATTTATCGCGATACGGGGTAATTGCATTGAAGATGGAAAGTGTATCGTGCTATATTACGGAACATAAATTATAATTTTCGGAATCTTGAGATTCGCTCATGCGATAAATCGTAGAGATGTTTTCCTCATAACAGAAGAGATGAGTATAAAATGAGTTGATAAGGTAAAACATATGTTTTAGTAAAACGTCTAAAAATGCGTGTTCTTACCTAAAAATGCTAATAGCAGTTTCATTCATTCGAGATCGCTATTTTTTGAAATTGTAAATTAGTTTAAATTAGCCAGGTGTAGCAACCAACGACTTTTCAAAATCTTCGTTCACAAAAATTTGGGATTAATTGACATATTGTCTAAGTTTTGGGAATGTGCCTAATAGCATAATTTACTCTCAAATAAAATGTCTAAGCAAGGTTTGAGACTTTATCCTAGTTCTGAGTAAAATATAGTTATTTAATGAATAATGAGTAAGGCTTGCAAATTATTAGACCCAATAGAAATACACCGCTTAAGTAAATCAAAAATCTTTGTACTACCCTTTATAACTACATTAGGTCCACTATCTCGAATCTCAATTGGTTTCAATATATTTCGTAGTATTTACCAAAATACCAAACGCAAGACAAATTGTTTTAAAGATTTAAAAAAAAAAATCCATCATCTTCCCGGTCCAGTATCTTTTAACCAGTAAGTAATTCCCTTAGTACTCGCCGGGGATATCACCATTCAAATAAAATGGTGCTATTTGAGAATTTAATTCAAGTACAGTCTTCCTCACTAAAAGATTTACAGCACTCGGTTTTTCGAAATCATAGTGGTTCACCAAAATATATATGGTATTTAATTGCCTACTCAGCGTATTCCATTTAATCAAAAATTTTGTTAAATTAAAATGTGATACACTCGAACTAAAAGAAAAATTTGACAGACAAATTGAAATTTTATTTGAAACACGCTGTGGTCTGTTTCAAGTAATTCTTTTTACTGAAAGAATGATTGTATAAACCACTGAAATATTAATGACATAAAGTTTCGATTTTTGACATTTTATTCGATTTAGAAATAAACCGAAATCTACTAATCTATTGATGACCGAAGGAATTCTCGATTTTTCCATGAGAATTATAAAAAAAATAAAAAATTAAAAATGTAGACACTCCACTCAGAACACGTTATGATCGGATTTCAAAATTATATTTTGCCCTTTGCCAGAATTTTCACACGAGTGTGAATAAATTTTGGTTAAAGGAAATTTTTGTTTTGAAAATTCACAATGAATTTTGGCTGGGAATTAACATTAATCTTTCCCGATATTTACACCAATAACCAGTTTTGAGTTGTTAATTCTTTTCCAAGTAAACTTAAAACTAAAACACAAAACGCTGATTAAAGATCGAATCTTATTTTCGACTCATCCTTGCCCGAAATTTGGTTTATTGCTAAGCGGCCTTGGACACGTCTCTTTTCTACTATCCGAATTATGAAATCATAATTTTAAGGTTCTTGGAATTCATATAAATTTTTTTTCGAAGTTGTTCGTAATTTTCTATTTCAACATTTAGTTTTTTCAAGATTTTTTGTTTCATAGTTTTGTATTTGTAATTGCAGATTTTTCGGAATTTCTTTTCGGGGTTTAAATATTTTATAACAATAAAGATTTGGTAATTAAATTTAAGTTGTTGAACCAACATCTTCATTCCTCCATACAACGGTTGTGATAGTCGGAGACCACCAGAAAGAGCAAGAAAATGCCGGACATAAATGACATACAAACCAATAAATTTGCAACCCAATGTAGTAACGCTGGAAACGTAATTTTTAATCGCTACCTGGAAAAAAAAATTTAACTGTTCGTCGAAAAGTAAAAAATTAAGAACATCATGCCAGTGGCATTAGCAAACAATAATTTCCACATTTTACTTTAGTACACGACCTTCATCCATTGATCCGGACAGCCATAAAGGCCGAATATTTTAAATCTTCGGTCACTCATAATTCTTCGATGCCAGTAATGATATTTTAGAATAGACAAGAACAAGTCACAATAACCGTATATCTATCATCCACTCCACAGAAGAGAATGATGTAAATATTTTACTATCAAAATATAAACATTAGAAAATGTAATGTATGTAGACTTTTAATTTTATTCGATAACTTTGTATTAAAAAAGCGAATCAATCTAACATCATCCTAATCACGGAAGACTTCAATTAAACACGTACGATTAGATGAAATTATGAAATTATGAAATTCACAACTTAAGGCCACCCCCACATCGCTTTCGACTCATTCGCAAGCTGTGTTCTTCTGGAGTTGTTCGATTTATTCTGTATACAAAACCAAAAAAATTAACTGAAACTTCTTCTTGTTCACTTTTCATTAAAAATACACTCACTTTTATATGATGAAAACAGGGTTTCCATATCCGCCTAAACAGGAAAATCGTCCACAAAAATAAATTGGGAATTTAATTAAAAATGACACTAAAATATAAAGCGTGTTGACCTAAGGAATAATGCTTGTCGATTTAGGAGTCTGACGTGGAACATTTTTTCAGGTAAAAGTTTCGTTAGCAAACTTAAAATTTTTTAAAAAACTTGCTGTCTACCCTGTTAAAGTTAGCAGAAAGTTTCCAGCCGAAAGTGAAAAGTCAATAATGCAGATTATGTTATTGACATTCCAGCCGAAAATAAATCAGCCTCTAGAGTGTTATGTCTAGAGATAGATTGGATTCATGTGACTTGTCAATAGCTATCGCAGGAAAAAAATTGAGTTCAAGTTTCCCGTGGGAAATCTCGGAAAATTCGATTTTCCAAAAATTATTAGAAAATTTGTATAAAATCAGCCTTTAAAGTGTTATGTCTGGAGATGAATTGCATTGATGTGATTTATCAATAGCTATCGCAGGAAAAAAAATCAGTACATGTTTCCCGTGGGAAATCTCGGAAAATTCAAAAAAGTTTCCAGTCGAAAGTAAGAAATGGATGAATAAAATCAGCCTCTAGAGTGTTATGTCTGGAGATGGATTGGATTGATGTGACTTGTCAATAGCTAACACAGGAAAAAAATTCAGTTCAAGTTAACCGTGGGAAATCTCGGAAAATTCGATTTTCCAAAAATTATTAGAAAATTGACAAATTTTATAATAATTTTTGGAAAATCGAATTTTCCGAGATTTCCCACGGGAAACTTGAACTGAATTTTTTTCCTGCGATAGCTATTGAGTAATCACATCAATTGAATCCATCTCCAGACATAACACTCTAGAGGCTGATTTTATACAAATTTTCTAATAATTTTTGGAAAATCGAATTTTTCTAGATTTCCCACGGGAAACTTGAACTGAATTTTTTTCGTGCGATAGCTTTTGACAAGTCACATCAATCCAATCCATCTCCAGACATAACACTCTAGAGGCTGATTTGTGATAGCTACTGAGTAATCACATCAATTGAATCCATCTCCAGACATAACACTCTAGATGCTGATTTTATAAAAATTTTCTAATAATTTTTGGAAAATCGAATTTTCCGAGATTTCCCACGGCAAAACTTGAACTGGATTTATTAATTCGACAGCTATTGACAAATCACATAAAAACGATTCAGCTTTAGATATATACTATAGAGGCTGATTTTATTCCAATTTTGTATATTCTTCTGATTTTCCGATATTTTCTACGAAGCAAAGTTTTACACGTAAATTTATTTACAAAAATTTATATTTATAGATTTCTATATATCCTATTTATTTTCGGCTGATAACTACTAAATTTTTTATTTTTGGCTTGAATGTTATATCATAATCTGCATTATCGACTTTTAACTTTCGGCTGGGATTAGACAATCTGCCTTACCATTTTTTTACTTTCGGCTGGACTAACACAATCTGCATTATCGAATTTTCACTTTCGGCTGGCAACTTTCGGGTAACTTTAACAGTATTTGCTGTCTTATGTTAAATTTTTAAGCCCAAGCTCTCAGTTCATCTCTAACAACTATTTGTTCTTCCTCAGACTCTGAACTGTTGTTATCTTCAGCTAATTCTGTTATCCGATTGTTGCTCAAATTATCTGATTCGTGTTGTATTTGTTCTCGCTGTGGATAAGGTATTTGCACGTACAACTATGGGTACGCCTTTGTTACGAATTTGATCAATTCCCAAAATGTTCAGTTGCACTCGCTCAATTTATGATTTTTTTCATTAAACATTCTTTGAAATTTACGTTTATTTTGCTTAACTTGATGTCTAAATGTACTGCTGGATTTATATTTTTCCCAAGAGTTAAAATTTGACGTTTTTCTGGTTTTTTTTTATTATCTTTTGAAATATTTTTATTAAAACTATTAAATGACAGTCTTTGGCTAGTAATAATTACTAAATTACTTTACAATTTTTGCTCAGATTATTACTTTGGGCTCTATTTAACTCAAATGTAATAAATCGCTCTATAATAGTGCTAACTACATGAGCATGCTGAATAAAAGCCAAGGGCCAGTTAAGTTTGTCACTTACAGTCATATAGAAAAATAAAAATATTCAAGGTAAAAGCAAATTATATAAAGTGCTATCTAATTGCGTTTGCTGAATCATATTAGAAGCAAATTAAAAGGCATCCGTAATTAGAATCAAATTATTAGACTATCCAGCATGCTCTAAATGGGACAAAACTTCAGCTCTACTAGTCGATAAAGAGCTTATCAAAAAAACACTTAGCTTTAAAAATAAAGAGCTAGACAAATTAATAAACTATGTGCTGGTGTAATAAGTACAGTTTTAGAACCTTAACAAAGCTAGGTGTTTGCTGATGTTAGGTTTTAATAATGTTACTTAGGGAAAGTGATTCATTTAAAACAATTTTGTTTTTAAATAAATTTTATTCAAAGTTAATGGTCCTATAAATCCAGTCACAAAACAAAAGAGCAAAAAAGCAACAACAACATGTAAATTTACTATTCACGTTCGGAAAAAGATTAGCAATTTTTATGTTCGAATTTTTGCTATCCAAATTTACTCAGATCTTTTCTACATGTGCTCAGTTTTGGTAGTATAAAACGCCATTTTTTATGCCAGTAAAACAAATAATTTTCAGTTACCAATAAACTCCGAAAAATCGAAAATAGTTAAATAGAGTTAAAAATATACCGATCTAGGTGCACAACTAGGTTGCAGTTCAAAACATATCCTGATATTTTTTATACTCTGGTCATCAGTAATACGAGAATGGAAGAATTTAGGAGTAAGCGAAAAATCTGGAAAATTCAAGAAACCTTATAAAATGTTTTCTTATTTTCAAGTAAATTAATTTCTAATAAAATAAACCGAAGCTTTTAAAGAAATGTTAGGATCCTTAATATAACAAACACAGGCATTAATAATAAATTTTATAATATTACCCAAATAACAAATTAAACATAATTGAAGTTATTTAAGTTTCGAATAAAAAAATTATTACATTCTAACACCACAATATTTAAAAAAAAAAATTAATCGAGCTTATAGACAAAATCTGTAAATTTTTGTGACGATTAATTTAATCTATAATTGAAATGGAATTAACTTAATGCCCGTCGTTTAAAATACAAGAAAAACTAGGTTTGCTAGATAATCAAGATATTCGTCTGAACTTAGCATACCTTCCCGAGTAATCAAGCGTCACGAAAAAACGACAAAAATTATATATAAAATGGTGAATCGTGACAAATATGTGGGAAAAATTTGTGATAAAATGGATAAAATTTCGTGGATGAGGTTGACGGTGATTGCCACGCGGAAATGAACATTTTGTGAAACAAATTTGTTAGTTTTTGGTACAATAATTTGTGAACCTTTCAAATCAAACTGTATAAATGCTAGTTCATAAATTATTCGTATAAATATGTCGAAAAATGGTCAACGATAATTTGTTACAAATAATAATGTAATGTGATTTTGTTGCAAAATATTCGCATAAGTATGTCCCAAATTGTCAACTTCTTTTGTGACAAAAACTAGCCTACATTTTGTTACTCGGAAAGTTAGCTCTACAAAAACTAATAAATGTTAACCTAAATTAAACCTAATAAGGTAACAAAAAAAAAATTAGGTTATTTTATTCCTTCGATTTTATATGAATAGGTGCAAAACTGAATTTTGGAGTGCTAAAATAATATGGATAGTGTTGAGTCTGGCACTGAAAGTGCTAACTTGGCTAACCTGGATAAAACATTTTGTATGTCGATTTCTTTCCAAAATAATCTCGTACATGATGAGAAACAACAATCTAAGTTTTCTTTTGCGAACTGATTAAACGAATTGTCATTGGCTTATACAAAAAAAAAAAAAACGAAAAGCTAAAATAAATTTGAAGAAATTTTCGTCTTTGCATTAATGAAGATGGATTACTTTGGAAACAATTTATTTTTAAAGAACTAAGTCTTGTTAGACAATAATTTAAATTACGAAAATTATAAAATTAAAGTTTAATCAAACTTTAGTGTTATCACAGTCAAGTCAAAGTATAATGGAACTGTTTCTGTTAATAAATCAAATAAATTTAGTTACACCCTTATAAATGAATATACCATATGTACATATGTGTTTGATTACTAATCCCTAATTTTATAATTTATTTCATTTCACACGTTGAATGTTTTGAAATCGATCTGTGTATGAAATAAATTGCTAATTATAATTTTTATTGCTCATCAATTTATTATGCCAAAAATATACATTATGCATATTGAATTAATTGTATATACGAGATCCTATATTGAATAATCATAAAATGTATAAAATTATATATAAAGATACTATAAATAAAACACATAATTATTAACAATGCAAAAGGTAGGGTGGTTGATGAGTTTCCTAATTTTGTTTGGTTGTACATTGATTAATGAATTTCTTACTTACATATGTATAGCCGAAAACGAAACGTATAAATTCATAGAAAAGAAGATTTTAGGGTTTCTGTAAGACAAGTAAATAATTTAATGATGATATTTCTGGAGGCTATATTCAGAATTGGAAAACTCAATAAAATTGTTTTGTTTTTCATGCATACAATCATACCTAAATTAGTTTATTTCATTCTTAATGAAATTTGTTATTTTGTATATTATAATCCTTATATTGTTGAATTGTGTCAATCTAATTTCACTTTATAGAACGAACTATATATACATTTGTTTGTTCGGAACTGTACTGATTTCTATTTTTACTAAGAATGCCAGCTTGTTAATTTATTATACATACATTATACCAGAACTGTAATAAAACAAAGATGAGTTGGAATAAAAGTTACTTGAAATTGCTGTGTTTGAATGCAATCATCATGCAATTAAGAAACTAAAATAATAAAACAATAATAATAAAATAAAAACTAAATAAATTAAAATTTTGAAATATTTAATTAGAATATTTCACTCTTTATTTCATATTTATTTTAATTAAAAAAAAAAAAAATATTTTTCCATGGAATTTTGAGTTTAATTAAAATAGCTGTTTGCAGAGTTGGACAGATTTATTTATCCTATCCATTTATAATACAAATACAGTAGTTTGGCGATTGTATATTTAGGTTAAAAAAATAATGTTGTTGTTTAAAATTTTCATTCTTTATTTTTTTTCTGATGAAATTTTGTATTTATTATAATTTATGACAGAAGTTTGTGGTTTGAAATATATGTTGAACGATTTGTTCTAATTTTTATAGGATGCTCGAAGATAAAAGATTTTTTATTTTACTATTTATTCATTTTTATTTTATTTAATTTACGAAGTTAATCTGTGGACCATAAAATCCAGGGTCCATTGTCGTATCAATAAAATATAATTTAACATAAAAATCTTAAAGCTTATAATATAAACAAAAATAAAGGTTCATGACAATTTAAAATTTAATCAATATTATAAAATGAAATTAAACTAAAAACGAATTGTGATTAGATTGAAATTGAAAGTGTGGCAGATCATTTCTATATGAATAATTTCGGATAAATTCTCTTAGGCATGAACTAAATCGGTAAATTATTGAACATTTCAGAGGAGCCAAAATGAAAAAATGAATCTTTAAAGTTATTTAGTTGGTTAGAGTGGTTGTAAATTTTTGAATGTGAAAAAGATTCTTCAATATTTTTAAATCGTAAATTGGATCAAGAGAGAAAAACGACAGTTTTTGACAGTAATTTGCGCATATTCCTAGAATAATTGCACAAAAAAAATGTAAACCAATCAAGACCAAAACCAAAAAGTGGTGTAAAATTCTAAGGACTCCATACGAGTTTAACGACTTTTTTTAAATCTCTGCGTGATGAAGCATATAAGTGGCCATACGATTACTTTATTATGTTTTATTATTTTTCTCTTAAAATCAAGTATTGCAATTTCAAATTCTAAATCTTGGCAAATAGCTGTTTTTTAACACAAACCATTATGAATTACGTGGCAAATATGCACTTAAGATCAGAAACAATTTTTATAGTCTTGTTACATCAATGAACTATGAATCTCTTCATTTACAATTTCGGCTTCATTGAGCTTAACCACTTAGTTTGCTAAGGTTTCACGTACTGTTTAACCATCATCGGATTCAAAACTTTCAATATATAATATATTCATTTATTGCTAAAATAATTAAAAATTCTCAATATTTGATGCTTTTCGCCATTTTGGATCGGCCATATTGAATTATCAAAAAAAAAAAATCAGCAATCTCAAAACACAACTTATACCCAAATTCCCAATAATAAATTGTGATATTTGTTCAACGTAACTTTCAAAAAGCTTTGAGCTTAAAACTTTTTTTAACTTTAAAATGTCGACTGCAAAACTCCTAAAATATTTTATAACCACGGTGAGGTCCCACAGGTTCCGAGGGACATCAACCCACTCCGATTCTATAAAAATGAAAATATTATTACGTTATGACTCTAAGCCTTAAAACAAACTTTACTGCTTTGAGAGTATTATTTTGTAAGTTGATATAACGCAATAAATTTACTAACGACAACATTTTATTAAAATCAGTCATTCATAACTAATTTAACTTTTTTTCCTTACTAAATAAACCAGATGATTTTCATATTATCACTGTAATGCATGACTGCTTTCGTAACATGTTTTTAGAATAATTTGACATCAAATTTGCTCCGCCGTGACTTTATGCTTCCCGAATCATATTACTGAAAGAAAGCAATAGAACCACAACGGCGCCCTCTCAAATTAGTATAATTCGGTTTAACACATCCTCAATTTGTCTAAACATATTATTGAAATTAGGTACCAAAAATTGAGAAATTACACTAACATTAATCAGTTACAACGTAGAGATAATGTCAAATTTAGTTTTATGCATCTTGAGGCTATTATTAAAGATTTTGCCAATAAAAATAGCCGGATAAAGAATATTTTTAAATTGTTCAATTGGAATAGGAATGGAAGCCATTAGGACACTCTTTGGGACGTCTTTAAAAAATGGACAAGGAGTCTAGTATAAACACAAGTCATTGGGATTTAAAGCCTAAAGGTGTAATTAATGTAAATAATTGCATGGTTCTCATCCGATATTGTTTATGTTTTACAAGCTGTAGCGTACTGGTAAGCATATATGAGGTAAAAACTAGCCGTAACTAAGCTGCAATAGGAAAGATGGTGGATTTTATACCTGATCAAGTCAAAGTCATAAGAAACCCTGATAGAGTTTTGCGGTTTTGCCGTAAACGATTTTCATTTGGATAAAAAACATTTCTTGGTAAAGCGAATGGTTAGAGGAACTGGAGTTGGGACGATGGTTGAACTGACATGTTACTTCTGGTAAGCTGACATGACACACCCGGTAATTTACTACATTAAAAGTGTTAACAAAAAATGTCGAAGATGTTGATGAAAAAGAAAAAATCAGAAACTCGATGCTTCATCATCTAATTTCAAATCTTTTTAATTAAATATTAATTCTAAATAATGTTAATTATTATATTTTAATTTATATTTGTTGAAAATTTAACAATTCTTTAAGGCGAATTGCCAATGAATACAAGGTAACGAGAAATACTACTTCATTAAATTGTGTTACCTCACAATAATTCATTTCATTAAACCAAACCACACAAAACAATGTCATAAATTAAAATTGCATCACAACTTAATGAAATAAAATCGTTGAATGGTGATTTCGTGTATACGTTTATAACGAGAAACTAAAACAGAAGCGGGGAAATAAAATGTAAAAAAGAAAAACTTTCTCGACATAGACAAAGATTTGTGTTCACGACGTGATTTCCCAAAAAATAAACTTTCGGAAACAAAACATTGTTGTAACTTTAATGGAATGATTTATGAAATCTATATAAACATTTAATATGATAACATATTTTATAGTACATATTTTGACATAACGTTTATATTGTACATACTGTACTAAATCTACGGTAGGTAGTTGTAGTACATAATAAACGAAAAATCATTAAAACATGGTGCGCTGCTAATGATGTTTGTGCGTAATAACTAAAATAATTGTGATCATTTAGGTTCATAAAAACAGCACACACAAAAAAGAAAAAAAATCTATTTTCCGCCAAGAATCACAACCGTAAAAAAAGCTCCTCTTCCATATAACAAACGGTAGGCAATATATCTTTTTGAGCAACTATTTAATTATTTTGATTGTTTTATTATCATTGCTTTCATTATCTTGTTAATTATGAGAACATATTTTTCCATTAATGCCTTCTAAAGCCATTGTTGTTGTTGTCGTCGCAATCTTGTTAATTTTCATTACAATACGTATTTTGACATTTTTCCAGTCATTATAATCCAACATTTCCCATGTTTTATGTACGTACGCATTTTGTACATGGTAAAAGAAAAATCATTGCGTTTATTGTCGAAGCTTTTGTGTTGTTGTTTTACTATTCAAAAAGCGTCGCCAATCAGTTTTATTATAAGGCAGCAGCAGAAAAATTGTATAAATAAATAAAGAAAATAATATTAAACCACTTATCCATCCTTTAAGGCTCAAGTAACAGTAAAATAAAACAAAAAAAAAAAACAAAAAAAGCTCCGAGAAAACTTTGTTCTTCCATTTTTTATGTGCGTTTCAATTTAAGTTTGACGAGCTAGAAATGAAAAATAAAAGTAAATGAACGAAGCGAGAACAAAAAAAAAAGCTCTCAAATGAAAAATTTAAGTTTGTTTTTGTCTCTGTGTGTGTTTGTGTGTGTGTGTGTTTCTGCCGGTTTATTATTGTTGTTTCGTTTTATGGACAATAATTATGATGAAGAAAAATTATTATTTCGGTTTTTTTTTTTTGCTTTTCTTTGTTTTATTGTCACTTCTGTTCCACAATAATAACGGTAAAGAAATAACAAAACAATAAGAAAATTCGTTTTTTTTTTTAATAAAATAAAATATTTCAATTCGGTAGCTTAAGAATGATATATGTATGTATGTGAACGTTTGATGGTTTGAGTAAATTTTACGGTTTTCAAATTTATTTTTTTATTCTTTTAACTAGTAAATATTTTAGAAGACTCATTGTTCTCTAATTTTCTAAGTTTTTTTATTTTTCTATGTCATCGGTTATTTACGATATTTCTGGCTCCAAGGGGTTACAGTTATATAAAACATGTATACCCTTTAAAATAATGATAATATAGGTTAACTAAAAATTCAATTGAAAGCCTCATCACAAGGACTTTAACAACCAAAAAATAAAAATCCATTAAAACCAATTACATCCATTATCAAAATAAATTAAAATGAGAATGTGATTAAAAAAGTTCAACCCTAACAAAAATTTAATTCATTTAAATTCCATTAAATCAACCACACTATAAATGTGTATTTCCCAATTTAACATCATGTGTCACTCGATTGGAAAGCAGATCAAACAAGCTAAATGAAAAAACATTAACTCAACATAAATTCATAATATGTAGAGTACGGACCAACTATATTCATCATATTATAATTTATTATTAATTCAACATCATAAATCTTTAAATTTTGCCATAAATTTACATTATATTAAAGCCACTGCGACTGAAAATGGTGTATAGTGGCGAATAAAACAACATGTTATAGTTTTATGATAATTTTTACTCGGTTACATCGACTATTTGTCTTTATCAATCATCATCATCATTTTATATTTACTTTCCGTTTTATGTACGAGCATTATAAAATAGTAATTATTATGTTTTATGAGAATAACTTTATGTGAAAACAAATTTTCATGTACAAATAGTAAAAGTAGTTTTTGCTTTTTTGAATGAATAGGTTATACGCTACACTAGTTACTTCTCATGTTAATTTCCAGGTTCCAATACGTCTGAAAATGGTTAATATCAACCCATAACGAAATGAGCTTGAAATGAACAGATGGAGGAACTCACGATCTTGTAAGTACTATAATTGGTTACATAACGTAGATGACCGATTAATCAAATATTTCCAACAAAAGAACAATTTAAAAGCTCTCTACAATTATAAAACCTTTCTAGAGTGTAGCCGTAAGCGTGCATCATAATTTTTAAAATCATGTTAGTGTTGGAACTTTTCACTAAAGGAGTCTATAATAAAATTATGATTTTTGCTTCGATCGTAATGTTCATTTATTTATTGAGGAACGAGCCTACAAACTTGACTAGAAAGAAAATTTAAAAATTTAAAATATCATTAAGGAGCAAAGTGAGAAGCAATGTGCGTTTAAGGCTATCTTTCTTTGGTCAAAATAAGTTGTTAATTATTTTGGAACTTTTGTCCATTTTGTTGACAGTAAAAGAGCTTTTATTTTAATTCTACGCCACCACCGCGACGATCGTGACCTCAGATCAATATTTGTAATTTTTACTAACCATTTTTCACTCCAAAAAAAAAAGAAAATTAAACGAAAATTATATAAGCAACTTTCCAAAGGTATGTTTAGTAATAACAACCAATTTATAAGATTACCTTAATTGGATGTGATGTTATGCATGTCTAAGAAAATCGATATCTCAAAACTTTCTTTTATCAGCAAACATCTCACTATGATTTTCTGATAAGCATATGTGTGTAATTTAATCATGCATATCTGCTAAGATGTCATATATGGTTTAATCCAAGGTGATGCTCTTGTTAGAATACGGCGTGATGAAATAGCCTTTTAAATTGTAGCCTCATTTCTTAAGTTTTCCTTTTGAGATTTGTCATCTGACATTTCATCATATATTTTTGCGTGTTGTGAATTGTTTTATTTTGTTTTTTTTTTTTTAATACAGTTTTGAAAGATGATGATTTAATTGATTTTTAACAGAATCGAGAAACTGTTTGACCATTCGTAGTTGCAGAACCAATTCAGAAGTGATTCTATTTGCAGCCGAATGATGCTACAAATAGCCGCTGGTTTTCTTCGTTTTTTCTAGTGTGGCTATTCCTTAACCGATTACAAAGAAATTTAACATGTGCGTTGGAAATGGGGTTCTAAAATGATTTTTAGATGAAGTTCTGGAATGTGATCTATTGGGATGGAAAATGGCCGTTTCTTAACTGATAATGAAAATTCGACATGTGTGATGGAAATGAGTTTTGAAATTATTTTTAGATGAAATTCTGGAATATTGGTGATTGGAATGGAGTTTAGCTGTTTGTTAACCAATTATAGTGAAATTCGACTTCCGCAATATGGAAATGATATTATGAACTGATTTTTTCATTTAGTTCTGAAAAATGGCCAAACACCTCTGAGGCAAAACATACAAATGTTGATGACGATAAATCGATTCCACCTCCTCGAATATTGCGGCCGTATTTATTGTTCGCCTAGTTCCATCCTACTTCTTGGTCATATGCCAGAACTTTACCCAAAAATCATTTTAGAATCGCATTTCCATTGCGGATGTCAAATTTCACTAAAATCAGTTAAGAAATAGATAAGTTCCATTCTACTGGCATTATACATATGATGAACTAACGGTTCAATTTCAAATGTAAAAGGTTCAAATTGAAGTGTAAAACCTACAGTAAAATCATTTGAATAAGTAGCTGGTACATATCACATTTATTATGTTAGGTCCCCACTGAACTATTGTTTTGTAAGCTTTAAGTTAAATCTTAATTATTAGGATTACGGTTTTAGAGGTGCACAGAAATCTGATTCAGTAAACTAATAAAAGTTATTTCATAATGCAGTTTTAATTTTAATTAAACCTAAAAATTAGATTAGAAATGTATTGTTGTTTAAGAAGGTGTTTGATCTCAGGAAGGCATTGCTTATAGCTTGGTCGAACATTTCACTCAAACAATCAATAAGTTAGGCTGGCGACTATTTGTGTTTATTTATTTTTCTTAAATTTTGAGCGTGTGTCGGACTACTATCTAAGTTTTGTGTGTATGTCGGACCGGGACGGCTTGTATTGACTTATTATCTAAATTTAAAGTTTGCGTTGGTCGGGTAAAATCTTGGTCATTAGTGCTGTTTGAATTGGTTTCAGTTGTGTATTGTGTTTAGTAGTTTACTTCCAGGTATGGGCACTTTGTGTTTGTTTGCCAGCCGAAATTGCAACAGTTGTTGGTGTTTGTATTTCCTTCGGAATTTTAGCGGCAGTTTGTGTTTTTGTGTGAGCCGAAGTTGGACCGGCGGTTTGTATTTTTTGTCGTTAAACTTGTGAACTTGTCCCTTAACTCTTGACAATTTTGTCTTGGAATTAAATGTTGCTTTGGTCATAAATATTTCATCGCTGACTCATGCTTTATTTTGAGGACTGTTATGTAGATGTTTATCGATCGCACTACGAGGAGTGTGTCATTTATCGGTTCTATAGTATGCGTTTCTTCGTAATGGTTTCTATTCAAAAGTACGGGTTTCCGTGGATCGGTAGATTAGTAATATACATAGATGGCTTTTCGGTATTTGTCGAATTGGTGTCTGTGTGGGTGTAGTTTGACTTATTATCTAAAGTTTGGGTTTCAACCGGACTGGCGACTGTTTGATTTAACGTAGCATCTACGTTTTGTTTTGCGTTGGGCTGGCAATGGCTTGAATTTGTTTAATATAAGAATAATCGCTTTCTTGTTCTTTTTGTGTTTAATAGGAATTTTGTTGA
Source organism: Tipula vernalis (assembly GCA_958295665.1). NCBI lineage: Eukaryota > Metazoa > Arthropoda > Insecta > Diptera > Tipulidae > Tipula > Tipula vernalis. Next base: position 25,144,839 of record OY282558.1, read on the forward strand.
GGTTGTTGTCCATGCGTTGTAGGATTTGTTTTTTGTGTTTCATACTTGGTTGTTGTGCTATGGGATTTATTTGTTGTAATTGTATATTTGGAAATATGTTTGGATCTTGTTGCCAGTAATTATTATTGAGATTTGTCTGTTGATTTTAAGTTATATATCCAATTTTGTTTGCGCTTTTTATGTTAGTTTGTTGTAAGTGCATGAGAAAATGTTGTTGCTGTTGTCTTAGATTGAATCTGTAAATTATTGATTTATTGTATGTTGTTGGTAAATGGAACAGTTTGGTTGATGTTGGTTTTGTGTGGAAAAAGTCTGGCTGGGTTCGTTGTCTTTGTGTACGCCAGTTTGAATGTTGTTGGTTTAGGTTGAGTCTGTGACAATTATGATTAATTTGTATGTGGTAGTTCCCTATTTCGTAGCGCGATTATACGTGTTTGATGAGTATTTAGCTTGGTCTGTATAATGGGATTTGATAGTAAGTCGTTAGATCCTATTGTGAAATTTGGTTGTTGTAGTTAGATTGTCTTGTGAAATTTGGTAGTGTGAGTTTTTCTCGTTTGGTGGTCCATTTTTTTTTTTTTTTTGTTTATTTTTATTTCTTGCTGACTTCTGATGCTGTACTGATGTCTTTTAAGGGTTTTTATTGATTTGCAGTATTTAATGCAAAAACCAAAATTAATTTTACTCGTAGTTGTCTTACTTTTTCGTATTCTAAATTTTGTTTTAAATGTTTTTTTTATATATCTGTGGTAAATTTTGTTTACTCCGATCGAACTGTTAAAATTATTATTTATTTAAAATTTTACAGAAAATTACAGAGTTTACAGAAAATTTTGAAAACCAATATAAATCGGAAACAGCGCAAAAGTTGACCGTCCAAAGCCTGGGCGAAAAAATGAAACTTCATTATCCTTCTATTTATAGATACATATGAAAACCAAGAATTAAGATAAGCCTATATAATTATCATTCAATAATATAATAAAAAAATAAAATAAAAATTGCGTTAATAATTGGGTCGAAAAGACTAAAGCTTATCAGAAACATTTAATCTAAAAAAACGGATGGCACGTGGATTAAAAACCTTCCAATGAAATGATTTATTTCGTTCGCTGCTAAACAAAAAACTTTTAATTCCTTATCATAAAAAAATTGACCCAAAACAAAATTTTTTTTAAATTTATTCTATGTACATTTTTTTTTTTTTTTTTAATTAAATCAAACTTTTAATGACTGATACAATTAAGATAGCCGACAAAAAAAAAAAAATCGGAAAAATGGAATTTTCATTTTTGTTTTGTGCGTGCCGACGTGCGATCTTTTTTGTTTTGATATTGTACCAGAGTTAATTAATTTTTTTTTTGTTTTCGTTTTTCTTCTCAAACAATGAATAATCAATCTTAATATTATTTTAATTTTTTACCGTTGTTTTATTATCAATTTGATTTATCAAAGCAGTACAAATCTTTTTACTTGTAAGGGTTGAATTTTAACACTACAGAAAATTCTAGATAGGTATGTGTGTGTAAATGGAATAAACAAGTGTTAATTTATAATGTCTCTATTAAATTAAATTAAAAAAATAAAAATATAGAATATCATAAATTTGCTATTAAACCATTTTCCAAACGATATTTACGAGTACAAAAGCAATATACCTAACAAGGCGGGTGCCCGGTTTCCCCGGTCAATTCATTTGTTTATTACAATATAAATTTTTTTTTTTTGTTTTGTTATTTAATTTAATTTTCATCTCATTTCTTAAAAACAAAACGGGGAAAAATAATATTAATAACGTAATACTATATTTAGGAAAAATCCAAAGTAATATTCCGAAATTTCTATTCTCTGTACGAGTATATTATACAATTTTACACACGAAACAAAAGCTCACAAAAAAAGTTCAAGTTTTATGAGTCTCCAGTGGATTTTTATTTAATTTCTTTTTATTATTTTTATTCAAAAAAAAAAAAAAAAAATGTTTTGTAACAAAAACAAAATAATCACAACAATAAGGAAAAGCGATACAATAATAAAGTAAAAGTGTTGAAATTATGTACAAAATAATAAGAAAAACTCGAACAATATAAAAATATTATGCTCGTAGAAAAAAAAACAAAAGAATTATTTTAACGAACGAAATGGAAAAAAATCACGCGATTTTATTGGTTGATCCCATATTATTTTATTATTACGAGGAAATGCCATTCTCTTTTTCCGGGTTTCTGTTTTTTTTTTTTTTTTTTTCAAATCAATTTTCTGCTTGGAAATTGGAGTAATGATATTTGGTTCGTTAGTTCGTTTAATATTAAATAACATAATTTTTAACAAAGAATTTAGTTCTTTTCCTGATTGAAATTTCATGTCGATATGCTATTTATGGCTCAGGATAGCAAATTGATTACATTTACTTGTCTTGAATTTCTTATAATCTGTGGGACTAAAGATATTTATGCCGAGGTTTGAATGGCATCATGGCATTTTAGGTTGAGTAGCCAACATTTGTAGTGTATGATTGGTTGTTTGAAACCGTTTCCTTTTTCTCGTTTAAATCCTTAATCACATCATCCTTGATGGCATCAATACCAATTTGTGCATTTCGTTTATTCGCTTTAAATCCAAATTTTAAAGTGAAGCAATTCTCAACACACTTTGATAAAATCAATTCTGGCAGTTTGCGCTTGTGAGCACTAGGCTATAAATATATTTGAGAAACCTGTTTGATCAGCCATGACTATTCAACGTGAAAATTCAAAATATATTTTATGAAATCCTCCAACGGTGCAATTCAGATTCATTGGTAAAATGACGAATAATTTGATTAGGTGTAAACAAAGCAAAACGCTAAAGTCATTGTTTTTCATATTGTGCGTACTTTGAAATTTAACTGTTTGAATTTTACCACGAAGTAAAACAATATGGTAAAATGAAATATTTATACGACAAATAAAAAGTCGTATGTCTTGAATACGTGTAAAATTTTGTCGTACGAACTTTTTATGTTACGGCTTTAATAAATTTAACATTTTACTTGTCATAAATTTTTAGTTTTCACTGTTTGAGGTTTCCTTCCCGGTTTTTAAGATGAACACAATTATAAAAAATAAAACTAACAAGAAACAAATTTGTCACATGGTAACAAATGTGACAGCAACTATTTTAAAGTTATGTCAATTTACCATACGATAAAAAATTTGCCGTATACAAAATTGAACTTAAAGGTTATCAAGATGGCCGTTTATTGACCAATCAGTGCGATGTATTTTTTACCTTAAAAGAATTTTTGTGCGTGTATCACTGCCTTTATTGTTCATTGTGTTAAGTTTTCAATGATATACGATACTATACTATTGTTTATTGTATTTTATACTATCAGCTAGAAATCTATTTACGATACCTAATCACTTAGCACTTACCTTATCATTAGTATATTATACCAAAAACGACAGAAATTTAAATGTTGATAAACGCTTAGTACAAATATTTGAGCTGATACCCACTAGTTGCGCTAGTGCGTTTATACAAGAAGTATTTTTCTTAATGTAAAAACTGTAACAGATTTCGCTTGGATCTAAACTAAACTAATCAGCCATATAACAATAAAAGATTAATTTGATTGGAATAGAGCACGGATGTTAATATACCTATGGTATCAAAACCTTCCACCTAAAGCAACCTTAACTATAATAAATTTTAACTAAACATATTTTTCTTTGCCTTGTGTTATCGCTCGATTTGTAGTCGATACTAAATTCGATCTAAGTTCGACAGCCCGATATGTTGAAATTTCTTATTTAAATAAATAATAATAAAAAATTGCCAACTCCGAGAAAATATATAGGAAAATATTGAACTGCTAGAATTGTTAAAACAGCAGAATATTCTTTCAATTTTTCAGAAAGCATTTCAGGCAATAAAAATGTTAAGACCACAGCTGCATTACGCCTTTTCTGCTCTTATCTATCATTTTACAACTCGAATGAGAATTATTTTTGGAATTTGTTTCCAATTAACAACATTATCACATTTTAACAAATCTTACCTTCGCCAAACCGATGTGAAAAAATTGGGTTGGTGACATATTCCCGAAGGACAAAATCCCGCGGGACATAATACCGAGGGACAAAATACCGAGGCGACAAAATCCCGAGGATACAAAATCCCGTAATCACGAGGACTGCCTCTTCTGGTGAAGAAAAATTTGGGATCACAACAATTGCCTGAAAAAAAAAATCCAGAAATTACTAAAGAAGCAAGCAATCCAGAAAAAAATCCAGAAAAATATTTTGTTCAAAACAAATGAAAAATCAAAGATATGCATTTTAAGACTTTTGTCATCACTTGAAACATTTGTGGTACATCTATTAGAGCAAGAATGTCTGCAAGGATCTCGAAGCATTAACGAAGAATTTAATCCGCAATTCGCTCCAATAGGTTCATCGATACTATACTAACCCAACGAATTAAGCCAACCACAAAATAATTTGAAACATTTGTGGTAGAGATGAGCGATATAATTCCTTTGATCTGTTTCTGAAAGGTTAAAGCAATTTTTATTGCCATAAATATTAAGAACTTTACGGAAAAACTCAAATTTTAAGGCCATTTTAGGATTTTTAATTTTAATTTGGGCCGCACTTTGATAATTGTGTTTCTGGATTTTTTTTTCGGGATTTTTAATTTCTGTATTATTTTTTTCTAGATAAGGTAGCCAACCCGAAAAATTTTAATTTTGAATCTTCGGGATTAGGTATCCTCGGGATTTTGTATCCTCGGGATTTTGTATCCTCGGGATTTTGTACTCTCGGGATTATTTGAAATCCTCAGGATTTTGTACCCTCGAGATTTTTACTCTCGGGATTTTGTCTCTCTTCCGAAAACATTAAGTCGAATCCTTTTTGTAAAAACGGGGGTTATGTACTAAGCCCAATAAATCTAACTTTAATTCTCCTGTAAAATTCTTAAATACTTAAATAAAAATAAATACTTAAAAAAATAGATACGACACTAGTTAAATTAATAAAAGGTTTTATTATTTTCATTTTCCAAACCCTTTCGATTAGAATCCACCCACCTTAACTAGTAGGTGTAAGTATTGCATGGTCACTTTTCAATTAGTTGTTTCCAATAATAATTAAAACATTTTAAGACTGTTTAAATTTCCTAGAGTAAATGTTTCGTTGATTTTGAATTTGCTCAATTTACTCACCAGATTATAAAGAGTCAGCTGACAAACCTACTTATTTTATCTATAATCTAATTAAATACGAGTATATTCTATTTCAGTAATAATTCTTGTCTACGTGCTAATTTTATCATCTGCGACAAAAATTTTCATACCAATTTTCAATTGGAAATAAAGTTTACCAAAGAAACCACTTCTTTGAACCGAAAAATTTAGTTAATTGAAGCAAATATAAAATTAATAACTGCATTAGCTGATCCGGTACAAAACCTTACGTGAACCAAAAAAAAAAGTTTCGCATTTAGCTATAACTTTTCAATTAAATAAGCTTCAATAAACTTAAAATTAAATTTAAAAATACATTTTCAACAAACAACTGCACAAAGCTAAATCCCTCCCGGTTAAACTATCCTCATATACAGTTCCACATATGTGTGCAACTAAATTATTTCAAATCAGATAATTAATTCAATTAAAATCAAAATATAAAACGTTCCAGAATCTTCAAATAAAATTACAAAAACAAAACGCCATGCAAACAAAAGTTATTTATTAGATTTGCTTTCTGGGTTTTGTTTTCATTTTGTAAAGATATACTCGTATAAAAGAAATTAACAATCTGACTTACTTTAAATTAACCTTACAAAAACAAGTCTATGTAGGTACTTCAATGCTTTGCACAAGGAGAAAACAAAAACGAATAGAAAATACGAGAAAATGTAAGAAAAATTTAATTCTGCAAGACAACTTAGTTCATTTCCTCTCAACAAATAAAATTTCAATTCTTTAAAAAAATAAAAAGTCAAAAAATGTAAGAAAAGGAAAACTTTTTTTTGTTTTTTTAAAAGTTAACAAAATGTCATTTATGGTTTTTGTTGTATCTAATGATATCGGATCGCTTACCAATAAACATAAGGTTTAATTTTTTTTATTAAGCGTTTGGTTTTCGTCGCACTCATAAAATGTTCTGTAATGTGTTTAATCATTCAGTTAAGTATGAGGTTATTTGTATAAAGTGTACTACTGTACACATAATATATGAGATTGGAGAAAAACTGTGTGGGTCTGTGTTCTTAATTCAAAGGGACAGTAAATTGGATTTTCATTGTTTGCTTTAATTTTTCCATTTGTTTTGCTTTTGTACGTACATTAAAATCCATATCCCAAGGGCAAATAATTTTTCTGTTATCATGCTATGTATATACCATACATAGTATACATATACAATATAATGTTCTAACATTTTGTTTTTTCCATTTTTATTATAAACTCAACATAACAAGTATATTATAATGGTGTTTGACAACTTAATTAAGTTTGAACGTATTGGCAGGTAGTGTCTGCAAGTAGTTAAGTAATTTTTCAAGTGCGGTTCACAGGAGAATTTATTTGTAATGTTCATTAGATGTACAATCAAAGCAGGTTGTTCAACTAACAATGAATAGATTACATTTTCACCATGACTAACAAATTACCGAACTACTATGTATTTATGCAGATACTAAATATAATACCATTAAATACGTTTTTTCTAATGACTAGACAAAATATTCAAAAACTAATTTCATTTGTACCTTTAATTAACTATTTCGTAGGTAAGATACGCATCTTCCTTGGTAATTTCCTTCTCTGTTTTGTATGTTAAAACGCAATCATCCATAAATGAACCCTAAAATACAACAAAAATGTAATATAATTATTGAATGATAAAACCTCTATATCTACGATTGGATTTTGTTAAAAACAAAAAATAATCCTCAATATCCTTGCTGTGATAAAATAAAATAAAAATATTTAATAATCTTCGTCTGGTATATTTTCCATCAAGTAAAACTAAGGCCCTACAAAACAAAAAATGTACCAAAAAAATTATGGTATATAAAGATGTGAAACATCTGCGGAGATGCTTTAATATCCAAAGCTAAATAGAAAATGCGACAATGTCTTCCCTAAGTATATTGAATTCATAAAGATTTTTTTTTTTTTTTTTGTAGAGCAAAAATTGGAATCGATTTCATATTTGTGATAGTTTCATCTTTATCTATAAAACGATATCGTTCATCTATGTACACTTAGTTTTGATTATATAGTTTCTGTTATTTGTAAACAAATAATTGTATTATTTATAATAATAATTGTTTTAGATAACTTTACATTTAGACAGAATAATCGACATGACTTTAAATCGCTAAGTACTTTCCATTGAATATATTACATTATCTAGGATAGTCGAATTGACTCTCGGTGAATACACATCGATTGCAATTTATTTAATTTTTTTTTTTTATTTTTTTAATTTATAAATACATAATAATAAAAAAGGAAAAAAATTTTGAAATACAAATAGACTTATAAACAAAACAAATACTAGTGTATTATTGTGTAGTGGTGGTTAAATTATAAACTGAAGTGGCAAATATTCCAGCTTCGGAATATTGGCGAAAACCTACAATAAAAGGCCATGGGCCTTACCAAGTGACTTACATAGTAATAAATGTTTGAAAATGTCTATGGGCGAAAACGCGAACACTATGGATAATAATGTAAATTCAATACCGGTGCATAAGAACCAGTTTGAACCAATCGTTCGAAATGTTAACGGCATAAATGGCGACCGTCGCAACAATCATAGAAATGTTACACAAATACAACAAAACAAAATCCCACCTATTATTACCAAAATTAGTTATAATCATATGGTAGAGATGATGCGAAAATTAAAAATTGAAAAATATGGATTGAAACTCATTAAAATTGGAGTGAAAGTGATTTTATTTAATGAATCTGATTTTGATAAAACCTTTAGTGAAATTAAAAGTGCTGGTAAGGAATGTTATTCCTTCACAAAGAAAGAAAATCGGACCACTAAATTCGTTTTGTATGGATTACCAGATATGGAGCCGCAACTAGTCGCAGATTCGCTAAAAGATGAAGGTTTTGAACCGTTAAAAGTGCAAAAAATACAATTGAAAAGCAAACGTTTTGATAATGATGCAGTATACTATGTTTTCTATAAAAAGACCTCGGTGAAGCTAAGTCAACTAAAAAATATAAGATACGTTGCTCATGTAGCATGCAATTGGGATATATATCAAAACAGACCCAATAGGCTAACGCAATGTTTTAAATGTTTTATGTTTGGTCACGGTGCAATAAATTGCTATATGATACCAAAATGTAGGTTTTGCACAATGGTACACAACGAGTCAGAAATATGTCCTCTCAATGAAGACGTCACTAAACAATTATGTGCTAACTGTAAGGGCAATCATACAGCAAACTCCGTAATATGTCCGGATAGAAGCAAGTATTTAGAAATGAAGAAGCAGCTGTCTATCAAACAGCACCTGCAAAGCAAACCGACGCCGCAACACCATAATAATGGATTTCAATGGAGCTCAATCGATTTTCCGGTCCCAGCAAATCGGATTTCTCAACCTAAATCCACTAATCAAACAATAGAATTAACTACGGGATATGCTGATGCGGTAAAATCGAATGAATTATTTATAATTAATGAATTATTTTCTATTTTTAGTGAAATAGTTGAAAAATCTAAATATTGTAAGACAAAATCAGTGCAAATACAAATGCTCTCTGAAGTGGCTTGTAGGTATGTTGGCCAATCATAATAATTTAATAATTTCTACTTGGAACGCACGAAGTGTTAAACCAAAAAAACATTTACTGGAAACTTTCTTAGAAGCTAATAATGTAGACATAATGCTACTGACAGAAACTCATTTAAAATTTAACATAATACTTACTTTTACTGACTATTTTATTTTCAGAAACGACCGTTTAGTACAAGAAAAAGGTGGAGTGGCAATTTTAATTCAAAAAATTTTTTCACATAATTCAATGTCTGCAATTAATTTGAAATCTATAGAATCTATTGGAATATCCGTAAATCTTGAGGGAGGTGACCATTTAAAAATACTCTGTTGTTACTGCCCAAACTCAAATCATAATGATTTTCGAAATGACTTGTTGAAATTGATAAATTTTACATCTCCCTTTATTTTGGGTGGCGACCTAAACTCTAGGCATACCAGTTGGGACTGTGTTAGGAACAATAAGGGTGGTCGCATATTGCATAGTTTACATTTAAACTCTAATAACTTCACCATTCTAGTTCCTGATAATCCAACTTATTATAGTTACGAGTATAGAGGTGGTCCAAGTTACTTGGATCTCTTCCTAACCAATCAACCGATGCATGTTCATGGCGTTAAAACCGTACTTGATCTCAATTCAGATCATTTTCCAGTCACTTGTGACTTGAATTTTACAATCACTGGTAATAGATTTACTCCAACCTACCTTAATTATCATGGAGCGGACTAGAAACTATATAGGCAGTTTATTGAGTATCAAATCGCAAATGATGAAATATTATATACTACTAGTATTAATACTAGTACACTAATCCAAAACTGGATAAATCAATTTTCTGACATAATTATTAAAGCCCGTTTAATTAGCGTACCTGAAATACCGGTTAGACACTCGGAGCGCATCCAGCTGACGGATGAGATGAAAGGACTTATCAAATTAAGAAATATTAGGCGTAGACAATATACTAGATACAGATACTTTCATTTAAAAATAGTAGTAAACTACCTAAACAAAAAAATACAGGAAATGATTTGGACCTTGATCAACGTTAAGTAGCAAAATAACCTGAAGGATATTGAAAGAGGATCCAAGAAATTTTGGAAGACAGCTAAGAATTTTAAAAATAAACCTTGCTCTATCCCTCCACTTAAAGATGATAATAACGACACGCATCTATTCACAAACGAAGAAAAGTGTAATGCATTTTCTAATGCATTTGAATTATTACCCTCAAACAATTACATTTGTAATTTAATAGAAAATGATATTAGAAATACATGCGAAGAAATTAACTCAATTAATATATCAGAAAGACCTTCTAGTTTTGACCTAATAACAGTTGAAGAATTAATTTCAGTTATTAAATCAGTCCGACCACTTAAAGCGCCGGGCATAGACCAGATCCCTAACTTGCTGTTAAAAAAATTACCAACGGTTGCATGCAATGCAGAAGCTGACTAACATGTTAAATAAATGTCTTTTGTTTGGGCATTTCCCCAACGAATGGAAAATTGCCAAAGTATTGCCTATTTTAAAACCAGGAAAAGATCCTACGAAAATCACAAGTTACCGTCCAATCAGTCTATTAAGTTGCCTAGGAAAGATCTTTGAGCGACTAATAAAAGCTACAATGGATGAGTATATAACAGAAAATAATTTACTTATAAATGAGCAATTCGGATTTAAATCGCAACATTCTACGATTCACCAAATTCATCGTTTAACCAGTCATATCAAAACAAATCGTGAAATTCATAAATCTACGGGTATGGTACTTTTAGACCTTAAAAGTACATTTGATCTTGTATGGAGAGATGGGATCATTTATAAAATGAAATGTTTAAATTTTCCTTTATAGGTATATGTTAAAAGTTGTAAAATCATTTCTTAATAATCGAAAGTTTTTTGTACAAATCTCTAACTCCCATTCAAGCAAAAAAGTATTTTTCAATGGAGTCCCTCAAGGTGCTGTTTTGAGCCCACTTTTATTCAATATTTTTATCAATGATGTTCCAAAATATAATGATTGCCAAATTGCACTTTTCGCAGACGATATAGCGATTTTTACCTCCCATGAACTAGGCTCGACTTTACTTTAAAACTACAATCTTACGTAAACGATCTTATGGACTATTTCAATAAATGGAAATTAACCTTAAATATTACTAAATGTGAAACTATATACTTTACTCGGTGCCGTGCTATTAGAAAATTACCTGATGGACCAATCATGCTTATGAACACTTCTTTAAATTGGAGTCAATCAGTGAAATATCTAGGTATCCATTTAGACCAAAGATTAACTTTTAAAACTCATGTAAGTAAAATAATTGAGAGGTCATATAAATTACTCTCGTCTATACCCATTGATAAACAAAAATAGTAAAATGAATCTCGAAAATAAGCTACTGATATATAAATCAATGGTACTACCTATAATATCATATGGGGCTCCCATATGGTCACAATTACCAATAACGCATTTAAAAAAATTACAAATAATCCAAAATAAATTCCTCAAACTCATTAGAAATTTGCCTAAGAGATACCACACTGAGCAACTCCATTCGGAATTAAACATGAAATTAATTAGTACAGTCATAAACGAATCAAAAATAAAATGTGTCTAAATTGCGTATTTGATAATCCGATAATTCAAACTTTAAGTTTTGTTATATAAAATAGTAGAATTAATTTGTGTTATTGTGTACAACAAAGTGTATCATCATAGTATTTAAGTTTAAACACTTAGAAATATGATTATAAATTTTGCTTTATTGCTAAGGTTAGGTTAAGATTAGGTTAAGGTTTAGGCTGAATTTATATTTTAAAAATTGATTATAACAAATTTAATTCAACTTCTTGAATAATTACTATAAATATGTACTTTTAGCTGTAGTAAAGCCCTTATAAGTGGCTCATCTCAGTGAACAAACTTTTGTAAAATAAGATAAAGTTATGCCAATAAATTATTATTATTATTATTTTACATTATCTAGTCGCACTATGGTTGCTTTCCAGTTACTATTAGTAACATCTGAGCCAAATTGGCCGGGCCCGAACTCTATGAGTAAACACAGAAATAATATTCAAATAAAATTAAATATTCATTCATTATTTATTTAATTTCACTTATTATTAATTCTTTATTCACACATTATTCACTCAAAATTATCTTATTATTCATCAATTACTTTCTCTTTATTTACTGAGTGAGTAATGCAAGTATTGGGTGAATAATTAGAGAATAATGACTGATTATGAGTGGATAATTAGCGAACAACTAGGGAATAATGTGTGAATAATGACTGAGTTATCAGTGAATAATAAGGAACAAACAGTGAATAATGAGTGAATTCATTCTTTATTCTACTTTTACAATCGTCAATAGAGAACTGGTTTTATTTCCGGTAGGTTATGCCACCTGAGCTTTCTTTCGTTACCTTAAATTCCTTGTACGTTTTGTACGAGTGATTTTTATGTTTTTTGATCTGCGAAAACCACTTCATGCTTCAGTTGATTATTTCTTCAGATAATTGGATATTATGAAGTATTGTTAAAAACCTTCATTATTTTCACTATTGTTCAGTCACTATAACAGTTTATCACAATTACTTTTCACCAAATTAAACTAAATAGCACAGTCAAATTGGCAACCGCCTGCTGACTATGAATAGTATAAAATTTCCTTTTCGTTAAGTTCTCGCTATTTTAGTTATTTCAATTATTGATTTCAGCAACTCCAATTTTTGATTTGCTCGCTCGTTGCTCGCTCGTATACCAACGATCGGATGGACTGGTATTTAATAAAGCATACTTATGATGTGGGAGGTGGTGTCATAATAGCTGCTTTAAACTAATTACTTTCTATTCCTGTAACAAGTGCTGATTGTGATTTAGAAATTGTTGCTGTGAAAACATCGTTTTACATATTTCCGCGTTGAAAATGTGTAGATTTTATGACTTTCCTTCGGTCTGAAACAAAGTGCCAAGATAAAGAATAATTGGTAATTTCAGGAATGTCTTGGTTCTGGCATACTTACCATTAGATCGTGAAGTTTCCGTCCAAGCAACCGAAAAGCTTCTTGTGCAATAAATAACTACCGTGGCACAATAATCGTTTGATTAATCTTAAAAACAGAAAAGGCAAAGCTCAAAAGAAGTATGAGTTGTATCCGAATCGAGCTAATTATTTATCTGATTCTCTGCGCAAGGGGTATACATTTTTGAGCCGCTTCCTATCTAACAGTTACAGTCTTAACATTGAGTCGATAGTTTTTGGAAGAAAATCGGGCTCTTTTCCTTCTACAATGTATTTTCAACAACAGTTTTGTGATAATCTTCAAAATATCTGTAATCGTTTTGCTGACTTCTTTGCAAGTTTTTTCATCAAAAATCAATACCACTTCGAATATTGCGAAAATTTTTGGGAAATTCAGAATTTTAAAGATTTCATTTGGACATTGATGATATCTCCTCCGAATTGTCAAATCTCAATATTAAAGCAAAGAGCCTGTATCTACTTTATTTCATAAAGTCTCTCCAGTGGATACTTCGCTCGTTCATGGAAATGCTCAATCATTAAACCGATTTTTAAATTCGGGTCCCTAAGTAATGTTGAAAACTATAGAGATTTAAAAAAATAGTAAAACAACATTTATACTATTATAACGGTACCACTTTTTTGAGTGGCAACTTTCTACAAGATCGATCACACCTTATTCCTATAAAAGCTTGGCTCCTTTGTGAAGTGAATTGCAGGTTATCTAGTATACATGCTGGTAAGGTATTTTTTAAAATTAAAAATTTCATCAATTTCCGTTTAATATACCACTGTGCAATATTTCGCACTCTTTGGTACGGTGTAATAATTTGGCATCAGTTTTATGCTAAATACTCTGATCGTATATCCCGACAAACAATTTAAAACCGTAACAGGATTTATGGTTTGGTGACCGTAAAAAGTCGGTTATAAAATTAAAGCAAAAAAGTGAAATATATATACGAAGACTATCCCGAATCTGAAAATCAAATAATAAACTTACACGAACCGACTATCAGAAAAAAAATGAATGACGACAGCAACCGATTGTAACGAAACCTATCCGATTTTAAAAATGCAGAAAAAGAAAATAATAAGCGCACACGAATATTAGCGCGAAATAATTTGTACTTATATTTTACGGTTTAATGACTGCAAAAAGTCTGCCGAAAGAATCAAAATATGTGAACAAAATGTACGGTGATACATCAGTTTTTTGTCGGTTACTCAGTTACAAATTGTAAAACACGATGTAAAAAAACTAAAAACAAAAAAATCCGAAGATAGACGAATTCAACGAAATGAAATGAACTCATAAACATAAATTTCATTAGGATCAGTTACACAATAAGTAAAAGTAGTTTCATCTGAGGACGGAAGTGGTTTTTTGTAGTGAAAAAAAGTTTGTGTTGTGAAAAATTTGATTTTTATTTACATAAGTGCAACAATATCTTATAAAGGTAAGACTTAATGCATTTCTTGCTTTCGCAATTAGAAAACAATATTATTTTAGAAAATACTAAAAATAATTAAAATTATATTTATTCCAATAAAACACAACGAATAAAAAAATATATATGTATATGCTAACTGTTTGATGTATTTGGTGTGCACATGTACGAGTATATTGAGGGGAATCACCGATTTCTGTATATTCTTTATGTTTTTGACAGTCCTAACCAAAAGTTCTATGATGAAATGTAATATGGATGTCTGAAAGTGTGTGTGTCCGTTTGTGTGGTTGAACTAATTATTAAATAATGTCAATAATGAAATATTTAATTTCTTGTTGATTTTTTAAATTTACAATTATAATTTTTTTATTTTTTTTAGATTTTTTTATTAATTTTTAGAAATATTAAGTATATTTAGTTAAGTACAGGGATAGTTGTTTTATTGATTTTTCAATTTATGAATAATAATAATTAATTTGTTTCTAATTATTTATATGCAAATATTTTTTATTACTAGCATTATAATGCCTAAGTATAAAATGCTGCAACATCTATCAACACAATCCGTTAAAAGACGTCTTTGTGCTTTGAAACGAATTAATAATTCAAAGCCATGCAAAGACAATAATTCACATAATCGGATATCGATAGTTAATAGTACAGAATATGCTCACTCATCTCATAGCGAAATTATTCAGAAAAAAACAGAGTGCAATTTAGTTGAAAGCGGGTTTTCCAATAAAACCCATGAAGATTTTGAAAATGATCAAGCCACGTTATCGGATTTGGAAGAAGATGAAGATGTCACAAATAAGGTACCAACAATTTTAGAATTCTTACGAGCTTGGTCTGTGAAGTACAATAAAAAAGCAAATGCTTTAAATGAGCTTTTAGACTTTTTAAAAAAATCAATGGGATTTTGCGTGCCAGTTGATAGCAGGACTCTTTTAAAAACTCCTTCAACTAGAGTTGTTTTAGATTGTCCCCCAGGCAAATATGTGCATATTGGATTTGCAAGTGCATTTGACACGCTTTTACGTACTGCTAATTCAACGGAAATTATTTTAGATATTAACATTGATGGAGTACCGATAACAAAAAGTAACCAAAGTTGCTTCTGGCCAATATTAGCAAAAGCTTGGAATTTTAAAACTAGTAAAATATTCGTAGTTGGTGTGTATCATGGCTATAATAAGCCAAATGATTTTAACCAATATCTGAGGCCAATGGTGAATGAACTCAAAACTCTTCTATCGGATGGGTATTTAAGTGACAACAGGAAAGTTAACGTAAAAATTAGATCTTTTATATGCGATGCTCCCGCGCGTTCCAGTATTCTGGGAACCAAATCGCACACAGGTTATTTTGCATGTCTTAAATGTGAAGTCGAAGGGGAATTTATAAAAAATAGAGTGTCGTTTCCGGTCGATAGTCTTGCACAAATGAGAAGTGATGAATCCTTTCGAATAAGAAGAAATATAGAACACCACAAGACTGATTCAATACTAGAGGAACTTCCGATTAATATGATAAAACAGTTTCCGCTTGAATATATGCATCTAGTTTGTTTAGGAACAATGAGGAAGTTGCTGCAAATGTGGGTTTCTGGCGATCCAAAAACTTTGTTAAACACCGCACGCGTCAATGCTATATCAAATAAAATGAGTAATATTTCGAAGACTCAACCATCTGATTTTCAAAGAAGAATAAGACCATTATCGGGTATTTCAAAGCCACAGAGTTTAGGACTTTTTTATTATATGCGGGACCATTTGCACTAAAGGATATTTTGTCACCAGATAAATACAATAACTTCTTATTTTTACATGTCGGAGTTTTAATTTTATGCCATCCGGAACTCTATAAACATAAGGTGAACCTGGCGAATGAAATTTTCAAACATTTTATCCAAGGAGTTAGCCTGCTTTATGGAAAACACCATTTAACCTACAATATGCACTGTTTGTCGCACTTATCGGAAGACGTTAAAGAATTTGGCCACTTGGACTGTTTTTCAGCTTTTCCTTTTGAAAGCTTTATGTATAAAATAAAATGCTTGCTAAGAAAACCGAATCAACCCCTTGAACGATTATGTAATAGAATTGCTGAACTAAACAATGTTGAATTCCATCAAAATGATAAATCAAATGAGATATACCCAATTTGTAAAAGTAGAAAAATAATAAACCGCAAAATAGTATATCACAAAATTATTTTAGAAGAAACTGAAATTGATAACAGTGAAAGAAATAGATGGCTTTTTACAAAATCGAATGAAATTGTCAGATTTGAATATGCAGAAAGATTTAATGGAACAACGTTTCTGTGCGGTAAATCAATTACGGAGCTACAGAATTTCTATGAGTTACCAGTTGCGTCCAGTAAATTTGATATATATAAAACTGTTACAACTACCGGAGAAGTAATGAAAAGATGGAGAGTGGATGATATAAAAATTAAATTATTCGCAATGAAAAATGAGCAAGACAACTTTTACGTTTTCTTTCCAATATTACATTTTTTACAATAAAGTATAAGTATTATAAGGTTATTTGATTATTTTTTTAATTCTTTCCTTTTCTTTCATTTCTTTTAGCTAAATAATGTTTTCTGTCGTTGAAACTGTAAATGAAGAAGGGGTTAAAGAGGTTTCTGTCGTATGCTCAAAATGGATTGAGGGCGGTAAAGTTGCATGGCCGACAAATTACAGAAAGGCCATAAAAAAACAATCAAATCAAAGCGAGGATTGGACGAAGTTTGCTTGCAAAATTTTAAAGGGAAATATTCCGAATTTTAGCGAAGCCAAAGCTAAAGAATTATATTTTTCTAATTTTCCCAACTCGGAATGCGAACAGTATGCAGCATTTTATCCAAAAAAAAAATTTTTCGCAAAAAATTTTAATAATCAGTTCGACGAACCACCAACAGTTGGTGAAAACGCCAATAAGGAAAATAATTCCACAAACATAGAAATTTTAGCAATTGAAGAACTTCCACCTCTACTCCCACCTTTAACACCATTCAACCATGCGATACCCATAAAGGAAAACACTCATATAGCAGAACTCATTACGCATAATAGACAAGACACATTTTCATTAACAGCAGACCATAACATCCAAAACGAGGGCACTCCAGTCTTTAGGGCACACTGTTTCATTGAAGACGTAAATGATGCACACACTAATAATGAAAATATACACAATTCATTTCCTGCTGCAACAGTGTATGACAATTTCCAAAATGAATGTCTCAATGAAAATTATATATCAGCTGGCAATACGAAAATCTCAAATATCAACGTTAAATTGGAAAGAACAATAAAAAAAATTAGAGACTTACAGGAAAAAATAAGAAAAAATAGAAGTTCAATAAAAGAAATTCAATCGGATATAATACATTGATCGATAATCAAAAAAAAATTATGCAAAATCAGGCGAGCATTATGGAATGCCTACAACTCATCGTTAAATCGTTGCCGAAACAAACCAAAACACCAATAATCCAAGACCAGAATTTTATTATACCACTTCTTCCAATAAATAATATAGAAAATTTAATAAAATTAAACGGCAAATTATCCGTGAAAAATTATATGGATCAAATGGTAATACGAAAAGTTTTGAATCTTTTACACATAATAATTAAAAATTTTATTTAATTTCAGACTGTTTATTTATATAAGTTCAAATCAAAAACTTTAAATAAAACAATTAAAAGCGTTTTTGAACATCTTTTTTCATATGATTTGATCACAAAATACACATGGTCGGGGCAAACATCATTCTCAAAAGGTAAACATGCATTATACTTACAATTTTATTACAATCTTTGACAAATTTTTTTAATTTTTCACCAGATATAAACAAATTAGTGTTTGCAGAACAGTTGAATATTTTGGAGTTACTGAGAAATACGTTTAACTATTTAAATGATGAGAATGCTGTAGCATTTGACGCAGTCAAGTGCAGTGTGCAAGAATTTTTAAAAAGAGCCAATTTCAGGCAAAAAAAATTAAAGCAAATAAGATAAAATTATGTAATATGTTTAATATAATAGGCATGCATACCTACTGCCCAAACTGAAAGTTATTTTTCCTGAATTCAGAAATTCCGTATAGGTACATTATTATTTTAATTTTTGTTTTGTTCACATAAGTTGAAACTTTCAGATCGGAATACACAGTAGGCCCGGCCCACTGAATTTTATAATTTTACCAACAAAAATTCAATATGTAAAATAAATAATATTTCCAAAAGATATAGAAGTTTTTTTTCAATTATGTGATACTTCAATACTTTTGAAGGTGGTTGGATGAAGTGAAATCACAGTCTAATAAATAATTGTAATTTCGGTTAATCTGTTGTGCCAATACATACCAATTTTACACTAGTTAAATTGTCCACCATCAACCGTTGATCGGAGAACACAATATCAGGGTAAGATCCTACTTTTTATACCATTATATTGGCTCCGAATATGGAACCTCTGTCGTGAATATGGCAAAATAACCGATCGGTCTCCCTCCAGTCAACAAATATCGCACAAAGTCTGAATTGTTCCTAGCATTTAACAGACAAGAAACCGCTAAACAACCAATCGGTCATCGTACAGTCAACAAACATTGCAAAGAGTCTGAATTGTGTCTAACATTTGAGAGACAAAAAACCGCTAAATAACCGATCGATCTTAATGCAGTCAAAAAGCACCGGCCGGCCGATGACTGATTTGTGCCTAATATTTGACTAACATCGGTCTTCATATAGTCAACAAACATCGAACAGATTCTGAATTGTGTCTAGCATTTGACAGACAAAAAACCGCTAAATAATCGATCGGTCTTCGTAGAGTCAAAAAACACCGGCCGAGGTCCGACTTGTATTTATCATTAGATTGACAAAAAACCGCTAAGTAACTGATCGGTCTTCGTTCAGTCAATAAGCACCGCCCAAGGTCTGACAAATCGTGGTTATTCTATTGTACTTGAGGAAACGATTGTCCGACCAAACACCACATGGTCCTTCAGTCACCATCGGTAATTTTACATTACTAAAATTGTAAATTGTTTTCCGGGATAGTATTCAAAAACGTTATTTGATGTATGCTCTTCGTAGACTTTCCAAGTTTCTTACTTCCACCTTATCGTGGTCTGCAAATAGTTCGGTTTTGAGCCTCCTTTCATTCAGATCCATGACTTTTCTCACGATGTTCTTGTGTCGAAAACGCTGCTAGAGAAATACACATATTTATCATGCTTCGGTATCATTTAACAAAATAAGCTCGGTTTTTGATTGTGACTTGTCAAGGAATGCATTTAAAGAAGTGATCTCGTTTTAGATTTTGGATTTTTGGTAATTTCTAATTGTATTTAGTATTAAAATTATATTTTGTTCTGTATTATATATTCCAGAAATTCGTCTGAAAATCATTTTAGAATTCCATTTCCTGGGTATTTTCCAAACCCAGTTTTGTACATTAGATCGTTTTGGAACATATCACTGTAATTGAGTTCATCATTAAAATCCTTCTATACCCGAATTCCCTCGACCGAGTAACATCCAAATTAATAGGATCCTTCCACTTGGATTTTCCACTTAGAAATTAAGTTGATGGACAGACGACAAACGAAAACCATATAATTTTTTTTTTGCGGCTGATTATTTTAGAAGGTGTCCTAGCAATTTTTTTTTAATATTTTTCATAGTTAAGGGCTTGATCACATTAGTTACGAGTATTTATTTTAGATAATTTCCTACTTTTAGTTCATAAGACAAGGTATCTCAAAAACTATCTGTATCATAAATTACAGTAAGCACTAGATTACTTAATTTTTGTTTGATAATATTTCCAAAAATACATCAACTACAAAGCTTTAAAATAATAATTTAAAAAAAGTACGAAAAAAACGTAAATTCACAATAATGCAAAATAACGGTTACCCATTTTTCTCTGGACGATTAACATCGTGCTTGCATTGCACAGCATGTTTTTATTCTACATAGTCTGTGATTTCTCCGATCAGACACCAATGTTATAAAAACTGAAGTCGACAAACCAGTTAATTCCCTCGAAATTGTATTAAATTAATATAAAACTTGCTAAAGAACCATTTCTTTAGAATTTCACTCCTTTTTGCTTCAATCTGATTCGTGAGGAGTAACTAACAACTGTTTTCTTGTTGTAATCAGTTGAAGAACTTTCAAAATCACTTTTTAAAGAACTTCAATTTTCGTAATTTTTTATTTTGTTTATTCAAGAGGTTTGGCTTATTACACTTTTATGTATAGACAAATTCTACAAAAAAATGAAAATTTTCAATCGCGTACTTTTTGCTTGTAAAATAAAATTCAAACATGAAAGTTATTTTTCTAGAGGTTAAATTTTATGACGTAAACCATTTCCGATTTAACAACATCACGTTTGAAATTTTTTGGCACTACCTTTTTAAGCGAAACAGACATGAATAGGAATGTTCCAAATGTTACAATTTAATGAAAACAATTTTCTTATTTCTGTTTATTAACACAAAATAAAACGTATTATTTTTTGCACCAATCGACCACAAATAATACCCCTTGTGTATACTACAAATTGGTAAATACTTAAACAGTTTTAATTTCATTACCACAAATTATGCAAATGTCTACCCTAGATAGATGTTGAATTTTAAATATTTCCCCCAAACATTAAAACAAGCGGCACACAAAAATTAATTTACGATTATCTCATTTATTAAACCGTTTACCAACCATAAAATTTTACATACATACCTGTTAGTATCAACATTCAGTATCACAACGTTTTAGAAAAATGTATGTACATTGTACGTACAAGGAATACCAAAACACAACTTGCTTCCAAAGACAATTAATTAACGTATGATAATTTATCAAAGATAATACAACACATACACAACAACCGAAATACCATAAAACAATCATAATTCAAAATACAGTAAATTAAATTAAATATTTTCACATTTTCCTATATACACCACACCTACAATGTAAATGTACCCTCATTACTTTTTTATTTGAGCTTTCCATATTCAAAATATTTAAAATTGGAAAAAATTGGAAAATAACTAATTGTAATTGAAAAAGCTAATATTAAGAGCTTACTTATATACGAATAGTAATAAATAGTCAAGGTTTTATTTTTTTGGGTGGTCCAATAGTTTTTGAAAACCATTTTTATCTTGATCAAAATTTATTCGTCCATATACGGAACTAACCTCATAATAACCATTAAAATAATGAATGCCTAAAATAACTGGGGACTACTTAAAATAGATTTTACTTGTGTGTGTACATGACTGTACAGTTATAATGTATTTAGAGACTGTATATATAGTATACGCCGATTTAAATGTTGAACATATTAGAATCATCGTGATTAGAATGAACAAAAAAATCTTACAACAAACAAACCGAAGGGTACAAACAACGATGGACAATTCCTAACTGCAAGTAACGATATATTGATTTTATTTTTTCTATTAGAACACAAATACCTACTCTTGAGATTTTAGTCGTGTTGGTTCGACGAAAAAAAAATTATTTTGTTGCCTTTGATCTACATAGTTCACAATTCCACTGGTTGGTGTACATTGACAAAACATCACACATGTACTATACATATTCTCCTGTAGGTATTGCTTCAACAGCACAAATGCACAAAAATATAATCATATTGAAAATACAAAAAATTATCTCTATTCCAATTCACTGTGCTCGTGCATCGTTGATGATGTTAATTGGTTTTTGTAGTAGTTTGGTTGTAGGTCAAAATATTATTTAGATAGAACCAAATATAACAATAGTAATATTATTAATAGCAACAATAAAATTTTTGAACTAGAGATGAGATTTTTATCAAATACATATTTAGGAAAAAAGGGATTCAAAAACAGCAAAATTCATCGTATCGGCTTATATATATAAAATACTTGCTGAGATTCACAGATACATGAAATGATAACAATAACAATAATAGTTAAAAAAAAAAATATTAATAGTCCGAACAAATATAAATAAATAATTTTTAATATTTTATATATCACGATTAAATGTTGCTTGAACGGTTATTGGTTAGCGTTGCACTATATTTAACTACATACATATGTATATACATTTTAACTCTAATTTAATGGCTCTGGTTGTATGGTTCAACGGTTGGTGAGAGTCGATTTTTGCAACTTTTTTTTTTTTTTTTGTTTTGTTCAAACCGCAAAACAATAATATGTTTTATTTGATGATGTGTGTTATACACGCTATTTATTTACTTTGGTTTTAAACTATATAAAACTGTTGTTAAAACTGCCTATCTCATTGCACTGACTATTATTCAAAAATAATCTGCATAACATGTTGTCGTTATGAGGATATATTGTATTATTTATTTTGAACATGTCTTTCTTTATGTTGTTCAATAGATTTGTACCGCATTCGTGCTATTTTTTTTTTTTCAATATAAGGTTACTTTGGGTGCAAAAATATTTGGGATAAAAACGGTAAGTAGCTAATTGATATTCTTGGCTAGAACGCCCATCAAAAAAAATACAATCCCGTGAAGTACGTGGTTTGAAAATTTATTTATTTATAAATTTTTGCTTTAATTTTGGTTAATTACAAGACACTTGAAGCATAATTTAATTATCTAGTTAAATATATTGGAGCACTCGCAATGAGTAAACAATCGCTTAGCAAAAGATCTTACCTAGTGCCTACCTGTTAACACAAAAAAAAGGGGAAAACCTAAAATTTACGTAGAACGTTAGGTTTGATGATTGACAAAGTTCATAGATGAATTCTTTATAACAAAAGAGTGATTCAGTAATTTTAATAGAAAATTTTAATCCCTGGGAATTCGCCATTGGCGAACCTGCTCTATTTTACCGTTAGAAGTAAACCCGCTGTAACGGCTACCGTCTTTCCTCTAAGAAAAAACTTAAACTATCGCGGAAAAATCAGGTAGCTAACCAAATAAATTTTGGTTTTGCTATTTTTGGATATAAAAGATGAACATTATTGGTTGTACGAAGGGTCTTAGAGTTAATTACCGAGCCAATTAGTCAGTTGATTTTTTTTCTGCTTCTTTATCCTAAATTAAGCATTTTTTCAAAAGTTGTTGGCTTCTACTTCAAAGTGGCGTATTGTGTGTAGTTTTAAAATCAAAAGTATGATTAGAAAACTAAAACTCAGTAAAATTTACAGCAGTTTTTTGGTATCAAATAATTTTGATTACAAAAAAAATCAAAAACAACTAAAATGTGAATTTAATAACTAGAATATAATTGTATATCTAATTTAAAAGCATAATTTAATTCTTTTAGTTTTTTTCTAATTCTCCCTGAAGGCCGGTACACATTGAGGACAAGCGACGAGAACGAATTTTCCTTTTTCACCTAATTATGTAAGAAAATTGTTAAAATAGTGAGTACCGTATGTTTTTAAATAACATACATCGTACATTTTGATTTGGTGAATTTTATAATTCGCTAAGTCAATGCGTTCTTGCCTCATACGTAATGTATGAAGTTAGAATTTTATGTTTGTAGTTTGGTCGTAGCTACCTGATGAGTAGACTGAACTTTTTGTTTGTACGAACTTATCAGTACGAAACCAAACTACCACAAAGAAAGCTCAAGGAAAGTTGACCTCGGGTTAAAGTACGGGTGGGATTTTGATACTTCTACTTTTTCTGGTAGATATATTTATAAATGATTGGCCTCTTCATTTTTTTCTGATTAACAAGTCGAAATTGTTGTGAATGCCATTATTTTTAATATATCTTGTCTATAAAAAGCCGAAAGAATCTTATTGATTTAATACAGACAAACTTTCTCTTTATATCGTGCATTTGCTAAAAATAAAATATAAAATTTTAACAGTTATAACCCTCAATCCATGAAGGTATTTTAGGCACCTTAATTTCATGAACCAGGGTTGTTTTCATCTTTGCGCAATAAAATCAACAATTATCAATAAAAAAACTTAAATAATTCATGGATTATCTCCATGCATCCTTATTCAAGAAACAATAGTTTGTTTGTCCGGTAAATTTTTTTTAATTGCATATCGAGCAACGAATGTGCCCTCGAAATTACAAAAAGCAGTTTAGGTTAGGACGAAAACGATCCTGGTTCATGGATTGAGGGTTAATACAAAATATCGTTGATAATTTTGAATTTAAGACGATAAATTGAAATCTTTTATTAAAACCGTCAAAATGTTACGTTTTACTTTTCGTAAATGCACGATATATTATAAGCTATCATTAATTAAAAACATACGGTTTTCACTATTTTAACAACTTACTTATACATAATTTGGTGAAAAGGAAAATTCGTTCTCGTCGCTCGTTCTCAATTTGTGCCAGCGTTAAAAGTTAGGACGGTATTTTTAATATGTCAAAATATGAACAGAAGAATATAAACTGTTGTTAGAGCATGAGTTGGAGTATCAGTTCAGAAGATTCCATTATTAAATTATATAATTAACACAAAAGTCTAGAGATCGATAACATTTTAATAATTATAAAACGCAACACTTTTATTCATGATGTAAGCACATGTTTTGATTTTTTGAAGCCTTAATTTTATAATGATGTCACAACGTAAACACAATCGCAAAACCTTCGAATTTTTGTTTGTTTTGTTTGCTTTTAAATAGTGTAATATTGTAAGTTGAAACTTAATTTGTAATGAAGTTTGTATTTGAGTTGTTCCGAGTGTCTTTGGGAATAAGTTGACGGTTGGTTTGTAGATCAAGTTAGATGTTGAGTTAGGATAGAGTTGAGTTCGTATACACATGCAGTTTTCGGAAAGATTGGGGATAAGTTTTGCATGTGTTTGGTTGAGAATTAATTTTGAGATGGACTGAGGGTTTGGTGGGAGGATATATTAAGTTGATTTGAGTTGAGTTCGGGATTGATTTAGGCGTTGAGTATGAAGTTGAGTAGTGGTTTCCGATTTAGTTCGAAATCAGTTTAGTTGAAGCTGAGTTGGGGTTGTGTTTGGTGGTTGATTCATTTGTTTAGTTAGGCGATGGGTTTGGGGTGGGATTAAGGGTTGATTTGCAAGTTGATTTGGGGTGGAATTGATGATCGAATTGTGGGTTAGGTTGCTGCTTGCGATTAAATTGGAGGTTGAGTTGTAAGTTGAGTTGGAGTTGAAGTTGAAGATTGAGTTAAGAGGGCCAGTACATTTGGGAGTTGAGTTAATTTTCAGGACCGAGGTTCTGATCATCTCGTGAGCTTTCAGTCCGCTATATTTTTAATTTAATTTGCCATATTTTATTTTGATAATTTTTCGAAAATCTGGCAACATAGGAATATGTGCTTTAAATGAGCTAAAACAAATAATTGTTTGGCCCTCCTATGTCCCTTATTTTAAGTTCATTACCATATGGATTTATGTCAAGATGGTTCTGGGTTAATTCAAATTTTTATTTCACGGTTTTAAATTTATCTCGTATCGTATCCACAAAGTGTCGTTTTTCAGCAAGAAAACCTAAAAGCTGGGCGATCTAGTAAGTATATTCGCAACGTAATTCCTCCTGCCTTGTTTCGTTTCCTATACTCGTCTAATACGACTCATTGTAGCTTTGGAAAATCACAATCTAGTGAGATTTAGCCGGCCAAACATGACCGTTCAAAGTTTCTTAGTAAATAAACAAATGTCTTCTAACAGTCCGATGCAAACTATCGATCTCGTTACACCACTAAAACATTTTTTTATTTCTTCCGGAATTTTCTAAAAAATCTAGAAATTAAAAGCTTTATTCGAAAAACTAAGTTTTATAAATCTATGAGCGGAAAACCGGTGTTTCCAGAATAAATATTATATTTATAGAATCACCATCTTGAGCGGAAGAAACTTTATGAATGAAAAGATATTCTTATAATTTTCTAGTAACTTTATTTTAATTTATTTAGGTTACTGCTTTTTTATACAAAAGCTGCAAAAGCCCGGTATGAAAACTCTCCAAGTATAATATAGTGTACAATATGCCTTTATAAATTAACCCACATATTGGTGTAGTTTGATATTTTTTGCTACCATAGAAAAAAGAGAAATTCGTAGAAGAAAAGTTAAAAAATATTAATGCGGCTCTGAGGGAATGATCAACAAAATCCAACGTTTTGTGTTGGCCGATCACCGAGTAAAGATTAGAGGAACGTTTGAGCAAGAAAAAATTAATATTTCACAGCGACAATGCACCGGCTCACTTGTCCGCCGTCGCCTCCGCCAAAGCGGTCAAATTAAGCTATGAATTGCTGCCTCATTCGCCATGTTTCCAAACGTGGAAAAGGAGCACGGCGGAAAGTGGTTCACATCGAATGAGCCCTAATTTGCAGAGTTCGAACAATCGCATTTTCGAACACCGAAGCTAGAGGGGTGAATGCTAAGTAAAAAATGTATGATAAAGTTTTTTCGATAAATCAATATTTTTCGAGTTATTCGCGATTGAAAATGTTGATTTTTCATCTAAGAAGTTGCGTCTGAGAGCAATACGAAAATTTCACTAAAAAATTCAATTGGTTTTAACGATAATTTCCTTATCTAATCGCTCCAAAAATCACTTTGCAGGGAATTTCAAGCGCTACAAGGCCTGTAAAATTGAACTTCCTTGAAACCTCCGTTTTCCAAACTTTTTAGTTTAAAGGGCTCAGAGAAGCTGGTCCTTGCACTCAAAAGCCTAATTTCTGTATACTTCCATTTTGTACGTTTCTTCTTTAGTTTTTGAATTATTGTGAAAAAAGGAAATTTCAAAATGTATTCTAAACAGTTCAAACTTCCAGAAGATATTGTTAGTATCTAAGTAAAGTACATTATAAATGGATTACGTTTAATTTCAATTCTTGTGGTTAAGCCATTGTCTTGTGCGTAATTTTTTATGCTAACTACTTTTACTAAAGCTCGAATATCTATCTAAAATCGATTTGTTATTTTATAAGCTTTATTTTTGCTTGGAATAATTTGTTGATAAAACGTAAGGTTCTCGAGTAATTCGTGAAAAATCGCATTCATCCCTCTATCGATTTCTTTGATTATTTTAAATGTACTAATTTCCACCCGCCAAAAAGGGGTGGCATCCTCTCCCAAGGTAAACGGACATATCGGCACTATAAAGCTTTTGTTCCTTGAGCTATTCTCTATTTACTGTCCACATTTCAAGTCAATCGATTTTGTCCGTAAGGTAAGAGTTCTGGGCGAAAAACCATCAAACACTGCACTATTAACCTAAAACTTGACCGAGGAAATGCTCTACACACTAGCATAAACCATGCACATTTGTTGGTTTTATTCAATGGTTTTAAAGTTCATCGTAAACAGACCAACAAACAGATAAATTAATTTTCTGATTTATTATGTAGAGAAGAGAAGGGTAGATCTTGGAAAGAAGATTTGGCATTAGATTTGACAATCGTATTCGATAATCTCCCGACTTAGAGCCAGACAAATAATTTCGTCTACTTTTTTGATTTCTTATCTTTGCTTCAAAATTGCTCAAGCAGTTTTTTAAAGTTTTCTGTAATATTTCCTGTGGCTTCGAAAATTTAGATTTCCTTGACCGGAAATTTGAAGTAATCTTCGATTTCAAAAAAAGAAAAAAAGCAGGGGTAATAGTATAAACAAAGAAAGATTACCTGTTGTCTCAAATGGAACTGGGCCATCAGCTAATACTCGGTCAAAAGACACAATTATTGATAAAACCGTTACCATTGATGCAAGTAACAGTACCAGTAAGTTAGTAGCTGATATTGAATCGTCGCAGTCTAAATGCAACAATAACAGAAACAATAATAATAATATTATTGGAAATAATGTTATTATTGGGTCATCAGTTGCAGTTAACAATGTCATTTGTGCAGCTGATGCAAGAAAATGGTTCTTCATTTCCCGCCTTCGGAATTCAACAACGGAAGCTGAAATTATGGAGTATATCAAAGGTAAATTTGATATTCACGGTTTTCGTTGCCTTAAACTAAAGCACCGGTTTGAAATGGAGTACGATTCATTTAAAGTGAACACTTCAGCAAACATGAAAATTGTTAGATGACAAACATGATTGTTGAATGGAAATATGTGGCCAGTGGGTGTACTGGTTAAAGAATATGTGAATCCGGATATTTATCGCCAATTTTTTCAACGGAGCCGTCGCATACAGTCTCCAGTTTAGTAAATTACAAAAAAATTATTAATAATAACGACAGTAATAATAATAATAATAACGATAATACGAATATTTATAATATTGATGCTAATAATGGTGACGAAGAAGTGGGTAATTATATGACTAACGATAAATATTGGTTTAATATATATTACCATAACACGGGTGGAATGCGCACAAAAGTGGATAAATTTTTTACATCGGTTATGGAAGAAGATATTATATAGTTTTCCGCAGAGGTCGGCACGAAACGGGAGAGTGTCTGGATGTTGGTGGTGGTCTACTAATAGCTGTAATAAATCAGTATAAATGTCTACAAATTAATATTGCATCCGGTGATATTGAAATCCTTTTAGTAAAGGTAAAAATGGCCAAAGGAAATCTTTTCGTTTGTGCTACGTATGTTCCCGGGAAATCTACAAGTGAATTCCTTAAGGAATTTATCGATTTAATTGGAAATAAGATTCATCCCAAAATGGAAGAAAATGATAGTTTGTGCATCGTGGGTGCTTTTAACTTTCCAAACTTAAATTGGAAACGAATTGATGGAATACTTACACCGTTTGGTAACACTGCCAATACTTATTTCGTGATAGATTCATTTTTTGAAATGGGTCTAAGACAACATAACGAAGTGCACAATCAGAATGGCTCACTTTTGGATCTTGTTTTCACTGACGATAATTTACATCCATCAGTGCAATCTTGTGAAGACCTGGCTCGCTCATCAAGTATTCATCATACGCCGTTCTTAATTAAGTTAAGTTTTCAATGTTTCGACGATTATGTTTCAAATGATAATATTTTAATCTTTGATTTTAGAAATGGTGATTATGACTCTCTAAATGGATTTCTTGAAAGTATTTCCTGGGATTTCCTTTGTAATGAGAAGAATATTGAAATTATGACTAGCCGGTTTTACGAAATTTTGTATGTGGAGATGGATCTATTCATTCCAAAAATTGTCAACAAACATAATTCGTATCGTGAAAAGTGGTTTAACAAAAAACTGGTTAATTTATATAACCTTAAAACCAAGGCACACAAACTGTATAAAAAGACGAACACATCAGCTGATTATGCATTGTATTCTCACCTTCGGTATGAGTTTAAGGTTTTGAATCAATTTATGTATAGTAATTATTTGTTAGAAATTGAATCTGGTATCAAGTCCAATCCATCGTGTTTCTGGCATTATATTAACTCTAACAGAAAATCTGTTGGTTATCCTTTACCCATGAGTTATAATGATAGGCAAGCTCATGATCTAAATGCTGTTTGTGAATTATTTGCAACGTTTTTCAAATCCGTTTATTCAGTCGAAAATGTTTTAACATCTCCCAGTGACCAGGTCTTGGTCAATAATCATATTCACGGTATTTCTTCTTTTACGGGGGAACAAATCAAAATGGCTTTAGCCGGAATTAATAGTAAAATGTCTATGGGCCCTGATGGTATTCCCTCATTACTCTTAAATAATTGCGCCGAAGCCTTAAGTGGCCATTTAGCACATTTATTTAATTACAGCCTTAGGCTAGGTATTTTTCCCCAGTGCTGGAAACCCTCGTATGTAATTCTAGTATTTAAATCGGGACCTAAAAATTCAGTTGAGAACTATAGAGGAATAGCTATATTATCTGTTATTCCTAAACTTTTTGAAAAACTGGTAATGGATTGTATTTATCCTAATATTAAAAACTTAATTGTTCCCCAACAGCACGGTTTTTTTTTTGGTAGATCAACGACAACCAATCTTGCGGTATTTGTTAATGATGCGATATGCTGTTTAGAAAAAGGTGCCCAAGTTGACACTATCTATACAGATTTCAGTAAGGCCTTTGACAAAATTAATCACAAATTATTAATTGATAAATTGATTAAAGTGAACTCTAATTTTATTCCTATAAAATGGTTATCATCTTATTTGTCGCAGAGGTCTCAACTAGTACGTATTGGTCAAAATTATTCTGAGAAGTTTACAGTCTCATCTGGTGTTCCTCAGGGTAGCCATTTAGGTCCATTATTATTTATTCTATTTGTTAATGATATTGTTACATGTTTTAAGTTTTGTAAATGTCTGTTATATGCAGATGACCTTAAAATGTACGCTACTATCCGAAATGGTGCAGACGTTTTAATGGTACAATAGGACCTTAATCGGTTTAGTGATTGGACTACAGAAAATCGTTTAGCTCTCAATATCTCCAAATGTAAAACAATGTCATTTGCACGAATTAAGATGTTAATTGTAGCTCAGTACAGTTTACAAAACGTGGAAATAGATAGAGTTACTCAGTTTATTGATTTAGGTGTTTTGTTTACAGATAACCTAAGTTTTACTAAACATATAGAAATGATTGTAACTAGAGCCGGCTCGATGCTCGGTTTCATAAAGAGACATGCTCGTCAATTTTCTGACCCATATACTCTCAAGACATTGTATACTGCTTTTGTTAGGTCTATTTTGGAATACGCTGTAGTTATCTGGAGTTCTGGTTATAAAATCTTTAGTGATCGTATTGAGCAGATTCAAAAAAGTTCTTAATATTTGCCCTCCGAAGACTTCCAAGGTCAACTTCAGGATTTAGTTTACCTTCTTATGCTGGTCGTTGTACACTTTTGAACATTCGTAGTCTTGAATTCAGAAGAGAGATGATTCATGCAGTATTTGCTCGGGATGTAATTTGTGCTAAGATTGATTGCCCGGTATTGCTTGACTTATATTCATTTTACGTTCCTGAGAGAATTCTTCGTCCACGACAGTTAAGACTGAGTATTGCTTTTCATCGTACGAATTATGGAATTGATGAACCGGTCGCGCGTACGTCAAAATATTTTAACCAATATTCAGAATTTTTTGATTTTAACATTTCAAGGGATCTTTTTAAGAGTCGGATTCGAAATAATAATTTGTAACTATTTTTTATATACAAAATTATTGGTATTGTAACCTATGCTATTTGTTAGTGCTGGTAATAAATAAATAAATAAATAGATTACTTTGCATGGTTACCTTTATTCTTTGTGGGTATCAGTATTCATGTCATTTTTAATCATTTCAGGTAATATTTCATATCGAAAAGTATTTTCAATCTGTTATTTGATGTACTAAAATAAAAGCCTCATAAACAATTTGGTGGTTTTTGTAATTTCATTTTATGATGCTAAATTAAAATATGTGTCGGTTCTAATAATTTATAAGCATCTAAGATTTTGCAAAAAAGAAAAAAATCTCTGAGGAATAGTCTAATATAGGCATCGTGAAAATGAAATAAAACGAATTGTGTATTTTCGTATTTTTCCACAATAAATTACGATATTCTGGAGAAAGCATCAAGAATTATTAAAATCCAGAATTCTCGAAAATTTGAAATTATTCGAGAGTTGGATTTCATATCTATGTGAACCATAAAATAAATGCAAAATTGATCTGTATTACGTTTATAAAGTAAAGATTTGTTTTCTAAATTACGTTTTTCCACTGAAAAATTAATGATTTTCTTTATGTATAGTCAACACCGGCTGCCGTGATACACAAAGTCAAACAAAATATCTACTAAATAATTATTTAAAACATTGAAATTTTTCATCACTAAATTAAAAGATAATATGACAATTAAAAGGAATAGAATCGACACAAATATCCGATATTACCTTTGATAAATGAGCGATGTTAAGAAACGTACTAGAAAAGAAGCTTTTCATGAAACTTTTTTTTTTTTTATTTATTTAAGGTTATATAATTTTTTAAGGGTGGTGTGCAAAATTGTTTCTATAAATTTTCTAAAATTAAAACGAAATTAATATTATATGTAGCTGTATATAGCAAATTTCATAAAAAAGAAAAGTTTTCAGGTGTTGTATTAAGATAATGATAATTTTTTATCGATTTTTTTGTTTTTTTTTTATTTTTTCATTTTTATTCTATTAAGAATATTAATTATTTTTAATTATGTTTTTTATGTGAAAATTTTTCACATTATTTTTTACTTTTATGTACGAAAAACAAATATTAATTTTTAATTAAAATTGTTGAAAAAAAGTATAAATTTAAGTATATGATCTAAAATGTGAGCTTTATCTAGAATTTGCCAACAATCCGTAAAGTTCATTATAATTTAATTGTATAACAATAAAATTTAAGCATTCAATAAAATCAAAATTTTCGAATGGTTGACAGCCAACGTTAAAGGCTTTTATTAAATATTATATACAAAAAATACAATTGTGATGAAGCCTAACCATTCATTTGAACAATAAAATTCAAAAGAATTTATTTTTGAAAATGTAAATTATTTTAATTACAAAGAAATAATTATAAATTCAATTTTAAAAATAATAAATTACCGACTAGACGAAATCAAATTTTGAAGAGCCATTGTTCCGACTAAATATACGTTTTGATATGAAAAAATTTTTTTTTTTTTACTTTTTCCACAGTAACATTATTTATTACTAACGACGGAATTGTATAAACAATTTTCAAAGTTGTCGCAAATTATTAAATATTTCATTTTGTACTTGTCCCGTTCCACAATTAAAAATGACAGGCTTGATTTATTTTAGCGAATTATTTGGTGAAAAGAACTGATAACTGGAGGCGGATGGAGGAGGGTGTTATCTGGGATATGACTTTCCTTAAATATTCATGTTAATATTGTAAAGCACCCTCTATATGAAAGGATGCCTTTCTGTCCTTATTGCTGATGAAAATTGTGTTCTCCTCGTCCTCCTTAGTAGCTAACGCTCATTAAAATCAAATAAAATAAAATAATAAAAGCTCCAAATAGCCAATGAACAAAACAAAACCTAATAAATTGTTGCCTGCCTACCTAAATTTTGCTACCAAAAACAATCAAAGGAAACAAATAAAATCGTATAGCGATAAGTTAAAAGCACATAAAAAAGCTTCATATAACAAAAATAATTATTTACACTCTTTCATTTTTATTTAATGTTGTTTTTTTTCTTGTATTTGTTTTGTGTCATGGAAAATTATTGAGGTTGAACATTTCACAGAAATAGGTTAAAAAATTATTTGTTTTATTTTTAATTTTTTCCCTTTTTTTGTTGTTTTTTTTTTGTCCTACCTGGAATTGCCGTTAGAGACGAACGCCAAAAAAAATTAACGCAAAATAAACATAACCTTAATTTTGTATACATCTTCTTGTTTTTGGCGTTTTTATAAAATACAAAAAAAAAAAAAACTTTCCCTTCTAACAGCATTAAAATGAAAATTAAATTTTTACCATAGTGCTTCAGTTCTATATTAATTTCGCCCTAGTTCCTAAAAGGCAACAACACAATAAATACCCCGAAACCAAATGATTTTTATCAAGTTGACTCTCAATTTCAATTTGTCAATAGTATTTCGTTCTGATCCTTATTTTATTTTTTTTTTTGTTTTGTTTGCTACGCCTTGATTGCTATAATTTTTGTTGTTTCGATTCATTGAGGTGAAAGAATATAACAATATTACCTATTCTGTTTCTGGAATATGTATATTGATAGAATCGAAGACAAATAAAATTTGAAATATTCCAAAATTGGTTGTAGGTTTTATTTTTCATGTTCGATAATAATTTCGGCAAAAGTTTGACATAAGGATATATTTAAAGAATTCAAATGCTTAAGGATGGTTGGTTATATAGTAAACAATTTTTGGCTGCCTTCTTTATAGTAAATTACAAGATAATCAAATAAAACGAAATCGAATATGCTTCATTAGCTTTTAAAATGCTGTCAGTTGGGTAATTTGACTATAAAATCAAGATAAATAATGGATACCCTCTTTATTCTATTTAAAGCGTAACTTATGTTTCTTAAAAAGCTTATCTTCGAATAAATGTTTCTTATTATCGATGCTAATATTCTCATCGTACTATAAACTTTGGAACAGTGGCGTTACAAAGTTCCATTTGTAAAGGATCTACTTCAAAGGGAATACACAACACAAAGAAACAAGTTTTCTATTTAACGGGCTCAATCATCATTTCGTCAGTTTTTATTTTCAATAAATTCAAAAACTGATAAGGACGACGTTACGCCACTGCTACAAATAAAATCAAAGCTTTAAAGTTTTTACTGTAACTAATCCACTAAAAGGTATAAAGACAATTTTTCATTATTCATAATTTAATTTTCTTTATAAAAACAAAAGAAGTTGTAAAGTGACATTTTATGCTATTCTTTTGCTATCAACCAACAAAGTAATGAAAATCGGTAGAAATAAAGTTAACACAAACTATAAAAATGTCGCCCAAGAATAATAAGTTTTAACCCTCGCCCAGATTTTAATCTTATAATTTTCAGAATTTTTCTATTTATACTCTATAGCTGTTCAACTTGTCTCCGAACAGATTTTTTTCGGTCTTAATTCTTTATCATCTTCTTAGAAAAACTTTGATATCATTATTTTCTTTTAAATTAATGCAAAACAAAAAAGAGACAGTGAATTGTATGTGCAACGGGTACAAAAAATTAAAATGTTTTTCTATGTGAGGGATGTTGGCATAATAAGGTTAAGTGAGTTTTTTAGTTTGTCATTGTGGCTTTAACACACATAAGTAATTTTCTGATTTGATTAAATCGTTTGGAAATTGCATTTTAATGAAAAACTAAAAAGCATGAATTTTAATCGTATATTTTGATTTTCGATTTCATCATCAAATAAATTAATTTTAATGCTCGAGGGGAATTAATTTACAGATATCATTAATTGGAAAAAAAATAAATAAATAGGAAATTACTTGCAAATCTTTTTCGTCTAAACAGAAATAGGTTAAACCAAATAATAAATTATTTGACAGCAACACGATTATGTCGAACCCATATTTTACAATTTGCGGAGAAAAAAATTTAAATGAATGTTGAAAATTTATTTTTAAATCAATTAATTTTCAAAACAAAAAAAAAATTATGTTTGTCGAATTCAAAAAGACGAGGATTTGTGACAGAGGGTTTTAAACCACAGAATAAGTCAGTAGAAGAGAAGTCAGTAGTAAAACATTGTAGGAAATTGTTGTCGGAATTGGTGAGGATGGACCAACGAAACTAAAGCCAGACGATGGGTGCATCAATACAAAATAAACACGCAACATAAAAATATTTTTGGTTAATTTCAAATTTCATACTCATAATTCAGTAAATTTCTTTCTTTCTTTACGTGTCAGATTCATATCGTGTCACATGTTCAATTAGAGAAAAACAGCAATTTCAATGTGGCATGCAAGTGGGAATACAAATGAGGAAATGATGTTGTTTGCATCTCTTCGACCAAAACTTTATTGTAGCGACATTTACTATTATGTACATTTCTCTCTTTCGATACGAAGAGTTCAACAACAATTATTTTTTAAATTTGTTACACAACTTTGCTTTATAAGCTCTTTTTTACCTTAGCTAGGGCAAAATAATGCGGAACTGTTGCGGAAAGTAACTTCGAACAATTTTGAAAATTAACGATAAATCTCGATAAGCCTCGTAAATTTGAAATAATTTCAAAGAACATAGGAATACATTTAACAATTTTGAATAACCTGTAACATTATAACGCGAGTAACATCAACGATTATTCGTTACTAGTAATCTCGAAAGCATGGAAAATATCTTTCAAATCGCAATAAGGATAATTTCAAATTCAAATACCCTAGTAAAATGTCGTATGGAACTCAATCAACATCCTACAAACTTATCTTAACTGTATTTATCTGTAACTCATAACGTTGATCAAATTTTGGAAAGCTTATAAACAAAGTTCTCGATAAACCACTAATTCTGTACCAAGATGCAACCAATCCCCTTATAAAATTGTTAATGAATATCGAGAAATAAGAGTAATTTCGAAAAGCCCCTACATACAATCTTAGAGATGCAGAATAAACTCAATATTCACAAAAAATGTCTATAATACTCCAGAAAAATTGGATAAATTTAAAATCAGGAATCTCAAAACTACCTGCAGTTTTCGTAATAAAATCTCAAATAACTTCGAAAATATTGAGTAATGTTGATAATTTAGAATAAATTAGACACCAAGCAATTTAACGCTGTTCAAACCCCTATATCTAGATTATTCCAAAACATCTCGAAACCTCGAATTCCGAAAATCTCCCTTAACGTATGTTAATGGTATTGCAAGTTGCTGTGCAATAAAGGTGCGTTATAGCCTAACAATTTGTTTGCGGTTCCTAATTCTTTCGTGACATATTTTACATAATTTAATAATCGAAAACGCGAATTTTATACTCTATAAAAATCGAATAATATCGGATGGATTAACCGAAAAGTTGAAATTAATCGGTTAATCTTAATATGTTTTGATTTCCCTACGAGTAAAGACTCTAAAAGCAATGAAGTAAGGTCCAATTTGTATGAATGTTTTGTATTCGGGGACTCCAATTTCCAAAATAACAAAATCAATTTCAAAATAAGTTCCCATATCTTGATAGCGAAAAATTGTTTGTAAACACCTGTTTGTTGAACATAGCAACGTTTCAATACTTCCATATACAACAGCAAGTGGTTGTAAATAATCTTTTGAAAAGTAGTTGCGGCTCCTTCGAACCAAACAAATTTCCTCCCCTTTTTCAATACCTCTGAAATTGATGAAGTTATCGTTGAACAGTTGTGAATAAATCGCCTGTACCAACTAGCCAAATCAAGTAGTCGACAAACAGCTTTGGCACAGTTTGGAACAGGATAATTCGCAATATTGTTGCGAATTATGAAGACAAGATATTTCATTTGTATTTGAAAAAATTCAGATTTCTCCAAAATAATAGTTAACCGTGCTAGTTTCAAACGATTGGTCACTACATTTAAAAGTCGAATATGTCCCTGGTAGGGTTCGGTAGATATTATAATATCGTCCATGTAACCAAAAAACTTAAGGTTCCAGATCAACCCGAAGTACTTGATCCATCAGATCAAACTGCGTATTTGTGGAGCATTAGGCAATCAAAAAGGCATTGCAATGAAGTGTTTTCTCTTTTGAGGATTATGCCATAGGGGTCAGCCGAAACGCGTCTGATAGATCCACATAGGGAAGGAAGTTCGTACTTTTAAATCGGCCTAAATTCGGGCAATATGTAGAAGAGGATAAGCATCCTGCTTCTTGACATTATTCAACTTTCCCGAATCGAGAAAAAGACGAATTTTTCCGTTTGATTTTGAAACTTATACTAGCAAGTTATTCGAAGATTTAGCATTCGATTCAGTTCTCGATCTATTTTTTCCTGGACATAGAGAGACATTGGATAATTCCTCTGTTTTATGGGTCTAGCATCTGCTGTGGTAATAAAATATGAAAGCACATTCGTGCGCCCTAATTTATCATTATCAGATAATTAGAATTTATATAAAACAGATTTAAACTGATGAGAAGAATGTTGCTTCTCTATAACTTTCTTGAGCAATACCGTAGGAGTGATATTTTCGATCACCGGGTTTATGTTGAACAAACTACAAAAATCATCCATACTTAATATCAAAGTGGTTGTGATCGTTGGTACTATTAAGGTAGGAACCACTAAAAATTTATTGTTATACATAAATGGACCATTTACGTTTCCTTTAATTTTATGATGTAATGTATTCCACCAGCCTTTGAAATGACGAAGCTTCAACTTCAATATCCAGAATTTTAATTTGAGTTGCTGGTCTTCCGCAAGAGGAATGATATACTCGTAGAATAGAATTTAAGACATTTGAGAAGTAAAAATAGTTTGAAGTATTGGGCAATTTTGATTAAGGAGTTTTAGGTTCTGTGAAAATAGTAACATTCCCACTACTAATTTCTAACTTTGGTTTTCCGCTTTCACAAAAGCATTTACTCAGGGATGTTGTTGTGCGGTTCAAGTATGGTTCTAAAACCAGACGTTTAGCAGCAAATTATTCCGTAAATGTTCTATTCTCTTATAATATAAACAAAGTTGATCAATATAGAATTTACTCCCTCAATGGGAAGATTTCCTCAATAAACTGACTGTAAATTTCGAATTATTGTTGTTAATTGAGCCTTTTCCGGGATGGGCTCAATTAAACTTTAATAATAAAGTTTCATTTGTGCTAAATACAAACTCAAACATTCATCTTGCCCTTGTACAAATTCTTTCTCCAGTGTACGTATATCCAGCAAGAAGCAACTCTTCCTCCGAAGCTTCTTCAGTTGCAGCTTCCATTTCTATCTGTTGCAGGAAATCATTAAGAGTTAAACTTTTCGAATCACCTGGAAACACTTTTTTCTAGTAATAAACGGGACAAATCCATCTAGTAAATTTTGCGCGTCATTGCGCGGTATTTCCTGCTGGTGGATTACTATATGGACAACTATAGATCAGCAAACCAACAATTTACATTTTACAAAGAGTTTCCGTTATTCTGAGCAAGCTCCTTAAAAGTTGTTGCGGGTTTACTTACATTTAGAGACAACTTCCTCAATATCACAATTGATCATAGAAATACTTACAATCTACTCTTAACCCAATCATCTCTGGTAAACTGTTGAAAATCCTTGAGAATTCTCCGTTCAGAGAGCATCCAATTTGTTCAAAATTTCTTTTCTCAAAAGTTGTAACATTGAGGAACGTGCTTCAGATTCGACGGAGCCTCGCTGTGGATCATCCGAAAATGTAAACTCAAAATTATAACTCCAAAAATTTCAAAATTCTAGAAACTGATGCTGCTATTATCTCACCCGATGGGCATATTTCCAAGGAACCGATTTTTTTTTAAACAACCAAACCATTTAAATGAATCATCATATTTTAAATCTTCATAATAATATGAAACCTTTCGATTGACCATACAAAGCATACAATTTGTAAGTGATGTTCGTAAGTCAGTAACAAAATTATTTGTTAGTTCGATTGTTGAAACAGCATTTAAACTTCGTCGTTTTATTGACGTTTTATGGTCAAGATACATAAGGAGCATTTGGTACTCAAAATGAACGATGGAGTCTTCTAAAGAGAAAAGAGTGCGTACAACAGCGGCTTTTTGATGACTCACACTTACAAAAATCTTCGACTATCGTGAATTTGCTATATTTAAAATAACAAGAACTTTATGCAATGTACCAGAGTATAAAGCGTATACATCCGATGACATGTATTAATATTGTTCATCATCGTTGCCTTTGAGGTTGGTTACGTTACCGTTACTATGAAACATATTTCGAGCGCGACGTAGGGATTTAGAATTTATTGATGTCGGTTTATAATCTAAGTCCTCATCAGCGTTGCTATCCTCTCTATTAATTATTTTAATATAATTAAATGATTTTGGAATTATCCCATAAGGGAAGTTTTTCCATCCACTCGCTGATATTTCGTTTTGTTCAGGTTTTGGAAACTTTTGATAAAAGCATCTCAATTTATCGATAAATGTTAGAATTTTGTTTTGTTTTGTTGTTTATTATTAGTTATACATTCCTCTACTATGTAAAATCAATCCCCTAGGGAGGATCAGTTAACAAATATGTTACCAATAAACCGCGACAAGCGAGCCAGCTTTTAAGAACACTATTGTTTAGTGGGCATCTTAAATGGCCGCGTTCTTTACATGTTCGGGGTTTTCGTTACGGTGCTACGGTAACCTATAGTTCGGTGATACTCATTTCATTTCGCCGACAAAAGGACTCTAAGGGAGAACTTTATCCTAATCAATCATATTTGCGATTCCGCCCTGTTAATTTCTGTGAGTTAGATGAGTCGTTTGTGTTGTTCAGATATTCATAAAATTAAATTTAATAATTAAAATTTAAATTTTTTCAATATTTGGTTCAATTGATTTGTGTTACTATATCGACCGAGTGTCAGATGAAGATCTTATTACCATAAAGCATAAACATGTTGGTAGCGATGTCCGGTACAAGTCATCGAAAATATGACAATGGTATGGTTTGCTATTAAGTAGCCATTAGAAAATAAAAACAATTGATTTGTCATTTAAATTTCTTAAGAAAAACTCGGTCAAGGGGTCAGCAAAGAGAGTGAGTCAGGCTTATTGTATCAATTTGGTGACAGTTAACAAACCAAATCAAAATTAAAAACCTGGCTTTTATGTTTCCTTCCTATACGAACTCCCATTTTTCATTATTACTTTATTGAATTTAATTTGTTATAGTAGGTACTGGTATTAGCTTCAGCAGATCTAAAAAAATTATAAAAATGTTCCCAATATTCTTTAAACCTTAATAAATTATCTGTCGTTCTTTTAATTTCGGCTAAACTATTTGTATTTAGTTTGTACCTTATCGTTCTAATTATTCCAATTGCTATCATATTTAACCCAAACAAAGTTCTTTTATATACAATATGTTGAAAAAATCCAATATATGTAATTATACAAATTAAAATTCCAATCATGCACAAAAAAAGTTAACCTCCACAGTTTTATATTCAACAAATATTGTCCGATACAAAAAGAAGATAAAATATATGGAATGGTCCATATTTTCATTAACCCAATCACCTTTGTGCTAGATAAACTTTCACTTGTGTGTAGCAATAACAACTGAAAAGTGAAAAATATTCGGAACTAAATATTATGTATATACCAAAATGTGTGGGTGATAAAAGTCAAACAGCAAAAATGACTAATATTATGTAACTGATAACATAGAAAGATACGCGATATAATTCCATTTCGAGTGTTCAAATCATTTATTATCCAAAATTTTTACCAAAGCATATAATAGGAGACAAGTACATAGACTACATATACCATCGAGAAAGTATGACCTGTGAAAATTAAATTTTCCGATTTTGTTTTGTTTTATAAAAAGCTTTTTGACTTTAATCTATAAATTTTTTTTTTTTTTTTTTTTTGAAAACTTTTATTAATTCCACCTCGGTTCGACTCTTCATTCACGTCACTAAAGACGATGTCAAGAAAATAATGTTAATAATAATAATCAAAATAATAATAAGATGCCAAACAGTATAAGAACAACAACAAAAAAATTGAATTCGTTTCACACCAGTAATCTTATCTTCCCCCAAAAAAACAAAATTTCCTTATGTACCGAACTTTTTTGTTTTTTTGGTATTATATTATCATTTTTACATTTTGCGAGCTTTTGTGTTGTTAGTATGTTCACAAGAAAAACATTTTTTTTTTTTTTTTGCTTTTCTATATTATTTACCGCCATTTTTGTTTTGCCTAAACAAAAACGAAGAATGTAGTATGTGTGCTAAAGTGGAATTTTCTTATTAAAAAACTTTAATATTTATCCAACGGAAGAAAGAAAATTTTTAAAATGCAAAGTGTTTTCTACGATATTCGTTTTGTATCTTTTACACGTTTATTTTTGCTGTTCGAGTATTTTTCTCGAAGGATTGGAATTTTTTTATGTTTTATTTTAAATTTTAAATAGTTGATAATTAAATTAAATTATGTTAGTAGGTTAAGTATATTCATATAGTTAACATTGCTACTCGTCGTCCTTTCTTATTATAAATCATGTGTTTTTTTTTTTTGGATCCCGCTTCTAGGATCCTCAGAAATATGGAAGATAAAAAATAAATATGGTAGTGTAGTAATAATCGTTTCCAATTACTCTAATGGTACACTGTATAATAATGTCAACCTTGGAACGTCTTTATTGTTTCGGAGAACGAATGCTAAAAAAACCGTTTTTTTTTTTCAACCATTTTTATTTAGAGCAGCAAGATGTCTCGAAGAATTATAATGATTTACATTTTTTATGGATAAAAACATAAAATAAAATGAGAATGTCGAAAAGAAAAGAAGGTGAAAGTGAAATTAAAGAAAATTATCGTACAAGATATTTGAAACCTTGTTTGATTATCATATACACAACACGACAAGAGAACAAAAATGGAAAAAATGTAGTTATGATCAAAATTAGCATAAAAGATAGATGACTGGAAAATCTAAAATTTATAAATTAGTTTAGTGGAATTGAGGTACTACCCGTACAGTGTTCGCCAGACTATATACAATACAGTTAATTAATTATTTACTTGGACAAGGATGAACAAATCGACAAGTTGGTCAGTTTAGGAAAGGTATACATTCTTCACGACGACATGTACACAAAGCAAGCACCTTGTGTAGTGTTTCTGAGATTAGTAAGGAGAATGAATGAGGTTTTGGATTGAAAAGCTTCTCTTTTCGAATATATGTACTTATAAACTGTTTCCAATTACCTTGATTGACTATAACTGAGTTTTGCTACTTTAAGGCCGAAATAGACATTTTCGAGCATTTTAACAAACGAATACAATGTATAGGACTTCCATTAAAACCAATAATCATCAGCTTAAAGCATTTTTTTGAAAAATTGAAAAAACTTAAGCAAAATAGTAGAGGCAAGTTCGGTCGCATGTTGGTTACATAATTAAGAAGTTTTCTTTAATTGCTGTACTAGAAACTAGATATTTGGGAATATTCCTAATTTCGCCAAACTTAAAACTACAAAGAAATCGCCTAAAAAATACAAAATGAAAAATTTGTCATTTTTCGGGCGATTTAATCGAACTTTAAAATCGATCGCCAAAAAATTTTGGGCCAATTATTTTCTTTTAATGGTTCAATTAAAACCCATATGTTTGCACATTTTGAAGGTTTTTTTTTTTTTAAACTTAATTTTTCGTTTTCCGGAGTTTACAGACGGAGGTGAAAATTTAAGTCACCAGCCGCCGGCCGCTGACCTTATTGCTTTTATATATAGTGGGCTTCATTTTCAAGCTGTTAAACCTGCTTTCCTATCAAGAATAAAGAAATATGACTACCGGGGCTTTGTTGCTGCGGGGCTGTTGACTTAAATTTTTAAACTCGAATGTAGTTTTTGGAATAGGGGGCATTTTGTTAAAGAAACAAAACGATAAAAACACTAAAGAATTAACGTTTGCATGATGATATAGTCCTTATGGATATAATTCCTTTTTGCGTTTTCTGCGAGTTTCTCTTTTGCCCCTTTTCAAAAAACATAATATACCCAAAAAAGGCTGGGGATTCAAAAATGATCAAAAGCCAATAGAGATGTTATCTCCTTTGCAATAAAAAACAAGTTCAGCTGAGCTTATATTCGCAATAACCATGACTTCTGCATCCCAGGCGGGATCATACTAGGTTACGTTTAGAAACGTACATTGTTATGGAACGTTAATTGTCGCTATAAGTATATCTTATGTGATTACAATAACATTGGAAACTGAAAATGCAAAGGAGCAAAATTTGGTTCGCTTCCGAGGGAAAAATATCGGCCATCTGGATATAGTAAACGTTACAAAGGGGACATTGAAAAAATTTTCATTTGAATTTGAAAACGTTTTGATTGCATTCGAAAATTTTTATTTGTTTTTAAAAAGTTTCGATTGAACTGTAAATGCCATCTACAGCCATCTACATAAAATTTGTAAAAGGGTTGAATTTGAATTGCCAAAGGTTGAGACGTAAAACGTCATCTCGACGGTCCGCAATGTTTATATAGTGTAGTTATGTTTTTCCTACAATACCCACTGCTAATACGATACCTACGATACCTACTGTTTCTAGATACACACCAAAGCTTTAAATCTGTAGATGAAACTTCAGCCGAAAAAGTATCAAACATAATAACCCGTTGTAATTTAGTTTTTCTCCTTTACGTTTCGTGAAAAAAATCTCGCTGGCTAATGGAATAAATAAATTTCCAAGTCTTAGATTAACTTCGATTTGATTTCTGCTGAAAACACATTTCGTGCATCCTTTCATTTTCTAAGGATTGGCAAGGCCAAAAGTTTACTAAGCGGTCAAAAGTTCCTATTGTTCTACCTAAGTAAAGTAAAACAAATTTAAGCGGTAGTTACATCTAAATAACATTGTTGAGTTTTTTCAACCATCCTATGACATATCAATTCCACTCAAAAAAAAAATCCTACTGAAATTAGCACACTAATGGCTACGGACCATTTTTGTGTCTATGCCTGGTCCTTGTGGACCACCACCCAAACCTAACCTAGCACACAAAATAATGTTACGTTTCTTTGAAACCGCAATTGTTGAGATTACTTCCGCGACTCAGAATTTGAAGACGAATTGTGGGGTTCAGTTACTAATCCGAAACATTGTATATTGTGTGTTATTCAAAAGCAAATTAAGGAATGATTCTCAGTTGTACGAAAGTTGGTAAAAATTTAAAACCAAAATGATGTTTCCGTAAATTTTATTGTTTTCCAAAATTTCTAATTAATTTACCGGGATTCCGGCAAATGCAAGTTTTGTGCTCCTAGCTCCCGGGATTTTAATAACAAAAACAGTCGGT
This sequence comes from Tipula vernalis, assembly GCA_958295665.1. Taxonomy (NCBI): domain Eukaryota; kingdom Metazoa; phylum Arthropoda; class Insecta; order Diptera; family Tipulidae; genus Tipula; species Tipula vernalis. Next base: position 25,189,591 of record OY282558.1, read on the forward strand.
AAAGCAACCCCCTAGTTTAGTCGATTTTTTTGTTGTTATTATATGCATTTTGAATAAACGCTTAATAATTGTAGGTGATCCTTCATTCTTGTTATTTTGGACGTCGTCCAAACCTAAAATGATAGCTTCGCAATTTCGATCTATTAAGTATGGACAAAAATTCTCAATGTAGGAAATTAGAGAATTTCAGAAATAATTTATTTAACTAACATTAGAACCTAAGAATCCCTGCCTTTTATTTTAAACAATTTATGAGATTACATACGGCAAATATGAATTTAAGAAATTTAACCTCCGATCTCAAACACACCCAATATTCTAAACATTTTCTAAAATCAGAATTAATTAATTAGAGATAACCGTAAGTTTGCCCGGACTAATTGTCATAAAAATGTATGACAGTGCGATTCATTAGGCGGTAATATGTTCATCATGTCCTGTATTTTTTATTTCTTTAATAATCCCGAATGTCAAGATATATAATATGTGTATGACGTTTCAAGATTCAAGGCACTCAGGAACGATGAGTAACGACCAAAACGTCTTATAGTTTCTTATGATTTTGTGTTTATTAATTTTGTACTTCCTTACATCTAAAGGCTGTGATCTTCTAAATCTCATTACACTAAGGTATCATCGCCAACGAATGAAGAGCGGTGGATGGAAAAGAGTCGCAAATAAAGTAGTTCGGTTAACACAGCTAAACAAGAAGCTTGTGGCTGACTACCATTAAGTAAATTTAAAAATTATAGATAAACACATTAGAAAATTTACAAGCTCATACATATCGCAAATCTCAAGACCAAAGGCCCTCAAAATTTTACCACTTTAGTGAACATCAAGATTTGCTAATATAACAAGTGCGTGGTTGGTTCCTATATATAGAGAAAAAGCAGGGTTATAGATGTAACGAAACCAAGATTTCGATGTCAGACATAGAATCAGAGGTCTGGTGCGGTCTGTGTAGCTGGTTAGAGCTCACGGTATGTCGTGGAGGTTTCCAAACGTGACCCTATGCCTTAATAACCGCATGACAAAAAAACTAAGCACAAGAAAAGTAAGAAAAGCGAAACCTTGTCAAATTTTCAGGGAGCAAATAAAAATCATAAGAGAAATCATAAATACTGAGGCCCCTTATCATTGGGCAGTCTATCAGCGATCGACACGACGAGAACAACAACGAGAACCCACTCTTGGTACCGAGACACCCCGATAACATAAAAAAATAATGAGGCTAAGTAGAGTGAAAGGACAACACAATGAAACGGTAAAGCAAAATGATAAGAAATGATAACGGTGGATACTAGCAGTCAATGATTGTGAAATAAAAAAAAATGTTAGCAAAAAAAAAACCAATAATAGCGGATAACGGAAACTACTAACAGTAAATAAAATAATAGCGGTATCGGCATGATTACAATACCACGAGATCTATAAAAGAAACGTTATATAATAATAAACAAATATAGCACCAAAAACGAAAACACAAAACTCACATAAAATAAGTTAAACGGGATCATTGATAGGAAAAATTCAAATGAAACAATCAAGCAAAAAAAATCACTGTTACTTTACGGTTATTAGAATCATATATAATAAGAAAACGAGTTTTGTCTGTTTTCGTTTTTTGTCTCTTGTAAAAAAAAAATAACACGGTACCTGGATTTCGATCAGATTACACACCCGGTATAATCTGGTCTGGAACAGTTCACTACGCTGGATTAGCAGGGCTGAAAATCAACTTCCGATTATTCCTTTTCTGTTGGTCTAACCATTTCTCTCACATTATTATCACTACACCTTTTTTTAATTCCAGAACACAATTATACACATAGAACTTACAGTAAAGTTTAACCAATATCAAAAAACTCGGATATCAAAAAAATTAAAAGTTTAATGATATATAGATATGTTTACTGTAAAAAAAGAACAAAACCACACAACACTAATATAGTTTATCAAAACTCAACGGTACTAATTACCAAAAAATATGTATATGGCAACACTGCACTAAACAATACTATCAAAACTATACTAACAATACTAACACGGCACTAAACTTTATTTGTATATAAAAAATAATAATAAAAGAAAACCACAATTAAAGTATGGATAGTCCGCGATCGAGACCCAAAGTCACTGTCAACCGCTCGCTATCCAACTCCAGCCTTGACTGACTTTAACAATTTTAATTTTCTCATTTAATTTTTTTTTACTCTCTCCCGATTATTACCATTTCTTTTTTTTCGATCACCGCTCTCGCGCCATTGTAATCACGCATCGACCGACCACCATCAATACATCGCCAATCTAACGCAAAAAGAGACAATTATGCTCATCAAATAACATTCGCGAATATTGTACCATTATTGCGCATCAATTTTCCTTTACCTCACAGACAACACACAATTCAATACAAGCATGCTCCACTAACATAGAAAAAGACAAATGAATCGAATAATTTGATCGTCATTAAGGGGTAAACAAATTACATACGACAGTCGGTAGCGCTGTTCAAAAACATACGTACATGCAACAGACCGAACGAAAATGCGATGAAGATTAAGCCAACACGGGCGGCCTAACATAAGCTAGCAGTTCAGTAAATATTGCCTGATGAGCCTCCTCGTCAGATCAAAAATCCTCTTCGTAAATTCTTCAATGTATCGCTTGTCGAATGTTAAGATAGAATTTTTTTTTTTTTCATTTGGATTGTATTTGTTCTTTAGCCTGATTTTAACTGAGTTTAAACACTCACACAGTGACTTCTTTATAATTAAATAAAAATTATTGATCCAAAATAACACAGTATATGTAAAATAGATATCTTATAGGTTTGTGTACCAATCTTGCATGGTAATGGGGGGCAGTCAGAACTGAACAATTTTGATATCGTAAAATATATGGATTGTTAATCAGAATTAATGCTCAGGAGGTTGAGCTGGACTTTCCGGAACATGAGGAGATCTGTAATTACCGTGAACAAAACTAATATAAGAAGGAAAAGACTATACTCACCTCATTCTCATTTATTTCAACTTACGATTTCATTATTAATTGTATACATGTTTAATATAATTAATCGAAAAGAAGCTAAACCCTGAAAAGCTAACCTACATATTCTTAAAGCTAAATAACAAAAATAAAACTTATTTAAGTTCTTAATTATTTTATATTAAACGTTTGTAATATTACGTTAATTTGACAGACAGTACGCTGCGAGCTATATAATGTTGATTGATGTGCTGCAGGGCACGTTGCATGGTACGTCATATGACATTTTTAATGTTGAATGATGTAAATTTAAAAAAAAAATTTGGTGGTTGTGTAAATGTGTATGTTTTCAATTCATCCGATTTGTTTGTATCGAAAAAAAAAATAATTTGGTTGATATTTAGTTCTCGATGTTATCAATGAACCGTTTTTCAATCAGATTAAAAAAATTGTATTTATTTTAACTCGGCTACAATCAAATGTAGATTAAACACAAGCAAACGAATTTATTTGCTCTTTATTTGCTTTAGGCACTAATTCAATAAAGCTGTCCCATTATTTATTATTTATTCATAAATCATAATCAAACTGATGAAGCTTTTATGTTACAGATCGTTTTTTGTATTTTTTTTTTAAATTTATTATTATATTATTCATAATCGTGTTATTAATTTAATTATTTCACTGTAATATTTTAATGTTAGGTTTCACATTTAACATAACATGATAGGTTGTGGCGAATTTTTTTTATATAGAGTACAATTTTGCACATGGCCTAAATTTCTTTTATATCACACATAATTTGTTACGAACGTCGTTGGGTTTTCTTTTACATGCGGATTATGAACATCCTTTAAAACAATGGTTCCCGATTTGCTATTATACGGTACGGACTTCAAATCTTCAAATATTTTTATCCTTGGGGTGTTGACAATACACTGCCTCCATCCGTACAGTACGAAGGAAAAAAAAGTTAAATTAATGTTTTGATACATCATAGCCACTGTAAGGATCCTATATGATTACTAAAATACTATCAGATACTATTATACAAAATTTAAATATTTATCAAAACAAACTTGGAACGACTACAATCCGTGATACTTGGAACAGGATTGTTTCATTGTCGAGAGACAAAAAAATTCCAAACTTTTTCACCACCCCATCGATTGAAGTGAAAAATAATTTTTTTTAGTCGATTATACATAACCTTACCATATTTGATTTTAAAAATGTTGAAGAATGCAGTTGTCATTTTAATATCAAATACACCGGCTCTGTAACATTTATACATAAGTCATATGTATTTGTAAGTTGAACTGTGAAAATGGTTTTGACCTAGAAGGACAAGTGAATCCTAAGCTATTTTTTACCTCTCCTTTAATATTCTTTATTCACAAAGATGAGGTGAAAATCAATCTTTTTTAGAGGAAAAAAAATTTGCTTTCATTAAAGCTAATTTACCTTTAGACTTGACCTAATAATTTTGCTACTGTTAACTATTTGCAATGCACTCTAATTGAACCACTTTCCAGACATGATACTTTAACGGTTGAATTTATCGAAATTATTAAATTTTTTAATCTCTCCGTTGTTTTGAAAATTTTTCATTTCGGCCGATAACCTTCGATTGAAACTTTTTTCTTTTTCCCATATCAAATTTTGATACTTTCATTACAATTAGTTTTCTTCTTCAATAGATAGGTCTAACGGCATTTATTAATAAGATTGTATTGTTGAATGTTGTTGTTGATTGAGAAATTGTACCTAGGTTAGGTTAGAATGTCTGCTATCGCACACTTAGGCTTATAGTGGCCCATTGTGATACCACAGGATCTTATCTCCCCTTTACCCCTGAAACTATCCAGTTCTATTTATGTAGCGTAAAATATCTCGCACTCCACAGTTCGCGAGTTCCGAAAGGCTGTCCATACCGTACATACCCAAGTATTTATGTCTTCTGTATGATAGTGTCGGACACGAGCAAAGGGAGTGATCTAAAGTCTCTTCCTCCTCCTCGCCCATGCAACTTCTACAAAAGTCATTTGTCAGTAGACCCAGCCTTCTCGCGTGTTCCCCAAAAAGGCAGTGTCCTGTCAGTATTTCTAAGACCAATCCTAACTCTCGTCTTCCCAGGGATATCAGTGCCTTGGAGCGCTGTAAGTCCAGTTTTGGCCAAACCTGTTTTGCTACGCTGCACGTGAGAGTGTTGGTCCATCTCTCATTTGTCAAGGCGATTGCCTTTCTACTGAGCGCCAATTTGAGCGCTACTATAAGCCTCCCCAGACCTGCCCTTTCCGTCTGCATCTGGAGAGTCGTACCGTACCTAGCTAGTTCGTCCGCCCTGCAGTTCCCCGTGACGTCCGAGTGACCAGGGACCCAGATTATCTGGATACTGAAATACTCCCTCATCTCATTAAGAGGTGATCGGCAATCCAGTGCCACCCCTGACCTCAGAGAAACCGCCTCTAGTGACCTGACCGCCGCCTGACTGTCCACATAAATTGCGATATCCCTTTCTGATACCACATTATGCTTCAACCATGTCACGACTTCCCCAATCGGCACCACTTCAGCTTGGTACACGCTGCAGTAGTCAGGAAGATGAACAGAAATATTAACATTAAACTTCTCATAGAAGACTTCGGTTCCTACCTTATCATCTAGCTTAGAGCCGTCCGTGGAAAATTGCACTGCCTCGTTTTCCAGTATTGATCCATCCCTCCAGGATTCCCTTGAAGGACAGGCGGTCCGGAACCCTTTATCGAAGCACAAGGTTGGTATAACATAATCTAGATTCACCAGTTCATCCCTTAGTGATCCAACTATCGTCGAGTGCCCCACCTGCAGATACCGCCACTGAGAGACAGCCGTAAGTCGCATAGCCACCTCGGCTGCCTACTGCTTACCAAAAACCTCTATTGGAATAAGGTGGAACATAACCTCCAAAGCGCGAGTAGGTGTCGTCCTAAGCGCCCCGCTTATAAGCATGCAGGCCGTTCTTTGCACCCTTTCCATTCTACTTCTGTATGTTACCTTGTCCAGAGCTGGCCACCACACGCCCACTCCGTACATAAGTACAGGTCTCACTACGGCAGTGTACAGCCAGTGTACCAGCTCCGGTTTCAAACCCGGTGTTTCCCTCGCCCAAGAATCTCGCTCTATCAGAAAAAGTCAGTCTAGTGCCAGGGAAACTGCCGGAATTTTATACTTCCTGGTAAAAAGTACCAGCTCTGTCTTGGACGGGTTGATCCCTAATCCACATTTGCTGGCCCATTTGGTAACGATCAATAGTGCATTCTGCATAACATCTCTAATCGTGTCCAAATATTTACCTGATACCGCTATCGCTACATCATCTGCGTACTCTACAACCAATACCCCCTCTCTCTCTCCAGTTCCAACAGCAATTCGTAAATCACTATACTCCAGAGAGGAAGTAACATTACACCTCCCTGCGGGGTTCCTCTAACCACCCGCCTTCTAGAAGCTGTCCATGACCCATCCGGCCTAATTAAATAACTAGGACTGGTTGGGTTGGTAGAAAGAATCTTCCTAAGGCGGGAAGTCTCAGATACCTCTTCCATTTTACCACAGAAGAGTCTCCAGGACCCCCTTTGTGACTTCCACAACTCTCTTTTATAATTCCTCAGGTCCTCCTTATATGAGTCCCAATGCCGAGCTTCCCTAGTATTCTTGGCCCTATTAAAGGTTACCCTACAAGCCTTCCGATAGGTCTCCAACCCAGTGGACTACCATGTCGGCTTCTGTTTGCCCCTAGGTTTTATCAGGGGGCACGCAGCATTAAATGAAAGATTGCATGCCTTTGTAACAATATCAACCATGCAATCCAGTTGTTCTACTGTCGCAGGAAGTTCTGGAACCTCCAGCGGCAATACCTCCTCTAACACCTCCCCATATTTGTTCCAGTTTGTCCTTCTAGGATTCCTGAAGGGTTTCCAGGTATCAGGGTTGAATGAGTGCTCATTCTCCAGCCTCCATGCCCTGATCATATGAAAAATAGTATCTGACGCAAATGTCACATCCAAGACCTCCTGTCGATTCCTGACAATAAATGTTGGTTCCCGCCCAATATTTCAAACTTAAAGGTTAGTATTTAATAAGTATTCAAAAAATAACTCACCCCTTTCATTAATTTCTGTGCTTCCCCAGATTGTGTGATGCGCGTTTGTATCACATCCAAGTATGACACCGACCTTTCTTTGACCTGCTTCCCGGATCAGTTCCCCCAGGTTATCCGATGGAACCTCCTTCTCCCGATCCATCTAGGCTGAGGCTAGCCATAATTTTTCACAGCCAACCTAAACGCTCGCCGCGGTAACATCCCCACTACTAAATTGAGGAAGAAGAAAAATATTCAAATTATTTTTCGCCAAAATACACGATCTTCCTCTACTTCCCGTATCGGAAAACTAACCTTTGGACAACCGCCGCTATCCGTCGTTTCGCCGTTCGTCTTCTCTTTTAATCTTTTTATGTGGTCGCCGTTGCCATCCCCCTCTCGCGGAGACTTCAAAAGGTTTTCCCCATCAGAGTCCAGAGAAAGGGAGCAGGCTTGAACAACCATCATTTCGGTATCCGTATTCGTCTCCGGAAGATCAACACCTTCCTTCCCGACGTTTACCCCAGGACGCGAGGAGAGTTAGGGACTCCCTGTTTAACAGCATAAATGTCAACCTATAGCCCCCTTTGGCCTCTTATTGTTTCACTATCTTCCAGTTCTTTGCCGGAAGAGGTGGGTTACTGGCCTGGATGATCTAAATGACCTCCTCAGGCTTCTCTGGCTTGGTTGGCAACTAGACGCATGCCCTCGGTCTGCTCGGAATTTCCTCCTTACTGACCGCCTCCAGCTTCGCGCCCTGCCATACCTCGCCTACTTTGGCCACTGCCATTCTATACAGATCCACCGATCTTTTATCTGAGCACGCAGTCAACTTAACGCGCCCCTGATACCACCCCGCATCCCTACAGGACGGTGGGGGTCCCGGATTATCTCTCAGGACTTCCAAAAATACGGAGTTCAGTTCGTTATAAACCAACTTCCATTTTTCAGCCGTTAAGCTCCCGTCTTCCTGACCCCTGTCATTGATGGCTAACATTAAGGCATGCTCCTTCAAGATTTCGCTGAACAGCTTCATCTTTTGGTCATTTTGGGCTCCTGTGGTCACCTTGGCTCGTTTAGCGTCGCCCGGTACTTCCTCATCAAGTGACCTCATTCTTTTCGAACCAAGATCCTTATTCAAAGTGCCGCTGCCGACAACTTTCCTCGCCCATGCCACAAATTCCTTTTGTTCTGCTGTTAACTATCCCTCTGGAGTCGCAGTCAGCCTTTCCAAAATTCTGTGCGCCGACCGTTTTTCACGATATCGTCGCTTCGCCGAAGAGACCCGTTCCGATCCCCTGCTTTTTTGTTTGGCTCCGGTTCCGCTTCTACCTGGCTTTAATGTCACATTGTTGATTCCCCCGCCGCTAAGGAGGGAGGACCTTTAAGGTTCAAGCTACTCCCTTCCTTGTTGCTTCCCGGTTTTTGAAAGGTACCGGCCCTTATTTCTTTGATTTTGATATCATTCATGCTATTACCACGAGTATCGGAGAAACATGGGTCCACTTGTGCAGAGATCCGTATACACAGGTAAGGCTAAATACAACTGGAGGTCGCCAGGTATCCAGAGAGCTCCGTTAGCAACTGGGCTTTGTTAAAAGGGCCCCCAGCCTAATTGATCATCAGCACGGGTCGCTAATACTTTAATCCAGCCCATTTGGCTCGCTAGCACCCCAGCCTCCCAGCACCCCTTCCCTCCGCTCCACATTCTCTCTCTCTCTCATTCACCTATTCACATGGAGAGCCCAATCCAATGGGATCCATTCCATTCCCAGGGTCACCCGTTTATAGGGTACGTACCTCACTCATCACCCGCGGAGACTCCGGAGGTGCAGAGACGACGTGACGCACAGTCCGGCCTGGTTATTGGTCGATAGTTTTCTGGAGCCATCCGTTCGCCTTTCCATGCTGGGCATCATAGGCATTCAGAATTTAATGAACTAAGGTTAACCACTCCCCAGTTCCCTGAGAATCTCCAACCAGCTGGACTGCGGTTGAGGGCGGCTTATTTAATTCACTGCTAACCTACCTATCGAAAGGCCGTCCACTATCCACCACCTGTGACCCCCCCCCCCCCCTCCCCCCCCACCCGATAGCTGCAGTACGCCACGGGAAATTGTACCTAGAAAGTAAATAAATTTCCATTCAATTTGAACAATTTTTCAAATGGCGCATGAAACATGAAAAATGTTTATGAATAACATAGTGTTTTGTTATATTATATCGTTTGTTATAGGGTACTACAGTAAGTCAAACACATTAATGGCGCTCGTTGACTTTCTTCTCTTCTCTTCGTCTTTATGATGATTCATAACCACATAGACGCCGTTTTGACAATAAATTACATTCAATTACATTTTTGCTTTATTAAGATGAAATTTAAGTGTAAATTTAGAATTTTTTACAATTTTGAGTTTCATACGACTATTTTGAAAAAAATTTCAGCAGCCTATTCATCGCCACAAAAAGACATTTTCTTTTTAACGCCGCTATACCTGTTCAATGTAATGTAGCGCCGCTTATCCGACTGAGGGGTTAGAAATTAATTTTGAAAGCTTTCCGGATAAATTTGAGACTAAAAGTTAAATATTGACATACAAATGCATGAATATTAATGACAAATCACATTTCATCTTAAAATGACCTACGGAAGGATTGTTGAAAATTTAATGGTGTACGTAAACAGAAGTTTATTCGAAATATTTTGTATTGCCTTAATAAAGCGTTCACCACCACGGAATATTTCAATCAACTTCAAATGTTGACTGCCTCATTAAAACAATGTTTATCGCAATTACAACACTTACCCATAATAACAGTTATAGTGGGAAAGTAAAAAACCGCATGAGGCTTGAAGCGAATTTTGATTTATTTGATCCGATTAATATGTATTTGATTTAGGCAAACTTTTTTAATTTTGATTAGTGGGTTATAGAAATCATTCAGTAGCTAGTCGATATCGAGCATCTTTTAAAGGCGAAATAAAATTATTATGTATGAGTAAACACAATTTGATTAAATTCGAGATAAATTCAAAGAATATTAAATTACGTAATGTACCTAATAATCAACTGTTACTAATTTGACAAAAATCTCATAATCGTAACAATAAGTTTTTCACTAACACTTAAATCAATCAAAATTTGAAGAAAAAAAATCGGAAATATGGAAAAATTAAATTATTTTCTCAAGTGAATTTCGTAATTTCATCTCATACTACAACAACGTCTTCAAACTTGTAATCGAAATCGAAAAAACATAAACGAATTAAATTCACAAATCACAATTTTTCATCATCATTTTCTTTTTATTCAAAGGATCGAACTACTTAGTACAATACATACGAAGAAGAAGTACAAGGATTCCTGTTTCCACAGATTTTTTGTTGCTTTCAGTTTTTTTTTTTCTCTGGTAGTGGTACGTAACGTATGTGCTCACTATATATGTACGAGTATATCGTTAAATGTGTATAAAAGATGGAAAATCTACTCAATCAAGAAAATTGGAAAATCAAACAAATAATATAAAAATTTAATTAAATTCTATTTTTTTATACGTACGAGTATATTATTACGAAAGTACATAATGTTTCTATTCGTTAACCGTATTTGTGTGTACGAGTATAACGAAGAAAGTGAATTAGTAAGTACGGATATATAAGAGAAGGGTTTCATGATCGGAACAAAATATTGAATGAACCAGAAAATATATCCGACAAGATTTTCATTTCAAATAATTGTACAAACAACTGGCAAGGGAAGAGTAACATTTTAATAAGGTTTTTGCGTTTTTTTTTTTACTATAGATTTGAAATTAACAAGACTTTTCACTATTTACGATATTTGATTTTGGATCATGCATCTGTGAGCTGAATAATTATTGTTAGAGCACGTCTTATTCGTATTTTTTTCGTCTCGACAACAAAAGAGACTTAATATTAATACACAAAATGTAAAACCCTTTTTAAGGAGGTTACTTATTGTTCGATAGATCACGTCTTAAAAAGTAAATTTTTATTAATCGCTTGATACATGTACATACCATATATAGTTGTCCAATTTAATAAATAAAAAACACATTATAAAATCAAAACGCGTTTTCGGACATTGAAGCTTATCTCGTTGCTTTTATTGGTGCAGTCATTCATAACATTACATAGATTATATTTTTAGTAACGTTTTAAGTGGCCGCTGTTGTTGTAAAAAATGATGTTTGACTGAGCAAATATCCCAATCGAACTATGCCGCAACTATGTTCGCAAAGTTATCTATCGTGGATCTTTTTGCTCAATAGTCTGTTTTGTTCCGTCGAGCATTAAACAATTAACGATCATGATGGACTAAAAACAAAACCGAAAAACGAACCTCAGAAACAATTGTGTTATATACTTTTATTTATATCTGTGGTGACAAGGCATAACCGCTTAAGTCGACTTAAGACAAAAATAATTTTCAGTGTGTAACGTTTTCTAGCTCTTTTCTAACTTCACTAAATGATTGAATTAAGTGGTAAATGCTGTGGTCGCAAGCCGTTGTAGCTTTAGTCGGCATAAACGAAAATGAATTTAATATTCAACTTTTTCTACGTCTCTAGAAAAATTATCAAATTTGACTTAAGCGGTTACGCCTTGTGACCACAGATATAAATGTTTTTAAAGTACTTATATTTTGGGCCCCAATATTGTTGGTGCTTAGGGCCCCGCGGGATGTTAAAGCCGACTTGTAACTGCAATCCGTCATTTCTAGCCAAATAGCAGATATCTCGTGAACAAAATATGAACACGATTTAGTCCCCAATTCTAAGGATATTGGTATGGCAGAATCAGTTACCAATAAAATATTTAATTCTGTGATCCTATGATCCTATACGGCTTGTTCATCCTATTATATAAGCTTATGCTTAAATTAGAGAAGGTAATCATGGTGTGAACGTGATTCGAAAAATTAAGATGTTGGTCTGTTATGCCAAATTTTTGTGAATTAACAAATAAATAAATAAATTATCAAAATTAGTGTTGTACAACAAAATGCGAAACATAGCAATTATTCTGGGAGAAAGCTGACTTTTTCATAAAGCATTTTCTCAAATTTAATTTCTAATTTTTTTCTATTCATTCTCAAAAGGAAAAGAATAAAATTGATTTCGGGTATAAATACGTCAGTCATGTTTGTAGATGACGATTCAAAGATATCAATTTGGCGAACTAAATTATTTCAACTTCACAAAGCCCAAATTTTGAAGAATTGGAAGATTTGTTAGTAAAACCTAAAAAAATGTATTTTTGCAACACATGTCTAATGTCACCGACCAATCTTCTCATAAATTAGATATTAACAATAGCATAAAAAAAAATTTGTCCGATCGTCGAACTGTGCAGACGTGTTTTCCAATTAGCTATGTTACTTTTGTTTCGAGTTCAGTTTAACTTAACTTTGTGAAAAAGTGAAAATATATCGAAAAAAACAAACTGAATTCAACTTTGAACAATAGTGGAATATCTGAAAAATTTGATAAATGCAACGAAGCCAGTTTTTATTTACTGGCTACCAGTAACTATGAATACCACAAGTGGTGATGAGGAAGAAGACAAAGATGAGCCTAACGGTGCTATTATTAACGAAAAAGTGTCACTAAAAGAAATCATAGGCCACAAAAATTTATTACTGTTAAACTTGATCGTTTAATCGATGAAAATTGGAAAATGAAGAAAATTATTGGAAGAATAAAGCACACCAAAATTGGAAGAATAAAGCACACCAACACCAAAATGACGACTCTATGATTATTACCGGCATCCCCAAAATACATGGAGAGTATCTTAAAAAATATATCATCGATTTAGCAGCAAAGCTAAAAGTGAATCTGGGGAGTCAAGATATTCTTGACGTTAAACATTTGACCACAAGAAATCAGCGATCTCAACCGATTGTTTCAAAGTATCCTCCCTCGCTGTGATGAAACTCTATCACCCTATTTTTTAAAACCGTTTAATTTTTTAAAACACAGCATGCCCCTTTTTACATCAAATTTCTATTTCATGAGGCACTCCAATCTATCACATAAAGCAAAAAATCTAAGATAATCTGATTATAAGTTCATCTGGGCCCTATTGCACCAACTACTTATCATTTATTACTTGTCAACTTATCATAAGTTAGTTTTTTTGATAATGATAAGTGATAAGTGTTTCACCAAAAGTAACAAAATCTCACTCACTTATCAATTTGAAAACTTATCAAATTTTGATAATGATAAGTGATAAGCGTTGCACATCAGATTGTCTATAACTTATCAATTGACAAATTATCAAATTTTTATGATAAGTTGTAATGATCTATACAAAAATACTATAAATGTGATAGTGTTTGCAAAATAATATGCTTTCCGCACATTTTATATGTTAAACAATGGTTTTGCACCAATTAAAAAATTGTTATTCTGTAACATGTATATAAATTTTTGCATGTATATAATAATACATGAAAAGAAAACTTTCTCAATTGAGAGTTCTTATTTCAGTGTTTAGAACCAATTGTAAAACTTTTCTTTTGTTGCTTTTAAAATAAATTCTCTTTTCTAACTGTCTAATAGGTGGTTTGGCGTCTATTGGAGGGGGGGATCAAAGTTGAGTAGATTAATCTACCAGCTCCGTAACCTTCCAGTAGGGTACGCATCACGTGGGCTGTTCTGGTCTTGTCATTAGGCAGCTACGTGATGGGTACAATTGTGTAAGGGGTAACCTGTTCACAATTCACAAGTGTACGTACTGCCTCCTCGTGGCAACCACTGGTAACTAAGGCCACTTGGCACATTTTAGGCCATTTGGCACAGGCTAAAGTACGGCGCTAAAGGAGAAAACCTTGACAAAAAACCCTAATCTAAGGTGGAACAGCATATGCCGAAAGATGAATGACTGATAGGTTAATCAGCCCAAAATATGCGGACTCTGGATACCAGGCACCCTCCAGTTTTATTTAGCCTTCCTGTAGTCGTACTTAAATGTAAACAATTTATTTTCAGAACAAATGAATTAAGAGAATTCCTATTAACAAATAAATTGAATTTAACTACATTATACAAAAATTGTAATCGTCATATACAAACCAAAATGATTTTTCACTATTCGACTCGTCCGCTTATGAGCACGATTAAATCTTTGCTCTATTGCATCATCCGGATTTCTTTGCATTGATGGGATAATCCAATCATTAAGGGGAAGAAAGCACTGTCACCCAAAATCACAGCACTGGGGAACGGACGAAAACAAGACTCAAAATTGCTAAATAGCCTTGTATATCGCAATACTCTGGAGTCATGGACACTACCTGGCCAATTTGTATTTACTGAATAAAAGCTGAGGTCTTGGCCGCACACTTTCATTGCATTCAGTGAATGTTTTCCATGTCGATTCGCAAAGTTCTTCATTGACCGTAGGTGCCTCTATATTAATCATTGTTCCATCGAAGCAACCAGCTACCTGAGGATAACCACCCATCTCAAGAAACTTCTATCCTGGACATTCCTAACCAATGCAATGTTGTTAGTATGCTGCTATAGAGAATTGAATGTGCAGTTTCGGTCGCTTCCATGGTGCAAATTTGCACCGATTTTTAATAATACGTGCTCAATTTGTTCATGTGACAAACGAAAATTTTGTGTCACTCCCGATCAGTCCAGAGAATATTTGGTTATGGCTTTCACTACACGATTTCTTCTTTCGTTTTCATCCTCGAATAATCTTTCGAACCGATTTATTTATAAAAATTATTTTTTCGTTTAATAAATTTCAGTTTTTGTTCACTAAAGTTGATATAATACCTATATTTGATAATTTTAAAATAATTTTAAAATATCGAAAAACAACTGTCTTACCTCTATGATAAACTACCTCTATAAATAATAAATAATTTTATTGCAAAATGTGTTTGTACTCATCTTACATTAACGGAAAAAAAAACGTTTTTAACAGACTTCCGTCATACCACTACAATTTGTAGCTCTTATCAATTTATTTGAGTAGTGAAATTTTTCTTGTTGATATTTTGGATAAGTTATCATTAAAGTAGTCGATTATTGACAAGTTAAAACTTTTGATGCAACAAAACTACGAAAAAATTATCAAAAACCTCAAACTTATCGCTTATCAAAATATTACTTATCATTTATCATTTCGCAAATTGGTGCAACCTAATTTTGATAAGTGAGTTGCTTATCACTTATTATAACTCAATTAAATACTTATCAAAAATTATGATAAGTTGATAAAGTGCAATAGGGCCCTGGTTTGCTAATAATAAGGTTCAGGTCGGAAATGATAGCGACTCTAATATCATACACATTAGATCAAAAAACGATATTGAGCATTATAAAAAATTAAAGTCTAACCAATAAGTCTCTTACTCAAAATATAATTTAAATATTTCGATATGAGTGACGGTTTTAAATTATTCATACCATTGTTCTCAATGAAAGATTTACATGCAGTAATGAATACGATTTATTTCAACTCAACAAATGGTGTTGTATATGTTTTAAATACAATGTGTAATTCAAACCACAGATTGGAATTGCTTATTTTTAATAATTAGCTAGGTTACCAGGGGTGAGGCCAAGCTAATTATAATGGGAGGCAATATTGTTGAATATTTACTGTTTTCTGATTTTATTATTAATACTATATAAATTTCTTACACTAACAACAATAATATTCACTAATAAATTTTTTCTTCATATGCAAAATAATAAAAGCTACTGACTAGCATTTTATTAATTACATTGGTTTACGCAGAGGCAGCAATGTTGTTGTACGTAGTTGTTGTAGGAAGTTGGATATTAGAAATGGTTACAACACAGCTTGTTGACCGGTTGAGCTTGCCTTAACATATTCTTGGGCAGCTTTTAGTCTGCAATAGCTATAGTTGTTCTTATAGGGATTGTACGTTACACTTGACTCACTCTCAGCCTTGGTAGTGGTGAGGGTTGTTGTTGGTTGGAAGCTGTTCGCATGCGTAGGTGTCTTATAGTCCAGATTATTCCAGTTATCAATATGCCCCAGAATAGTATGTGAATCATGGTGTAATGATGAATATGGTGTAAGTTCTGATCTGGTAGAACGTCCTCACTTTTTTCCAGAATTGCAATTTGGTTTTCGAGATCGCCTTCACACTCGTTTTGTTCCTTATGTATGAGCTGAAGTCCTTGAGGTGACTACCTACAAGTAACACCCCATGTGAGGTATGATATGTTTTTGTCATATTGCTACCGGTGTCCCCATACTGACTCAGCATCTCTTAATATACAGCTGGGGTTAATCCTTATTAGTCCAGAGTTCTTGAAGGTGTATGGTTGGATCCCATGATTTAGATGATATCAGCCGTACTTTCGTGTGGTACTACAAATATCCATTGATTAGGTGCGTGGAGCTTTATCCAAAGGTTGGTTGGGTTCATCGTCTTGCTCCGGCATACGGTGTGGAGATTTTTGTTTCGTAGTAGTATGGATAATTCGCATAGCTCTTGGTTGTTAGTGTGCTCACAATTGGTGATATTTCGCATAGGAATTGGGTTGGTTTAAAAATTTGACAAGGGTTCACATCATCTCTTGTCATTGTTGCAAAATGTTCCTTGCGGTCATCTATGGCGAGATATTCGGTTAAGGTGATAATTTGTGACTGGGTAGTACCGTATTATATAACCGTATTATAAACGCCACCAGCTCATGCATATTTAAAGGGCCGACGTTAGGCCACTGTATTGTGTATGCATGGAGGAATTTAAGTCTTTTATGGATTATAGCATCACACGTGAATAGTAGATGTTCGGATGTTTCCCTTTCAAGGTTGCAAAATCTACAACGGTCTGTAGGGGACTTTCTCATTTTCTCCAGATGTCCAGGTGAGGGATTTTAGAGACTGTATATCCATCTTGATTGCCTGAACTAAACGTCTAATATCATAGCTTAATAGTTTTTTGGTCTGTCTCATCCCAATGGAGGACTCCCAGAATATTTTCGTATGTTTTTGTTCCCAATTCCTTATGCCATTTTCCAGGTAGCTCTTGGAGTAACGAATACTAGGCTCGGGCCAAGGAAAGGGTACTCCGCTGCCTCTTTTGCACAGCGATCTGCCGCCTCGTTTCCCTGTATATCGGAATAGCCGGGGGAGAACAAAAGGGTTACTTTGTAACAGAAGACAGATGCTCCTAAGGCAAGCAATGCCGCCTGGTTGTCCGAGATTACGTAAATCTCGGTTTTTCTATATTTTTTTGTGAGCCATCGAAGCACACATACCTCGATCGCACAAATCTCTGCTTGGAAAGCTGTGGGGGTTTTACCCAATGGAATACAGAGTTCGAAACCCGGCCCGATTATACCCGCACCAGTGCCCACCCCTGATTTTGAACCTGAACCGTCAGTGTACCATATGGAGGCGTGACGGGGTAAGGAGAAGATGATCCTCCCCGCTTGTTCCCTGTCGGGTATTTCAATCGTGAAATTCCTCCGGCAGTCAATAGTTTTAACCATCACGTCTGATAGTTGGATTATTTCCTCGTCCAGATTCAATCCAGGATGCTATTATGTCCTGGTCTAATAGTTTTAATTTGAGATGTTATTTTTAGATTGACTGCCCTTGAACCAGCTACTCTTTTAAAGTGCAAGTGTAGTGGTGAGAGCCCCAATAGCTTCTCAAGAGCAGCTGTAGGGCAAGTTTTCATTGCTCCCGTTACACTCAAACAAGCTTGCCTTTGGATCCTATCCAATATTGAGCAGGCACCACTTTGCTCTGTCTTAGGCTACCACACAAACGCCGCATAACAGATTATTGGTCTTACGATGGTTGAGTATAACCAAAGTGCCATTTGGGGATTTAGACCCACGTTTTGCCAATCATTCTTTGGCAGGTGAAATGCGCCCTATTTGCCTTGTTTGTGATATATTTTAAAAACGGGTTCCATGTCAGTTTCTGATCAAGTATCACTCCCAGGTACTTAACCTCCGTCGCCATTTGGTGAATTTCCCCATTTAGAGATAGAGGTGGGAGGATTGTTTTCCTCCGATTTGTAAAGAAAGTATAAATAATTTTGCTGGGGTTTACTCTAAGACCCGTCTCAATACACCAGTCGCTTACTAACTCGAGGGCATATTGCATACGTTCCGCTATTGTATTCTCAAATTTCCCCCTGACCATTAAGACTAGATCGTCTGCGTAGGTGATATTCGAGAAGTGAGAGTTTTTTAATCTTATAAGTAGTCCATCCATCACGAGTAGCCACAAAAAGGGTGAGAGAACTCCCCCCTGAAGACAACCCCTGGTAGCCGCAATCGTGATGGTTTTATCACCAAAGGAGGCCGTTATCCTCCTGTTTCTAAGCATATTGTTTATCCACCCTATGGTGGAGGAGTCTATTCCGCTTGCGTGTGCTTGTTCTTGAATCATTTCGAACTTGGTATTGTCAAAAGCTCCTTGAATATCGATGAAGGAGCATAACAAAACCTCTTTATTCCAAAGTGTATCTTCGATATTTGTTGTCAACTCGTGGAGCGCTGTTTCTGTCGATCTCCCAGCCTGATATGCATATTGGCTGGGGTCTAGAGGATGCCTTAGGGGGCATTGGATCTAATATGTAGGCCCAGTATCTTCTCCATGGTTTTCAGAATAAAAGATGTGAGGCTAATGGGTCTATAAGACCTGAAGTCCTCTGCGGATCTTCTTCCCGTTTTCAGGATAAAAACATCCGCACCTCCCTCCAGCTTCTTGGAACATATTGTAAGCTGTAGCTGGCTCTAAAGAGTATAATCAACTAAGGCAACAGTATTTGTAGGCCTTGCTGTAAAAATGCAGGATATATAGAATCTCCTCCCGGCGATTTAAAGGGTCCAAAGGAATTGACGGCCCATCTTATGTGTTATATCTAGTACGGGAACTAATGACAACAACGTATAGTCCCACGTGAATGATAGTGGTAGAGTAATTTCAGTGATTATACCCTGTTGTGTTACCCTACTACGAATTTTCATGCTTTGGTAAATGTGCCCGAGATCATGAATATCATGGCCAGGAATGGTGATGGAGGCTGGCACGTGTTGACGAATCAATGATAACTGCTCTTCTACCTGATTTGGCGCAAGTATTGAGGGGTATAATATCCGATGATGCGTATCGTAGTCCACGTCAAGTAAGCCCTGTTGTGTATCCTTTAGATTATCTAATACTAGGCTTAATTTGAGGAATCCGTAGAGCAACGAACGTATCCTATCCTCATATGTCCGATATTCCTGGAGCTGGGTCATTTCTTGTCGTAGTTGGTTTTCACTCTTTATGAAGTGGTTTATTGATGTGGCAGTGATGTTTGTATTATATTTCACCATCTTGACCGTGTTGTCAATCAAGGTTGTTTGATTCCTTATTATTGACAAAAGTTCGTCCTCGTTGTTATTGAGCTTCTCAAACTTAGCCTCACATTCACTGGCTTCAAGTTGAGTGAGAATTCCGAACATGTCTCCCAGAACGTTGCCCGTTGAGTCTCCAAAGCCCCGTTTTACACTTTGTATTTCCTTGTTGCTGCTTAGTAGCAACTCATTATCAGCGATCAGTTTGCTGAATTTCCATTGCAGTTGTTCTAGAATGTTACAGTTTAATTCATGCAGCTCGTTACACACTGCTTGTAGTTTATTGTAAGCTACCTTGTAGTTTTTGATTTCTTCGCAATAGCTGCTCATGTTATATTGAATTGCCAGAGTCCATTTCATAGAGAGAATTTTTAGCTTGCCGATCACTAACCTTTAAAGATTTTTAAAAAACACAGATAGACGATGACATTGAAAACAAACAACAAATTAGCCAATCGACTCAAACAACGTAACATAAATGTACCAATAGACACCGAAATCTATAAGAATACATGTAATGATTGCCCCAGATTCTACATCGGACAAACTGGAAGGATCGGAGAACAACAAATCGACTCGAAATATGACCAACACCTGACTACAGGAAAACATAATTACACTGACATCAACAGAAACTCATAGAAGAGATTAGAAAAAATGGAAATATACAAGGAACTATATAACCCAGTTTTTCTAGACGAAAAAATTGGCCGCAACAAAATTTACGTCCTTATTGTAAATCCGTAATTAGTATCATTTTGCACATACACACCTACACACACCAGATGGTCAACAAATTCTTCTCCTTTTTTATCATAAACACACAGCGGATGATATATACAAAAAAGAAGGGCGGTACAACCCCTTTAAGAAGAAAAAATAAAATAAGGGGGAAAGAAGATTCACATGGCACGTAGGCACAAAAAATAGAGTATACAAGTAGTATAGCATAATTTTAGTTAGTGTTTATTGGAAATTTGATAAAGGAGTAACATCCGAAACGGTCGTAATTTCAATTTCAACTAAAATAAATATGATATTAAAAAAGTGACAAAATCAAAACACTTGAAGATTAAAAAGCCACCAACCGACTAGTCCCCAAGTTGAGAAATCCTAAAAATATGGAACTCAGAAAGTTACTTACCTTAACAATTATGGTGCGCTAAAAATAAGTAATTTGATTAAAACAGATTTTAATAGATTTGCATTTTAAATTAACCAAAAATTCAGAGACGATGTTGCAATGAAAAAATGTAAAAAGTTCCGGACATAGTCAAATTGAAAAAAATTTTTAACCATTATCCGCTGGTAAATATATGAAAATTGGGCTAAATTCATATATTCGAGTAAGACAGCAACGTAGATATAAAATACTGAATAGAGTGAAAATAGTGAAGTAAAGAATAATAGGAAATATTTCCAGATTTTTCTCCCTTAAAACTGTTATTTTTATTTTTATATTTCGAAAATATATTTCCGACTATAATAACAGAGATAAATGGGAATAACACTCAAGCTTTTATTGCTGAAATTATTATTAATGTTTATGATATAAATTGTTATTCTATTTTCAATAATATATTGTTGTACATAAAAAAAGGAATCAAATTTTTTAGTTAAACTTCATTCACAGTTTTAAATTGGAATTATACTGGATTTGTAAAATTAAATCATAAAATCCTTTTATTACGATTCTACAAGATACACTATAAAAATTGATCATCCGATTCGTGTGGTATCTATTGTCGGACCCAATTGAACATGAAATTAAAAAAAATTCTCAGTTTCCCCCCCTATTCACTGTAACATAATATACGAATTGATACAACTAACAAACTCTATACCACAAAGAGGAAGAAATGGAAAATTTTTATTTCGAAAATAATTGAGGGAACAAAAAAATCAACCACACACCACAACCACCATTTAAAATTAGAGAGACACAGGAAAATCTAAAAATATGGGACAAAGTAGAATAAAACATTGAACAAGAATAAAAAAAATCGAGTCAACAAAAAAAAACCTTGGTCTGTTCTTTCTCTCGTTTTGCAATTCCAAATATGACAAAATCAGAAAGAAAACTATAATTGTTTTGTTTGTGTAGAAAAATGGAAAATGGGAAAATTTTTATTTTTTTTTAAATTCAGTTTCAATTTATTTGGAGAGTTTTCCTTCTCGAATTTATACATACGAAGAATATAGTATATTTTGTATGTATGTATAAGATTATGTTTGTAATAAATTGGAAATATTTTAATTTTTTTTTTTTTAGTTTTAGTTTTTTTTATTCTTTAGGACATCAATATTCAATTAACAAGTTTTGGCAACAGTTTTATAATTATCAAATGGAAAAGTAATGAAAATGCTTTCTGTACTTTTTACTTGTTTTTTTGTTAAATTAAAAAACAAAAATTACCTGGGGGTATAGAAATTGATCATTTTAAGATGCATCCATTACATATTGAAACTTTATTTTGTATTTTATGGACGTGTTGGGCATTTATAATGAAAGTTGTATATTTGAGTTTAATAGTAGTTCAATGTATGTATTTTAAATTATTAGTTACACACACACACACACAACTAATAGTATAATTTATATAGAGATTTGGGTGTGGCCGTAGGATATACTTAAAACTGAATAATATTCGAGGTTTATTTTAAAACTTGGTCTAGTAGTAAATGTGATTACGGAAAGCTTGTAAAATGGTAAAACAGCTTATAATTATAAAATACAAATTAATGTCAACCCTAACAAAACAACAATCTATGTGTTATATCAGATATTGTAATGTAATTGTAATCAGTTAAATTCTAATTATTTGCGAGAAACCTTAATAACAAAACAAAATTATTTTCTCAACATTTCCATAATTAAGTTGGATTTATAATTGTTAAGTCCGTTCTCACATTTAATTAAATTATTCTAATTATGTATCACCCTGCGTATATACTAGTAATATACTTAACGGTATATTTACATTACATAGTAAGCAAACAATAAAATTTAGAAAAAGTTAAAAGAATTTTTGCTTTTCCACCCATTTTCTTCAAATATTTTATATTACTCGACGACTCTACTGTCTTGTTCTCTCGTATATACATACATATAAGAGTATTCAAGAATTTTTTTTTTTTTTTCATAAATAATTCATTCCCATCATTAATTAAAAGTTCTGTTATTATCATCATTATTATGTATTCTGGAACTTACACTTTTACTTGAAGTAGTCTTCTTCTTAGCCGTACAGTCTTCGTCGTTGTCTTTTCGCTATCATCTATCATTTTCTTTTTAACATTTTATTATTACAAATTTGTTGTTGGATGTTTGGTTGGTTGATTTTCATTTTGTTTTCTTATCTTTCTGTACTCCACCTATTTCTTTCGTACAGACTGGTACATTTTATATTTTTTAAAGAAAACAGAATTTTACCGTTCTGTTGTCTTAGACTTTTAATCACAATTTTTATTGTTCTCTATTAAATTATGATGGGTTTTATTTTTCCATAAGATTTATAAAGATGTAAATGCGATTTTTTTTATTTTTATTTATAATGTTTTTAAAGCTTTTGTCTCAACTGCTTTGATAATTAGTTGAAATGCGATTATAATTTCGTAATCTGTCGTTTAAAATAATTTTAACACAATTGTGTAACCAGGATGAATGGAAAACTTTTTATTGCTGTACATAACACAAATCCCAACACTCAGTTCGTTTTGTATACAAGAAAGACTACAGCTGAACGTATTTACAAGTAAAAAAATGGATACATAGTAAACAATTTCTCTTGGGTATGCCAGTTGCTTAATCATATTAAAAACTAATTATAAATTTATTCAAACGTAGTATACGAAAAAAAAAATCCATTTCTATTGTTCAGAAAAATACAGAATTAGATTTCATTATCCACAAGAAATAAAATACAGCAACAACAGTACAGAAGACAAAAAAGAAAAACAATTTACCCCAATAAATAATTCAAAAACTTTAACAATAAAGATGTCTTTCAAAAGCATCCTTATTGTCTGAAAATTAAAAATAAATAAATTCAAGAGAAAATAAGCAAAATAAAAATTAATTTAACTAAAATAAAATGAAAGTAAAAGAAGATGAAATACAATAAGAAAACTATAGAAGAATCTAATTTCAATTCATACAACCTCAGGCAATGGCAATAATGATAAAAATACCAACCAACATGAAAACCTTTTATTCTCACGCTACATAGTAAACTTAACTCTATATGTACATCGCAATTTAAATGTTATGAGATTTTTACTTGGACTCTCTAAATTGTATTTGCTGATCAAAAACTCTCTCATAACATTTTAATTGGTATGTACTATTTATGTATAAACACCTTTCTTAAGAAGTAAAATAAAAGTTCAATTATTTCTTCTTATCATTCGTTTTTATGTATCAGTTGGAACTTTATTGCCGTTCTCTTTCCTTGATGATGAAATAGAAATTTGTTTTGATTTTATCAGTCACAGACAGACGATGCAATTTTATGAAAAAGGTTTGGTTCCATTTTGAACAGTTGAAAGGTTCTTTTTATATCGCCATTTTGATTTTATCAGTCACAGACAGACGATGCAATTTTATGAAAAAGGTTTGGTTCCATTTTGAACAGTTGAAAGGTTCTTTTTATATCGCCATAATCGACCACCCACCTACTCGGGTTTTGTAAAATAATTGTTCATTAAAAATTCATAATAGAATCCATAAAAAGAAATCAAGATTACAAATACCATCAATAATTTTTTGTTTGGTTTTGTATGGGGTGGATGTTTTTAATTAGGTTTTCATAAGTTTGTATGGGAATACTGCATGAATTCCCTTAAATAATCTGTGATACGTTCATGAAAATATTAAAAAAGAAATGAAAAATCGGGATATACGTTTTTATTATACGGTCCTAAGTGTATTGCCCAGGACAAAAAAATTAATAAAACGTCAACCGTTGTTTATTTTAATCATTCATATATGAAATAAAACTGTTCAAATTGTAGGGTAAATGGAACAAATTTTGACTTGTTACTTATATAAACCAATATCTCGATTTTCTGTTTACTTGAGTATTCCTGTTTCGTTCTTTTCTGTTTAAAATTTATAAAATCTTAAATCGGTTGATTGACATCAACTGTGCTAATACCAAAATATGCCATAAACCTTTAAGTTAACATGTAAAATATACGGTAGGGGATCGATACGGATGGCCGTATTACAAAATCCAGAATGCATAAAATCAGAGCACCCTGTATTTTATAGAGCCATAATCAAAAAATCTGAGCTTTTATAAGGGAATTAGAAACGAGGAAAAAACCAAACTTTTCATAGTAAAACACACAAAACATATGGGAAATCACTTTTTTCCTAAGACAAATTTTTAAATGAAAACGTTACAAATTCTTAATTATGATTTCTGAAATACTTTCATAAATGTTTGAATTTCAACATTTATATGAATATCGTTTAAGTAAATCGTTTTCATTTTCTTGTAATAATTGATTTATTTAAACCAAAATATTAAAAAAAATTAATATCAACAGCATTCTGGTCAAATTGAAATAAAAGCTTATTACGATTCGTTTGGTCATTAATTCAATATACATTACATAGATGGCAGTGATGGACGTAAAAATTTGGAAAAATCGTACCAAAAATTACCACCTGGGGAAATTTCAAGTTTAAAAATTGTCGGAAAAGCAAAACAAATTCACAAAATATAGGAACGTGTGATAGTTTTGCGATTAAATAATTTTTTTTCGTATTTTTGTTTTACCATTTTAGACATCTTATGTACACTAGTAAAACTAAAGATAATTTTAGCAAGTATTATTTTAATTTGTCAGAGCCAACTTTGATGTATTTTTCAAAATGAAAGTTCGAAAAAATATATTTTACAAATAATTTAATTTTAATATTTCTGCAATTAATATTTACTTAATGCCAATATGGCCTTCTTGTATATTGTTCTTAAAGATATGTAGAAAACTTTTATATAAACATTTTATAATATTTTTGGTTTTTTCATTGAAAAACTTGAAGCTAAAAAACACCATTTTTACTATGGATTCCTATGGAAATCAGTGAAAAGTTATACTACTAAAAAAGCTTCTAAAAAATACGTCATTAAGATTATGGCTCCATACTCTAGAAGGCTCTGATAAAATCCAAGCAGGTTAAATTTTTTACAGGATTACGGGATTAACTAAATTAGAAATGAGATTTTTGTTTCGCACAATTTTATTATTATTATTACTACGTTTTTCTTAACTTGCTTTCTTGTCTATTTGTCTGTCTGTTTGGGTCAAAATTTGAGGTCGAAATTTGAAGCACTTCTCATTTTTCGATTTCGCTTTTCGCTGAAATTTGAAAGTGAACACACTTAGTTGTTTCACCTGACAATCTCATATTTTCAAACATTCGAAACAAAAATCTAAGAAAATTTGTATGTGTTAGTGCCAAAACTGTTAGTGAAATGTGTTAGTGAAAAATGTTTCGCGTTGCAGGAGGTGCAATATACCTACATTCATTTCCCCACATGTAAATTCTGTAACGACTGATTCTTCAAAGTCATCTGTGGTCTCGAGTACATTATCGGTTCGCTGCGTACTACCGTTTAACCTAATCTCTGAAAGTGAGCTTTTGCTAGGATTTGAAAACCCACAAGAAACATTTCTTTCTCGTGAGGAAAGATTAAAAGAAACAAGCAGATATATGGAAACTTTCCGAGAAAGAGATAGACAACTTGAAAATGCATTCAATCAGGCTCATGCATTCAATATTCTTGAACAACCTGAACAATATGTTGATCCAAATCTAGAAGAGGAAGTTCCCGAACAGAATATATCTGGTGAACAATTGCAAACAATTTACAATAACATGAATGCAAAACAACAAGAAATTTTCCAACTAGTAAGACAAAGCATTCAAGAGCAGTTGAACGGAAGTAGACAACGAATGAGATGGTTTGTTATTGGTGGAACAGGAGTAGGCAAAACATTTACGTTTAATGCTCTTAAGAATTTTGTTAAAAACTGTTTTTTTGGAAAAGCAGTGGTCAAAGTTGCTGCCTTAACTGGTGTTACAGCTAGACTAGTAGGAGGTTCAACATTTCACAGTTTATTGAAAATGCCTGTTCAAAAAGATGGCTTTCTTACACCAAATATGCCCCAATTGACAGAAAATTACCTGAAGATTATGCATCAACAGTGGAAGGATGTTGATTACCTTTTCATTGATAAGATTGAGATAAGCATGGTTCCTTATGAAATGCTTTGCATGATTGACTCACGACTGAGACAATTGAAAAATAAAGAGAACGCAGTGTTTGGAGGTATCAATATAATTGTTTTCGGTGACTTGATGCAATTGCCTCCCGTAAAAGGAGCACAAATTTTCAATCAGTCAACTCGATTCTTGCCAGCGACTCATTTGTGGCGATTGTTTTCTTTATGTGAGCTGACAGAAAACATGCGGCAGCAAGGAGACAACACATTTGCTGATCTCTTGAATGCCCTTAGAGTTGAAAAATTAAATGGTCAGCATTTTGAGCTTCTGATGCCAAAACAAATGACAGAGGCAACTGGAGATTTTGCATTGGATAAAGCCATTTGAATTTACCCTTTAAGAGCCCAAGTAGATGCCCATAATCTTGCTGTACTTGAGCAATATCGAGCTCAACAAGTGCGTATTTTCAAAATTTGAGCACAGGTTCAAATTATTGATGTAACAAGAAATGTTGATAATGTCAACATGGTTAATATCGTACCAGCAGATGTAAATAAAACTGGAGGATTGACCAAAGAGCTGGAAATATTTGTTGGTGCCAAGGTGATGTTACGCTCAAACATCAATGTTGAAAAGGGTCTTGTTAACGGCGCCATTGGAAATATCACAGAGATTATCTGGCCACATTTCCGCAGAGACCAAATGTACGATACTGACGTTCCATCAGTTAGAATAGATTTTGGCAATGAGAATATTCAACTTATCGAGCCGAAAGCTGTACAATTTCCTGCTAAATATAATTATGGAACAATTAAGCGTAGACAATTACTAATAATTTTGTGTTGGGCATGTACAGTCCACAAAATGTAGGGATGTACCGTAGATCATGCAGACGTTTACTTAGGAAGATCACTTTTTCAAGACGGCCAAGCTTACGTCGCATTAAGCAGATTGAAATCTTTAAATGGACTGCAAATTGAGGAATTGGATTGTAGCAAATTTTTAGGAAAGAAGCCTTGTAACCAAAGTGTAATCAGAGAAATGGAAAAAATGCGATAATATCGACCTCCATAAGACCCTTAACTTCTTTTTATTAACTCTAAGTGTTCGTTATTGATTGTTTGTTTGGAAATTAATGTTAAATGTTTATAATAAATTGTATAAATTTACTTGAATAAAGAGGTGAAATTTATTTTAAAACAAATTGTTTCAATTGATAACAAGACTCAAAATTCGTACAACTAAACAGAGTAAAATAATAAAAAAAATTGAGGTGTGGCCAACACACGACTTTCTTTTACGAACAGAGAATTTTGAGAAATTTTATTTTTTTCTTAATTTTTTTTTTAAATTTTTTATTTTTTATTTTTATTTGTTTTTAATTTTTGGAAACATTTTGTATTAAGTAGTTTTTGTAAACCTTATACTTTTTAAGATATTTGCAAAACAAATTTTCTGGACCAAGGGATTGGCCACTTCCGGTTAGCCGATTTGGAGTAAAATTCACTGGGACCTCCCAATTTATCAAAAAAGCTTAAATCTGAAGTTTCAATTCGATTGATTAAACCATATGGGCTGTAGAGAGGACACAGACAGACTGACAGACTGACAGACAGACAGACAGACACCATTTCGAAACCCACTTTTTCGGACTCAGGGGACCTCAAAACAAATAAATCTCTAAAAATCTCAAGGTCCAAAATTTTCATGATTACTATACTTTATTTTACTAGAGTAAAAGAAAGTAAAAATTTTAAAATATCACGTTTTTCTAATGCACTAAAAAGAAGAAAATAATTTTTTTCTGGGCATATAGAATTATCTGGGCATTTATACTTAAAACTAGCACCAATTTTCAACAACTAAAAACGTGTGGCGCATTTTAGAAAAGAAAATTGATAAACGTGATTTGGATAACTTCTTATGGTATTTTTAGAACATTTTGCTAGCTTAGAACCTTCCTGTACCTAATTTATGATTAAAGTGTATGTGTCCCAAGTGGAAACTGAACGTATTTGTCTAATAAATATCTAGTTGTAAGGACGACTATTGACACGCTTTACGTCTACATGTCATTAGTCTTCCTTACAACTAGACATTTACTAAACAAATTCATCCAGTATCCACTCGGGTGTTTGATAAAATAAATTAGGGAATTATAATTTTTTATTAAGCTTTGTTTCTAAATATTTTTCAGTCGTCTCGATATTCAATCTTGTACGAGATATGCAGGGTATACAAGAGATTTTGACGAAAGTTGACAAGTAGTATCAAAGCTCTAAATTTTCACATTAAGTACACCAAAAACTTATTTTCTTACTATCAATTTCATATATGATATCAATTTTCTTTTCTAAAATGCGCTCCACGTTTTTAGTTGTTGAAAATTGGTGCTAGTTTTAAGTATAAATGCCCAGATAATTCTATATGCTCAGAAAAAAATTATTTTCTCCTTTTTAGTGCATTAGAAAAACGTGATATATTATTTTATTGTTCAAATCTATTATAAATAAAAATTAAATTGGTAAGCTTGCACAATGAGGGAATTATAACAATTGGCAATCCTGTTCAAAAAAAATGAATTTTTCTAATTTTACATCATTTTTCATAGACCTCTTCTACTTGTACCCTTCGTTTCGAAAATAAAAAATTTCGAAAGACGGAATCTGGAAAAAAAATCTCGACGGATAAAATGGTTCCGAGATTTAATAAAATCTTGTTTGACTTGTAAATCGTATGTACAGGAGCAAGAAAAAAATAAAGGTTTTTAAAAGATGTTGGGTCTTTGATATAAATTCGTATTGATTTGAAAGAAACAAAAAGTTAAATGATTTAAAAATAACAAAATATTTTGTATGTAAATGCTTTTCCCAACAAAAAGTTAGATAAATTAGGGACTCGCCGTTAAACAACTACTCGAGCCTTCTCAAAACGGGATCTCGGGATCACGTTTTTGTCTCAAACAAGTGACCGGAAAAACGCGGGATTTCCCGCATTTCGATGTTTTATTTTTTTTTGTATACTCATTTAACTATATAACGGCATAGGAATAATATATTACAGTAAAACCTCGGTTTAAGAGCCTAGTTGGGGATTGGCCTGTCTCTGATTTCCGATTGTTCATCAGATCCGAATGTAGAAAGTATAAATATCCATACGTTTATCCATTAATAGTATTTTCAAGACAAATTCAGGCCAATTAGGAATGAACTTTAGGATGCAAATTTAGGATGCATGATAGAAATGGAACTCTAAAATGAGTTTTAGATGATGTTCTGGAACATGGCCAATTAGGAAGGAACTTGGTGATTTCTTAACCGATTACGATGAAATTCAGGATGCTTGATAGAAATGTGATTCTAAAATATAAATTGTTGAAACCACATAAGGTGATCAGAACTTCGGTTCTCAATCGCCACACAATCCTAAACGCCAAATTAACGACTAACCCAACCATCAATTAAATCACCAAATCAATCCAACCCTTAACCTTAATCAGCTTTCAAATCAACCCTTAACCTAAATCCAAATCAAACCTTAAATAATTTCCCCAACCGAATAACTAACATCCAAGCGCAAGTAACTAAATCCTAATTCTAAATCAACTAAACTAAGTTCGATCCAAATCTCAACCCTCTACTCAAATTAACTCAATTCGAAAGCTACTTACGTGTATGAACTGAACTCAATCTAACCTTCCACTAAACCCTAAATCGACCTCAAATTAATCCCTACCGTCCTACCATCATAACCTTAAACAATCATTCCATCAGACCATTATTCGATTATACCATCATACCCTTATGACACTATACCATTAAACCATCATAAAATCGTACCATTGTACCAAATTGACTTCGAACCCCCACACCATCAAACCTTCATACATCACCATCAAACCTTCACCATCAACATTCATCATCATAAAATCGTACCATCGTACAATCATACAACATAACATCATACCACTATACCATCGTACCATCATACTGCCCCTATAATCATATCATCGCACCGTCATACCATCATACTGTCAGGCCATGATACCATCATACCATCCAACCGTCATACCATTCATTATATTGTCATGCCATCATACCCTCTTACCATCACATCATCATTTTGGAATAAATTCCGTCAAACCATCGTACATTGTATCATATATACAATCACACTATATATCATCAGTCCATCTCACAATTACACCATCATATATAGGTACCATCTGTTACAACTTGTAATTGCAATTAGTCGTTGCACAATAAGGGTTACCTAAAATAACGTTTTTGTTTTTTTTGATCGACCGGTAAAACGATGACCACTTGCTATAGAATAGAAAAAAGGAGGGTCAGTCTTGAAGTGAATGTGATGTCCGAATCACCTAATAAAAATAAAAGAATAAAATAAAAACACACGATATCGTGAATATACACAGAGAACGAAGATTATCTTTGAACTTTGTTGTTTAAGAAAAGTTTAAGTTCGGTTTGGTTCAAAATATGTATTATTGGTTTAACAAAATAAATAAATAAAACCAAAACAAAAAGAAGACAAATTATACATAGTTTATAAATTATTATTAGTTTAAAATAAATCTAATATAACCGTGTAATAACATAAATTACGGACTGATGTAATTTAACCAGTTAGTGCTAAAGCGTGATCGCAAAAATCTCACATGTTAGAGAGAAAAACATTAACACTGAAATAAATTAACCAGTACAGATATT
The DNA here is from genome assembly GCA_958295665.1 of Tipula vernalis. Classification (NCBI taxonomy): domain Eukaryota; kingdom Metazoa; phylum Arthropoda; class Insecta; order Diptera; family Tipulidae; genus Tipula; species Tipula vernalis. The sequence continues at coordinate 25,221,062 of OY282558.1, forward strand.
GCGGTTCTAAGCAAACAAATTGTGTGACGCAAATTAAATTAAAGTTATTAATAAGTTATAAATTATTGAAAATAAAAACTGTGATGGTAATTTTTTTTGTGTTGTGAATAACATTTTGTAATTAACACGTAGAATTGTAAACCGTGCTTAATACTACTATTACCAAATAATTACCATATACCACCTTAATAACAAGACATTGTGGTTCATCTTTTCGTTGCTTGTGATATATTCATGATAATGAACAAATCATAATTAAACACAACATATACAATCACGTCATAACAAGCAACGTGACACAGCAAGCAACATATCATCTAATGAAACACGATGTCATACAACATACATACATGCAGCAGTTAAATAAGCTAAGTTTCATTTACAAAACAAAAATATTATTAATTAAAGAAATAAATGATTTAAAAAAAAAACTAACAAAAAAAAAAACAAATAAAAATATTAACAATAATCATTATTATATAAACAAACAAAAAAAAATTAATTATAAAATTTTTTTTTGTATACACACACATTTGTAATTGTCTTAATTTAAGCTTAGGGTTAGAGCAGGGTTTAGCTCGTTAAAAATTAGTTAATAAGTTTCTTGTGGTTTGTTTTGGTTATATTTCTCTTGTGGAAAAAAAAAAATGTAAATTTATAATTTGAATTATCTATAATACATATTTTTTTTATTATTGACTTACAATTCCGCAATTTGTTTATTCAGTACCAGAAAATAATCTTTAGAATGCAATAAATTCCAAATATTAGTGAAGTGAGGATGGAGAACGGGTGAGTGTTCATTAATGGTAGGTAGAGTGACTAATGGTTGGCTCCTTTCTGTTCTCTTGTGAACATGCAGCTTGCACGTCATGGACGGATACCACCAAAAACCCCACCCCAGACTGTACCATAGCCGGGTAAGATCGCTGCAGGTGGTAACTCCATTGTAAAAACAAATTTCTATAACAGCTCGATCATCTAATCGTACTGTTACACATCTTACCACGATACATACCATCGTCATACCATCACACCATCATACGATCATACAATCATACCAACATACCACCATACAGGTTTTACATTTCAAATTGATTTTTTACACTTCAAACTGAACTTTTTACATTTCAAATTTGAACTTTTACATTCCAAATTGTTGTGAGTTAATTTGAGTAGAGGGTTGAGATTTGGGTCGAACTAAGTTTAGTTGATTTAGAAGTAGGATTTAGTTACTTGCGTTTGGATATTAGTTATTCGGTTGGGGAAATTATTTAAGGGTTGATTTGGATTTAGGTTAAGGGTTGATTTGAAAGCTGATTAAGGTTAAGGGTTGGATTGATTTGGTGATTTAATTGATGGTTGGGTTAGTCGTTAATTTGGCGTTTAGGATTGTGTGGCGATTGAGAACCGAAGTTCTGATCACCTTATGAGATTTCAACAATTTATATTTTAGAATCACATTTCCATCAAGCATCCTGAATTTCATCGTAATCGGTAAAGAAATCACCAAGTTCCTTCCTAATTGGCCATGTTCCAGAACTTTATGTAAAACTCATTTTAGAATCCCATTTCCGTCGTACTTGCTGAATTTCATCATAGCTGGTTAAGAAACCGCCAAGTTTCTTCCTAATTGGCCATATTCCAGAACATCATCTAAAACTCATTTAAGAGTTCCATTTCTAACATGCATCCTAAATTTCATCATAATCGGTTAATAAATCACCAAGTTCATTCCTAATCGGCCTGAATTTGTCTTGAAAATACTTTTACTTACCAAATTGGCCATATTCCAGAACTTTATCCAAAAATCATTTTAAAATTCCATTTCCAATACACAAGCCGAATTTCATCATAACTGGTTGAGAAATAGGCAAATCCATCATACTTGGCCATATTCCAGAACTTCATCCAAAAATCATTTTAGAATCTCATTTCCAAAGCGGATGTCAAATTTGACCAAAATCCGTTAAGAAATAAATAAGTTACATCCTAATTGGTTCAATTTGAAATGTAAAAGGTTCAATTTGAGGTTTGAGACAATATTTGTGTGCAGTTTGGTTCAAACCGGTCAAGGCGTGTGGATTTCTTTAAATAGTATATACATATGCTGTATAAACATAGAAACACTCACTTCTATATATTACCAACCCTAACTCAACTCCAACTCAACCCGCAAATTGACTCCTAACTTAACATTCAACTCAACCCCAAATTCAATGCCCAACTCAATATTCAAACCAGCATCCCATTTCTATAACGAGGTGTTTTGGCTCAATTCGTATGGCAGGCACCCGACCCTCTTGACGTACAGGTTCCAAAAGCTTTACAAATCTCCGCCTTGACCATAGAAACAGATTGGCGAAAAAAATTCTAAATCGGACAAGCCGTTCTAGAGATACCATGGATACAGAACATCAAAACATCTATAGACGGACGGACTTTTTTTCTGATTTATAGACTCAGCTACTTTCAAAACATCGAGGAAAGTGGTTTTGGACCCACCAAATGTTTGGTCATTTTTGATAGGATTTCAATACTAATGTCTTTTTAAACCGAAGCAAATGAGTTTTAAATGAAGTTCTGGAATATGGCCAATTAGAAAGAGATTTGACGGTTTCTTAACCTACTATGATGAAATTCAGCATGTACGACGGAAATGGGATTCTAAAATAAGTTTTGAATAAAATTCTGGAAAATGGCCAATTAATAATGAACTTAGCCGTTTCTTGACCGATTATGATAAAATTCAGCATGCTAAAATGAGTTTTACATCAGCTTTAGAAAATAACCAATTATAGGAAGGAACCTGATCGTTTCTAACTCGATTATGATGAAATTCGGTATGGACGATGGAGATGGGATTCTAAAATGAGTTTTCGATGAAGTTCTGAAAATTGACCGTTTCTTCGCCTTATCTGTTGAAATTCAGCATGCATGGCGCAAATGGGTTTCTAAAATGATTTTTACATAAAGTTCTGAAATAAAGCCAAATAGAAAGGTACTTGGCTGTTTCTTTACCGATTTCATAAATAACCAAGATCAATTTATGGATAAACGTCTATACGAGATATTTAAACTTTCTACATTCGGATCTAAGGGACAACCGGAAATCAGATATACGTATGTCAATCCCCATTTAGGCTCTTAAATCGAGATTTTACTGTAATAATTAGGCCTATGCTGTTATATAGTTAAACGAGTGTTTTTTTTTTAAATCGGAATGTTTAATCTCAGACGTCGCGCAGGGGGTTTCCTTAAATTATGAAAGTTTTCTCATATGATTCCAATTTTTAAATCTAGAATTATAAGCAACATGGATATTCAATAATTATGCTGTGATGGTGCTTCAATTAGGACATCAAACGGTTGTACTTTTTACTGATATCAGTAAGACCTTCGATAAAGTTAACCACCAAACATTGATCAACAAATTATGTTTTATGGAATCAAGCGAAGTACCCGAACAGTGGGGAAGCTTTAATTTGACCGGAAGAACACTATACATATTGTACGATGAAGATGCAATGCATGCAGTTGATTTAAAAACATTAACAGTTTTGTAGGAATATGTGTGATAGAAACGTCTTAACTTTAAATACTTCTAAGTGTAAAACTACATCACTCGCAAGACGTAGAACTGTTGATTGGCTTGTATTTACTTTTTACTAGTTTTTCTGCTGTAATATGAGTGTTTCCTTCACACCCATTATTTAAGAAATCGAAGTCATGCCCAAATGATATGACCCAAAAACTAATGACACTAAAATGCTTCACCAAATGTGTGTGTTTGGTGCCTGAAGGCGGATAAAATTATCTGGGTTTGATTTATGGTGTGGACCATAACACCATTATTTAGTATGAGTAGTGCTCCAAAATATTTCTGGCCGTTGGGCCATATAACATTTAAAAAATTTTTATCACTTCAACCTTATGGCCTTAAAATTCTTTAGACCATGAAATAATAAGTTTAAGGATTTACAAAATATTTCAGATATAAAATTTCACTATAATCTATTAACAAGCGTGCATGTTCCATTTGGTGCTAGGAAAGTCTAATTTAATTTTTTGATTTGAGATTTTGCTTTCACTAAATAACTAAGGGTTCTATTAGTCTTCTGACAATTATTTTGTGTTTATTGTGTGTATTGTTACATTAAAGTATCGTTCCTAACCCCTAAAATTGAGGGTTAAAAAGTGCATATTCGTAATGTAATGCTTGGGAATTTGAACAAGGCAATTCTGCTATGGTGACAGATGCAAAAATATGCAGCATGTACGGTGATGGACTAATAAACTAACAGGCAGTTAGAAATTCCTTTTGGAGATATTACCTTAAATGACAAATCGAGGGTGGGACGTTGGGAACCTGGAGAAATTAGGGAAAGTAAACAATTTAGGAGTAGGGGTGGAAAAAGATTTAACTGTGTATAAGTTGGGATTGTTGAGGCTTAATTCGTCATGACTCACGAGTTGTTGAAGTAAAATTTAACGATTACTGTAGAAACATACGTTCAGCAGCTGCAAAGAGTGCAGGAGAAACTCCATGAAAAGCGTCCTGCACTCGTCAATCGCAAAAAACGTCATTCTTTTAAACGACAATGCGTGGTGATATACAGCAAAGTTGACTCAAGAAAAAATTCTTGAACTTGGATGGTCTGTTCTACCGCAGACACCTTAAACCCCAGACCTTTCCCCGACAGACTACCACTTTTTCTGTTCCTTACAAAACTTTTTGAATGGAAAACGAAAGTCAGTCAAGCTGTCGAAAATTTCTTCCAGTCAAAACCAACCAAATTTTACAAGGCTAGTTACTCGTTATAACTGTCCTTGGGCTTTTATAAGTCTAATTGTTTTGCTTTTTCTAAATTTTTTCACACTTCGCCCAGGTTTAGTCGTTTTTGATCTGGTCACTTATAGCTTTTCATTTAGTTGTCATATTGACTAAATCATTGTAAAACCAAACACAACAGTATGCTTGATTTTTTGAAACGTTTCTAATATTAGATATTACCTATTCAGAGACTTGTTATACGTTCTACAGTGAATATGTGGGATTTAGAAACAAATCCCGTTTATTCCATTTTGATATGTATGCTTTTAGGGTGTACTAAACACCACTGTACTAAATAGCAACGTTGCCTTGTAAACCTACCTAGTGAAATTAGAGTACATGATAGTATACTGTCAAAAGGATTAATAAAGCATTCTCTCTTGTAACGCTCGAGTAGCAAGACGTATATACTGTGTTTCATTTGTATAAGCGTCTATCAACATAACCATTAGCAAGTGTATTAATCAACCCACATACACATCATTCTGGCGACGAAAAAAAGTGTTGGAGTGTGTATATACAAATTACGACGAAATGATGAATGGAGAAATGCCATTGAACGCAAGAAACATGGACCAATTTCAACTAAGACTAATACCGACTAGTATTTGCGGTCAAAGAGATAAAAGAAGCGGAGAAGAAAAAGTACATCTGCTTACGTGCCTATCGATCGCTGTGTACAAATTGTTACGGAATATGTGTTCGCCGAAGTCACCAAGCGACAAAACGTGTGAAGATTTGGTGGAAATGTTGACAAAACAGTTTGTTGGAAGAACAGTTTTATTTAAAGAACATCGGAGATTTTATGAGGCGCAACAGCAAGTTGGCGAAAATGTGCTACAATATTTTAATAAAATTCAAGCATTAGCTGTTAGTTGTGAGTTCGGGGTAAATCTGGACAGCATTTTAAGCGACAAATTTGTCTGCGGAGTGCGTAAGGGTAGTGTGTTTGAGCGGTTATGTGAAGAGAATCCGGCACAAAAAAGTGAACACTAGGTTAAAATTGCAATGGCAAAAGAAGCAGCAGTGGCAGCTAGTGAAGAGACCGTTCATATTATTTACGGGAAGAGCAATATGTCGCGGCAAGCGAAAATGCAAAACGTGGGTAGTCAAGGTTGTGCAGCATGTGGTATGCACGGTCATGCTAGTGATAGATGTTAATACAACAAGTACCATGGAAAATTTCCAAGACGAAATCACGTGATGGAAACATGTGACGAAACAGAGCAGCATAGTAATGGACAATCAATTCAGCAAGTGAAGGGTGTAGAGGATATGTCGTTATTTTCAATAATAGAATTTAAGTATCACGATGTAGATCAAATGAAAACATATACATACAAATAATATAAATTCTAATGAAAAACTTTTTAATATTTCCAGGTCGAGTTGGTTCGTGGTGAGTCTCAGTGTGAAGGGTTAGGATGTGCAATTCGAGATTGATACAGGAAGCGCAATTTGAGCAATTCCGTTAAAATTTTATAGTGAAAAACTATCGGATATACTGTTGTTGCCATTGTCGATTACATTAAGGGCATATAACGGTGGATTGATTGACACATCGGGACACATTTACGTGGATATTATACATCATGGTAAGAGTTACACTATTCCTTTACCTGTTCAATACCCACTTATTAAAAGTGGTTGTAGGCCATTAAAAGGCCGTGATATTTTTAAATTATTGGGTTTTACGATATGTGCATTAATATCCTTACGCAGACGTGAATTAAGAACGGTCGTAGGAATTCTCACGGGACACTGCCTTTTTGGAGAACATGCAAGAAGGCTGGGTCTGGAGGCTAATGACTTCTGCAGAAGCTGCTTGGACGAAGAGGAGGAAGAGACGTTGGTCCACTTCCTTTGCTCGTGTCCAGCATTGGCTCTCAGAAGGCACAAACACTTAGGTAAGTTCAGGATGGACTGCCTCTCGGATCTCGAAAACATTAAAGTGCGGGACGTCTTACGCTACATAAGTAGCTCGAAATGGTTCCAATAGGGGTAAAATGGGATACATCCTGTGGTATCACAATGGACCGTCACCGGTCTAAGTGTGCGTAAGCAGCCACTCCAACTTAACCTAACCTACGATATGTGCAAATAACAAAATGAATAATATTTCTCAATCGCCATCGGTTTCTAAGATAATAGACGTACTATTGAAAGAATTTGGTATGGTTTTTAGTAAAAAGTTAGGAATGTATAACGGTGAAAAAATTAATTTTAAAATAGATAATCAAGCTCAACCAGTGTTTGTACGACCTAGATCGGTACCGTTTGCCTTTAAGCGCAAGCTTGAAGATGAGTTAGAACGTCTGGAAAGTACGGGTTTAATTTCCAAAGTGGAAAATTCACTATGGGGTACACCACTGGTAACAGTCATGAAGAAGGATGGCACGTTAAGAGTATGTGCAGATTATTCTGTCACTGATAAACAAACATATAGAAAACGTGAATCATCCACTGCCAAGGATAGATTGTTTATTCACAGCGCTACAAGGCGGAAAAAAATTCACAAAAATAGATCTGTCAGAAGCATATTTGCAGTTGCCGCCATCTGAAAATACAAGTAAAATATTAGCGGGGTCAACGCACAAAGGCATTTTTGTTCCTAACAGGTTACCTTTCGGGTGCAAGGCCAATTCATCTATTTCTCAATCCATTATTGAAGAGGTTCTAGTAAGTTGCGATGGTACAGTAGCTTTTGTAGATGACATTGTGGTAACAGGGCGTGACGAGACAGAGCATTTAAGAAATTTGCGTGTAGTGTTGGGTAAACTACAGAATGCAGGATTTACGGCAAATTTACGTAAATGTGATTTTTATCAAAATAGTGTGAGTAACTTTGGTTTCGTTATAGATTCGGAAGGGTTACATAAAGACAGAGCTAAAGAACAGGCAATTGTAGCGATGCCAAATCCCACGAATGGAACCCAAGTCAAAACATTCTGTGGGTTGGTAAATTATTATGCAAGGTTTTTTCCAAATTAAGGATCGGTTTTAAAACCACTGTATGAACTTACTACAGATTCTTCGGAATATAGTATTGGTGCTTGTTTAGTCCATGTCACAAATTCTGGTGAAAGACCAGTAGCTTTCGCGTCTAGGTCGTTATCAAAAAGTGAAAAAAATTATTCGGTGATTGATCGGGAGGCCTTAGCAGAATACTTTAGTGTAAAAAAAATTTGAGCAATATGTCATGGGACGCAAATTCTTAATTCGAACCGATCATAAACCATTAGAAGCGATATTTGGTGGTAACAGGAGAGGTATTCCAAGCATGGCGGCAAGTAGGTTGCAAAGATGGGCCGTTTATCTGTCGAGTTTCGGGTAAAGATAACGGATGTGCTGATGCCTTATCGCGGTTGCCATATGAAGTAGTGAAACCAGAAGAAAGTGAGAATAGCAATAATGAATTTTCATATTTAAACTTTGTTACTAATGAATTTAATAGACCGATTAAGAGTACCGAAGTAGCATTACAATCGGAGAAAGATTTAGTATTACGTAAAGTCATAGGATATGTGCGCGAAGGGTGGCCATAAAACATAATAGATGAAGAGATTAAAAGTTTTTTTGTACGGAAAGATAAAATAACTTTAGAGCAGGGTGTGTTACTGTGGGGTTTTAGAGTAATAATACCTCAAGCATTTAGACGTGTGCTGTTGAACGAAATTCATTCATCATACACCAGGGAATTGTTAAACTGAAGGCATTAGCTAGATCATTTTTCTGGTGGCCAAAAATCAATAAGGATATTGAGGAAATAGTGAAAAATTGCGACATATGTCGAGAAAATCAATGTGACCCTCGTAGGGTAAAGTATACTCCATGGCCTGAATCGAAGTATGTGTTTGAACGTATTCATTTAGATTTTTGTGGTCCAATTCGTAATAAATATTATTTGATATTAGTAGATTCGTTCTCGAAATGGATAGACGTAGTAGCTATGAATGATTTGACAACAAGTAAAGTGCTTATTGAGTTAAAAGATATATTTGTTAAATTTGGTTTCCCTAAAACAATAGTTACAGATAATGGACCGTCATTTGTGTCTCAGGAGTTTGAATCTTTTTGTAGCAGTAATGGAATTTCTCATATCACTTCACCACCATATCATCCGCCTTCTAACGGGCAGGCGGAAAATTCTGTGCGTGTGTTCAAGTCCTCATTTTATAAGATGTTATTAGATCCAATAAATAAAACGGTTGAGGTAAATGATATAATTCATCGGTTTTTATATTTAAACCGAAGCACGACGCATTCTACAACAAATAAAACACCATATCAAATAATGTTTGACATGCAGGGTTTAGTTAGATGGGAGTTGCTAAAACCGAAGGAACAGATTGAGAATAATAGGGAGAATATAAAAAAAATTGAAGTGAGCGACATCGTGTATGTGAAGGATTTTAAAACGAAAAAATGGATGAAAGAGAAAGTGATTGAAATTCTGGGAAAGTGTTGTTGTCGTATTTTGTTAAACGGTAACCTAAAATGGAAGAGACAAGTGAACCATGTAACAAGAGCATTAACGAATGCAGATACTGATAAACCACAAAAGGACACTGTACATTCTGAATCAACATTGAATGATGTGCTAAATGAGGCAGTCAAGATGTCTGCGCACCAGCCCAATATGTCTGGAAGTAATGAGAGTGATAACAATTGTCGGGTTCAAAGAACGAGTAATTGGGTCGTAGGCCCTATTCAGGATACTGAGACTATAACGAACACAGCTCGACCTAAAAGAGTGATTAAACCACTAATAAAATTAAATCTGTAAAACAATAGAAGTTAGATTAAGTATTTTTAAATGTATAAAATATATTTTAGATGTTCAATTTAAGCAGTTAAGTTTAAACTTAAGAAGGCAGAAGTGATGCTTTTAGGGTGTACTAAACACCGCTGTACTAAATAGCAACGTTGCATTGTAAACCCACCTAGTGGAATTAGAGTACATGATGGTACTGTCAAAAAAATTAATAAAGCATTCTCTCTTGTAACGCTCGAGTAACAAGACGTATATACTGTGTTTCATTTGTATAAGCGTCTATCAACATAACCATTAGCAATCACCCCCATAATACACATCACATTTTTCTCAAAAATTGAGTTAGACATGAAATGCCATTCTTCAATAATGTCATTTCAGTTTAAACTGCACCGGCAGAGAAAACAGGCGCTAAACAAATTTTTGTCATGCGAATATCTTTTGAACCGCACTAGCTTGGAAGATAAAACAAAAACCAAATTCTAGGCCATTCAAAACAATCTTAGAAAATGTGGGATGCCATGGAAAATTTATGCGTATCGACAAATTAATAATCGATAATTTGTGAAACTGTTTTTGCTCTATCGTTTTATTATCGAGTTTACAATATACTGAAAGCCAATGATACATCGCTAATAAGTTCCGGATTTCTCGACGTACCGTACAGCGTGTTTTGTCGTGATTTTTCGAGGCAGGGTTGTATACCAACAACAAACGTTCGAGATGACCGTTTTGTAGTTTCATCAACGCTTAGAAATCGCCATGCAACCGCTATGCAATGAATTGTTACATGTTCGTAATATAAATTTTAGCGATAGAATAATACGATGAACTTTGGGAGAAGCAGATCTTCATGCACGAAGACCAGTCACCGGTCCAGAACTTCTGTCACAACAAAGGATTGCTCGGCTACAATTTGCCAGGGAACATGAAAATTAGACTGGACCTGATTGTAGCCAAGTCTTACTCACCGATGAATCGATATTTTGTTTAAGGTCTCCTGCTGGGCGAGAACGGATATGGCGACGACCAGGAGAGCGTTATGTTCCATGCACATTCAGTGAAAATGTTCGAGGCGCATCAATCATCACCGAACTTTACCTGGTTCCAACCGGATCTATAAAGGAAATTCGATTCATTAACGATATATTAGAACAATATGTTGTTACCTATTGTTACCCTAAGCACCATTTATAGAAGATAATTTCATGCAGATGTAAATAATTCAAAGGTGATATGGCCGGCAAGGAGTCCTGATTTGGGGCATTCTTGGTAGAAGAATCTGGTCTCGTATTCCAGTTCCGAATACGATAGAACAAATCCGAAGCGCGCTCTGGATCGCGGTTATTCAAGCTCGGGGAGGCTGATTGATGATGATTATTCTCTTGTTGTGTTTATGTTTTTGAAAATTTAAATTAAATTTTAAAAACTTTTCATTGTTTGGTTTTTGTTTGAAAATTCGGAAAATCTCAACCACATGTTTAGAAAGTATAGGTCTTACCCACATTTTCTAAGATTGTTTTGAATGACCTTGAATTTGGTTTTTGTTTCATCTTTCCAGCTAGTGCGGTTCAAAAGACGGGGGCCCATTATCTCTGCCGATGAGTGTAGTATGACGTAATGAACAACGTACTTCTGGTTTTTTAAAATGTAGAAGTAAATGTTCTGTTTTCGTATGTATGATTTTTGAATAGTTATAAGTCGAGTAGTTGCATATAATTTGCTTTTAAAAGAAGAACACTTGAAGAAATAGTTGATCTAGAGGATGCAAAATAAAATCGACCACCAGAAGAGGAAGAGAGAAATAAATTCAATCAAATTAAAGAAGTAACTAAACTTCAGCTCCCATAAACAGTAAACAATCTTTATCTAACAAAACGCGTTCGATCCAATTTGGACCTTTGCTTAACCGAAAAAGCAGAAGAATAAAATTAATACACCGAAGAGATCTAGTTTCTAGCGATGCATTGTACTCAAATTATGCTGCTTTGATAGAAATATCTAAGATACCACGGAAGGACAAACTGATTAGTCGATTTTCAATTTTGAAGAGCACATTACAATCTCCCATAAAAAGTGTTATTAAAAATGAACGAAAATATTGTCTCAATTATTATTTTTTCAGGTAACACAACGTCTAACCATTTCAAGAGTATCTGAATAACTTTATGTTTATATTTCTCATGATCGGCTCAAGACCAACCAGTACCAAAGCTTCGTCCAATGTAATGATCAATTGACATTTATATACGTTACATAAAACTTGAAGCTTTTGTTTGTAAGAATTTGAACTTTGTAGCAAAAGTCCACTAATAACAGCAATGCTACTTTGAATCGTATTCCTTTGAAATTCCAAAAATAGATTTTATGCTAATTAAATAATTTAAAGAAAAATTAGTTAATTAGCGTCAAAATACAGCAATTATAATTGAACAAAAATAAAAAATTACAAATGGAAATTTAATATAATGCGCATATTTTTATTTTTCAATTAAAATCATAAAACCAACCAAAAAACAACATTAATATAAAATTAAATATTCAATTTTATTTAATTAATACTAATTAAATTTTTTTATTATATTGTTTTGGTAATTTATGAACTGTTTTTTTTTTGTGACCGTGTAATTAATTCAAATAAAAGAATGAATAATTTCCCTGATTTTTTATTTTTATGTGCAGAAATAATTTTTTTAGTTTTTTTTTTTAATAAATAAATTAATATATTTTAATAAATAATATACAGGAATTGAATTTTAATTAAAACCCGCTTGTCTCAATATACATAGCTACTGTGAAAATATATATTTGGCGGTAGGTACACATGCAAGTAATAAAATTAAAATAAATATTCAACACAAAGTATTATTATAATAATTATGAAATTAATATTTAAAAAAATATCTGTAATAATAAAAAATAAATAATTTTGCATAATATATTGCATATTTACTATTCATTAAAAATTTTATTTTTTAATTTTTTAATAATTTTTACAGCAAATATTAGTGTGAGGTGGTGGTATTTTTGATTACGCTAGTTGAATAAAGATGTCACATGAAACAAGTACTACTCTCTATGTTTGGAGAGCATTAATAAATTAAAAATATTTTTGTTACTCAAAAACAGATGTCAGAAAAATCATTAAGGATGAATATTTTATACGATTCACATTTATACCATTACCAACTTGTCAATATGTCAAAAATATGCGATGTTATTATTTTTGGTTTTTTGACTGTCACCGGCACAAGCATTAAATTAAATTAATTTCTATTCTAAGAAAATTATATAATTTATTTAATATAGAGTAACAAATGTTAAATTATGTTTAATTTACTAAATCATGGCTTAAAATTGAGGCCAGTATTGCGTGAATCTTTAAATAGTAAGACGATCAAATTTGGTAGTCGTCATGGGAGTTACAGTGCGGCCGTACTGGTTAATTTCGCGCAACCACTCGAAATACAGCGATTAACGGATAGTAGGCCACTCCAGAAAGGACAGGTATTATATAAGTTAATCTAAATATCGACGTATGTATATCCTTTAAATTTGAATACAACTAGGTTCGCATTGGAGTCTCGTATTGCAGTTTGAACGCGTCCGACGTGAGAATTTTAAACGGGGAGCACAACATGGGCAATCTAAAGCTTCCGCTAGTTCCGGGATACGAATTCTCTGGTAAAGTGATAGAAGCTAATGAGAATTCAAAATATGAGTTCAAAGTAGGGGATCATGTAGTCGCATTAAAAGACCATTTTAGTAGTGGCGGAGGACTTGGGACTGAGGTGATATGTAATGAAAACGATGTCTGGTTATGCGATAGTGAGGCTATTAAACACGCAGCCGTTCTTCCTTATGGGCATGGAACAGCTCTTTTAGCATTTAGTAAATATGCACCATTAAACGAAAATGATATCATATTGGTTACGGCAGGACCAGGCGGCCTTGGTCTCGCCGCCATCGAAGTCGCATCTTCTGTATTTAACGTAAAAGTTATAGCCATTTGTGATACCGAAGATACTTCAACCTTGATCCGAGGCGAAGGTGCATTCACAGCCATTTCATTAAAAGATGACATCAACAATGTGTACAAATATATTGAGAAATCGCTGAAAGGGGAAAAAGCCAGTATTGGGGTCGACGCAATAGGTAACGGTATGCTCTATCTACTCGACAAATTTGTTGACCAAACCAACGGAAAATTACTAAGCATCGATCCATTTTACAATGCCAACTTACTTAAGGACCAAAAAATTACATTCAAAAAGAGCAAAGACAAACCGGACATCGTCGACAACTTAGCTAGTCGCGTAACACACGTCGATCTAGCCAAATATCGCAACACTGATATCGATTACTATCGGCAAATTGTTTCTGAAACACTCACTATGTATCAAGATGAAATAATACGGCCACATATTAGTGGAACTTTCCGCCTCGATGAAATCGACAAAGCAATCGAATTCATCAATAAGAAGAAGTGTACGGGAAAGGTAGTGATCGATATGCAGGCGAAGAAACCGAAAGAAATTGAAACTAAAAAATCAGACAAAAAGAAAGATTGATGACTTAACGAGTTGTGTATATTTTTACGTTTTCATAATTATTTAAATGTGTTAAAAAATATTTATTATAAATTAATGATGCGTTTTATTAATCGAAGACCGGCATACGCTTATTGAATCAGTCGATTTAATTTTTAATATGTAAAATGTTTCTTTCTCCTAGTGTAATCTTTCGTAAATAAAACTAACTATTTTTATGTCTCCGTATAATCCAATGCGCAAAGAAAAGTTAGTTCGAATATTGTAACCGAGATGGTGATAAAATCGAATATTTACAGCATGGTCAAAATTGTAAAAAAATAAAGCAAATTTTTGAACTGCACAGTTAAAATTAAATAAATGTACCAGTTTTTTATACAAAATGTTAAAACATAGATTTATTAAAAAGAATTAGACACTATCAATACCTTTTGATGTTTTAATTCATTTCATTCCAATTGAATTTTATTTGTAGTTTCGTTCCAGGCCAGTTATGTGAAATTTTTGTATGCATTGTAACTGTTTCCTTCTGAGAATGAATGACGCAAATTAATTTAGGTTGTAAAATCTTTACTATATACATATTTAGATTAGACACTCACTAAGTTGAATAATCTCAAACTTTGCTGAATCTTCAATTTGTTGAAAGTGTACGCTTATAAAGATAGTATAAGGATAAAATTTTGGTTAATCTTTTCACTCAAACTTTTTCCTCACGCGAAGAAGCTAGTTACGAATTATAGCAATGACTAATGAGTTTAAATTTCAAAACACTAACTTCTCTATTCATTCTCATCACTAATCACGATTTTGATTCACTAAGAAAAAGCAACCCGAACCCCGATAACTATCGATATTCGTCAATAATCCTTTTTACAATAAACGGGGCTCGAAACTCTGCTCTTAATTTTTTTGACTGTCCCGGTGGAAGGGTATCGCTTATTACAACAACAATTATCGTATTTTTCACTGTATGTACTGTGCTTTATATTACAAGCATGTACCAAATAGTTTAGATTGTGTTTTTCGCACTAATTTTGTTTTCAAGAAAATCCTAAAGCCCCAATTCCACTGTGAAAAATTGACTAAGCTGACTTGAAGTTGGAAGGAGACAAAAAAAAATAATCCATCAGAGAGACAAAGACAAAGTATTTTGTTATTGTTTTATTTATAGCAAATTTTATGGATACATCTTGACAGCAAACAAAAACATAACCAAGAATTATTTAAAAAAATTATGAATTAGTGTTAATTCGAGTATTTTTATGATTCAAAATAATCTAAAAAATTAATTATTATTAATGCTCACATCAGAATTATTTTTTCGAATATTTTCGATCACACGTTAGACTTTACCATAAAAATTGCAAACTTTAAAATTTCCTTAATGTTTTGACAGCAAACAAAAACATAACCTAGAATAACCAAAAATTATTAGAAAAATGAAGTATTAGTGTTAATTCGATTATTTTCGCGTTTCAAAATAATCTAAAAATTTAATTATTATTAATACTCATATCAGAATTATTTTATTCAAATTATTTCCGTCATAAAATACAAAATTAAAAAAAATCTTTCCCATAAAAATACCATCAATTAAAATTATCAGCGGGTGCGAGAAATATTTTTCATCGGTACACAATATTTATGTACATGTATTAGTTGGACTGCCATAAAATGTTCTCGATTTGATACTTTTTTTTAATTTTGACCTCAGTGCACTAACACAGATACACATTTTTTGTAAGTAAAAACTTGACTGACTCCGTTGTGTGTCTCGTTCACACAACCACCGATTTTATATTTTTATCTCAAGTTATTTTTACTGACAAACTTTGATTCACAGTGGAATTGAGGCATAAAGCCGGTATTCCATTGTGAAAAAATGTTTATCAGCAAAAATATATTGAGATAAAAATATAAAATCGGTGGTTGTGTGAATGAGACACCCAACTTCGTCAGTAAACATTTTTATTACAAAAAAGTTGTGGCTGTGTTAGTGTGATGCCATAATTATTGACAAAAAGTATCAAATGGAGTACTTTTTATTGCAACCCTCTAACACATCTACATAAATTTTGTGTACGGATGATAACATATTTCTCGCACACAATATTAATTTTCATAGTACGTCATTTTTATGGTAAAGATATTTTTTATTTTTTATTCTGTGACGGAAAATAAATGAAAAAAAAATAATTCTGATATGGGTGAAAATAATATTTAATTTTTTAGATAATTTTGAGAGGTGAAAATATACGAATTAAGAATAACGCATAATTTTGTTCATATTTGTTGGTTATGTTTTTGTTTGCTGTCAAAATTTATCCATACAATTTTGCTATAAAATAAAAAATAAAAAAATTGTTTTTTCTTTGTCACTCTAATGTAACATTTTTTTTTGTCTTCTTTCATTTTTTCCAGCAGTCAGTAAATTTTTCATAATGGAATACCGGCTTAAATCTATTTAACGTGTCTTTCTTTGACTTTTACCAAACAACGTAAAGGACCATTCATCCTTGAAGAAGACGTATGGACAAACTAATGTTTAATAAGAGTAATAATGATTTCATTGTTACTAAAAGGAAATTACATTTAAGAATAAATAAGTGGTTTTTATTATAAAATTTACAAGTGACAAAAAAACAACAAAAAGACGAAATTGGATTGGACTGTTATAACTTAAAATGTATAAAGCCGTCCGTTGCCATGAAGTTCTCAATAGTTAGGTTAGGTTAGGTTAGGTTGGAGTGGCTGCTTACGCACACTTAGACCGGTGACGGTCCATTGTGATACCACTAACTTAAGGTAAAACATGCCCCTTCATCAGATGAATCAAATTTAGCATATCATTGTGAAAATGTTTACGAGAAGATCGATAAAGTGGCCCACACTAGTCAAACACGACCCTCAAATGAACTGTTGAAAATTGTTTATCGCCCTTACCAAAATCTCCAAATGATTTACAGTTTTTGATGTATGATCAAACAACTGTACCCCATATCAGCATAACAAGTCCTAATTACATTATTTATTAAGGCCCGAATGGAAATCCTCTTTGTCTTTAATGCCAAATCTAAAGTCTTCCAGTCTGGGACTAGATTGAACTTTATTCCACGCAAATATTTGTGGAAACGACTTTTGTGAAGCTGTCAGAGCTACATATAAAGGCATACTCCTTGGTTACTAACATTATATCCTAAATACTTGATGATTGGTCATATGTTTGAAAGTAATATTTAGATATTGTTGAAACATGCAGAGAAGACAAGGAAATAATCTAGCAGCCACAGGAATTAATATAGTAAAAAATGGAATTAGACTCGAAAAAAAAGGAATTAAACTTGGAAATTCGCATCCTGTCATTTCGCGGTTTATTCCGCGTGCTAATTCTGAGGTTCCCCGATTTATTGTTTTTATTCAAATCCTTGTAATACTGCAGCTACTTGTTTCTATGGATTCAGATTCACAGTTAAAACTCAATCCTATTAACAATAGGTAAAGTTAAGATAAGAAAACAGAAGCAGAAAACGGTTTACTATGAACAGAGTCACTTGAAGTTAACGCTAAAGCAAGTATGTACAATAATGTTTGGACTCTATGCTTATGTAATCAAACAAAATTCTCTTCTTGCGATACACGACAAAAGAAATATCGATAGCTCCAAGCTGCAAACAACTGAACCTAAACGTATTTATTTGCCCCATTATATAGGAGTGCTTATACTTCGTATAGATATATTCTGTATCATACCAAATATTACAATATACATAATAATTTTATCCTACTCTTAAATATTCGCGATAAATGTTCAAAAATAAATAAAAATCGATACATCTCATAAATTCATAATGAAATAAAATTTTATTTAAAAAAGTCTTATTTTGATTGTATGTTCTGGGTTATAATATAATTTACCAACATGTTTTAAGTAACATGTTTATTTTCTCATAACATTTATTATGTAATTTGTAATTTTTTTGATTTAATTTAAATTTTAATTTAAAAAAACATAAATTTGTATTTAAATACGTACTTTATGGCTATATCTGTGTATTGTATATTTATTATGCAAATCTTTAATGATATGTATGTGAATACTGAATATGTAGGTATCGTTTATTAATCTAAAGCTCAGTGAACCAAAAAGAAATATTTGAAATTCAATTATCTTGTACGATTCCAATTATACAATCATTATAATCGGCAAGCAAACATACAAAAACAAAGATTAACAATTATCAATAGACCAGAATGTAAACATCTGATTTCTAAAAGAATTTCTTGTCACGTTAAAATCGAAAACATCGTAAACCGAATAGCATCCGCGGGAGCATAGATATTGAAACGAGCGTGAACTGAGATCCAAACGTTGTAGTTATAATAAATTACAAGAAGAAACATCATTAATTGAAGCAAATATTTTCATATCATCTGTATAAAGCGCATAATATTATCTGTATAATTCCTTGAGGAACTCCTGCGGTAACACGAAATCAACGAGAGCTAAAATCATTAATCTTAACAAATTGATAATGATCAGAAAGATATGAATGCAACCACTTAATACGGATGAACTGACAATCTAGTCCATCCCCCTTATCGATAAGAATCGAATGGTCAATTTTATCGAAAGCCTTTGAAAAATCGATGTATACTACATCTACATCCACAGAAAGAGTCTAGATTAGTCGCCGCCGACCTACCTGGATAAATCCGTGCTGAGCAGGAGAAATAAATGTTTTTGCATGAAGAAAGAAGAATTCTTGTACCATAGATTCGAAATGGCTTTGTATGGCAGAAAGAATAGCGATTGCACGATATTTATTGACTTTACTTCTTTTGTCAGTATTAAAAATCGGACGAATGAAAGATAATTTCCAGGGATCAGGAAAAATCCCAGTTCGTAGGTTATTATTAAAGATGATATTCAGTGGAGCGGCTAAACTCTGTGCATAATTCTTAGTAAGGATAGGTGGAAAGTCATCATGTCCCGCTCCCTTATTAACTTCAAGTTGATATAAACCATCATAAACTTCTGCTACCGTAAACTTTAAATAAATAAAATCAGAGCGGTCGGGGTAAATTAAAGGGTTGTTTTCTGAAAAGTCATTGGGGTAGGCAATTCAACCACCTTATTTTTACCATTTATGAAATTCCAGAAATCAAATTATCTTTGATTTCCAAAATGTATTTATTGTAAAGGAACCAGTTTAAAGTTTTAAACTCCTTATACGAGCAATGTTGAAACTATAGAATAAAACTCAACACCGTTTAACTTATATAAAGAATGTAACTTATTACGACGTTTTTCCAGACGAAGTAGTTGATATATAACGGTTCGTTTCTTATTGTTGGAACATATCTTTTAACTTTAACTCCAAACCTGAGAAGCTCGTTAAACAGAAAATTGTTTGAAAGAAATTTGTTTGAAAGAAATTTGTTTAAAGAAACGTAGTCAGCATGCCTAAAATCGAAATGAAAAGAATTGCTGGAAGTACACGTAGAATTGCAATTTTTTGGAAAATTTATATTATGATTGGGGTATGATAAACTCTCGTTCATCCAGAAAAATCCTCATAAGGCGAAAGCTCCAAGTAAATAAGATCATTGAGAAATATGCCTCGACTTATTCGGTTCAACTGCATCAATGGTTTGTTACCAAAGTAATCAGTGACTGCTATAATCCTATTTGTGCAGAAAAAGAGGCCGTGAAAACTCTATCAACATCAGTCCAAGTAATATCAAGAAGATTGAAGTCCCTAGTTTCCATTAGTTGTTCACCAACACGAACCAATGGCGTAAAAGCTGAATTGATGAAATTAATAATTCCAAGATAATATTCCAAAGTAGATCCACAGGGAACGTATACAACAACCACGAGAATAGAAAAACTGTGAACGACATAGTTGGGTGGGAAATGAAAACTTGGGAGGAAATAAATTGAAACTTTTAGTAAGGCATGGTTCAGAGATAATAATCACATCGTAATCGTTGTGAAGACCGCTAAGCAAGAATAATTTAGCTTTAAATTATCGAGGTAAAAGTAGTTTATGCGGAGCTTATAGGCGAAAGCATCCTGTTTGAAACTGGATCACTTAAAATTCCTTGTGTGCACATTTTAAAAATCACTTTAACATCCATTTCACTTAAATGGTTTCCATTTAATCTTGTCATTATTAAGAGACTAAGAACAACAGACAAATGCAAAGTACTAATATGCACTATTTAAAACTAAGTGATACACTGTAACGTGATTGACACACAAAAATCACAAAAGTGATTAGGGTAACTAGTAAGTGTGCTTTTATAAGCACATCCACATGAATTAAATATCCTTTTTGATATATTTTGAGAATGAAGAAGAGGTCAAATGAAGTGGTGTCTGGCTGGGTTTGGCTGTTTGTTATCTCTGTTTCTCCTAAAATCTTGCTCGATTATTGATTGATTGAATGATTGATTGATTGATTCCGATGTACGATCAAGCATTAAGCAAGTCTCCCGTATTATAAATGCGAATACCACACCACTATACCCATGTTGCAACACGACACCATAACTCTCCCTTACCAAGGAAATATGTACCATCCATACTCAGCTTATTTTTTTTTTTTCATGAAGCCAACATAGCAATATTTCACCCCGTAAAGGAAGGCGCCACATCGATAACCACATAAGTCTAATAGTTGTGATATCCGCCCCTGGCCAGGCCGCCGTCGTACACCTTTTTACATATAACAAGATCAAGAGGATGGGAAAGGAATGTTAGCAACAAAGACTCAACCCGGTTCCAGACACCTAAGTAGTTGATAGTTAGTAAATATTTGTTAGTAATATATTTTTTAGTAATTTATTTAGCACAAGACAAAAATACAATTTAAAGTTCAGATACTGCTCCAACCTGTAAGAAGACACAATGACAACACAAATTTCCTGGTGCCGCAAACTCTTTTTTCTGAAAAGCTGTAAACAACTATTATTATTCCCTCCACCATTTTTTTCCAAT
Organism: Tipula vernalis; assembly: GCA_958295665.1. Lineage (NCBI taxonomy): Eukaryota > Metazoa > Arthropoda > Insecta > Diptera > Tipulidae > Tipula > Tipula vernalis. Next base: position 25,242,226 of record OY282558.1, read on the forward strand.
GTGAGGGGAGCGAGATTTCGTTCCATCATCATGTTCCCATGCGGTCACCTAAATTCGTACTAACTGTAGGTAGTGTTTCTTGACGTTGCTGTTGAAATCGTTGCGTCTCTGCTGTCCCTGCTACTCGCCCCCTTGGAAAAAAGAAGACGCATCGGGAGAAAAGAAATACAGAATAGTGATCGACTACCGAAAATTAAATTCGGTTACTATCTCAGACAGGTATCCAATACCTGAGATCAACGATATTTTGGCAAACTTAGAGGAAAACAGATTTTTCACCATAATAGATCTAAAGAGCGGCTTTCATCAGATTCCTTTAAAAGAATCGGACATTGAAAAAAAACAGTTTTCGGTTAATCATGGAAAATACGAGTTTACCCGCCTCCCATTTGGCCTTAAAATTGCCCCCTCGATATTTCAACGCATCCTCGATGATATCCTTCGCGACCACATTGGGAAGCGTTGTTACGTTTATATCGACGACATAATCATATTTGGTAAAACAGAAGAAGAACACTTCAAGAACATGACGATAATTTTTAAAGTGTTAGAAAACGCCAATATGAAGATTCAACTCGACAAATGTGAATTTCTACAGGATGAGGTAGAATTTTTAGAATTTGTCATCTCTAAAGATGGGATAAAAGCGAATCAGAAGAAGATAAAAGCCATAACAAAATTTCCCGTACCCAAGACCGTGAAGGAACTCAGATCCTTCTTGGGATTAGCCGGATTTTATCGTCGTTTCATCCGGGACTACGCAAAACTTGAGAAGCCCCTGACTTCACTCTTAAAAGGAGAAGACGGACATGTGTCCAAAACCCTCTCAAGAAATAAAATGGTAAAGCTTAACACCGAAGAAGAAGCTGCCTTTAACAAATTAAAACTTCACTCGTCTCCAACGAAGTTCTGTTATCATTCCCAAATTTCCAAAAGGAATTTGAATTGACTACAGATGCCTCCAACTTTGCACTAGGTGCAGTTTTATCTCAGGAGGGAAGGCCAATCACGTTTCTCTCAAGAACCTTAGATAAAACGGAAGAAAATTATGCGGCTAATGAAAAGGAAATGCTCGCCATAATTTGGGCGCTAACATCTTTGAGAAATTTCTTTACGGATCAAAGAAAGTGAAGATCTTCACAGACCACCAACCATTGACATATGCCCTAAGCAATAAAAATAACAACTCCAAGATGAAACGTTGGAAATCTATCCTGGAAGAGTTAAAATATCAAACCAATTATGAGTTAAAATATCAAAATGTCAGTCACACAACATAGCGACAAAAGTTCTCCGGATGATCTGGTCCCCACAGTCGAAACCCCAGTTAATGTATTCCGCAATCAACTAATTTTAAACGTAGGCGAGGGAAGTTCGTACCAAATAATAAACCCTTTTCCAAAATATGCCAGGCACATTATTACACAAGCAAGTTTTTCAAATTCAGACATTATAAATTTTTTTAAACGTTACCTTAATCCACTCACGATTAACGGATTGAAGACATCAGAACATATAATGGGAAAAGGTCAAGAAGTGTACCCAATACATTTCAGAGACTATAAAATTCGATTCACTTAGAAGATGGTACAAGATATTACGGATGAAAACCAACAAGAGGAAAAAATATTATCTGTCCATCGACGAGCACATCGTAATGCTCAAGAAAATCGAGATCAAATAATCGAAAATTATTACTTCCCCAGGATGATCAGGAAAATTAAGTTGCTGGTCAAACGTTGTGTTATATGCCAGAAGAATAAATATGATCACCATCCCAATATGCCTATTATTACCCCAACACCTATCCCTAATTATCCTGGACATACGCTCCATCTAGATATTTACTCAACAGAAAATAAATTGGTTTTACCGGCAATTGACAAATTCAGTAAACTCGCCTTCTGCAGACCGTTAAAATCCAGAGCGACAGAAGACATCAAACAACCACTTAGAGATAAACTCTTTTTCTTTAGTGTACCAGAAATTGTGGTAATTGACAATGAAAAATCCTTCAACTCGAATTCCATAATATCAATGATGGAAGATGGTTTAAACATAAAAGTCTTCAAAACTCCCCCATACAAAAGTGAAGTGAATGGCCAAGTGGAAAGATTTTACTCGACACTCTCAGAAATGATGAGATGTCTAAAGGCTGATGGGGTAGAGCGAACTTTTAATGAACTACTAGAGAGAGCGATTAATGAATATAACCACTCAATCCACACGACAACTTGCAAACGGCCAGTGGAAATATATTTTGGCAGAATCCCTGACACAGATCCTGAACAATTAGAACAAATCCGACAAGATACCATACTAAAGACAAAACAAAAGCAGGAAGCAGATCTGAAATACCATAACAAAAACCGTACCCCGATCAAAACATATACCAGGCAGGTCAAGTAATCTATGTAAAACATAACAAAAGATTAGGATCGAAATTAACAGAACGATTCAAACCCGAAATAGTAACGGGAGATAGAAATACAACAGTTATAATGGAGTCCGGAAGAGTAATTCACAAAAGCAATATTAAATCCTAAGAAACAAAAACTTATTTTTATTATAGTTACGCCTTAAGCAACACATTGGCAGAAATTCAAATTATTGATTACACAAATTCTCAAATCTTCTCAATTAGCACAGGTCAAGCAAAAATACAGGACGAAAACTTCAAATTAATCCATATAATTGAATTAGAAAACACCAAAATTACATAGACAGAATGCAATCCATACTGGACAAAGAAATGACAATAGATCACCCATTGCACTCCTATTTGAGGCATGAACTCTCGGAATTACAAACATTACTGGACAGCCTTAGAATACATAAATCCAAACGATCCTTAAAATTTATAGATAGTGCATGGAAATGGATAGCCGGAAATCCCGATCACGAGGATTTCAAAGTAATTAAAGATAAAATGAATAATGCATTAGAGAATAACAACAACCAAGTAGTTATAAACCGATTGTACAATGAAAGAATCAATAATATTACAAAAATGGCTAATTTAATTATTAACGAAATTCACAAAGAAATTAAATTAAACGACCCATTAGCATTAATTATTCAATATAAATTAAAACTAATGAAAGAAGAATTGGTAAATATTAAGTACGCAATTCACTGGGCTAAAGCAGGGATTATAAATTCACTCGTTTTATCAAATTCTGAAATTAAATTAGCCATTAATACACTGGAAACCGAAAATTTACCATATAGTACTCCCGAGGAGGCGTTAGATTTCGCTAATATCAAAATCATTAGTAGCAAAATATGTCTACTTTATATTGTGTACATTCCGGTAACAACTCCAGAACTATATGATAAATTATTGGTCAAACCGGTCAGAAGAAACGATAAGGTGACCGAAATTGAGTATTGAGAATTGAGTATGAAAATGTCATTAAAAATCACGATAAGATTATTAACGAATGTAAAACGATCAACTCGCTTTCAATATGTAACCAAAATAATATACTAGACATAAGTAATTCTTCTTGTTTACCCAACTTGCTCATAAGTCGACCTTCCAAAATGCAAACACAACAACAATCAACATATTCAAACAATTAACGAAATATCGGAGGGTCTAGTTCTACTGAATCAATTCGATGGGAACATCAAAATTAATAACGAAACTCAGAAACTCAATGGAACATATTTGATTAAATTCAGCAATACTACCTTGTCAGTTGGAAATAACATCTACATTCCTAAAGAAAAAACGACCATTCAAGTACTTCCAGCTATTCTACAGCCGACGCCGGAAGAAAGCCATTTTAGATAAAATTAATGCTTCGGAAACCGTACTTTCCAAAAAATTTGACACGCTGAATGACACCGTTTGCTCACTTGGTAAAGAATTATCGGGTGTTAAAGTAAATATCGACCAATTGGATAATAAAGTTGAAATGTGTAATTCTCAAATCCAGTCATTAGAAAACGAAGTAGCAGTTTTAAAACAACAACAGCTCCAAAATGACATTGTAATAAGCGGATTTCCATCTTTAGATTACAAAGTTGATGATGTAGTTGACAAACTCAGCCAGTTACTTCAATTCGACATCAATAATATCGTCCAATCGTACAAAAAACAAATTAATGTTATAGATCGAGTCAATACGGGAACCAAAACGTTTATGCACATCATTGTAACATTTAAATCCCATTCAATTAAATCAGACTTTTTGTTGAAATTACGGAAAAATGGTCCATTATATCTTGATCAGCTGTTCCCTAATCAACAAAACAACAAACAAATTTTCGTTAATGAAAGGATGACGACAACCAATGTTAAACTAATAAAAACATTAAATCATCTAAAGAGAGATAAAAAAATTGCGCATGTCTGGTTTCGTAGTGGTAAAATTTTCGCACGCATCAAAGAAGGTGACCGTTCAATAGCAATCGAATCAAAAGATGACATCACCAAGTTAACTGCGTAACTGCTCAGCGTCGTATTTTTGCGATATTATTAATATAATGAATGAACAAGATAAATATTATTTGAATTTAAATGAATTTAGTATCAATAGTAAATTAAATATAATTTTAGGTATTAACATCTTATACATAAACATCAATAGATTGGAGAACAAAATGGAACGTCTCGAGCAATTTCTGTTTACACTTAATCAGAAAATAGATGTTATAATACTAACAGAAATTTTTCTTCACAATTATCAGACTGAATTCATAAATTTAGAAAATTATAAATCATTTCACATAACACGTGAACATAGAGATGGCGGTGGCATTACAATCTTCGTAAATATCGGGCTTGATTTCGAATATAAATGCAGTAAAACGTACATGGAAAATGATTTTTTAATCATTCATTCTCCAAAGCTTAGATTTAATATTATAGGCGTTTATAGACCGCCACACACCGAGTTATCGTCTTTCTTAAGTTATTTTGGTTCTATATTAGACCAATATAAACAGAGCATTGTTATTGGCGATTTTAATCGGAATATCTTAAACGAAGATGAAAGTGATATTATCGATTACAAAACAACTTTAGAAATTGATTGATTTAAAATTAAAAACAAAATTCATAAAAAATATTCTACCCGATTTTCTAACAGTAACAGTACCATCATAGATCATGTTCTCTCGTCAACTCCGCATCAATTTCATATCCTCATTTCCCCCACTGATCTGAGTGATCACGAATATTTATTGATTCGTTGTGCAGCTCCTATCAAACGGATGCGGGTCACCAAACAGTTAACACTTCTTAACCAGCAAAACATAGATACTTACGTGGACACTTTAGATGTTAATAACACATCATTTCAAAATTTCTATCTATCATTAATTAGTTTAGTTGATAAGAACACTACGAATGTAGAGCGTGTATTAAATTTGTATACATACAACAAGCCTTGGTTTACAAATGATCTTAAGCAAATCATTAAATGTCGGACAAAATTTCAAAAACTTAAAAAAAAATATCCTAATAACTTTTATTTTAGAGCAAAGTTCAAGAATCTTAAAAAGCAGTCTTACGATATGGTAGTGAAATTAAAAAGGGATTATTATACCAAAACATTAGAAGATAGTTTGCGATCTCCTAAGAAAATGTGGTCATTGATAAATGAAGTCTTGCAAAATCGTAATGCGAAATTTGAAGAACCAATCAATTTAAATATGGATGGTAAATTGATCACAAATCAAAGGGAAGTTGCAAATAATTTCAACAAATATTTCAATGATATTGGTGTGTTTTCCTGTAATACTAGCCCTAATATTTTAGTGAATCGTAATGTAAATAGCATGCTGCGCAATTTTGAAGTTACGGACTACGAAGAAGTTAATTCAATCATATCTTGCTTAGATTCTTCCAGCTCAATGGGTTGGGACTCCATATCGGTAAAACTTATTAAGAAATTTAATTTTAAAATAACACCAATTTTATGTACTGGTATAAATGAAACAATCCTAACGAACAAGCTGCCCAATGAGTTGAAAATTGCTTGTATTACTCCGATATTTAAATCAGGGTCTAAGCAAGACATTAATAATTACAGACCGATATCCGTTCTTCCAACATTTTCAAAAATTTTTGAAAAGATTATCCATAAAAGGTTACAACTTTATTTAGACAACAATCAATTAATTAGTTCTAATCAATTTGGCTTTCAAAGAAATAGCAGTACGCTTTCTGCTATTTTAAACTTATTAGAAAATATTTACAATAACCTTGAAGCTAGGAAATTTACGTCTTGCATTTTCATTGACTTAGCCAAAGCTTTTGACTGCATAGATCATAACATTTTATTAAAGAAATTAAGTAGCCTTGGCGTGATTGATAGCGCTCTTTCGCTTCTTGAAGATTACTTACTTAATCGTAAACATTATGTTCAAATGGGAAAATATAAGTCCGAAGAACTATTTCTAAAGTGTGGAGTACCTCAAGGCTCTATCTTAGGTCCATTATTATTTAATATCTACATCAATGATGTTTTCTTGCTTAATTTATCTGGCAAACTTCAACTTTTTGCGGATGATGCGGTAATTACATATGATGCTTTGAGTAGAGAAGACCTACAATTACAGATGGAAACCGATTTAAAAATCTTAAATAGCTTTTTTCTCGCTAATAAGCTTCGCCTTAATAAATCTAAAACTAAATTCATAATCTTCTCTGTAAAGAAAAAACTGTTTGACGATTTTAGGTAAATTTCTCTGGATTTGGAAAAAATCTCTAGAGTAGATAATATTTGTTACCTAGGACTGAATCTTTGCTATAACTTAAACTGGACGATTCACATAAACTCCATAAAGCAAAAGCTGGCGCCGTACGTAGCTGTCTTTCGACGTATTGGAAAATATATTACAAACCAGCAAGTTGCAATGAACTGATACTATTCATTTGTTCACTCCCGTTTACTTTATTTGATTCAAATTTGGGGATCAGCAGGTAGTACTAAAGTAAAAGAATTACAAATATACCAAAACCAAGCTTTAAAGGCAATCAAGAATATTGACATGAGAACACCTGCCATTTTCCTTTATTCCAATCGACTGTTACCAATATCGCAGATGGTAGAATATGAATTTATCCTATTGGTTTATAACTTAAGTATAATATGATTAAAAGTAATAATGTTTTAATTACTAATTATGAGATAACCATACGCGCTAACAGATCTGCAGCTCATTTTCGTTTACCACAATATTTTTATAAAATATCTCAAAGTAGTTTTTTCTATCGGGGATTAAAATTGTTTAATGACCTTGAGGATAATTGGAAGTCTATGCCATTAGGTATCTTTAAAACAAATGTGAAAAATTTATTGCTTTCTGAGTTTGTTCAGCAATATAGAATGAACCATATTGTTCTTTGATTGATTGATGTTAATTACTAACTTTATTGTATTAGTTTAGTTGATGTATTTAATTTTTATATTATGTTATAATATCCGTTGAAATTTTTGTATTACAATATTACTATGTTGAAAAAAATTTATATCTGATTAATATTAATTATTAATATTTTCCAAAATAAAAATGTATGTTTTTCGGAAAATAAAAAAAAAAAAAAAAAAAAGTGATTTCAAGGAAATACTTTCATTACAAATGATGAAAGATATTCATATAAATAATACTCGTCACATTGGCTCCTTAAAAAGTAGGGAGCCATCGAGCGATTCACGAGCTGGGGATCATTCTCAATAGTCATCATTTTGGGAATAGCGGTCATCACTACAAAATATACCAAAACTAAGAAATTACGAATCATTAATACAACGAACCAGAGACGCCTTAAACGATAACACCCAAAGGGGCCTCAGAGCATAGACGGAAATTTTATGAAACACCGTTTTTCCGATGGTTCGAATGTGAGCATTTGAAGTTTAAGGGGGAGGAGTTAACACGCGTAATAATTAGGTTTCCCACAAAAATACAACGTGATCATATTTGTCTCGTTGCATTAGCAATGACGACAAGTTACACGCGCATCCAGCATAATGCTGAGTGAATATTCTTGACGACATGGTTTAATATCCTACATATTTTTAATTAAGCAAATTGTAATTAGAAAATAAGAAAATAATCAGTTGTTATTTCGATGTTAAACAAATAAGTTAAAAATAAAAATTATTTTTTTTTAACCAAAAATCAATAAAGAATTTAACTTATATAAAAGGTGAATATTAAATAAAATAAAAATAGAATGAATTTAACTCTAATATTAACAACAAGTTGTTTATTCTCAATAACTAAATAGACCCCACCCGTGGTAATCTATTAGATAACTGTAAATCAAGACTATATTAAATTTACAATTTAAGTACAAGAGTCTAAGATTTTACACTAATATAATAATAATTAGACTTATTAAATGTTTTTTTAAAATCACTTACCTGAGTAGAACGGTTCAAATCAACATTTTGAACATTATTACAACATGTCCGATCAACTATCAAATTTTTTTACTTTGATTCACTATAAAAAATCAATTTATTCACATTTTTCACACATCTAGATATAATTTCATTGAACTAACAATATGTGTGTCAAATGTGTTTTAAGATTTAATTTAACACACATATTTTTAAATTTGGACCGCATCACTTCACATCGCAACGATGCACCTTCAACAGACTGGTTCATATCCCTGTAGCATTAAGAATACCGTATTAATATCACTAACAAAAAATACACAAAATTCACTAAAATCACAACATGAACGGTAAAAATAAACGTTTTGAGTGTATTAATGAAACACATCAAAGTTTATATTTATGTTGAACTGTTTATTATTATTATAAAATAAATGAAACTATTTTAATTTAATTTTTAAATTGCACAATAAATAATGTGACATGAGTATATAGTTACAGGGATACACACCTCCCTAAAATCTTGCTCGATTATTGGTGATAAAATACGAGTATAATCCCAAGATTGTGTTGATTCCGTATCAAAGATTTAATTCTCGTAATATTGTTGGAAACTAATTTATTTTAACCTAGGCCTTAATGACCAAGTCTGTAACTATTGCGATTAATCTTCAATATGCTCAAAAATAATCGGGAAAGTATCGAATAATCTCATCCAGAGAACATAAAGAACTCATGGCGGGTTCTCATTTTTGAAGAGTAATACATTGGTATAACTCTTGGCCCTTGGGCTAAAATTACGAGGAGGGGGGGAATGATATTTCTACTTTTATCAGTAGATATGTTGTGAGGGATTAGCCTCTTTATTTATCTAGTTTACCAAATCGAAAATATTAATAAAAAATAATTTCTAATATCGTGAAAGAAGCGTAAACTGAAAAATCGATTTATTTGAAAAATTATGATTAATGTGCAAGCCAAGCAATTCAACGCCAAATAAATCTTGAAAAACTCCAAAATCGCGAATTATATATCTCTATTGCTCAATACTACAAAATACAGAAAAATTCTCGAAAATACCGGATTACCTTGAAATCGGAGTCGTGATGTTTCTTCCGAAATCCGGGCATCCAAATTTCCGAATTTCTACAGATAAATACAGATAATTTTCGTTAAACTGTTTCGTTGATTTTTTGCATTCAAAAAAAAAAAATCACAAGGCTATCCGAGAGGCATGACTTGTAATAATGCTTCTTTTTCGGGTACACGTGATATTTCTAACAAGTTTGCAAATTTTTTCCAGAGCTCCTTTGATAGTTCCGATTTGTTGAACTCCTCAGATGACATTTTCGGTTGCAATGAGCAAACGTGCGAAGCGAGTTGCGTAAAATTACACAAGTTAAACAAAAGACATTTCCTAGATTTTTTCTAATTTTGATAAAAAATTGTAGTACAATAAATGATTGAATTTCAAATTAGTTTCAATCTTATATTACATCACCCGTTGTGAATTATTCTTCATTTCTATATGATTGTGGGATAGATGCTCGATACTTTTCAGCAAGCAAATTTACAACTTGTGCGCTTAAAATGACATTTTGGTATGCTCGAACGTTTTTGCGACTTCCTAGCAAGCAAAAAATTTAAAAAATTTGTGACCGATTTTAGAAGTGTACAGGAAAAAATAATTTTGAATGGCATATCAATTGTCCAATTGTTAAGGAGGTATTTAAATTAAAATTATATGTAAATCAAATTTAGGGAAATTGTATTCAAGATAAGCGGAATTTGTATTCAAAATTTGTATTCAAAATAAGCGACTTTTTTTAAACATACTCGTGACAAAATATGTGATTTTGATTAGTATTTTGTACGAACTGTATTGTGTAATCTTGGTATGGAGATGTATGGAGAATGTAATTTCTAGGAAACTCAAAAAGGGATCGCAAATACGCCATCTTTAATCATCGGATTTGTCCGTATATGATTCCGTTCTGTTTATTTTATTTCTCTAATTTTATAGTTTAATAAATCTTTTTATTTTTTTTGACGGGAGCAATATAAAATATTTGTAAAATATCTTACTTTCAAATGATTTGCATAATTGTTAAATAAATTAAAGATAGCATCTTATCTACTATTTTAATTAAACGTACAACATAGTGCTCAAGTAAATAAATATTTTTTTCCAGAACGGTCTATCGGTACATAAATCGAAAACTCGATAGAATATTAAATTACAAAATTTCATTTAGAAAAATTTTCCTATTTGATTAACAAGAAATGAAATAAGAGAAAACAACAATTTTGTTTATAAATTTACTCAGAATAAAAGAAAAGCTTATCAAATTTCAATTACAAGATTAAATCCAATTCAAAGTTGGAAATGACTAGACTTTGCCGACTTGCACAGTATTCAAAAGATAAGTAAATTCGAGGAAAACAATAATAATTAATGGATTAATAAATAAATTCCAAGAAATTTTGTTTGCGAGTTGGCTTAAATTGCAATTACTCAACAGAACACCATGGTTGTATATCTCTAATTAATTATGACTTTAAACAGGAAAAACGAAATCAGTATCCTCACACCAATAAAAAATTTTTCCATTTACACATAATTAATTAAAAAAGTTAACATTTATTTTTCCGTACAGGGTTGCTTTGTAAAACGGGAATTTGGTGACTTGAAATGTGAAAATCATTCAATTTACAAAAAAGAATTAAGCAAGGGGTAAATAAAAATAAAATTCAATGTAGAACCTGAATTTTGATAATACGAATGTTATTATTGTTTAGCGAATACGCGTTAAACAAACTTTGCCTGTTATTACATATATTTGTACATAAATTTACTTATTCACCATTTTTATCATTATAATAAAGGATTTATTTATTTTTAATAATTTCCATTATTTATTTGTGGTTTTTAACTTATTATTAATTAGTGTAAAACATAAATTATTCTATTATATTTTAAATTAAATTAAATAAATATAAACACAATAATGAAACAAAAAAAAAATGTTTAATTATAAAACCTCACAAAAAATACTAAATATGCAACAAAAGCGAAACAAAAACCGTGGAAAAATCACAATTAAAACTAATAATAATTGGAGTTCCGCCCTAAAAACACCCGCACCGCACGGAAAACAATAAAAATAACAACAAAACCACCAAATGTTTTGCTTTGCTGTTGTACGTTTTTAATTAATTACAGATAATATTTATTTCATTTATTATATTTATATGAGAAGTACTCGGTAATTTCTAGGAAACCTAGAAATAAAAACAAAACTCTGAAAATTTTGATTGGCTGAAATAATGTGTGTGGGCATTGTATTGGCTTTGATATTTTTAATTGTGCTACTTTCTGCCGTGATTAAACTTCATGAATTTTGGTATTAGCGAATATTTCACTGTAGGGCATATTGTGTGTTCTATGGCTCGCAATTTTTTTTATATTATTATACCTATACTCGTACCTCTAAAAATTTATGTTGTTTGAAAACTTTAGACGTTTTCAAAAACTACAAAAAAAATGAAAGTTGAAATTAAATTGAAAACTTTCGGAGCTGGTTTTTTTCGGTTTACGGACGCTTTTTATTGGAAACGTAATAAATTTATCACGTACATACATACAGGGTGGCTGATGAATTTTGCTACATTAAGAAACTCAAATAATTTTTTTTTCAGTGTATGGAATTCATTTTTCTTTTATTCATGTTAAAGCTCATTCAATTTTATTAAATATAGCTTAATTAGTTTTAAAAATAATGGAATTTAAATACCCCCCCTGCTCGTTGATGCATGTGCGGCATCTTACCAAAAAGTTGTTCATTACTGCTTGGAGAGTTGAGACAGGAATAGCCGCAATTGTTTCTCGAATGGATTGCCTTAGTTCATTCAAATTTGTTGGTTTTGCTTTGTAGACTTCCTGTTTGCAATAACCCCACAAGAAAAAGTCAGGTGCAGTAAGGTCAGGCGACCTGGGTGGCCAACGGAATGTGGAGTTTCTGCTTATCAGTTTATTGGGAAATTTTCGTCGCAATTCTGTCATAACAGGTTGGGCTATGTGAGGAGCTGCACCATCTTGCTGAAACCACACAGAGTTGAAAGAAATTCTCCTTCGGCGTAATTCTGGATAGAAAAACTCTCTCAACATGCTCAAGTAACGGTCTCCAGTAACCGTAACGGTGTGACCGTTTTCTTCGAAGAAGTAGGGCCCGACAATGCAGCGTGATGAAACTGCACACCACACTGTGACACGAAGTGGATGCAATTCCGTCTCATGGAGTAACTGTGGGTTGGAAGCACTCCATATTCGACAATTTTGTTTGTTTATGTTGCCGTTTAAATCGAAATGGGCCTCGTCAGACATGAAAAGACAGTTCAACATGTTTCCATCCTCTTCCACCATTTGAAGCATCTTCTGGCAAAATTCCAAGCGAATCGGCAAGTCTGCAGCGTTCAGTTTGTTGGCCAATTGAATTTTATATGGGAATAAGTCCAAATCTTTGTGCATAATTGACTGTAATGACTGTCTGCTTATACCCATTTGAGCAGATAAGCTTCTTGTCGAAACACGTGGATTGTTTTGTATGGCAGCAGCTACAGCAGCGATTGTTTCCTCCGTTCGAACTGAAGGGTTTCGATGGTAAGGTCTTCTGTTGACTGTCCCATGCTCGGCAAAATTGTTTACAAGTCTCATTATGGTCCATCTGCTCGGAGGATTGCCGCCAAACGTGCGCCTGTACTCTCTTTGAACCGAAACTACGGACTCCAGAGCGTGATAGCGGCGGACAATCCAAATTCTTGTTTCAGTGTCCCAGTTATCCATTTTTGTTAAATGTAAAAGTCAATCTGCAAAATAAAAAAAAAATTAACTAGATTCATTGAATAGAAAAAAAGTTATTCAATTTTTTTTTGGTAGCGGCTTTCATCAGCCACCCTGTATGTAGCAAAAAGTCATGTGAAAATATATTTTTCGTTTCGCATAATAATATATTGTAGATATACTCGTATTATGTTGTTTAGGTAGGTACATGTACGAGTTTGTGTATATGAACAATGGCGCGTGTATGCAGCGACATGTAAATTTTATTATTTTTATACGAGTAAAACTTAACCATTTAATATAATTTAGATTTATGAAACATTGGAAACTTTAAATTTTTTACTGGTTCTCGCAGGATTATTCAAATCTGTTAAAGGAAAAATTACACAACTTTCAAAGCGTAGGTATGCCTTATTTTAATCGAACTTATATCAATTATTAATTTAATGGTTTTCATGGAGTCGTCTGCTAAAATCGTTGGTATTTATCTGGATACAAAAAATTTAATTTGTATTTGTAAATTTAACATTTGCAAAATTTTCGTTATTCGTACAATTTTTTTCTTATTTATTAAAAGAAAAAATTTAATCAAGAGTAATTTACACCCCACCTAAATTTTAGTATAACAAGGTCCATCTGTACTACTAAATGAACACAAACCCTTCTGTACGATTACCCATTAATTGTTGAGTATCATCAGTTTTCTAAATCAACAGCTCCAAAGAACACTATAATTACTTCATTGTCATTAAAACCTAAACTAAACATTGTACTAAATTAGAACAGTTTTGTAAGAGTTAACAGTTTTTAAGTCATTGACATTGAAGTCATTACTTAGATTTTTCGTTGATACTGCAACATTATCTGTCAATGGGCCGTGACGAAATTTACCACAAACTCGCACCTGTAAACGTTATCTCAATTAAAGATGCGTCTAGTAAAATCAAAAACTTATTCCCTGAAGTGTCGAAGGAATCTGTTTGGCCCAAAAAATTATTTCTTACAACATGATGGACGATTCTGTAGCATTTCTAGATCGTTCACGAAACGTTTTCCCCAATTCAAACTCTCCGCAAATAATTTTCAAAATTTTCGAGGTGTTAGTAAAATATGAGTGCATATAATTATTAAGCTTATTTTACTTAGATGAATCGGTAAAAAATCAATTACTTTAAATTATAAATACATTCAGAATTAGTACACATTACAACAATTAATTTTGACACTTATAATTATTAGTATAAAAAAATTACATTTTAAGTACAATTAATAAATTAAGCACTTAAAAATACTTCTGTTTGTTTACTAAATAATACACCAATACACCTGAGAGAATTTTCTACCCCCAGCGAGCACAAAACGCCAGATGAAAGAAGTGCAGAATCAATAATACGGAACAATATTACTTACAAGATGCACTCAAGGAAGAAGCCGCAGGGAGACATGCTACCGTCTTTCCAGCTGCTATGTTTTTACAGTCAAAATAGCGCCTATGTATAATAGATCCGCCGCATTTCATTTACTTTGCTTTGTTTAGCGGGTTTTCCGTGACAAGAGTTGAAATATCAAATCTTCAACAAGATCGCCGTGTATGAGTATGAGTAATGGTTTATTTTAAAGCGTACATGGCAGATATGGCTTTACTGAAATATTACCGTTATTATTTCTCGTTGTCAACAAATAATTTATAAATTTCAATTTTTAATTAAACAATTAATGCCGGTAAGGTTCGTCCTCCAAATCCAAAAGAGAATAACTTATTGACTTTTTAAATCAAAAATGTAACGTAATTTAATTACTGAGCGAACAGAGCCCACAAAAGAGGCTTGCAATGATTCAATAGATACAAAGAAAAATTATGATAACTCAGTGATTTTCGAGCAAAGTTTTGTATATAAAGTTACATTGACGAGATTCGTCACATTTTTAATGGTGCTTCAGTGGACATTGTTTGTTTCTCTGAGACATTTTTAAATCCGAATATCTCTAATTCTGCTTTGGCCATCAAAGGTTATAATATATTTAGGAAAGATAGAGTGGTACCTTCCCTTAATTATGATGGTTTATGTATGTTTGTAGGTGATCACATTAAGGCTAGATTAGTTACCATACCTTCTTCCATTTCAGAATTGTTAGTATCGGATTTAGAGTTTTAATTTGTCAATGTTTTCATTAATGGTCGTAAAATCTTAGTCGGTACCATATATAACCCACCAAAAACTAGTAAGAGGTCGTATGCCCAATTTAAAAAATCACTTGTAGACTTAGAAAGTTTATTTAGTTATTTCTCTTGTAGATTCGATGAAATGTATATATCAGGTGACTTTAATTTCGATATACTTTTAAATAGTCTTAATTTATCCGTACATAACACTGTGGCACCAACGTTTTCTTGTCCAACCGCTAGCGGGGCCTTTTATTCCCTTATTGATCATATAATCTCTTTTACTAATAACTCTATTTGTTTTTTCAATCAGTTGTCTCTCGGTGTGGGATCCCATCCATGATCTTTTAGTTTTTTCTGTAAACTCTTACTCTCCACCTAAACCTAAGAGTTTTAGCTTTAGAGATTTTTCTAGTATAGACAATTCCCGCCTTTATACTTAGTTTGTAACTCAGTTCCTTGGGAGGATATTTTTTGCCTTAGTTCTGCAACTAGCCAAATAGAATTTTTCAACTCGTATATTAGTTTGGTATTTAATAATTGCGTTCCGCTTAAAAAGGTTACTTGCAAAGCAAAATCTGCGCCTTGGTTGTCTCAGGAAATTTCTAATGCCATAAATATTAGAGTTAGTAAATATCGTGTATGGAAAAGGTGTCCTAATAGTCAGTCTCATTTAGATTACAAGCAGGCTCGTAACAGAGTTGTAGGGTTAATTCGAATTGCTAAACGTAATTTTTTCAAGGACAAGTTAGACTCCTCTCTTCCTCCCAAGGTTTTCTGGCGTTCGTAATTGAGCCCTAGGCAGATGCAAGATTAGTTCAAGTGGGGATTTTAAACCCAATGAAATTAATAGTTATTTTTGCTCTAATCTGAACTCGGGCAGTAGTTCCGTCGATTTGTTCTCTAACGCGTCCTCTAATTCGTTTTCGTTTTCAAATATTTCTCTCGAGGAATTACAATCTGTTATTTGGAAGGTTAAATCGGAATCTTCTGTTTTGGATAACGTCAATTTAAAATTCGTTAAGGTAGTTTTCCCTTTCGTCTCAAAATGCTTGTTACATATCTTCAATTTTATTCTCACGTCCTCTTCCTATCCAGATTAGTGGAAACTAAGTAAAATAATCCCGATCCCAAAGATCAGTAATCCTTTAGAGCTATTCGGCCAAATAGCATTTTAAGTTCTCTCTCTAAGGCTTTCGAGATAGTTGTTAAAAATCAAATTCAATAGCATTTACATAGCAATAGTTTAATTAGTTGCTTCCAATCTGCGTTTAGAAAATTTCATAGCACTTCTACTGCGTTATTAAATGTATGTGATGATATTAGGCGTAATATGAATAATTGGGAATTAACTTCTTTAACTTTGTTAGATTTTTCTAAGGCCTTTGATTGTATTAATCACAGAATTCTTTTTAATA
The DNA here is from genome assembly GCA_958295665.1 of Tipula vernalis. Taxonomy (NCBI): domain Eukaryota; kingdom Metazoa; phylum Arthropoda; class Insecta; order Diptera; family Tipulidae; genus Tipula; species Tipula vernalis. The sequence goes on from OY282558.1 coordinate 25,259,011, forward strand.
AACTATTATCTCAGTTTAGATTTTTGCTTTCTGCTGCCAAATTGATTTTTAACTATCTTTCTAACCGTTCTTAGGCAGTTTTTTTCGAAAATTCTTTGTCTGACTTCCATCCTGTAATTTCCGGCGTGCCTCAGGGTTCAGTGCTGGGTCCTCTATTATTTTCTATGTACATAAATGACATAGAATCCTCCATTCAACATAGTTCATTTCACATTTTCGCTGATGACGTCCAAATTTATAGAAATAGTCGTTTGGATCAGGATTCTATTGTTAGGAATATTTCTCTGATAAATGAAGATTTAAGTAATATCGTTAGTTGGTCGGTCTCTAACAGGCTCGTTTTAAACGCAAATAAATCTCAGTCGATTATAATTTATAAAAAACCGTTAGATAACATGTCCTTTCCTGGTATTTTTCTGCAAGGTTCGCTAATTGAATATTCAAATACTGTTAGGGATTTAGGCTTAGTTATTAATAAAACTCTTACTTGGGGTGACCATTTAGTTACTATTAGTAAGAGAGTCTTTGGCATGCTTAGTTGTTTGTATAAAGTGGTTGGATTTTCTGATAGTCAGTTTAGGTAAAAATTGTTTTTGTCTTATCTTCTTCCTCATTTTATTTACGGTGATATAGATTCATTCGGTATGCTTCAGGAATGATTGTTCTCCAAAGATGTTTCAATGCTTGTACCAGGTTTATTTTTGGTATTAGGAAGTTCGATCAATTTCTGCCTACTCTAGTCTTGTTCTAGAATGTAGTTTATCTATTTTTTACGAATTTCGCGTTTGTCGTTTTATTTTTAAACTTCTCAAAGCTAAGGAGCCTTGTTATCTATATAGGAAATTAATGGTTAGTAGGTTTCATTCCTCTAACTTCCGCCTAATTCCGGCTAAAAATTGTTGTAGGTCGTTAAACACGTCATTTTATGTTAGGGGAGTTTCCCTTTGGAATTCAATTCCATTGGAAATTAAGAGATTAGGATCGGCAAAATTATTTAGGTCAATATTTTTGGAGTGGCGTAATTGATGGGCAATACATAGTTTTTTAATTTATTTTTATTAACTTTGTTATTTTTGTTAATTTTTAATATTATTTCACCTCGTGCTGTACATGTTATTGTAAATGAGCTACTGCTCAAAATAGAATGTGTAAGCATGAGATGGAAATTGTTTGAAAAAATTTAGGAGGTTTTTATGCCTAATGGAAGCAACTTCATTTTTTTTTTGTTTCGATTGCTTTGTTTCCATGTGTGCTTTTCCTTTTAATACTAAATTACTTATAAAACACTATAAATAAAATAATATAAATAAATAAAGGGATCGAAAATCACTGAGGAGACATTCAAGTTTGGAGATACTTAAGTTCGGTTATTGAAGTTTTAAACTAATAAATATCAAAATAAAGTTAAAAATAGATCAAATTTTCTTTCTGAAAATAATAAACAGGTGGTAAGTAGGCTGTTAATGACTCACAACTAAGGGGCCCAATCAATGGCGGGTTTGTTAACTGCCTCATTAGAGGCAGATGAAAGTATCGCTTTAAAGCGTCGTCACCTCTTCTATTGACTACGTGCCATTGCTCCACTACTCAACTAACTAAACCCTCATACAGCGTATAATTATTTCTCTTTGTTTTTGTTTTTTTTATTTAATATGTAATCATGAGTGGTTAGGGCCCAACCTAGTGTCCTTTCATGCTGTACAAATAACCCATTCTTTTTTTGGTCACTGTAGACAGGTCTAACATTTCGTTTTTTTTTTTAACTTTCCTCGTTCCAATTTGTGATCTTCATGACCACCAAAGTCACTCCCATCTACACTTACTTGACAGTCTTCTTATTACAATTCTTTCTTTAATTATCAAATTTTTCGATGTTTGCTTTCAAATAAACAATGCACCCAAAATTTAATCTTACCATAACATATTGTATGGGATGGATAACTTAAATAATTTATTACAAACAACAGAAAAATTAACAGATAGCTTGGAGTTAATCACGAACAATTTCACAGTTATAAATAGTTAATGAATCAAATACGTTACTTCCATAATTGATTATTGATTTTGCGGCTGAAACCCCCTAACATCAATAATTTTATTTAAAAAAATAAGCAACGAAATACAATAATTGAATTTTATTAAATTAAAAAAAAAATACACGACATTTGTTTATTTGTCAATTACAACAGTCAGTTCGTAACCAAATTGGTTAAAATGCTGTCTAAATCTGACAATTTAGTTTGTTGGTTAATTATATTGAAAAGCACTTCATATACTATTGCTTTTGCATAATCATACTCGTATTTACGATTGCTAATAAGTTGAAAAACAAAATAAATATCGTGTTATTAATATTATTATAATTTAAATAAATTTCAGATTGTTAACTAATTAAAATTTTTGTATTGTCCACACGATTATTATAGTATTCATCCACAAGAACAATATCATTAAATTATACATAATATTGTATTCTGGTTAATTAAATCAATAAATATTATATAAATTATAAAACAGCAGTAACGTATCACAATTTCAAATTTTACCAATTAAAATATTCGCTCCTCCCCCTACCCCCTACTTCGTTAATGTTTATACAATATGCAATTACATTGCGGATTAAGCCAAATAAAATAATGTTAATATTGTTTTGTTTTGTTAATAACAAAATACAAAACGAAAATCGATTAAAGTTCACAAAAGTCAAATCAGTAACCATTCACTAAGCTATAGAGAAATATTTTGTATTTTTAATTGAAATTGTACATATTATAATGAAGAGGATTACAAGAATTATAGTAATCCTATAAAACCAGTGCATGATGTACTTAGGTTACGTATTATGGGGTGGTATTGAAACAAAGGATTATATAAGGTAATTATTACCAATCCAGACGGTAAGATGGTAAGAAAATGTTTCTGAGTCGATAATATTGGGAACGGTTTTTGAAGTGAAACTTTTTTTTGCCACGGTAGAGCAATTTTTCTCGAGCAAGTCAAAAAAGAGAAACGCTTTCCTTTATAATGTTTTGAGTTGATTTTTTATATATAAAAATTCACTTGAAAGGATTATTTTTTCGATAATTTGCAACTTTAATATGTTTAGAGGAAGATTAAAAATAGAATTAAGTACAACACGGCGCTTTGGGGAACACCAGCGTTTATAATATAAGAGTTGAAAATTACACCGTCCACCACCATCCTATAAACCTCTTAATATAGATGACGATAAAATTGTTAAAATACTAATTGTTAAATAACCACCAACTGAATGTTTCAACTGCTGAATCTGTTTCCTTCAAATCTCATACAATACCTAGATTCGAACTCTAAGACCTGTGACTCCAAACTATTGTCTAAAAAATGTGCAGTTTTATTTTACTATGAATGACTACATTCCTAAAATTTTCTATTTATTTATACAGTATAAATAAGCAGCTTCCTGACCTGGGTTTGTTGCCAAACATAAAATATTTTTCAACATCTAGTATAGCTTTAATTGGCGTGGAGCCAACACTTCGTCGGACTGCCAACCACATTTTTAAATTTTATTTGAAAGTGTTACTGTATAAGCTAGGAAAATGGATACATTACCAGATCCTACAATTGGTCTAAAAGGTGACGTCATTTTTCATATTTTAAAGAGTTAGTATGAACCCCAAAATTCTCTTGTTCGATCGTAACCAAACTAGGAGATGTACGTCAATATAACATCTAGATCCAAAATTTCATAATTCTAGAGGTGTTGGTTTTTGAGTTACAGAACACAGGACATCCACATACACATACATATCTATAGACATTTTGGAATAATCATTTTGAACTCCTCTGTATATAAGATGACAAATTCCGTTAAAATCTTGATAAAATCTCTTTATACTTTGTATAAGAAAATAATAAAACGTGCGAGTTTGGTAGCCAGTTTCATGGAAAACTGTAATGCTTATACATCCCAATCGCATGTTGATCGAAAATTTGAAACAAACTCGAGTTATTAAGTATTTGAATACTATCTTAGGCTTCTACCGAAATTATAAATAAAAAATTTTATACCAACCAATTCCTCGGGGGGGAATGAGAAACGTAAGTAAGCTATGGTATACTAACGGACTATACACCAATAACTTTTTAAAGTTTATAAAACTAAGCCCAATAATGAAATTCTAACTAATAACTTCTTGATTAACCTGAGGCCCTTAAATCAGAACCTTTGTAGCAGCACTAATTATAAATATCTATGAGATATGGAAGTGAATAAACCTTTAATTTGTAAACAATTAAACAGCGCCATAATGGTTAATTTTACCTTAACCTTTGCAATGACGTCTACACTATTATATTCAATTGAACAGTTTTATTTTCACCCCCTCGTAGTGATTTTTTAAAGAGGTGGAAAAAGCGGTTTATATTTCTTGCGTCGCTTTCCCACAAAACCATTTCCGGATCTGCACGACTTACAAAAGTGATCAAACCGCTGGAATATCTACAACGCCAACACTATAACGGTAAATTTGATAACTATCATGCTAAACCTAAAATTGTTGCACTTTAACCAAACAGGGTTTTCTGCTACCAGTGCTATTTCCAACCACACCTGTTTCAACAAACCAACCAAACCTGTTGCATACCTTTACAACGGTACACTACTACGATAGAGAGAAAACATTGTTTTTTACCACACCGTGGTGAATATTTATGTGTTTGGTGTATAATGTTAGACTAAAACTGATGTAATATTTCCTGACGGTTAAAAATAGACCTTTCTAACGGTAGGTATTTTCCGTAAAACTTTGTGTCATCTAAAAGTGTACAAAGATATGTGTAGGTGTATTGCTTATAGCTTTTTATATGTAATACAAAAAAAACATTATTATAGAAACAACAATGCCTCCTGGATATAATAGCTGCGTTTTTTTATTAGCTCCCGATAACTGCTATCGAGAGCCGCCATATAAAAGTGACTCCCGATAGCGATAGATTTAGCTAAAGAATTAGTTTGACGTTAAATAAATTTAGTTTACCAAAATAGCGCGTCAAAATTAAATTTAGGTAAAGGAAAATTACAGCTCTCGATAGCAGCTATCAGGAGCGAATAAAAAAACACAGCTAATATATTCTACTAGCTATGAGGTACTGATCGAATAAAGTAATATAAAAGGAAAATTCTTGTTTTTAAGTAATTAGTTTAAGGATCTGGGATAGCTACCGTTGCAGTTGCCTTTTCGGACATTGTCGAGTGTAATTTCCATATTACATTAAAAAACTATCATAAATCTATTCAGGTTCGTAAAAGGAGTTAAATTTTATCCTGATTTATCGATTTTCATTTCCTGAACCTTTAAAAATTTAGTACATATCTACAAAAAACTTAAAAAATTCCACTTCTTCGTTTTTTGTTATTATTAAAATAAAGAAACCCAAATTTTCAGATGTTAGATACAAAATCAAAATTTTTTCTAAGTCAATCAAAAATTTAGAAATTATACGAATTAATTAATTAATTCAAATTAAAGTACAAAAGATGGTTTTGGTAATTGCTAAAAATTTAAAAGTGCGGCTCGAACTAATCGAAATCGCATAATAGTCTCCTAATTCGCTTAGCAAATTAAAAAGCTTTTGTTTTGGAGTGCGCCACCACTAATTTCCTGTTAAATCCACCCAATCAAATAACTTCAAGGATATATGTAGTTGGTATTCCAGAAAAATTTTAGGATTACAACAAACTTGTCAATTTTTTGTTATTAAAACAATTGAAAATTTTTCACCTCTTAAACTTGCTGGTACCTAAACTGAATTAAATGAATTCCATAATAATGATAAGACATTATTACTGTCTAGGTGCCGTGGTCTATATCACGTCTATAATATAATATATTTATTTTTAATAACTAGACAATTTGTTCTATTACTAAATAACTAATTCACAAATGTAGTATTTAAAAATTTGAAAAAGACCGAAGCTCGAAACATGTATTTTTAACAAATTTTAAAACGTGATAGAATTTCGCTCTTCATTTTGTTGTACGATATTGAAAAAAATATCGCTCTGAAGAACAAGAGAATTATTTTTAATGTAAGGCTCTTGCTCTTTTGCGTTTGTATTCAAAAAACAAATACGCTCTAATGAATAAAACCATCATTAGTATTTTAGGTTTGCACCCCAAATTCAACCTTTTCCAAATTCACCATTTGTCCAAATAATAGTTGTTGCAGTCGGTGGATTTTATGGTTTCTACTGCTATGGTTTCTGATGTTCATTTTTAGACCGATTAATCAATTAATCATTTATATTATACGTTATAATTTAGATGAGTGGAATCGTTGTTGGAAATGGGATTCTAAAATAATTTGTATATGAAGCTCAGGAATAAGGCCAATTAGGATGAAATTTGGTTATATAGATATACCTTAACAGCATCCTAGTTCACAGAAAAATAAATAGACCATAACTTTTATGAAATTGTCTGTTAATGGTTTTTGTGAATTTGGCAGCTATTGATGTTTGTCATATTGACATATTTATTTTACATCTGTCGCGAAATTGAAATCACAATCAAAAGAAAATAAAAAACAGAGGGTGATGGCCGGAAATTAGAAAAATCGTTTTAGAATCTCACTTTCGTAGTGTATGTTGAATTTGATCATAATCAGTTAAGGAATAGCCAAATTCCATTAAATGGCCAGAACTTTAAAAATAATTTTAGGATCTCATTTCCATCGTAAAAGGTAAATTCCACTAAAATCGGCTAATAATTAGTTAACTACCATCCTAATAGGCCGTATTTTAGAACTTCATCTAAAAATCATTTTAGAATCCCGTTTTCATTGCACCTTCCGAATTTCATCGTAATGAGTTGAGGTTAGTAGCCAAGCTTCATCCTAATTGGTCATATTGGGGAAAAAAATTTAAACTCTGATTTTAAACAATACATATATTTGTATTAACGAAAGTTTATATTTTTATTTTTTATGTTTTGTGTGTAAATAAATAAAAATTTTAATTAATAATTTATTAAAACACCAAAGTTTAACTATTAAAAATAAATATGTATATGAATTGAATGCCTCTAAACTAGTTTTGGGATCTTCAAATTTGGTATTTAGTGTATTTGAATATTTTTAATTTGAGCAATAAATAACATTATGCCTATTTTAAGCAATATTGGCGTAATGTTTTAAGCAAAAATACGAAATACCAAAAGGGATTGCAAATCAGAAAATTTAAATAACTACTCGTATACTATGCGGTTCCTTATTCAATCAGATTTAATTTAAAATACCAGATACTTATGTACACTCGGTACGTTATGCTTTAATTCCTTAGCTTCAAACTTTTTGGATACTAATTTTACCTGTTTAGTTTTCAGTTACTCACTCACGTTAACGTAATAATATGACCCTCAACATTAAAATAAAACTCTTTAAAAATCATATTTTTATTAAATTTTAATTCTTTTTTTTTTTTTAATAGTATGGGTTTGTTTGTATACAATTTTTTTGTTTGTTTGTTTGGTTTTTAATATATTACATATTTATTATTAATTTTTATTTAAATAATAAAAATATGTGTTCATTTTGATTCTATATTATTTATATATTTCATTTTTTATTTATACTATATAATAATTAATCATTTTTTTTTTTTTTGTAATTAATAATAATTTTTCTAAAATAATTGCATTTTTATATTTATATTTTAGGTGTGAAAAAATTTATTTTTTATTTTAAATATTTTATTTATATATTTTTTAAATATATAAATAGAAAATTATTTTTAACATTTTTATATATTTATTTATATATTATTAATTAATAATATTAATAATTTTTTTTTTGAGTGTGTGTTTGTGATTTTTTACAAAATATAATTTTACAATTTATACGCCTATTAAAAATATTTACTTTTTGTTTTGTTAAAATAATAATTTCGTCTAATATCTTCGTCTACACATTCGACATAATAGTGCTAAAAACAATGCTAACAGTAAACTTAAACCAGCCGCTATTAATAGCAAATATACATAAGACCATTGGTCAATTTTATTTGAACGTGAACATAATTCAGGTGATTCGTCTAAAAGAATTTTTAAATTTTTTAATTTCTCATCATAATAAATGTCGAGCTTTTTCAGATTGTCTTCGATGAGGTGCGAATAGTCGCTTAACGAGTTTGCAGTAATCGTTATATTCGGACAATTCATAATGCCGTTGCAAACAAGATGTTTTGGTATGCAAACGGATGTTGAGCCGGGACATCTAAAATCGCAATCACCATCTTGAAGCATTTGAGTGGCTAGTGTACCGTCTGCATTGCGTGGGAGATGAAATAATTCGGTCCACACCATGCGGAATGCATTACGGCCGGGTGTGTTGTCGCCCGTATATTGTATCAATACTGGCAACGGTTCATTTTCGCTGTCGAGTGCACCTAATTCGGCAGCCGATAAAATTGGTAGATCACGTGCCAAACTTATATTTTCCGGGCAGATGATAAAGCGAGGCTCCAGTCGACCAGCTAGATACACTTCAATTCGACCTTGTTCACATCCACGATCCGCAAACCGTGCTTTATCTAAATGCAGCCATAAATCACGTTGGGCAGCCACTTTTAATTCCCAAATACATTTTTCTTTTTTCGAGTCCGACGTAGCTGGAAGTCCCAATGCGTTTCGATATGGGAATACTAGTTCACCATCTGGTGATGGTCCAAGTGTAATCGGCCCACATAGTGGACCGTGCGCAAATTCGTAATTAGCTTCGAAAAGTGGGTTTGGATTTTTAAAATAACTCGAGGTTGCGTGTTGCCCCTGCACAATCATTTCCAAATTTAGTTGCTCGCCTGAGGAAATAACACGAACGGCTCGTGGAATATTATCACAGAAACATGCCAAATGATTTTGATTTTTATCCTTTTCCTCCCATATTACTAGCTTATCGACTCGTTCCTCATGACAGCGGGTGCACGCGTTTAAATTATATGGTAAATCTTTAAAACTAACTGTGGTAACTTCGATGACCACACGTGAATATAATCGACGATCGGTTACAAAACGATATTGGCAGCGAACATCTGTGCCACCGGTCCGCTTAAAAATTAGTGTGTTGAGTGGTGATCGTATTTTCCCCCGTGTATGTTTCCACGCATGGAATATTTCATCGCAAAGGGTATTCGAGACAGGATCACCAAATTTAGTATTATTAAAGAAATCATAATGAGCCCAGTAGTAAAGGCTACTCCCACTATAGGAACCAGTTTTACTTTCGAAACGCACATACATCGAACGGCTTGAGCTTACAAAGTCGACCTTTTCCATTGGTCGTGAAAATGTATCACAAAAAGTTTTTATTATTCTAGCCGGATCGGGGCGTTCCGAGTCATATATTGTTAACGACTCGGCGCAGTCACCATCGTATTTTCGAATTGCAGCCTCGATTTTATTTATTCGAAAACTTGGAAAATAAAGACGAACTATTTCACCATCGGACCCCTGAATATGATAATTACATGATGTGTTTGGTGGATACCAGTGTGCCACACTTAAAAATATTCCTTCCGACGCTGATGTAGTTTTTAGTGCATCCGAGCTGAGAAGCCAATCGCATGCCCCATGTTTAACACCAGCCGTGTCAACATGTCCCGGCCAATTGCCAACATTAAAATGAAACCCGGTGTTTAATAGCGGTCCCGCTGGCGATGAAACAAATTCAACATACATATATTGACTGGTCCCAATAATGCTGAATGGGAATTTTCCCATTCCACAAAATTTCCCAATGAGCGGGGAATGTTCGTCCCGGCCATCGTACACAGCCAACCAATCATAAGGGCAATGTTCTGATCCGGATCCAATTTCACGCATCGGGCACGTCATTATATTCTCACATCTGTGAATTTATACAAAAAAAAAAAAAAATTTAATAAATTATAGTGGCGCCATCTACATCCCTCCATTTTGTGTTTCGAAAAGATCTTGTGTTTTATTTTGGAAAAATCTAATTTCATTTTATTACCCAAAAAAGCGGAAGAAAATTATGTGCAAATTTTAACATATTTTTGAAATAAACATAAATCATTTAATGGTTTTTATGAAACATGTGTGCGAGGGTGGATCTAAATAATTTATACTAATGGCCCTCTTTATTGATGGGTAGGAATTATTCTATATATACATACCTCTGCCCATCCACACTAAAATGCTCATTTTGCAGATACAATTTGATAAACGGTTGTCGCGTATGTAAACGATAGCGACATTTTAACGCTCGTGGATATAAACCTGGATATGCGGGTGATTGTACATAACAAGTTTGTAGTCGACAATCTCGAAACTCCCGTTCACAATACGACCTGCAGAATAAGTTGTGAAAAAAGAAAAACTATAAACACACTATTTACAAAACAGTTATGCAAATAAAATCTCATGTGATAAATAAATACGTCAAAAAATATGTAAATTTATTAAATTGTTTTATGCTGGGTGTCATGTTATGTTGTAACAAATTATTTTTATGCGAAACAAATTTTGTGTATATGCTATTTGCAGTATTTAAATATCAAAACCAAAACCCATTTATTTATTTATGGTGCTATACTATATAAGTACAATGTATGTACATATCCACAATATACGCAAGTAGATGGATGGATGGATGGATAAATGTATTTATGTAAAGATAAAAATCAATATTTATATTATTAAAGAATACATATTTTTTGAACGTAAACAAACGAGCACATAAAATATTAAATATAATACACATACCCTTGAACAACTTCACCACGTCGATTTGGATATAATTCAGGATGTTGCCCATATCTTAAATATACTTCCATTTGTTGTTCAGCACGTGAATCAAATGAAAAATACGTCTGAAATTAAATACATGAGAAATGGAAAAATGTGATAAGAATTTTTTTTTTTTTTTTTTTTCATCGGAAAAGTATTATTTGTAAGTACCAATATACATATAAACGTACACACATCATTCTATATACTTATTTATATAAAATATACGCACATCACATTTATTACGGGACTGGGGAATAAATTCAATACATATTTTGAAGGGCCAGACCATAACTCAAATGGTAATCATTAATGCGATTTATTTTTGTTTCGTTTTCGTTCAAATTCAATTTATTTTGAGATTGATCTAAATAAATAAGCCTATTCATAAAATCAATCAACATCAATCTTCTGTTATAGAGTGATAGCTTTAAACATACATGTATGTACGTTATTCGCTGAAAACATTAAATTAGAAAATTCGTTACAATAAAGTCTTTCAGCCTAACTTAGCACCTAAAACTATAAAAAATGTTTATAATATTTTCAACTTTTTCTATTCCATGATTGGTAACGAATCTTGAATTTTTATGCTAAATTTTTGATAATTTTTATGTTTTGAACAAATTCTGATTTTTTTTTTTTAATTATATCAGTGTGGAATTTTGACGAAAATCTCATATATGTACCTATAAAAAGTTTAGTATTTAGAAGCTTTGTAAATGTTCATAACATTTATAATTATAATTTGGACTTATCTAGTGCTTCCCAGTTATCGTTCTAATTACAACTCGAATTTTTTGTTATACTAATAGACTACTACATAGGAATATTATAAGGTATGCTGAATTGCTTGCTGAAAGCACAAGCGGATCCCCACCACTGAATACCATATGTCCAAATAGATTTAAGTATCATTTCATAAAACCTTACAGTCTGGGTTTAGGTTGGAATGTTTTCCTATTAACCAGTTCATTTTAACATATTTTAACTTGGTTTGTAGACGTTTAGTATCAATTTGCTTTTTCCATGTAAGCGTTTGATCTAAATGTAGGCCAAAATATTTAACGTTGTGGTGTTGTGGTGGAACAATATTATTTATAGGTAAGTTTGAGGAGTGTGAATGTAATATGCGCTAATTGGTTATTTTTCTATTTCGACCAAATGCTCTTGTAAATTTCTTGATGTTATCGCGAGATTTTGATCCCTATCTATAGAATTCCTGTACTATCGACAAATGTTAATATTTTTACGATATTGGTGGGTCTACTGTTTATTGGAAAATCTTGTTGGTTACTGTAGATGAACATGATCTAAATTATTAATTAATTTCAGACTATTCGTTAGTTAACCCAAACGAATAGTATAACATTGATATCAGTGGCGTAGTTTTGGGGGTAGGGAAGCACTTGACGTTATGTAGTTCCGAACTTGATCCCAGCAATTAGGATCACAGACCAGAGTACTATTCTATTTTTCCCCCTGGGAATTGAGAATTTATTTATTATGACTTTTTTAGACTATTTTGGTATTAGTTTTTCAAGAGCATACTGTAGCATTCGACACAGTATGCTTTGGAAAAATAATACCTAAACAGTCTAAAAGTGTCAGAATATAGCCACGGGGGCTATTTGTTGATTGGATTCGATATTTTGTATTGGATTCTTATTTGAAATTAATCAGTTTCGTTCGTTTCTTATTTATAGAAGAACTTTGTATTTGGAATACATCGATTCTTGAGTCGAATACAATCGAATCGAATTCACAAATACACTCGCAAATTAAAACTGTTGTGTGCAGTTTCATTGATACTTTTTAATTATACAACTACCATTAAAAGATAAAATAAAAATAAAAATTTAAAGAAAGCCGCAAATCCATCTAAAATATCGTCGTAAAAATTGGGTCCTCCGCAAACAAGTTCCTGCATGCTCAAAAAACAATCAATGTCTGTATGTCAAAAATATTTTACGAAAATCGTTTTGCAACTTTGTACTTTGGATAAATTAACAACACAAACACACAATATATTTGCAACTCGAAAAAACGAATACAATCAACTTTGTTTTTATTGAACACCTACCAGTTTAACGAAACTTTTAGTGTAACGGATTTAGTTTCGCAACGAATTTTCATTCGCTAAACTGGAAGTTTTATTATAAGGTAATGCCCTGTATACTAACCAAATGGGTAAAGAAAGAAGGAGTCTTCCTTCGATGCGGATTTTAACTTTTATATAAAGCTAAATCCATTAAGCTTGGGCAAGCCATCCGACGCCAATCTGGGAAATTACCATCACTGAACCTTGTGGAAATCTATCATTGCAAACTTCTGCTAGTGCCTTCATTTTCTTTTATATTTGTGAAATCTTATAAAATAGAAAAGTAATGACTACCAGTCAATAAAAATTAGAGGCATTTCAGAAGGAACACAGCGTCATTACTGAGCAAATATATAGATTAGCAAAATATGTTCAACAGTTATAGCCTAGTTCAGACATTTTTGGTATGTCTGTTCGTCAAAAACGTACTAATAAATTGTTAAAAAAATGTTGGTGAAGTGGAACGGAAAATATTTTTTATAAGCCATGATGAAGCCTCACGAATTCATATATACGAAGACATTTAAATGTGAGTTTAAATAAAAGGAGTCGAAAGGCAAGCATGAATGATACAGATTCATCATTATTTGATACCACAATGAATACTGAAAGGTCTATACAAATGAAACTGACAAAAATTAATGTTCTTTCATTTAACGGAAAATAAACGGAATGTCAGTTATTCTATGACTTTTATATATCCACGAAAATACGTCGCCAAAAGTTTCAATATCTAAACGGTTTACTACAGTTTCTTAACTAACCTTCAGAAATTACTAAATAGTTCAGACGAAATTATTAGATAGCTGCGAGCATTGGGAGAAAACTGAGCAACGGGATTCTTCACTCATTATTATGCTATTCAATAAAGTCATGCGATGTACAAAAGACGTACGATGTAGATTTTCCAACTATTGACGATTTTTTGAAATTCTTAGGCAAAAGATCAGATGTTCTGGAATCCCGTAAGTCAGAGAGTAGAAGGACTGGTCCAAATTCTACTGGAAAACTTTTACGATCGTTTGCAATCATTTCGGTAAAATGTGATGTTTGCGATTCTTACGATCATTTTTTGTATCAGTGTAAAAAGTTCGCGAATAAATCGATTGACTAGCGGAGAAATGATAGTAAGAAATCAAAGCATTGCTTTAATTGCCTCTTGGACACTCTCTCGTTACACTTAAATCCAACAGAGTCTAAGTTAACCGCACCAGGCATCGGACGTGTTAACAAGGAAATCTGAAGACAAATTTATTAGTACAATCAATGCTACCAACGGCTTTGGTTCAAGTAAAGAATTGGTGTGGAAATAGGGTTACATACAAGGTGCTGTTGGATACTGGATACCAACTCTTGTTTATCTCGGAAGCCTGTATGAATCGCTTAAAATTGCCAAACCTGAATGGACGTATTTCAGTGTCTGGTATCGGAGAAAGTCGGACAGTCTCCACAAGGGGGATTACATCAACCAGATGACCAGCAGAGAATATCACGTCAAAGTAATTACTGCACTTCCACCACCAACACCATTCCAAAACGACTTAATTCTATTGACTGGCATTGAATTAGTAGATCCCGAAACAAATAAATCAAACACAATAGACATTTTATTGGGTTCGGAGGTCATTTTTCAAATTGTAGGCTATGTCAAAATCCCAAATAATAAAGGTCAAATTATCTTGCAATACACCTTATTTGGATGGGTTTGGTTGGACGCAAGGTGATCAAAATATTCAGCTGATTTCAATATTGACAAAAAGTTGAGAGCCTTTTTGGGAATTGGAGGAGATTACAGAGCCATCCAAATAGACAAATGAATAAGAGGAAAGTTAAGTCTATTTTGCTGCTAATACCGTCAACGTAAGATTCGTTGTGAGGTTGCCGTTTGAGGAACCCAAGCCGACCCTAGGAATATCACTCAATTCAAAAATTATCAAGTTGCACGCCAGGGAGAGAACATTTTTCAAAAGCGAAGAATATCAAAAGATTTATGTATAAATCGTTCATGCAGGAATATATAGAACTCGGACATTTGGTGAAAATTAGCACAGAAAGGGTGACCGAAAGGTGTGTATTTTTACCACATCACGGTGTTTTAAAAGAAGATAGTAGTCAATGATGAACTCCTACTACGACCAACAATACAATCGAGTATCTTCGAAATAATTTTGCGGTTTCGGGAACATTCCTTTTTCACGAGTTCAGATTTTTTCAAGATGTACAGGCAAATTTTATTGAATGATGAAATTCAGGAAAACCAATGTACGTATAGAACCTGGTCACTTATGGTACCGCTTCTTCCCCGATCTTAGCAACAAGGGTTATGAAGAAACTAGCCAGACTATACCAAAATATACATGCGCGGCTGCCGCAACTTTACTTAATGCTATGCTAACATGTATTTTGAAGAACTGATGATTGTGACCAACGATTTGAGGGAAGCAATAACTTTGAATGATGATATAACTAAAACCCTGAAGGCTGCGTGAATGTACTAAAGTGACTGAGTCCGCTCAAGTGAGCGAACTCATATACGTTTTCGGACATTTAGGTTTTTCTGATATCTTTATACTAAGGAACGATCGTATGGTTGTATAAATGTAAAGCAATCGAGAAAACCAAGCAATTGAAGCTAATGTAAATGAAGATAATTTTATGCAGTGTAATATTTCATAGAGAAATAATCAAACGTTATTTTAGTTCCCTTTTGGAATTTTATTTCAATTAGTTTTTTACATTTAGAGCGGGTAAATAGTTTTTTTACTTTCTTTTACTCTAGTAAAATAAAGTATAGTAATCATGAACATTTTGGACCTTGAGATTTTTAGAGATTTATTTGTTTTGAGGTCCCTGAGTTCGAAAAAGTGGGTTTCGATATAGTGTCTGTCTGTCAGTCTGTCAGTCTGTATGTGTCCTCTCTACAGCACAGATGGTTTAACCAATCGAACTGAAACTTCAGATTTAAGCTTTTTTTTTGATAAATTTGGAGGTCCCAGTGAATTTTACTCCAAAATCGGCTAACCGGAAGTGGCCACTCCCTTGGTCCAGAAAATTTATTTTGCAAATATCTTAAAAAGTATAAGGTTTACAAAATACTTAATTCAAAGTTTTTCCAAAAATTAAAAACAAATAAAAATAAAAAATTAAAAAAAAAAAATTTAAAAAAAGTTTTAAAAAAAAAAAAAAATTTCTCAAAATTCTCTGTTTGTAAAAGAAATTCATATGTTGACCACACCTCAATTTTTTTTTAGAAAACGATTTTGTTCGCTTTCCAGCCAATATGAAAATTTTAAAGATTATGTAATGAAGGATATTAGCATTTTGAGTTAGAATTATAGGGAATCAGTGTCTCCCTTGCTTCCAAAGACGCTACGCCACTGATTAATATGTAAGCCCACATCTCTGTGATTAACAATTAATAAAACGATCAAGTTATCATTATTTAGTATAAAACAAAAAGTATATAAGTAATAAACATTTAATTTGATTCACCAAACCAAGTTAAAAATCTCAATTACGAATACTGTTACGGAAATCTTCTCTGGAAATACAAAATTTAAATAAATGATAATAATATGAATTATTCTGGCCATAAAAAATTTACAAACAGTTTATTCGTCAATTTAAAAAATCTCCAACAAGCACCGCTGAGGCAATTTCCCGGCGTTTCGAGAGACTATATTCGGCATTTGACAACGGACATCATATGATGGTATAGATTACGTACTTACTGCCTCATGGGTTGATTATGTTTTAATAGATAACCGAGCTTTCTATAAATAGTTTGTGGATTGATTTCAACCTGTACACGTACACGTACTACTTTATTAATATGGGAACTGAAAGTACATTTTCATTAAATGTAACTCCCACGACAGCGATTGCATTTACTCTAACCGTTTTCACCCAAATTATCTCGAAAATAGTTTTTAGGGGGAAAGTTGTATGGTTTTGAGATAAATAACAGATGTAACAACACCAAAATATTGTTTGTTCTTTGTGAATTGTAAGGAAAATGGCGAGAACGATATCGTTCTCATTTTTGTTTTACAAGGTAACATTGACCAATATTGGTCAAGCTCAAGCCACAGATTTACGTGTACACGACGATATCCCCTCAGGTCCACATCCACCGTTAAATCCTAAAAGTATTGCACAGATATTTACTTCAGTAATAGACAAATAAGCGATGTTAAACAGGCAAAGGCAAAAAACACGACATTTATCTTTAAGGGTTTCATTAAAATATTTTAATTTCAAGAGAATTGTGATTATTACCATTATTTCTGAGAGATTCTAATGAATCACGAACTGAAACAATTTCCATATTATTCACAAAAACTAAATACAAAAATGGGTTATTATTGTCGGAGTGTAAATTAATTTGTGTGTGATTTAAACTAAATACTGAATCTATTAGAACAGCGTCACCAAGTGATAGAATATCAGATGGGAATATTTCTGATGAATCAGAAAAACCGACTAATGAATGTTCGTTAAATAAAAATCGCCTAACACAATAATATTATCATTACAATTACTGATATTAAATATTTCAATTAGACAATCTACAATCTAAGTGCTTTAAATAAATATCGACTTTGATACATAAAATTTCAATACATTTAGATCCAGGAACACAGATAGTTCACTTTGAAGAGATAAATAAGCAGCTAGAAGGGCATCGCCTCCACTTTCCTTAGTGAGGTTCTGTTTAGATCTATCATATCTATGTACGACAAAGTCGTTAGAAAAAATTTTTTATTATAAATTTGGAAAATTTTAAAGTTAAGTTTCGAAGCGTATGAATAAAATTTGTTTGTTTCCTATTAATATATACAAAGTTTTTAATTAAAGCTCCGGTTACCTATGAAGAAGGTTGTAATAGACTCCATTTTAGACTTAGGTGTATTTATTTTGAACAACGAAAAATTGTAGCTAGCTTCCTAAATCCGACGAGGAAATAATAGTTGACAGCTACCATCCTCAATATTAAATCTCTCTTTAAAGTAAACCTTAATTTCAACAACAGAAACATTTTTATGGAGTCGGGATATGAATAAAGTTGTCCGGGGCTCCACCACTTGTAGTGATGAAACCAAAATATCAGTACCGATTATAAGTTGTCGAAACATCATTATTAATTATTGCGGCTTACTTGGAATTTTCCTAGTTGTACAATATTAATTATTGGAATTTGCAATATCCAAGCGATTTATTAAATTCCCATTATCAGAGGAAAGCCTGTAACAATATTATTGTGACCGCAAGGGCTTGCTTTCACTTTTCTGTTAAAAGAATGAAATGGTTCTATTTGATTTTGCGATTCACCGTGATTACGATTAAACGTTTTTAAATCAACAGTCTGCTCCAACAAACAATCTTCCACGGATTTAAGTTCAACAAGCATTACCAACATTTCTTCGATGTTAACGTTTATTAGCTTCACTTGCGATATTAAATCGTGAATACCATTATCATCTTTATGTTGCTGATGAGATGGTGATGAATCCGTTAAACGGATGATGAATTCGAGTTACAATCGGTTGAACAATAAAAGGTATCAGAAGGGGCAACTCTTTTGATATGCTATCCCAAAATATTTTTACAGTGAGGCTGGTTCTCAACAGTTCTCAAAAGTGTCATATTTAAAAAATGATTGAATACCACTTATGCGCTTGTTACAAGAATGACATTTAAAATTAATAACACTGCTCTGACCACTATTTTCATTAGTAACAATACATGGCATTTTTCAATTTAAGGACACAAGGTTTCAATGCTTGTTTGCCATACGTTAATTGGTATTAAATATTGTAGGATATTGGGACCGATCCTGACAATTTGAAATTTTATGTTATTTTTTATGTTCTGTTATGATAAATAAAATTTTTAATTGTTTGCCTTTTAAACTCCATGTAAATGCCATGTAAAAAAAAAAACTGTAAATATACCGCCATTGACCAATATTGGTCGAACAATTCAAACAAATCTGCTTTTTCATTTAGGGAAAGTTTTTTAGGTTTAATTTTGGTTTAAACGACTTCCAACATGTTGAAGGTAATTAAGGAAATTTCGCAATTCAATGAAACTGTAAACTGGTTTGCAAGTTCTAATCTATGACTAATCTCATATTTGGTCTCATTTTAGCAGATTTCGTGTAAAATTTGCATTATCTGCACAGTATTATCTGAATAGACAATACATCACAATTAGTAATCATAAGAAAGGTTGCAATTTATTGATACGCTATTCGAGGACAAATTTATTCTTAACTTGTCAGCAACACCAGTAACATAAAGGGTGAACTCATTAGAAATACGGCATTTGTAAGAAAAGTCGAATGAAATATTACTAATTGGTTTTGCCTTTTTTGTTAAAATTTTATTAAGAAGGTTGCAATTTTATTTTACTTAATCTCCATTACTTGAGAAACGATTGATGCATATAACACATTTCTTTCTCTCACATTTCAATTTGTATGCGATCAAAATCGTAAATTTGAACTGCTTCCTTTGTTTCGACCGACAAGTTTATATAAGGTACATGGTTGTAATAGTCTGATGTTTTTCTACCCGAGACTAAGTGCAATACTGTTCCAATATGTGTGGAATAATGATAAAAAAATTGATCCAGAGGATGAGAACAAAATTCGTATCTGTCTGCTCAATCACTTCATTTAACAGTACTATGTTAAGTTTTTTTATGACCACACGTAGAACTAGTACGAGATGGCAAAATAATAGTAACTTTGAATAATATCTCAATGAAATGATGATCCGAAATCTTGAGTTCGATGGCCGCAGTTTGAGGCATGATAAAATGGCTGATGATGTTGGACTTCGAGTAAGAACATTAATCACAGACTAAAAAACAAAACATAAGAAGCCAATAACCATCACTAGGAAATGTACAACCGTATAAATGTTTTTTTCAAAAAAATGTAAAGATCTTTGGCCTTAATATTGCCAACAAAAAAATCAATTACCTGCTAAAACGTGTTCAATGGAGTAAGATGTAACCAATGTATAAATATTCACTAAACTACATAAATCTCATTTGCCAAACTCCAGTCAACCCTAGCAATATCAGCTAAAGCTACGTTGAAAGTGTTTCGTGAACGACTTAAATTATAATCAACTGTCAAAGTTTTTTAAAGTTACCAAACCTGAAAATTTCATTCTGCTATTGTCTGCGTGCAGCCTTTCTATGGGAAAGATAATAATAGAATAATTCATGGCTGTTTAAATTAATTTTTGTAGATTTGCGTGGAGTTTTATTTATAGCTGGGATTTGAAGGGCATAACAACAGCATAATAATCTCAGTATAGCAAAATATCCAAAATTTTCAATTGGTCAAATTTCTTTGTGCTAACCGCAGTCATCATTGTTTAAATTCCAATTTATTTTAATTATCCTAATTTTAAACAACGAATTAGGAGTGGTTTCAATAGGTAAAAAAACAGATTAGTACCTACTTAAGTGAAAGCAATGGACATAAACTGACCTAAACGTTCCGTTAGTAAAATGTACATATGTATAGTCCCCAATCTAATGTTATTATTATTACTTTATGAAGTTAAATTTTATACATAGAAAAAGTGCCAGAAGTCACTATTTCTTAAGTCTCTCAAAGTTCTGAGTTTTTCAAATGATTTGCAAAACGAAAATGAATTGAATTGAATTTTTGTAAATTCTTACTTTGGCTATTTACTTACTTACTCAATTGAAATGTTGGGCTAATTGGTTTATGTTTATATTTCACTTATTATTTACAAAAACCACAAATATAAATAAACTGGACCAAAAAATGATAAATTTTGTCTGAAAATCAATTGTAGTGACTTCACATTCATTTTTAAGATGGCGGCGAATAAACAAATAAGTACAAAATAGGCACTAGTTTGGCAAAGACCTTTAGGCAGAACATTAAACTGTAATATTTTCTGCAACCGATTTAATATAAAACTGAAATCTGTTTCTCGACAGACGAATTACGGTTTAATTGATCATGGACAAAATATTTTATAGCTGTACCGACCCAAGTCGAGCATTGAATATATTTTTTTAGCCTTGAAGTTTACTTTTGAATAGCAAAATGCACTATTGTAGGTTGTCTTTTTCAAATTATATGTAAGGAAAATGTTCGTTTTCCGACCAAATGAAATTTCTTTCTTGGGAGCAATTTTTTAGGTAGGTACAGACTGCTCTTACTACTCAAGTAATGTTTTTAAATAGAGCGTTGATAGGTTTGGAAGTTTAAAAGATGTACTAAACAAATTAAAAATTATTTAGCCAATAAGCTTATACAGACCTTTTGAGAATTTCAAAAACAAACCAAAAATTTATCTTACAATTAAGAAGGGATAACTTATAAAAATGGACTTATCAAAGGAAACTCACAACCTCATATTCAATTAATAAAAGGTAAAATATTTTGTGCGATGATATAATTTTAAAACTCACCTGATCCGTAAAATTATCGGTATAAAATAAAATTTTAACATAACTCGTCTCACTTATAAATGTTTGCGGTTGTTCTGCTTCTCCACAAAACATCCCCGGTTCACGTCGATTTGATACATCAGTCTTAGCGTTACCATCAACAATCTGAAAATAAAATGAAGACATTTTTTTTATTTCAATACATACAATTCAACAGTATGTTGGTAAAAAAATATGAATTTGTTTATTGACATAAATGTATTTACAATCAAATAAATCAATTCGACTGTATAAAATGTAGTACAATTCTATGTATATAGTGTATGTACGAGTACATAGTAATGAACCATTTATACATCAAAACAATAGAAATAAAACAGACGTAATGTGATGTTATGGAAGTCAGAGAAGGTAATTTACAACAGAATGCCCCTTATACCATTAACATAACACAAATAACCGAATATTTCTACACTTTCCAATCTCGATATTTAGATTTGATGATAAATTGTGAAAATATGCAAATCGTATACAGACATGATGCTACTCTGATGTGACATATTTTGATTTTCTCGTATTATTTTCGTTACAATTTTATGGTAATTTGCTTAAAGGGCCAACAGCTTTTATCACCCGATTTTTCGTCAAGTCATAAAATTATATTGAAAGAATTTAAAAAAAAAAAAATCTAACAAAACCAGCTCCAACAACATCAGCTATGCAAAATTGAATTCAATTTATAACTTTTTGGATCGTTTGTTGTGGTTGAGTGGTGGGATGATATTTTTTTATGTGTGGTCAAAACTTTTTATTTGTATTTTGTTTGCATATTCATGGGTTGATTTGATAAAACAGGAGTTAATTTAATACGCAAAGGATATACGTGAAAATTGATTGAATAGACACTATAACAATATAACCATGCATTTTAACACACACACACATTATATTAATTATAACATCGAAATTTTAAAACAAAACAACTAAAATCCATTAAAAACCCTGACATAAGCATTAAAATGCTTAAAAAAATAAAAATTTAATTTGGTTAAATAAAAAGTTCAACTTAATAAGGATTACTTACACCTTCAAATATAAATAAAAAAATTCCTTAATTACTCCTTTTTTGTATACCATACTTATGTTCTGCACAGTGTACACACGTCCATATTTATATAGTTGTAAAGCAACAATTAAAAGTTAGAATTAGAAAAACCAATTATTTCACTTTTTTGCCTACCGAAAAGGTTTCACATAATTATGTATTGTAATCAAGCCACCGCAAAAAATACGGTAGCGATTTATGCTGATTCACTTGATTTTAATAATAAAAGAGTCGTGCAGTTACTTGGGCCCAAAAATATTTGCTAGTCATCATGTTACGTCCCTAATTTACATAATTACAGAGCTTAAATATTTAATAGAGCATTCAATTGACATTAAATTTAAAGCAATAACTAAATCATAATTATATTATAAGTAAATTAATATTATTAGATTGTCATTATTTTTATCTAGACACAATTAGTTATTCAAAATGAAATAAATTTTTAGTTTATGAATAAATAATGGGCTGAGAGGACTCGTATAAATATGATTTATATACGAGTAAAAAAAAAATGAAAATTGTCCAACAATTACTGTGCCCACTTCTGTATATTAATTTATTTTTAATTAAGTCACCTAATTAAAATAAAAAATAACCAAAACCAAACATTCAAGCCGCTACTATTATTATTATTGTTGCTATTTTTTTTTATTCGTAATACTGTTAATATGGCGGAAAGGGTGGAAAATTACGAAAAAAATTCCATTTTCATTTTTTTTTTTTATTTAACACGAAATGAAATTTCCATTATTAGAGTTTTTCATTTTATTTTATTTTAATTTCTCTTTAACACATGTCAAATGTTAAACAAAGTGGAAAAATGATGTGATAAATGGAAATAAAAATTACTAATACGGTTTTGTTAATGTAAGCTTGTTTGTGGCGTGTGTGTGTGTGTGTGTGTGTGTATGTGTTTATAGGCTTATGTGTTTGAGGTTTAAATTTTGACATGGGAAATTTTGTTTTTGAGAAGGTTCAGTTCATAGTTGAAAAATCTCGTAATAATTGTTCTCAGCTCGCTAGATTTTTATAATTGACATGATCCTGACAGTTTGTCATGCGCTAATTAATCTTATTTGAGTTAGTATATATTATATGTATATATATATATATATATATATATATATATATATATATATATATATATATATATATATATATATATTTATGTGAGGTGGGTTAAGATATTTGATGAGTTTTCATAAATAAATACATATATATATGTGTGTGCTAACTATCTCTTTATAGAAAAACAAATCCTAAATTATAAGCAACACGGACGCCAATAAGCGACCTAATTGACAAATAATTTTGAGTCCTTGTACTACAAAATATTCGAAGCTTTCTGAAAATTGGTAATTTTTTTAAAAGTCAAGTTCAGTTTTGTTTAATTTTGCAAGTTCAACAAATATTTTGTATAATTTATTGAAAATTCTGGTATGGGGTTTGAATTATAAATAAATTTGTAATATTTACTTCTTTTTAAATTTCTTAAAATCTTTACGGTTTATACTAAAATTAATAAAAATTTTAAAAGTTTCCTAAAATTAAATTTTAAATTTTTAGATTTTTCATTTCTTTGTATTTTGGACCGTCTCGATCGATGATGTCGTATACTGAATTTTATATCGTATGATATAAAAGCAAGCTTTCATAGGAAAAATTAAATGATTTGTGTTAATTGTTTTGACTTGCTTGATTTTATGTGTGCCATCAAAAAGTCGGTATCGTAACTTCCTCATAATGTTTTTACTACAGTAGCAGTCGCAGAAGCAAATAAAATTCGAAAAAATTAATTTTCAATTGTAAATCTTACGTTAAAATCAATCAACTAGTCGAGTAGACTACCTTGAAAAAAATAAAAATAGTAATTCAGCAACTCAAAATCGCGAAAAAAAATCCAAAAAAATTCCAAACAACGAAAATTCAGGTAAAAGTCCAAGTTAAAATTAAAATGTACGTAAAAGTTTTTTTTTTAGAGTTCTTAATTTTTATGATCCTGAGGCGATAGAAGTATTACATTTTTTTTTAAATTGTGGTAAAAGATAGTTATCTTGATTTTTTCTAAATTTTAACTGTTAATTCTTTTTAACTTATTTTATAATTTGTCCCAATCAAAACAATGAACAAGAAACCATGTTACAAGAATTTCGCGAGCTATCTCAGCAGAAAAATGTGGCCTTGACTCGTGATTGTAGACTTAGCATCGACTCTTAAGTGCCGGTAAAACGAAATCCTCAACAAAGGTAGTTTATAAAGGGCAAATTCTACTTAGGCGTGGTTTTTAAACGTTTTTAATTCTGTCTGGATTTAAAGTAACCAAATTTTATATGCATATTTCAGACCACTACCATGATTCTCTATAAAATAAAACAATGTTTAAATATGGAAACTTGTAAAAAGTAAAATTTACTTTCCGAAAAGTTATGTTTCCAAATTTTTCAATTTGACTACTAAAATAATATCGAAAAATTACAAATTCATAAAAGTATTCGTAAGCTTTGATTTTTACAAGTTTACACGTGAACACATATTGTAATTTTTTAGAGAATCATGTAGACTGTATGAAACTTGTATATAGTGTAAGTTTTAGGAATAGTGGCTTTCCAACCGACCGGCGACCACCGCAAGAATATATAAGCACTTATGGTTCATGTTTTTGCTAGATTTACTATAGGTAGGTCGATTGGAAAGACACCAATGAATCAACAAAACATGAGGTTGCGACATTAAGATTTTTGTTCGAGACAGATTTTTCAAATGAATTGCAATAGCAACGACAAAAAGAGACAAAGCTATGTCAGGAACATTTAGTCACATTCTAATTGGTTTATATTCGTATTTATATTTCTTTAAACTATGCGATTTGCTTGCAATCAATAGGGGAATAATTGATCAACAAAAAATTGAATGAGCTGCCAAAAAAAAAAAAATAGAATACTGGTTTAATTTTTTACTTGTGCATAATGGAAAACCAAACAAATTTAGTTAATTTAAAATATCGTACAGACATTTTATGAAAACGCGATTGACTGCAATTATAACGCAATTAACATGCAATTTGATTTTCTGACGTTTACACTACACGATTCCCACGCAGCAAAATATTATACAACAAATATTGCGTGCAAATCGCATAGTGTAAAGGCATCATAATAACACTGTTTGAAATAAAAACGGACTACTAGATAATCCAAAAATCAATCGCCATAAGCAACCCGAGAAACAAACCAAAAAAATATATTATTTAACTTAAACTCTTTTTGAGTTTAAAAAATTTTCTTTTATTGTGGATTTTCACATAAAACGACGAAAATTCCTCGAAAATTTGTCTATTCATCATCAGGTAATTTTTAAAACACTAAAGGTGTTTAAATTAAGTAAATATTAGGAATTATTAATGCACAAACGATAAATAATGTAAAAGTTTTCTTATAATTTAATTTATTTGCTATGAAAAGGAGTAGGCCTAGTTTTGTTTTTGTCTCTTAATGGGAATTTTTAAAAAAATTTTGTTCGAGTTGTCCCATTTTAGCTTGTTTTGCTTTATGCAGAATTTCACTGATGCCGCCTACTCGAAAACGGTCGACATAGTAATGTTTTTGGTAATTTCGCAACGGAAGAACTTGCCAAATTGCCAAAGGACTGCTCTACGAAATTTCCAAAGAGTTACTGTCGGCATTTTTCGAGTTTGCGACAAAAAATAAAAGGCACAGAAACGGCAAAACAAAGTCATAGCTTTCTTTTAGTTCAATTGGATTTATTAGTTTTGAAATCTTAAAGTCGCGGCGCACAAAAGTTCAGTTCTTGAGTTTTAGTAACCTCTATCCAACAGGCTAAGATGAAGGAAACACTCTGTAGGCGTTACATTTTTTAACTTTCAGAGACAGCTTGTTAGCAATAGTTCAATTAAAACATGTATCCAGAACGCATTGGAACCGAGAGCAAACATTTTCTAATCAGCATAAACAAGACAATTTAGAAAATCGAAGCAATAGAACATATCGAATAAAGGCTCTGAATGATTACCGTTCAGAATACTCGAACTAATAACGGAACAATGAAAATGACGAATTTCTAATTTTCACATATTGCCGCTAAGATCAGAGAGGTAAAACACAAACCATATGGGAATAAATCTTTTTGAACTGTAAAAATCAAAATATGTTTTTGCCTGATTTGAATACAGGCTGAATGAATGAAATTTTCCATATACATATCAGTAAATTTGACTATGTATACTTAAGCGTTCTTTAAAAATTTAAGTAAAAGTAAAGATAATCATTCTGCTTTCAAGTTCATTTTTTTCAATCAAGACAGGAAAGGCATGCGTAAACTTCGTCAGCGGTGGAATTACTACTATATATGAATAGCTAATTTTGTGTAAATAATGAGTACGACTACCGAGATTATATACTAACCGAAAATATTTTGCTAAAAAGGTTGGAAATACAGGAAGGCTCAACGGCAGAATCATTCTGCAGCATAACACCAGCACAGCATGTCGAACCAGACTTTTTTTTTACGTTTCACTTTTTGTGTATAAATTTTGGAAGTTTTGCCAAACGCTAAATAAATATTTTGGAGGCTCATAAATGGTTATTTAATTTAGTTATGTAATTAATGTCTTAATCAAATAAAAGAAACCATAATTGTTACTTCAAAGTTCCATAATGAATGTGAAAGATTGATTCAAGTTTATATAGTTTCTACTTCCAAAATGTCGATATTGTCCTAAAAACAAATGTTTTAGCATTGCCACAAAATTGTATTGAACAACAAAACAAATAATGTTCCCTATGCTTCCTATCTTTGCTTCGTTTTACTTTTTTACACCACATTATTCAGACAATCAAACCAGTTCATTGAAGGAAAAACGTGCACCAAATTGTCTTAATTATTCCAAAAATCACATGATTATCCGAAGGGATGATTGAAGTCGCTACTTAATGCCTCAACTTTGCCGAAAATATTTCACAATCGCAGATCGATCTACTATCTACATATTACCAAATAGATGTTAGACTGTCAGGCCAAATTTTACATAATTTTATCATATGATTATGTTAAAGACATAATAAACCTGTCAATAGAGGGAAATTCAAAATAACTTTTGCCTTCAACATAAAAAATTTAAATTTCATGTTCATCTAAAAACACACATCATCATTCAAAACTTCTAAATTTCCCTCGATACCGTGTTTTCCCAACCAAATAAAAACTATTCATGTTTTTCTTTGTTATTCTTATTACATACACAGATAAGAATCAACGAAGAAGGAATTACATTATATATATATTGTACAAAATAGTAAGTCTTTATACACCAACTATAGTAAACATATGTGTACATGGTGTGTTGTTACAGTTACTTAAGCCGTCATGAAATATTTTTAATTATAAATCATGTAGGTAATCTAAATTTAATGGAAAATTCGAAAGGTTTGACATTTTTTGTTGTATACACCATACCGAAACGTATGTAAAATATGTTTAAAATAAAGCGAATTTTCATCGATTTATTAATTATAAAACTCAGCATTGTTATTAATAATTTTTTGTTATTTTAAAATTAAATTATTTCATTAATTATAAATATTTGGTTGCTTATAATAATTTTAATATGGGTTTTTTTTTGGATTTACATAAATATTTTACTCATCGTTCGATATAGCGAATAATTATAAAATTTTAATCAATACCAAAGAGATAAAATGAGAATATTTGCATAAATTATTTATGTTTGTATATGAGATTTACACAGAGATTGTCTGAAATGCTAATATTATAAGAAAGAAATTAGGATTTTTTTTTTTTTGCGACGCCATAAGGTATGTCAATATTTTATAAAGATTATTTTCATCTCTTGAGGAAATTTAAATATTAAATGAAACCAAAACCATTAATTTTGGGCTACAGATCTAATTTTACAATTTATAAATAATGATTTTGGGAATATTTCAATTATTTCTGTGGGGACGTAACATATGTCAAATAGAAAAAACATTTTGCCCAGGCCCAAGTGTGGTTCGATTAAAAGGTTGAAATTAATTTAATGGAAAACCATAATTCAATTTAACTAAATTAAAACCTTGCTGTCAATTGAAGCAATTAGGGATACATTATGGTTAGTACTGAATAAATAATTTTAATTTCGACAAAATAATTGAAAGAGAAAGTTTGTCTGTATTAAATCAATAAGATTCTAGTGGCTTTTTATAGACAAAATATATTAAAAATAACGGCATCCACAACAATTTCGACTTGTTAATCAGAAAAAATGAAGAGGCCAATCATTTATAAATATATCTACCAGAAAAAAGTAGAAATATCAAAATCCTCCCAGTACTTTAACCCGAGGTCAATACAAAGTGTGCATATGTGTAGACTGTTTCAGTGCTTATATATTAAGGAAGCTATAAGCACCACTTTACAAAAAAAAATTAACTTGTTAGTGAATGATTCTAACTCAACGGCTCTCCGGGTTCAAGGAAATGTCTCAAATTAAAGCTCAAATTTTACAAATAAGGAAGTTTGGAATAAATTTAATAAATATACAATCGAAAAATTGATATTATCTTGAATCGGTTTACGACGGCGGAGATGGACGTGTTTTAGTCTGTCTCCGTAAGTGAAATTTATTTTATTTCATTTAAATTAGTTAAAATTAATTAAATTAGTGTTACTATGTGTTGTGTTGTTAGGCAGTGTAATAGTGTATTGAAACAATAGTTTTGATGTGATGTGGTGTGTTGTAATATGTAGTGCAGAAGTGTTGTTTTTTATGTACATATATGTAAGTGTAGTGCAATTAATAGTTTTAAGGTGAAGTGATTATCGAGGAAAACGTGATCAAACGTGCTCAAAAATAAATTAACGGTACTCTCTAGTACCGTTAGACAGGTATTTTTGCATCACACGTATTGAAATACATATGTGTGATGACGAATTGTGTACAGTTTTTCTTTATATTTATTAAATGATATGGCTTGGGTAAGGAATTTTTTGTGCATTAGGGTATATTAGTATTAGTGTCTACGGTAAATACTAGTTGAAAATTGGTATTAAAAAAAAAAACAGAAAATGTTGTAGATTTGTTTTGTATTTTGTGCGTTGTTTCATGTTGTATTTTTGTTTGATTTTGGTTGAAACAAGTTTGTAAAGCATGTCGTATTGTGAGTGCGTGCCACCGTATTTTAATTAATGGGGAAGTGAACCGTATTTTGTTTAAAATATAATGATGATACACGAGTGTGAAGTTTTCCAGGGGTGACCATCACTTTTTTCGCTTCGATGCGTTTTCGGCAGAGTAGCGGTATCTTACATCTAAATTGTTTAAAAATTTTATATTTTAACAATGTAATACAGTTATTCTGTCGGGGTTGCATCGGTGCGAGAGGGGTGATAGTTGCGCAACCTGCATTGTAACATGTAACATATGTAACATGTCACCCCAGACATTCCAGAGGTGTATCAATGTATTAGTATGTATTACACTGTCAAAACAAATTCTTGTAGGAAAATTGAGTATTATTTATTGAAACAATTGAGTAGGATTTTGAAAATAATTTTAGAAAATCAAGCTTTAGCTAAATTACAACAAAACAAAAAATATTACAAATTCTTGTTCGTTCGATATTAAAGTAATTTTGATTGATTTATTTTTTAAGTGTTCATTAAAAACGGAATATGGCGTTCTAAAGTTAAGGTATGATTTCAAAGAAAATACTTTTGTAGAACTTTTATTAAACGTACGATTCGTATCGATTAGGAATTTTTTAAACTAAATAATTTAAGGGCCTATTCCAACTTTTATTACATTTTTGAACTTTTAAACTTTTATTAAACTTTTATTAAGGTTTTATTAAATTTTTATTAGACTTTTGAACTTTTTAATTTTTAAACTTTTAAACTTTTGTTAAACTTTTATTAGACTTTTGTTAAGGTTTTATTGAACTTTTATTAAATTTTTATAAAGCTTTTATTGAACTTTTAAATTTTTTAACTTTTAGATTTTTGAATTTTTAGACTTTTAATCTTTAAAACTTTTAATCTTTTGGACTTTTAAACTTTTAAACTTTAGGACTTTTAAACTTTTAAACTTCTTTTAAACTTTTAAACTTTTGAACTTTTAAACTTTTGAACTTTTGAACTTTTAAACTTTTGAACTTTTGAACTTTTAAACTTTTAGACTTTTAAACTTTTGAACTTTTAGACTTTTAAACTTTTGAACTTTGAAATTTTTAAACTTTTGGACTTTTGAACTTTTAAACTTTGAAATTTTTGAACTTTTAAACTTTTAAACTTTTGAACTTTTGAACTTTTGAACTTTGAAATTTTTAAACTTTTAATCTTTTATACTTTTATACTTTTATACTTTTATACTTTTATACTTTTATACTTTTATACTTTTATACTTTTATACTTTTATACTTTTATACTTTTATACTTTTATACTTTTATACTTTTATACTTTTATACTTTTATACTTTTATACTTTTATACTTTTATACTTTTTTACTTTTTTACTTTTATACTTTTATACTTTTATACTTTTATACTTTTATACTTTTATACTTTTATACTTTTATACTTTTATACTTTTATACTTTTATACTTTTATACTTTTATACTTTTATACTTTTATACTTTTATACTTTTATACTTTTATACTTTTATACTTTTATACTTTTATACTTTTATACTTTTATACTTTTATACTTTTATACTTTTATACTTTTATACTTTTATACTTTTATACTTTTATACTTTTATACTTTTATACTTTTATACTTTTATACTTTTATACTTTTATACTTTTATACTTTTATACTTTTATACTTTTATACTTTTATACTTTTATACTTTTATACTTTTATACTTTTATACTTTTATACTTTTATACTTTTATACTTTTATACTTTTATACTTTTATACTTTTATACTTTTATACTTTTTAACTGTTAATTAAGTTTTGTTAAACTTTTATTAAACTTTTATTAAATTTTTTAAACTTTTATTAGACTTTTACTAAACTTTTAATAGACTTTTGATGGGCATTTGTAAGATTTTTGTTAAGCTTGTATTGAACTTTTAAATTTGTATACCTATAAATTTTTAAATTGTTGAATTTTTAAACTTTTCAATTTTTAAACTTTTAAACTTTTATGAAGCTTTTGATAACTTTTCTTAAACTTCTATAAGGCTTTTAATAAACACACTATACTGATTGAATGAACAGCATCGCACGTTATCTAGGATGGGGGAGAATTCCTTTTGTATGATATTGTGTACTACATTGCATTGCAAGAATTTTGAGGTATTGATGAAAACGTTTCAGCACATTTTGGTTGTTGAATTTAATTATATCAAAGTGTCATAGTTTGTTCAAGTACTTTGTCTGATGGTGTGGTTGTGATGGGTTACACTAAATTATATATAATTGTTAGATCATCTCCAAGCTGCAGAAATAATGGTGAATTCTCGCTCAACCCCCGCAAACACCAAGCATACAGCAGCTGTGTGGCGTGGAGGTTGATTAGCTTGTGATATCTATTTTATTATTTATTTTATTACTATAACTAAATTGTATAAGTTGATTGCTATTAATTAAGTAGTAAAGCAATTTAGTTTTCAGAGTAACCTGGGAAACTCTATTTGAGTCTTATTAGTAAATATCATATATAGGTACAAGTAGTATTTAACTAAACGATTAATATTCTAAACCTTTCCGTAGTATATAATAATTAATTTAAACATCATTAACTGAGTAAATAAATAAGTAATTTAAGCATTACTAATATCCTTTTGCAAGATTTTTAGGAAATTGCCGATTAGTTGAATTTTTAATAGTATGGTAAAATATATAAAATATATATTTTTTCAGCTTCTATTTGTGAATCATCTAGTTGCAGTAAGTAAACCATTAATTAACTATTTACAGGAGAACGGGGGCTAATGAAACGAGTGCTGTGAATCTGAATTGTAACTTGGCAATTTATAATTTTTTAACATTCCCGTAGAATTTTATAGTTGATGTTGAATTATTCATATGGCTTAATATTATGGTTGAGGTTGGTATTGGTATTGAAGTGGGTGTTGGTATTGGTGTTCGTACTGGTGTTAATGTTCATACTTATTGGTATAATTGTTAATGATAGTTTTGGTATTAGTATTCATATTGGTTAGTTAAAATGGTTTTAGTTTAGAACACTCCTGAGAAACTCGACCAAGATGACAATGGCTGTGATGACAGCACGATGGCTAGAAGGTAGTTGGTTGAATGATTGTCAAACTATTAATGGTTATTTATTTGTGGTACATAGGGATTGATCTAGAATTTATTTCAGAAAATCAAATTTACACTCAATTAATTTTAAAATAGTTATTATAAGGAATTAATGCATATTTTAAATTTAGGAATGTCTTGAAGAACCTGAAACAACCTTACATGAGTTGGAGCAGTAGATGAACTTTAAATTGTGTTGTCTTGTGCTAAATAAATTACTAAAAATATATTAATAACAAATTTACTAACTATCAACTACTTAGGTGTCTGGAACCGGGTTGAGTCTTTGTTGCTAACATTCCTTTCCCATCCCTCGATTTTGTTATATGTTAAAAGGTGTACGACGGCGGCCTGGCCAGGGGCGGATATCACAACTATTAGACTTATGTGGTTATCGATGTGGCGCCTTCCTTTACAGGGTGAAATATTGCTATGTTGGCTTCATGAAATGCTGAGTATGATGGTACATATTTCCTTGGTAAGGGAGAGTTTATGGTGTCGTGTTGCAACATGGGTATAGTGGTGTGGTATTCGCATTTATAATACGGGAGACTTGCTTAATGCTTGATCGTACATCGAAATCAATCAATCAATCAATCAATCAATCGAAAAATTGATATTATCTTGATTTCTGGAAAATGAAATAGAATTTCCTTTACGGTCGAATGTAGTATGTACTTTAAAAATAAACAATTCAGTCTCACAAAACAAAAACTATATGCTCAAACAAGTTTAGAAAAGAGAACAAACGCCTTGAGTCTTGTTTTCATTGAACGTTGAAAATTCCCTACATGCGTTTTAAATAAACTTTGTCGACAATGATAGAGTATACGACTTTTCACGTTTCCACTTATAATTTTTAAACAAAAATATGGTTTGAGGATATTTTATTATTCCACATTTAATTAACATGTATAATTGTCAAGGTAGACATGTGGTTACTGGCTACTACAAACACTCCCATCACTGAATAAATAATTTAGATATTGTGAATAAAAACAAAATACTGTTTAGATAACAAATTTCACTTGTCAATTAAAAACTGAATTATGCCAGAAGCGTTTTACGTGAATAAATTATAAATTAAATTATCTTCATTTAAATCACCGGTACATACTTAAATGTAACAAAAGCTTTACCATACAATAACATGGCGTTAAACATTTTTGTGTTTTGTCAATGGTATTTATTGCATTAATTTTTTATATCGCAAACCCCAACCCAACTATAACCATTTATACAACAATTAAGTGGTAACCAAGCGTACATAATCGATTTTGTTAAATTTCAATTTATTTTTTATACATAAATTAATCAAAAATGTACAATAATTAAAAAAAAAAAAAATTTTGATTGCTTGTAAATTTTTATTTTTATTTTTTGGTGTTTCTGCGGAAGGTTGGAATTTAATTTAACATTTGGGGGTAATAGATTCCGCAGTTTTGTTAATTGGTTATTGATATTTAGAGATACGGATTTAAATTGTTTATTTCGATCAGGTATTTATTTAAAATGTAATTGTTGTTTTGATATCTAATAAATATATTCATTTGTTTGGTTAATAATGAAAATTAATCATACATCATTATTAGCATTACGATTTCCAAGATTAGAAATTATCTAAATGAGGTAACAAGCAAATTTGTGGGATATGTTTTGAATTAACACCAAATGTGATTTTAGTGGCAAGGCTGGGTCCATCTTTTTTGATAAATTGTGATCAACAATGTGATTAGTATATAACAACCATCAAATCTGAATAGTTTTATCTGAGGCCAAAAGGCGGCAAAATTTGGCCAAATTTATTTAGCCCAACAAATTGTCATTTGTTTTGTTCTTCTGAATTGCCCAAAAAACACTCAAAAAAATAAATTCAGAATCACTCAAAACCCTCAAATGAATAATCGCCCAAAAATTTTTGGGCGATTGTGCATCCTTAAAAAATTCATAAAATCAAAATAAATAAAATTAAAAATCCCTTTTCCCAAATATTTCAATGTTAAATAATCTTTTACCAGAATTTCTGGAAAAGTACGAACTAACTTTAAAATATTCTGGAAAAGGGAGATTCAGTTTTAAAATTAGATTTAATTATATATTAGTTTTAAAACTAAATTTTCCTTAATGTTTCTTTTCCGCATTTTCTGTAATTTCCTATATGTACCCAAAATCCTCTTTCAATTTGGGTGTTAAGGCTCATTTCTAAGTGGGAATTTTCCCTCTTTTATTGCTATACATTGTATTAATTTAAAAGAGACATTATCTCCAAAAAAAATAACTATGGGTAATGCCCAACAGGGTTATTTTATGGCATCACAAAAATCCACTTTTGCAAAAGTTAATGGTTGGGAAATATCGGATTAACCGAAATGCTGGGGGATTTGGAATTCTTGTTGAATTGTTAAGTCGGGAAAACCTCAACGACGATTGGTATAATTTCAGTATTTGATAAAGCTTTTGAATTAAAATATTTGCTTGTCCCACTGTTAACATTTGGAGTTTAAAAACTTCCTGTGTAAGGTGTATAATTTCTAAAAAAATGTAAGCAAAAATATTCTAAAAATTAGAAACATTGAAATCACGGCATACTGAATTTTCGGTTTCGACTAATAATAAACTAATTTCCAAGTACCCAAAATTCATTCAAATCCTAGAATTAGTTATTTTCACAATTAAATTTTTAAACTTGTTTTTTCTTTATTACTAAAACTTTACTTAGAAATTTATAGGTGTACTGAAAATTTTAAATCTTATCTGGGAGTAAATCATTTTTGACAAAACAAGATTTGCTTCCAAATTTTTAATATTTAGCCTCAACATTTGAAACTTTCAATCGGGTAAATTATGTGGAATGAACTTTAATATTAGCTTCATAAAATTTTACTTCAAAATATTTGGGAATTTCCGAGAAAATCGCCCTAGTATAGTAACAAAGGAAAAACTTTTAATCTAATTCATTAGAATTAAGCAAATTTTATTATGTCCTCAAGTTACTCAATAAACGTTAAAATTTAGTTAAATTTAGTAGAACGGAAATCCAAGAACAAAGGTTTTGAGAATAAAAGTGTAAAGACTAATTCTACACAAAATTGAAATGAATCAGAAAATTAAAATTTCTAATATTGTATCAAATTAAACACAAATCCTTAAATATGAATTTTAAACCGATAAGCGTTCTTGCTTTTCTGGTTTGTTTGCCTGTTGGATTTTTCTTCTTTATCATCCAGGTTAATACCATATTAGCTTAACCGTAAACGTAAAATTATGTGGAAAAATGTACGTTCACCACAAGCTCATTGAGGCGATGCGATACAACAACCAATAAAGTTTCTTTTATTTAAAGCACTACTACACACTGTATAACTCAAAAAATTATACATTGTAAATCGATCACGCACAACCTTTCAAAATGTCACCTAAAAACTTCCCAAATGCGCCGACATACTTACTTGTAATTTCAATTTATATTCTGAATTAAATTGAAAAATTAGAAAACTTTTTTTATGTTTTTAAATAGAAAATGGATTTTTCATATTGAATAAATATAAAATCCTAAAACAAACAACAATATAAGCTTTAAAACAACTTTTTTATATCTACATACTTTATTATACGTACATAGTTATAAAAAGAGAAAAACTTTTATTTTTATTTTAATATTCATCCATTTTACCTCATCCACACACAGCCACAGATAATCAATGAAACAAACATAATAAAAATTTCCACTTATGTTTATTTAAGATTAAAGGATAATAATGATATTTTTTCATCTAGAACAAAAAATAAAGGAATGAAATAATCGTAACGAAAATATTTAGTTTTAGAAAAGCACAGAAAACAAAAAAAAATTTGCTAAAATTTATTGAAGGGTAAAGGATTACAATTGGGGAGCAAAAATCAACAAAAAAGAAAATTGGGTTTGTAAACGATAATATTTCGATCCCCAATAGGATCCCTTCCATTGTATTTCAATAATATTGGAGTACAAAAAATAATGTTTTGGTTTCTTTTTTTTTTTTTTTTTTTTTTTGATTTGGGACTATGGGATGTTAAAACAAAATGAAAGACATCTATAGTCTTTCGAGAGTATCTTTAACACAATTAGATGAGGAGGAACATAATTTTTTGTTCAAAAATATGTGAAAGGTTATTATATTCGGGTGTATTTATGTGTAGATTAAAAATTTGTATGATATAAGTGTTGTGGAGATTAGTACATATATTTTATTATGTTGTTTTAAATGTTTGTAGGCAAAACGAATGATCACTCAAAAAAAAAAAATGAATATTAAGAAACAGTCCAAAAATTTGATCAACAATTTTTAAGCAATTCTTCAATAGAATATGGGTTAATGGTACAGTAACCAAAATCGCCCAAAATAACAAAAATTTAGAAAGATCTAAACATTTTGAGGGATTATTCAATATGCAAACAAAGAACTAACAGGGTTATCGAAGACTATTTCAAAAATCGCCTACAATATGTGGTTGTTGACAAAGAATCAAGTGGTACGAGTGTTATCAATAGTGGTAATCCAATTTTCCGTATTAGGACTAACATTATTCAAGTTGTTTATTAATAATCTGTTAAAATGGAACTTTCAAATGTTTATGGATAATATATGACGGAATTAATTTGGTTAATACAAACTTGTATTTTGCTTGTGGTAAATGTATGAAATACATAATTTTTAACAATAAAAGTTTTTTTAGATAGTGAATTGAATTCATTTGTTTTAAAGCATATCGGGGTACAATTGAGAGTCAAATTATATTCCTACCTCGGGTTGACTAAATCAAAAGTTATGCCGTATATATTTACATCAAGGCGTACAGAATATGTTTGACCAAAATCTGTTTAAAAGTTAAGTTTTAGTTGTTTTATTAATTTTTAAGTTTATGTTTTTGTAATTTAATTAAAAAACTGAAATAAATAAAGGAAACAACTTATTAGGCAATAAAAATACGCTTCTGTCGTTTACGCTTTGATAATTTCATTTTCTCAAAGTCAGTCGCGTTTTAGACGGAACACCTTATAATACTACATATAATTATGTTTACATATTTTTAAACTGGCTTTTACTTAAATAAGAGGTAACCGTAGAATCAATTATTTTCTATAAGGATTTCCGGTAGTTCAGGTGAATTTATATCAAATAAAAAGTGCGAGGACCAATTTACCTGTATAAAGGGGTTTTTTAGGCTTGGAATCCGGATCTCTTCCTTTTATGGGTCTCCAAGGTACATTCATGATACGGTTCTAATTGCTTCTAATTCGATAAACTCAGTTGATGTAAAGTTAACGGAATATTCTTACACCATACTAAATGAAAGCAAGAATGAAGTTTTTTTAGTGGTATACACCATGCCCATGCTTGACTTAAAAGAGCCGAACCTATACGAAGAAGTTGAATTTAACAATATACTTACCGCTATTGTTTTCTTACGTATATGTAATTTTATCTAACAGTAAGTTATAACTATTTTGTATCAATTTTCCTGTTCGGAAATAGGGTAGGTATGCATACTTGTAAAAGAATCTCTAATAGTAGGCAGTTTGCTAGCCAATTTAGTTACTGAATATAACAACGTCACGAATTTTAATAACATTTAGAAAATTCAAGTTTTTAAAGATTTCTAAGAATCATAAGATTTTGTGAATTTAAAGCAATAAGAATTTTAACAAAACAAAAAATTTGAAATAAACTTTTTCGAGAAGTTTGTGGTTTAAGGAATTATTAAACGTCTAAATGAGATAAAAAAACCTAAAATTTTACGAATTTGTACAAATGTTAAGGAAATTAATTAACGTTAAGAAAATTAAATTGCAAGAAATTTCAAAGACTTCAGGGAGACGCAACACGCAGGTAATCAATACTTAATTTTTTCCCAAATTGGTGAGTTTAAAATTTTAACATTTAATTTGCAAATTTAAATACTGGAACCTTTAAAATTTTTACAATCAAAAAATTCCTAAATTTGTGGTATTTCGTTAAAATAACTTATAATTATTTGCATTTCGAATTATAATACTTAAAATTGTTGAATTCGTTTTAATTCTTAAGTTTATTTAGTAAAATGTTAAATAAGACTATTTATGTGGTATTGAGCCAGGGACGTTTATCATCCAAGATTTTGGGAACAATATTAGCTTTAGTAGTACTTATGTCAATAAAAAAATTGTTCCTGCACCATTCTCTTAAGTGTAAAGTTTGCAAATACCATACTTGGGTTTCACAATTATAAGGGTTTTAATTATATTATAAATTAACTACAAGATCTTTACACATTAAAAAAAAATAATAACTTGTTATGTTTGTGTTTGATTTATTTTTAAAATTGACCATTGCAAAACTCAAATAAGTTTTATTTGTCGAAGTAAGTTAGGTGCCCTCGCAGAAATGAAAATATTACTCAAGCGACTTTATAAAATCAATCTAAAACTTAGTATACACGAAACCCGCCAAATTACTGAAAGGAATATCATCTATTGAGGTCTAGCAAATTTTTTACCGAATTCTTAGCTCTGTTGATCTCGTTTTTTGAACTCTCTGACGGATGAAGGCTTTCGGTGTGTTAAAACCAATTAAGAACTGCTCATTTAACAATACAGTGTTTAACACAGTTATATTGCTCAATATTTAATCCAACGCAACACAATCAACTTTTAAAATTTCTAATTAATTTTAATTTATCTAACTTATCCTGCTTTACATTTTAGTCAAAAAATAGATCGTGAATATCTTCCACTTTAATTTAACCCTGCGCAAGTTTAAATCGAACCTCTGCCCTGGTCACAGTGGTCTGGAAAGGAAGTAAAGTTTGGCCCGCATCCGTGGCCTTCCCTTAGAAAACTAAGGCTTTCTTCTATATGGCGAATCGCTACGTGAATCTTCAAGGTCTCACTTATTCCAGTTGCCAGGACCGCTTTTCTCAATTCATCTATATATTTTGACAAATTTTCTTCATTTCTCCTGATACTGAAACATGCTTTTACAATTTTGTTCATTGCTTGGAAAGCAGAAACGTTAGGTATCATGATTATTTTACCAACAACTGCTCCACTAATTTCTTTATCGAACAATTTTTCTGGTTCCTTAAGGAGCTTCCTACAGGCGTTCCCTTCAAAAACTTCCCGTGATAGTTTTTGGATATCAACTTGAGCCCCTGAGGCCATAATATGGCCTTATCCCTGCCTAGCAAAGGTACGAC
Source organism: Tipula vernalis (assembly GCA_958295665.1). Classification (NCBI taxonomy): domain Eukaryota; kingdom Metazoa; phylum Arthropoda; class Insecta; order Diptera; family Tipulidae; genus Tipula; species Tipula vernalis. The sequence continues at coordinate 25,298,955 of OY282558.1, forward strand.
CCCATCCCAGAACAAGTGATTTACAAACCCTTGTAGAATGTGAAGCTCTGGGACAACGCACTTTTCCAAGACAGAAACACTCGATTCTTCGGTAAAAAGCGGCTTATTTATTGTACTATTACTCGTTGAGGTCTGTTTCTTAATACTGCCAAGTGAAACGAATTTCTGGTAGTCTGATTCTAAATCTCCGTAAGTTTTCAGTCTATAAACATCTTGCTCTAATGAGTATGAAACATCGCTTAAGTCTAATTCACGCTCATTGTTTAATTTCTCAATATCTAGTTCTTTTCGACTCCTGAGATCTTGAAGACGCACGAAACACTATGGGCAAGGAAAGCTCGATGTAGCCGTTTTTTGACAGTTTACTAGCAGAAGAAGCTTAAAATCTGACAAGAATTTGAATGGAATAGAATTTATTCTACTCAAATCAAATAAAATTTTCACGTTATCATAAGTTTCACTGATTAGGGGGACGATACCCAACATTATCAACTTATGAATTCCTGTTAACTTCCCTTGTTTTCCCATTGTTGTTTGAGTCTAATTTTTGTTTTTTAGAACCATCATCTGAATCTATACATAGATAATCTTCTGGAAGAATAGTCATACAAATCTTGAAGCAGCCTTGACCCCCGTCAGCCATAACTTTAATAACGTAATTGCCAATTAAATTTCTTCTTACTAAAACACACTCTAATATTTCTTCGGCATCGGCCCACATTACTGGTCTTTCTTGTTTATTTATATTTTTATCGACTTTGAAACTCAAAATAGTACTTTTATATATGTATGTCATCTAATGCCTTGGATTTTTTTGACGCTTCTGCTAAATAATTGCTGGGAACCGATTTTCGACCGATATTCTTTCTAATGAAAGTGCATAATTTTTTCATATGTCTACCAGAAGTACCTGACTGAACTTGACAATCAAATAAATTATCAGATGAAAATTGGGCGTTTATTCCTTTTTTGTTAAGATCTCTGCTTTTGCGTCCTCCCGTACTCATTTTCACTATGGTCTTATTTCGGTGGCCTGCATTTTTTTGGACACCAGTGACGTACAAAACTGTTCTTGTTGTGTTGCAGGAAGAGTCTCAACAAACTTTTCAATATTAGCTCTCGTACGAGCGGGCTTACTTTTTGAGCAGCACACATGTCTGATGCCTCTACCAGTACGTTGGAAGCAAATATTACAAATTTTAAAAGTCGAACCGGATTTTTCTACCGGCGCACGCATCACTTTAGTTTCAGTTGCTTCTGGAGATTTTTGAGCATACATGCCATTTTCAGATGTTATTTTTGAACGTGATATTATTGGTACACCTATCCTTTTTTTTGTCACCTTTACAACGTGCAGTTTGGCATATATAACATTCACAGGAAACAACACTTGATTTTTCAGCAAAATAATATCATCGTAGTTGGGCAAGATTTTGAATGATAGGCTTGAGTTATCCGCGCTCTCTGGATGTAAGTTTTCATCTAGAATTCTTTGACAATTCATACAGATACTAGTCGGAAATCGAGGATCGGACAATCGAAAATTCACATGTATACGACTTTGTATCTGCTCCTCGCGAGATGGCGTTATTCGAAAATACTCCAATGTTCTACCACTTAAAACAATTTTCCAACCACAAGGTGCACAAATTTTCCTTCGGTTTTCGCTATGATTACATTTGCGATCGCATTTACTGCCCATGTTTCACAAAATATAAAATAGCAAATGAAGACTTATAAATGTTGGAAGTAATATTCAAGATGTGAAGTGGATGATATTTCACGCACGACTGACTTACTACATACACACGCCTTCATGAAAGAAACTATCATAAAAATACAGTGTGACTTCATGTATTCTATCTGAAAGCGCATAAATGGTTCATATACACAATCACACCCACACACACACGTTCACTCACCCACATACATATAGGACGAGTCCCCGTACCTAAAGACTTGAGTGTATACCCGTTAATGGCACTCCCGGACACGGACACGCGGAAATTTCTGCGCGCTTTTAATTCCCGAAATCATTGAATTTTCGCATTTTCTCAGTACGCAAAAAGTATGGAAAAGAGTAAAAAAGGTTCAGCGGCGATTTCGTTTAATTTTCGAAGTTCTCAAGGTCCAAGGAACATAATTTGTCTATTACCCGGGCGGGTCATGGTGGCCAAACTTTACTTCCTTGCCAGACCACTGTGGTCGAGACGACAAATTATAATCGAGACTTTTGAAAAATTTCGTGGAAATGGCTCTTCTTATATAAAGGAGCATTATTGCCATGAAGAGTAAATTAAGGATCAAATAATTTATGATTTGAAGGGCATCTTACGCATAAGCCCATTATTCTCTGGTGAACTGCGTGTTATGCCCAAATTAGTGTGTTTTCATTTAAACTTAGAGAGGTTTAAATTCGAGAATATTCACGATCTAGCAAACAAATTGTTAACCATTTGTGAGATGTTATTGAGAAGCAATAAAACTGACCATGAGTGACTCTAACACTATTTGATAGCCCAAAAGCAATATGAAATTTTATTGGTTTACTATTTTCATTTTAATTTTTCCGTATCGCACAAATAATTTTTATTGGAATTAAAATTTGAAACTGATTGATAAATGTATACCAAAGAAAATTTAGATATTCTCACTTATGGGAAATAAGCATCGAAATTCTGATTTTTTAGCATGTTTCAATGAATTACGCTAAGCGTGCAATTCTCTTCGGTGAGACGTATTTCTCTTTAGTACTTAAACTCAATCATTTTCTAGAAAGCTTTTAAATGCAACCCAATTATTATACCTACATTTAAAAAGTTACTCGTATATCATAAATATAATTTGTCTATAATCAAATTACAAAATTTCTAAAAGCTCTCAAAAAATTCCCTAACGCTTTGCATTGCTTTAAAATATTTCAACGCCACTTATACAGGTTCAAATCAAATTTTAAAATATCAAAATATTACGTAACATGAATTCTAGAAAACCGATTAAATGTTATATGATTTAAATTCATTTCCACCAGTTATTCATCAAAATACAAACGCACGTTTATAAACATATTTAATTTAAAGACGACAACATTTGATTATATTAGGTATGCTTTTTACGAGATATATCGTCGTCAATCAAGAGAAAATCAGTTTTGTTCGCTTTCGTTTTTATTATATTTTATATTTTTGAGGAAATAATCTCCCCCTTCTGCGTTATAATGTGAGTGATGATAACGTAACACACTAAAAATGAATAAACTGAAAATGCAAACTCTCTACTAAAAATAATACTATAAGTGTATAATAAAAATAAATAAATAAGAAGAATGTACCACTTACACAGATATCATCATCATTATTTTCAAATAAATAAATAAGAAAAAAAAAAATAAAAATAAATGAAACCAATCTATCTCAGATTACCTTCAAGCATTCATTACAAATTCCGTTTAATATTTCTCAACATTTTCCCTTGCAGTATACTACTGTAGTATTTTCAATTTATTTTCCTGTACTTATTTTACATCAACATATTTTCCAGTTTTCTTGAAAAATATACACATACACATACGCATCTAAATACGAAAGAAATCGTTGATGGATGTTATACATTACGGTACAATGTTGGTGGTTATTTTGTCTGTTTCTTAGAAGATGTTTAGTTGTTTGTCTCCTGGAGAAAGAAAATTATGTATACATACATACAAAGAAAAAAAATAACTGATATGCTTGAAAGCTTCTAATTTTTTATAATACGGAATGTAATTTTGAAAATTTTAATAATCTTTAAAACATAAAAAAAAATCTCAAAACATAAGTCGGTACTTAGGTAAAATTTATGTTAAATTGATATTTGATTTTTTTTTACTGTAACACGAACCTACAAAAAATTTATGTTACTAAGCTTTGTAAAATTCTTGATAAATTTAATTTATTTGGAATAAATGATTCAGTGTTGTTGTGACCTGTTCTCTGAAAATTATCGTTTCTGAAGAATCTGTAGGTCCACCTAGCAATAACATTGTGGAATCTAATTAACAATTTGACTAAATTTCAAAATGTTACAATATATCTAAATCTTCACTATATCGCTGTTAAAACTGGGACTTTCCATCTAAACGAACTGAGTAAGCACCCATCATAATCAGAGCCGATCGAATCACCTACCTAGTAAATTCTAGACTGAATTTGTTCTTCCAGCAAGCTCCTAACATAACTCATTTCGTTTCACAAAACAAAACAAACAACTAAATGCTAAATGTTAACGTATGTATGTTGCTTAATGTACTAAAACAAGTTATAATCATGACGATATTCTAAATACAATTTTGTCTTCTTAATTTTATGTAAATTTTTTCATTTAAAGATATTAAATTATTTATAAGACTAAGGAAGCAAGAGTAACAAAACAATGTTGAACAATAACAGTATAAAGCGTTGTTCATTAGTAAACGAGTAATAATAATATATAGCAACATATTTCTGTTACCAACCGCACCCATACACCATCTTGTAACATATTTAAAAGGATTATTTGGTGCTTTTATTATTATTATTTTATATCTTGTTCATTCTCCTTCCCGGAGATAATTTTTTCCAACCCGGGTTGAAAATTTTGAAATAAAATTAAAAAAATTAAGAAAATATTATTATAATAAAAATAAATAATAAATTGTTGAAGTAAAAAAAAAAGAAGAATAAACAAGTCATTTTAATGGTTTATGTACGGCTTCACTCATCCTACTCACTATAAATACTCGATTAGGGGGTGTACATACTAAGGAGGCGTAAAAAATGTTATTACAAGAAAATGAATTGGTTGAATTGGGTGTTGATTATACAATTTGAATATATATTCGGTATTTAAATCAACTGATGTGTTAATCTGGGTACATAAAATCCACTTTTGGTTTATAATGCGAGAACAATACTTTTTTTGTATAAACAGTTTGAGGTAATAATTTATCTAAATATATTACTTTACGCACTGTATACGAACACCATCATTTAAAATAAATTAAATTAGCTATTTTATAGTATGTAGGTAAAGTAAATAGTCGTTTTGTGAATATCTAATTTAAAAAATCTAATATTATAATCACACTACTGAGACAAGCTTAAAATATTAAAAACCCCCAAAAAAATATTTTTTCGAGTAATTTAAATTTAAAAGCTTAGAAGTGGAATATAAAATTCAACCTAAAACTAGCAAAAAAAAGAACGAAACCACCATTGTATTGTTATCATCTTCAAAAATCATAAATCAAATGAAACTATTGTGAATTATTCATAGCATAATAAATCTATTGTATATTTTGTGATATTTATAGTTGAACATTCTAGTACTCGTATCTGTATATAGTATAAAGAGAAAAGTGTTATGCCAACAAATTTTTATTATTAAAACTAAAGTTTAGAGCAAAAAATTTGTGTTATTTATATAATGTACTAACGTATAAAACAATGTATAAGTGATATATTCGTCAGCTAGTAGATAAGGTAAATATTTTAATTTTATACACATATATAAGGTGGGATACGAGCAGCGGTAGAAGATTGAACACATTATTGTCACAATATAAGACTAAAGCACTGAAGTGGAAAATATCACAAAATAATGTTTGTTTATTTCCAATTTTAGTTGGTCTCAGCTCATGTGAAAAATTGAAAAAATAAATAGTTTTGATGAGTTTACATTTTGCATTTGGTGATAAAAATGAATAAGTTTATGGGTGTATAATTGGTTTCCTACAATCCAAATATGTATAGTCTTAATTTTTCGATGGTGTCGTCCCTGATTTTCTAATTATGCAAAATTAAAAACAACCTACAATAACGTAAAGCAAACTAGGTCATTTCAACTGTATTGATACATGAGGATTTACAGCCTTAAATTTTTTAAACCGCAGTTTTCATCATGAAATATTGTAACTATGCTAATATTGAAATATCCGGATTTTGTAATTCTTTCATCTGCCATCCCACCATATGTCTGTCTCTTTTGTTATCCGAATACATAGTTCAGGTCTTGGAATATTTTGCGCAAAGGTTTGAACCTCCACCTGTATAAAATATAGTTGAGTCAGTACATCAAGCCAAATTATCATTTGTTGCACCGTATATTCAATGAACACCTCGAAGCTGACACGAATTTTGGCCACAGAATCATCTTCCCGGAAGTATCTTCGAGGCAGATAAAGAACGATTAACCGTCAAAATTTAAACCAAAAAAATACAGTTTTCTGACAGTTCAAATGATCACCTTTGTATAAAGGGATATCAGAAAGCAAACGAAACTTGGTCCCATAACATTGAGGTGTGAAAGTAAGCGAGAGTGGTTGGATGACAAAAGAAGTATTTCTTGGGTATATTTTTAGCATATTTACGAAAAACAAACCCTAAGAATTAATCTAAAAAATGTATGCCAGCTAAAAAACTTAGCTTCAAAGAATTTCAAACAACATAGTCAAACATCGTTACTTGATAACATAAGGGTTTTCAATAATGTCAGAAGAAAATAAACCGATCCTCTAACTCAACCAAACCATTTTGAAGAATTTCTCCGATTGCTACCGATTTCGACCTTTGATAGCTTCAACAGCTATTCCTGCTCAGATGCATAATCACCTGCCGTCTCAACAGCGCCTGTAATGAATTTAACAGCTTCTTTTAGTGCTGCATTGGATTTGTTAATACCAGGAAAAAACAAACGTGGATTGGCTTCGGGGAAAATGTTCTATCATTGCATATATCTATCCACCAAAATAGCAAAGGACTCCGCTGTGCAGTTGTATAAATAAGTTGAAAATGCAACAGACCTCAAATTTGTATGTACCTGGCGAAAATCTGAATTACTATAATGTACCCGTAGAATTATTATTAAAAATTTTAATTTATTTTCATAAAGAAATTCTGTATGATAGATCCCGAAAATCAAGGTGTCCAAATGTGTTGGGATCTCTAGATTATAATTGTAGATCTAGAGAGTGCCAATTATTATTTTTGGATAGATATTACTAGTGAATGAGTGGAATGCCAATAAATATCAAAAAATGTGAAAATTGTTTCAGACGCGAAAGAATCCGCCTTGAAAACGTCAGAAATATTAACTTGTTACCAAGGTTATTATCATCTTATTTTGATATTAATATTCAACTTCACAAGATATTCGTTTATTTGTTTGGTCAAGAATAAATCTGATGTTTCGGAGATAAAATCATAGAATGCGTGGAGATGATGAAGACAAAATTTGGGAAAGCACCAAGGCACTTCGTTCCAGAGGTGGCAATATACCATATGAACCAACGGCTACAAAATTTCAGCTAATAGTGCCGAAAATCGAATGCTATTTGTTTGATATGGGTATTAGTAGACGTTTTATAGACACTCTCTCCAGTTTGCATAAATAGTTCTGAGGAAAAGCTGTAAATCCGCAAACCAAATTTGGAACTGATTACCTGTAGAACAGGTATGAAAACTCCACCATACGAAAATATGTAGCAACTCATCAGAAAGAAAGTCTGATTTGTTTCCGAAAATTGGTTGGGCTATTCCGACAAACTGGTAAGTGTCTTTGGCAACCCTGAAATTGTATGGTATAGATTCCATTCTATTAGCAACACACAACAAACATTTTATTTTGACGTTTAAAAGAATAATAATTGAGGTTAGAAATTGATTTTGTGTATACGGGTGTGTATTGAAGTTATTAGTTAGTTTCCTTAGTTAACTATGGAAACATTGTCTTTGATTCACATTCGAGTAACGACGAAATTCTTAAAGGAAATGCTGAGAGAACAGAGAATTTCTGGGAATAAATAGTGCACACTTACAATTCTTCCAATTGTAAAATTACGACATTTCAAAAATTATGTAAAGCCATTTTTGATTTGGATATTCATATTTGCCGTCCGGGACAAAATGAGTTAAATGTGGGAAAACAAGTATAATGATCGGATTATGGTTTCTTGGAAACAGAAAAACAATTAAGTATTTAATTTAGAACGTTGAACCATTAGTTGTTTTAGAATTTTTATTTATGTAGATCAAAAGCTAGACAACTTAAGTGTGAAAATTCTACAGCTTGGGTGGTCATAAAAACTTTTCACGTATTCTTTTGCGGCTTAATGTTTCCAAATGAATAAGTTTGAAGATAACAACTAATACAATTATTTTGCCCCTAATTTGTTAATCATCACTTAATAATAATCTAACCTTGGGGTCAACATAAATTCCCGCCAATAATATCTCGTTAACGAAGATTTTATTTCTGTTGGGAGGATATTTGAGATTTTTCCTAAGTGAAATATTACGCTACCCCCATTCCATATAAAATTGACCGGACATGGACATCTGCAAAAATCAATATGTTGAGAAAACACATTTAAAGTTTGAGTTAAGTTTTTTTAAAATACTTTGAATTATTGTACATATTGCATAATGTTAAACTTTTTAATTACATTGAATTTGATTATCAATTATGCATCAAAGGTATTAATTTAAACAGAAAACAATCCAAAATATAGCTTTATTTGAATAAATTGTAAGGTAACTAATTTTACCATTCGACATATTAGCCGCATTTCTTGACGTTTGATCTGGATCCAGATCAGATCGTCTCACGAAACGACACTAAAATGCTTAAAACAAACAAACACCAAATTTCAATGTTCTGTCTCGTTTCGTTTTCGTACTATATTCATCATATTCTATGTCGCTTTTCATTTTGTTCAACAACATTTTTTATAGCCGGACTAATTTTTAGATCAGCATTTGTGATCCAAAATCAATGTTTGATTAAATCTTGTTGCGTCACATATAAATTTTGAACTGATCCAAATGCGTCAAGAAATGCAGCTATTGTTTCGAAAATAATGAAGATTTTGAAAATTTAATTAGATTGTAAGGTAAAACGCTTCAGATTCTGGAACGAATAGCAGTAAGTAATTCCACATAAATATGTTTGCCTACTGTGTACATGGTGTAGGTAGAGTATAGTGCACAAAACAAAATGCAGTGGACAAAAAACCTAGCGTACATTTTGGCAGCACTCTGCACACCTCGGTTACAAAAAAGATACACCCATTATTGATGTAGGCTGCAATCGATTTCATGATATGAGTCAACCTTGAAATTGTATGGTAGGTCCCATTCTATTAGGAACGCCAAACTGTTGATCGAAGTGACATCCTGGAGTGGGATTTTGCACAAAAGGCGAGAAGAGAGTTTATCTCTCTTTTTAAAAGTATAAGTTTTTACTCCATTTCATTCGGTATATGTCGCCTTTTCTATTGCGATCTCAGTCAATTATATTATATATATAAGAGCTATCTCCTTTTCTCCGCTTCGACCACGTACCTTCGTTGGTGAGAGACACAGACGAATGATAGTTGAAATAGAATATCATTTTATTTTAGCTAGTTGAGATCGCATTAATAAAATATATTTCTACTAAGCGAAATAGTGTTCATATTTAGTTTAAGTAAAAGAGAAACAAACACGCTTCTCGCTTTTTGTGCAAAATCCCAGTCCTGAGCGAGTGAAATATCCTTGACAGAAAAACACCTTTTCACACTTCATACTGATTAGACGTTATACTGATTTATTTACATTTAGTGCTTTCAACACCTCGAAGAAACAACATGGGATCGAATGACATTTAACTCATTGAAGATGACACCTGATCGATAGTTGGGTTTGGCCGATTAGAATTCGGCAATTGAGAGCTTAACACAAATTATCGAGTGAGATAATTAACATTATCAAGCGTGGTTGTTTATATTGTGCTTTTATTTTTTAAGAAAGAATTGATTTCTTTGAAGTCCATAAAAAATTCTTTCGTATGTACATACGTGTACATATATCCCACGAAAGAACAGCGCGTACTTTTACTCCTAGGGTTCTAAATAAAACGGGCCTTACCTACTTCTTTAATTTTTCAGTCAAGACAAAAACAGAAAGGTTTTAACATTCCTTCCATAAAGCCTTTAAATTTTAGCTTTTCTAACCCGTTTGGCGTCATTACTATATTAGAAAATCTGAGTAGAAAGTGAGCTTTGTTGGGTTGTTTAATATTTTGACGCCAAAATTAATCCTTAGCGCTAAAGCGGCTATTTTTATTGTAAGCTAAACATTTTTATAAGTAATTTTTGTAAGTGCCTAGGTTAAACAATAATTCAACAATAAAATTCAAATCAGAAAATTCAGCTATGATAACAACAAAAAAAATTTTTTTTTACGAAATTATAAATACAATTTAAATCATTTATCATATTTTTTACTTGAGCTGAGCTTTTCCTTGATTAAGCTTTAAAAACAATTTTTTTTTTTTTCGATTTAACATAATTAAACTGTTCTACTGAAAAATATGATAACGTTTATTTTTAAATTGTGTTTTTGGGGAGAAACCCTAAAAAATAAACAAAATTAAATTAAACATTTTTTGTTTGTTACCAAATAAATTAGTTTTTATTGAAAAATGATGGAAAATGGAAAAATACAATAGCTATATAATAGATGTATCGTATTGTCATAATGATCGAAATAGGTATACTATTGTAGATGTTCTATATTAAGGCAGAATAAGAAAAAGAAGAACTATTTAGATACAAATTGAAAATTATAAGGATTTATTACTTTCACTGGGAATTCCAATTGGATATTAGGATTTTGGAAAATTATTCAATCGATACAAAATTTATATAAAATATTGCTTTCGTATTTTAAAAGATAAATTAAGCATCTTTTAGTCGAAATGATTGATTGATTGACTGATTGATTAATTATAGAGACACCTCAATCGAATTACAAATGGGATTTTATAGTTGTTCGATTATAATAATTAAATTTTAGGTTGGAGCTACATATTTTATAAACATTTTTCATGGTGTAACACTTTTTCATAAACTTTAAGTCCTCAAAACACTAAACATACTCGAAATGTTAAGTGCGTTTTATGTGCACGATGAACATATTTATAATCGTTGCTTTCTTGATTGCTGAAAATATTCTCTATGATAATAAAGTGTACACAAATTTTAAATGTTGGCGACATAATTATTTATATTTTTTTTTGTTTAATTTAATTACTCATACAGCGGTATACAGAAACAACATCACCTATTCACATACAAATAATGACATTAGCGTCATAGTTGAAGTGAATTTTTTTTTATCGCATCAGCGACTCTGAATTTATTTTTGTGCTTTCATTCATTTTATTTTTACTTATCTCGTTTTGTCTACGATTTTAATTTTCCCACTGTAACGAAGTTATAATGTGTAAGTATTGTAGCCATCCAGGTTACCAGAACACCGAAACATCGAATAAAAAAACATTGCGTCCGCCTTGCTATCCTACCATCTTTTCGATCCGCCAGTCCCATATTTTTGTTTTAATTTTGTTTTCCCATTCTCACAAATATTAATAGCTTTGGCCGAAATTTTGCGCAAAGATTGCGGTAAAACCGAAAACTGCCAAATAGGGTTTCTCAAAAAAGATCGAGCTTTTTATTTATTAATTTCAAAATTTGAACTAAATTAAAACCTTCCGTGTGATTTTACAAAAGACAGTAAAAAATTTGACTATTTTTCGAGGTAATACAAGGACAAACCCGCGTGTAAAATTTAAATTTATAAATGTTATCAAGAGTTTGGCTCATTGTCATAATTTAAATGTCATTTTACTTTATTATATAGAAATTTCATTCAATTAAACAAAAAGCCAAATACATACCCCAGTTTGTCATGTTAACATAAGGATAATACACAGGCTAACAGGTGTCTTTAAGACAAAATGAAAAGGTTACCGTGTAACATGAAATTTAACCTCCCGATTCATAAAATTGTGTTCGTTTATCTGCTAATTTTACCAAAGTGGCGAATTTTTCGGGTAAATTTGTAAATTTATCTGCAATACTAAACTTTGTTGAAGGCAAATAGCATCGTTAACATTTCCAAAAAAAAAAGATCATCTAGTAGCCTTTAAATCTAAATTCTTTCTATGGCATTGACTGAAATTTCAATGATATGTTGATCGATAAACTATACGTAAATTGCTTTAATGGAATCGTTTCTGAAGGTATTATTTCCGAGTACGGCTACTCGTATATACCATACATACATTTGTACCAAGTTACTATAGGACGCCCTTAAATGAAATCACGTTGTTAGAGCAGGAGGGGTGGGGTATGAAGGGTATCTAAGGAAAGTGACAATGTAACACTGTTTGTATTTATGACTATAGCAGTAATGAAAGAATTATCTTATTAACGGTGTCATCTGAACAAAAGACACACCCCATTGAAAAAGAAATATAGAGATGTATAATATGGAAATTAATAGAACTATTCTTCTTAAATGTGGTCAGATGATGAAATCTATGATGAAATGTGGTGGTTAAAGGATTTATATGACATGAAAATATGGCGGCAAATAATTGAAGTGATACAAACAGGAATTTAACCTCAAAACAATCGAAATATTATAAATGTTACAATAAAGTGTCGCGATGTATTAATAGAGCGGGAGCCATGGTATAAAAATATCTAACGAAGAGGTTCAGTCTAATTCTGAATATCGCAATTAAAAAATTGTTACTGGTTGACTATAACCCGCAGTTTAATCTTGAAATTGGATAAAAAATTCGATTTTTAAAAGAAACGAAGAGTTACAAGATACAGTTTGTTTTATTTTTATTCAACTTTAAGCGTATTTTGCTGACCAAAAAATTTAATTCGAATAATTTTTGGCTTTATTTTGTTCCCAAAAACATAACCAATTTAATTTAATTGACAATAGCCAACCTTTCGAAAAAAAATATAAATTTAATATATATTATGACATCTAGTGTCATGTATCATAACCAAAACAAGAGATTTTCCGATCTTCCTTTTTTTGACGCCCATAGTGTAGTAAAATCGAAATTAACATTTTTTGTCTTTTGCTCTCCTGAAAAATTTGAAATTTTGAATTATGTCACCAATTATTTTGTTGAATTGAAAATAAGAGAAATAACAATTAGGCATCTGGTGTCAGATGGTACAACAAAAATTAGGAATGAATTAAATAATTTAAACATTTTGTTTGAATTATTTAATTCGTCTGTCGCGAGCAATTGTTGCTGTAAAATTCTCATAGAAATGCGACTAATGTTATTCTTGCGGGGATTTATCCTATGCAATTGTTGTTGAAAATTTGTCAAAGAAATACGATTTTTACTGTTTTCAACAATTTAGCAGCATACCACAATTTTTAGATTACATATTTTTCATTTTAGTCGACCCGATTTTCCATTGAATTTTTTTCAAACGTATTTGTTTATATTGAATCTACAAAATTCAGACTTTTTAAACGTGATTTCATAATTTAGCCGTGTACCTCTTCATCACATTTTTTTTTTATTCCACGACTCGCCATTCCTAAAATAAAATAAAACAAGCTCAATATTGATTTAAATATATTTTTATAATTTACATAGTTTTACATCAAAAATTACAGAAGAGAGAAAGAAGGGCTATGGAAATATATCTTATAAACGTAATATATGTCACCCTTTAATAGATCTTCAATTTTTTTAATCCAGTTTCCGCGTTCACTCCGCATTAGATTTGAGCGGTGGCGGAAGACGATACAAAAACGCCACTTTATAAATAGTTGTAAAAAATGCAGCACCTAATAATGGTCCAACAATGTAGATCCAGAGATGTTGAAAATGATTGTTATATAACGCAGGTGCGACAGATCGAGCTGGATTCATTGAGGCGCTAGAATAAGGTGCCGCGCATTCGGCCAGTGCCCAAATTGTCAATCCAAACCGGATTGCTACTGAATCAAGATGGCCAACGTTTTTTGGGTGATTTACACCGCAAACAACTAATGCTAAAATTCCGGTGATAGCGAATTCGACAAACATACCTTGTAATGGTGATAAATTTGGATTTATTTCACTTGTGCATATACCATTACCAATCATACGCGCGGATTCCAAACCTTCTGGTGTCACCCACATTAATAATGAGTATCCCAGTAAGGCTCCTATCAATTGCGCGACCACATATACACAAGCCGTTCTAATCGGAATTAACTTTAAAATTACACAAGCTAATGTTACTGCCGGATTCAAATGTGCTTGCGATATACATCCAAATGCTTGTACGCCTATCATGACTGCTAGGCCGAATGAAACACCAATACCTATAAGAGCAGAATTACGAGCTTCACCGAGCCCAAATATGCATCCCATACAACCTACAAATAGAAGAATGGCAGTACCTAATATTTCAGCAAGCGCCAGGATAAGATAGTTGATAATTGCTTTATTCATATCTGTAAATAACTAAACAAAATCGAATACATATCTTAGTAAATGCAAGAATCTTGTGGTAAGCTATGATAAACCTTACGTTGTACTGTATCCAAACGTTTGAATAATAGTTTTGACGTTTAATTATTATTTTCTTGAATTTTGTTTACCTAGGTCTACTTAGTTAACGTCCTCACTAGAAAAATTTATTGATACTTTCTCTCATGATATTATTATATTTTAGGTTCGTCGTAAAATAACTTAAACTGATGTATTTCCCTATTATGATAGTTGTTGCAAATATTAATCGAGCAATTGGCAAAAGATCATTATTTTTAACAAATGGAAAGGCTAAGATCAAAAAATAAAAATTAAAATAAGGCAACAAATTTTATTTTTATGTTTTTATTCCACATACATACTCGAAAACTATCTATAGTACCTTTTTTGGTAATTCCGCAACAGAAGAACTTGACGGCTTAACAATTTTTAGTAATTTTTGGAAAAAAGATGAGAAAAAATTAATCCCGTCAAGTTCTTCTGTTGCGAAATTACCAAAAAAGTTACTGTCGAAAGTTTCCCAGTATGTGCCATTAGAGTTAAGGTGGGCGCATATCGAAAGAAGTTTAGCCTATTGCGGTAATTTTTTTAAATTTTTTTTTGTGAATTTATATCAAAAAGTTTCAATAAACTAACCGCGATTATTTTTGTTCGGACACCACATTGGAAATGCGCCCACATTTAATACGTTCTTATTTGTATAAACATTCTGCGGAACATAAAAAAAATTACATATTTAATTGTAATAAAATGCATATAAGAGTTAAAAATTAAAAAAGCCAAAACATAAACTTAAAAGAAATAGCTTCCTGAATTCCTGATAATTTGCAGATAGTTTCAAAATTAGTATAATTTACACAAATATACATGTATTGACAAAATCGATGTCATAATAGAAAATATCAGAGATTTTCCATGGTGGAGGAAACAGTAATAAAAGCATAATAATAAACTTTTATGAAGTAACGTTGTTAGAATAACGTATAATAGCTGTACTACTAGTAAACGTTTTTCTAAAAGATTGTCAGGTTTTATTTTTTCCTCAAATTTAGCCGCTAATTTTTTGGAGTCCTTTTCGCACCCAGGATACGGACAATGTTATAAAACATAATAACATTCATAATACAGAGTTCGAACTTTGATTATCATGGCGAAATCGTAACAATTGGTAAATCATGGGACTATGAATAATAAGAAGCTGATTCTCAAAATAAAAAAATTGCTTAAAACAATCAACAGGTTGAGGAAGGCATCTAGAAGTTTCGATTTATCGCAGTTAATGGCTGCTATGAATCAGAAGATTGAGCGACAGAACGAGTGCGACGTCGAAAATGAAACACCAGAAACGTATAAGTACAATAATTCAACGTCAGAAGGTTAAAAGATAAATAAATACAGAGGAAACGAATGGGAGTTCAATAGGTTCTAAAATTTACAGAAGGAATTTATTTAAACGGATAATTATTTAAAAGCACTCTCTTTAAAATTAAACCCACCAAGATTTGACTAATCAAAGTAATTGGGATGATATACATTGTGCCGGAGTGTTAATTGTGGCCCTTAAAGGGAAGTAGAGGAAACATTACAACTAATCTCTGCCCAAGATCGCAACGTTTATATCGAAATAATGAATGTGGGCCGTAAATACGGCACTGATTAAAAGGGAAAGGAGAATTAAGGAGAGAGATCAAGTGGAGAGTAAACATTGCCAAGAAGAAGGAGGGAAAATTTGCAATGAAGTTGTTAAATTAGGAAGAAACAGCTTGAAGCAGCAGAAGCTGATTCTCAGAGCTATTAGCACGAGACATTGGCAGCTTAATAATCACAGCCGATGTTGATGGTACAACAAGTGCAGTAAGAAGACACAAAGAGAGTAAATATTGGGAGAACTCATATTTAACATGAACTGCTGATCGCAGTTTTGTGATGGATATTGGAGAAGTATTAACTTGTGATAATATCGATTTCGCACTTCAAGTTTACAACCGGAGGCGAATAATAATAGATCATCGAAAGAAATTGCCACCGAATTCGGAAACAATTGCCAAAGAAACTATGATCCGGAAAGCCTTACAAAGTACCGATTAGTAGTTAACCATAGTTCGTAGTACCAACCACATGCAAGCGCAGAGAGAAAAAGTAGAAAACTCATGCAAGAGTGAACCGAAGATATAACCAAGGCAGAGGAAAGTGCTGCACAGTAACGGGAAGGACCACAACGATAAAACATCCTATTAATACAAGAAAATCGCGAATCGCGCCGAGATCCAGGAAGTTACCATTGGCAAAACTGTCTATGGAATTCACCGATTGTGTTAGTAGAGAAGAAGGACAATAATTGATGGTATTTGGAAATATTATTGGGTGTTATATAATTCTCAACTTTAGTTCTGCAAAGCGGTTATTGCCAAATGGAACTTGTAGACTGTCGGTAGTGGAATGAAAAATGTTACAAATGTATGGCAGTAAAGGGTCTCGCATGACAAAGCTGGTGGACCTTGAAACAAAGCTATGTCGATACACCATTCGAGTGGATAATATATATCAAGAGCGGTAATAAATATGTGACAGTAAAAATAGGCGAGGCATTAAAGCCGAAGAATATTAAGGCTCTAATTCGCAATCAAAGTGTATTAGCTCCCTAAATGTTTTTCTGGCATTTTTTCAATTTTATACAGCGAAATAAAACCCCACGTTTCAATTTCATCATTAGGTTATAGGAATTTGAAAATACTCTGGAAAAGGAAGGTTTAATTTTAAAATTAGAATGAAAATCTCCATTTTCCAGAAAATTTTATAATTAAATTTTCCTCTTCTAGGAAAATCAAGATTTAATTTTTTGCGTAATCTCTCAAAAATATCGGATCTTATTTCTCTATACAAAAATGAAAACGCCTTAAAGAAATCTGGCATTAATGCGCTTTAATTGTGATTGAAAGGCCTAATTTTTTTCGGTCATTTAGTTCCTTATTTCATGGCACCCTCATCGGCCCGACATTGAGCAATGACAATGCAGGTTCACTACCGTACCTTAGCGATGAGTTTTGATCACAAAATGGATTTTGAAAAATTAATTATACCTGTGGAGGAAAGGTGGATTTTGTTGAACCAAAAATGAAAACAGTACCATAGCAAGGAATTAAATAAAAATAAAAATGGAGGTGTGGCCAACACACGACTTTCTTTTACGAACAGAGAATTTTGAGAAATTTTATTTTTTTTTTTAATTTTTTTTGTTTTTCAAATTAATTCTTATCCAAAGTAGTCGCAGCCTAATACGGCAGCACCAGATAAACAAAAACACGTTAATTAATGATACACGTATAGCAGGAAATTATTACAAACTAAGGGTGTACATGTACATATAGACATTCCAGAGTATGAATAAGTACTATATGGATAAAGAGGATGTACACAAACAATTTTTTGTAATTAAACTTTATTTTTTGTATCAACATAAAATTAAAATTAAAGAAATGGTTATAAAAAAATTATTCTAACATATAAACTACTCCACAAACAACTTAACTATATTCATGTAAATACATACATAATTATGCATCTATATACAGAAACACAACATACACAAAATTATGAAAGAGCATCATACTATGCTACACACAAAAAAAATATGCTTTTCACAAAAAATATGTTAAATTTAGTTTTTGTAAATTAAAATACAAATCTAGACAAAGTTTTCGAAATAAAAGCAAAAAGAAACCCCCCAACACATAATCGTTAATGTAATTGAATATTTTTGACTTAATTTAAATACAAAATAATAAATGCTAACAAGGCATCATCCAGAGTAGTGGCAGTGTATGCTTACTTGTAAATGTCGCAAAAAAACTGTTGTACTGTAAATTATATACTACTGTACATTTACACAGCACTACTTGTGATATTTAACTAAAAACTCATGGCAAAAAAAAATCATGTATGCAGACTTTTTTTTATGGCAAATATTTTTATTTGATTACAGATAACATTAAATTAAATTATTTTTCCAACTTGGGGAATTTGTTTTGCCTACTGCATATACATACATGAACTAATTACATAAATAAACTTTTTTATATGGTTATTTGATTTTCAAATTACGGTTGATTATTTTGAAAGGATATTTTGCTTACGGTCATGGAATGAGAGGGAAAAATATTAATGTTCAAATGATATAAAGTAATCTGACTACCAAAGTTTATACTTACAACCTAGGCAGAATAAACAATTTAGTCACTGCTTTCGCAAAAAACGAAAGAAATGGTCAATACCTGTTTTTAATTAAATTCGAGGATTTTACGACCAATATCACCTCTATTTCATGAACAACAGTATTACTTTCTTTTAAAGCTCAAGGATGTATTGTTGGTTCTAGTACCTATTGGAATTTTCTGATTGTTGAACTGGAACGAACTAGCCAGCTGATTGATATTTTGTGTTCTACTAATAGATATGGAATATGTGTGTATAGATATGTTCAAACTTTTCAACTTAAAAACAAACCAGACATTTTGTAAATCAACAAAAACAATATTAATGCCTTTTTCGATAAAACGAATCGTTCTCATGAAACGTACCCTCGAATATAATTATTTACAAAATGATATTCGCTAAATTTCTTAAATTTAAAAATATGAATAAAATTATCACTAAGCAGAGCTCAACGTTTGTATATTATCACGACTGTAATAAACACAACTTTTGTATGGCATGAGGATTTCATTGCAACAAGCGAAGAACATAATTTTGATTTTGATAGATGGGTGAACAATTTGCATATTTTGAATCTTCTATTTAGCTAGCCTAAGGGCCGGAGCAATATTTTGAAAATTATAACCGCAATAAAAAATGAAATTGCTTAGTAACACGTTCATCGTGGACATCGTTTACCAAGTTCTACAAACAAATAAATTCGAAAGTGGTTAAAACTAAAGAAGAACAGCCAATACCCTAAAGTTCACCATTTAGTGTTGACGGGTGCCGTGACATATGCGCCAAGGACGTCGCTCCCAAATTTTTCTACAGGTCATGTCTCTTATAAAGGGACATAAAATTACCCAGAAAATTTTCAGGAATAATATCAGAGTACCCTGTAAAAAACTGAGCTTTTATAAGGGAATTAGGAACGAAAAAAAAATCAAACTTTGCATATAAAACAAAAATGTTAAATGTTGTGTTCAATTACGATCCATGAGATGTTATAACAAATTACGAAAGCACGAATTCTAACAAAGTTCGGTTCGCTCACTGACCAGGATATAAAAACAATATAATAATTTGTTATCACATTTCATTGTGAAAAGAGACAAATGTCCAATTTTTCCATAAATTTGGGAAAGGTACGTTGATGACATGAGAAGAACCAGGCTTGCAGAACCCTCAAATTCAATAATTAAAAGGATGTTATGACGTTTACGATAGAAACGCAAGAGATTGTTGAGCTACCATTTCTTGGCGTAGTGGTGTGCAGAAAGGAAACAATTTTCATTTTTAAGATACTTTTTAAGAAAAGTCTACATTCTACGATCTGTGTATTACTAATGAGTCGTATGATTCGGTACACGGCAGACGAATTTTGATATTTCATCATTTTGACTGTTTTGACTTATTTCTTTCTGAGGGATAGATTGGACTGCGGTCTTCGTGATGAAGGACTACGGCGAACACTGGTTGGAACAGTGAAGATCGGCTAAAGCTGCATTGAACAATCAATTGGAAATTCACCATAAAGTGAAAGTACACTTAATACACAAAAACTGGCAATATTTCATAATACCAGTACAGTATCTGGGATGAGCAAGAATTTCTCAGTGGTTTCGATGAAGTAATTCAATAAATACGGTTTTCGCCAATGCAAAGACAAGTGCAAGTTTCAAACAATGGCTGGCATTGGGCCGACCGCATTAAATCGTAAATTGGACCATCCTCATACATCGTCCGTTTGGAATTTAGACGAGAAGGCAGAAGGCGTCTAAGACTTGTCTGACGATATTTTGTTATTGTAATTAATGTAATAATTTTGTATATAAACCATAAATTTATTAAATAAAATATAGTAAGAATACAGCTATCAAAGAACTACATTCGATTACCCACGGTAAGCAGAAAGTAAGTTTACAAAGGTAACCTACGGTTTAAATTGGCTTCGCCATACCGGAAGCTGTGCTAAGGTGGGTTTCCTCAAATGAAATGAACGATGTTATCGCAATAAAAGGGTTAGATTTTTCAGTGGTCCAAAGCTGCCGCTGCCGCAATAAATATACATGAACTAGCTGCGCTAAAGAACCTAAACCCTCACTTCGTTTTTTTAAGTTTTTGTCTACTTAGTGATTATATCGAAATGTCGGCGTTACATTCCCTCATCGTTACTGTCGGTTGCATATTCTAGGGACCCAAAAATAAAAAACGGTTAAGTGAAAATTGGGGAGAATCATTAAAACAATATCCACAGAAAGAAGGAAATTTCTTTATGTCAGCATTTATTTGTAGCATTGTAAAACTTGTTAACTAATTAAATTTAACAGTTTGGCAAATCTAGATAAGATGAAATTGAGATTGGTCCGTCTTGCAAATCACTGAGTAGAGCTTTGGCGAATATAATTTCTTATCTGACTGTTGCTAGATGATAAAAATTTTTTATATTCTTAAATAAATAAATTTATGAATAAAGTAGAGCAATGAGAATAAAATGTATGGGTAAAAAAACGAATAAAAATAGGACAAAAGATAAAACTACGAGTAAAAATAAGCAACAAAATAGATAAAAAAAGCACAAAAATTAAATTAATATTTTAAGAATTGGTATGTCATCAGCGAATTTTCCTCCCTTAATACTCTCGTCTAACTGTACAGCATTTATTTTTCATTTTTTATTGTTATGTCTGAGCATTTTATTTTTAATGTTTCTCCGTCTTGAAATGCCGTTGTTTTATTTCATTTTTATGGTTTGCAATTTTCTCAATAAAAATAAAATAAAATCATAAACAAGATGCGAGCATAAAATAAAATAAAAATGTTCTACAAAATCAACCAAATCTTGATAAAGATGACATAAAAAACAGTGATACCGGTAAGTTGGTTTAAAAACGTTGTACGCTTTAGTTTGTTGTGTACAATATTTAGGTATTTAATGTTCATCGCTTTAAAAATATCATAAATTAATCTAGATATTTACATGGATATACCCGGATGTAACAGTTAACATATAAAAAGTTTGTACGAAAGATGTAATAAAAAGAAATGTATTTCTTTTTGAATTTTTGCATAACTTTTTACATAAGCATTATGAAATTAAATGTATGTTTACAAAGTTTACATTTTCACCAGTTATTCTTTCTTTCGATGCGACTGTACCCAAAATTTCCAAAAAATATGATTTTTCTATAATATGCATATGCAAAAATAAGTGCGGCACCACAACAAACCATTTATTATTGAACAAATAAATAAAAATCAAAAATATTAATCAAAACCAATAACTAAAAATACGAGAAATTTAAACATGCTGACTGTAAGTATAATACATAAAGTAAAGTATAATTTATAATTAAAATTTTTGTTCACGCAAATACCACACAAATTATACTTCGTACATATGTACAAAAATAATAAAAACCAAATAAATTTAAATACAATTAAATTTCCCGTCAAGTGTACATATGTTTATTTTGATGAAAGCTCTCCGCCATTCCACAATATTATGGCACTGTGACGTAAAACTTGTTTATGTGAAACAAACACAACACTAAGAAATTAATAAATGAAAAACAAAAACTAATTATGCCTCCTTTTAACCACTTCATAGACTTACGTAGACGTTCTTTTAGAATTTTCATATTGTACCTTTTATATGTGTGTTGCGTTGCTATTGCAAATTCCTTTTTATTTATGTTCCTATTTCTTATACTTATATGTGTACATACTTGCTGCTTAAACACAACATCCTTGTGATATGTTAGCTTTTTAATATTGTCTTAACATGTGTGACTTTCTTTGTGTGGCAGTCCTTTATTATAACATTATTTTATGCTATCGTTTTATACGAGTATACGATGAACATTGGAAAATAGTGAAAAAAAAAAAAATAATTGTACGAGAATGTATGTATATGTTTTGTTCGGTTGGTGGTAACCAGGTGAGACGACATAAATTCATAAGAATGTTTTACATTTAAGACATGAAATTATAAG
Organism: Tipula vernalis; assembly: GCA_958295665.1. Lineage (NCBI taxonomy): Eukaryota > Metazoa > Arthropoda > Insecta > Diptera > Tipulidae > Tipula > Tipula vernalis. The sequence continues at coordinate 25,321,505 of OY282558.1, forward strand.
CGTGCTTTGCTACCTATTGAATATTATTATTAACTGGTATGAGTTTATAAGATGTTACGAACTTTATTTGGCTTATTATTTGATTTTAAAAAATATATATTTCTCTTCAGACGAAGTTGAACTCGCAGGTGATTTCCGGAATATGTTTTATAAAGGTTAATGGAATTTAAATGTTTCTCTTAATGACAGATACTGGTGAATACTGATGATATAAACTATTGATTTAATTTTTATACATTGTCTATTACACACTGAAATCCTCCTGAAGTGACAAACAAAGTCTGTTTAGAACGAAATTGCCAAACAAACTAAGGAAAATAATAACACATTTTTTTTTATTTAGAGCCAAACATACAAATATTTTAAGATTAGATATGATTTGGTGGATGGGGAAACTCAAACCCCAAAAATATCTTCAAAAATATGCTTTTACGTTTATCAAGAATGATAGTAAAATGTCAAAATTATTCAAGAGTATTTGTTTTTTACGGAGGCCTGAAAAGCTCCATAGAAAAAATGCCCGCAAACCATAAAATTTGATTCTAACTAATATTTTGGGGGACCCTGTAGAATTGCAAAATTTTACTATTTATAAGTAGAATATCATCGCCAATAAACACACATATTTTGTACTATACTACAAGTTGTTCCGTCACAATTACTCCACAAATTCGTCACAATTTCTCCCGACGATGTTTTGTCTGGTGATTTGATGTTTCCAAAATTTTAACTCGAAGTGCACTGGAATCAGTCACATTTTAAAATACTGTAAATAATTGTCCATCAATTAGAGCACTTGCAACTTAAACGCAGAAACATCCGGGATACACAATGTTGGAAGTATTGGAAACAGCTGCTTTAAAGCTCAGCGAATCATTCTTAAGATGATCTTCATTGTTTTGATTACCATTTTGGTGTAAAGTCGCATTTCGGATATACGTGCCTATATCATGTAACCTTTTAATTAAAATATTAAATTTAATATATTAATTAAATTCTAAAGAAAGATTCACACTTTAAGTATGTGGTATTGAGTTTTTAGGAAATTCAAGATTACAGCCGAATTAGAAATTAGACTTTTCCTACAGATATCCTTGAAATCAAATTTTGGCTTCGACCTTAGTAGTTTTTCCCAAAATTTTCGTACTACATATTAAATATTCATTTGCTTGTTGACAGGCTTCTTGCAATGGCGCAATAACGGTTTCCTCCTTCATATTTAATTAAGTGACGGTAATTAGATATATTGAAATAAAGTGAAATGAAAAACCAACCGCTTCATTGAAAAACCAACGGTTTCTGAAAAATGCGTTCCATACAAAAATTGTATGGTTTTGAGGAGAAACGACCATCTTAAAGGTTATTTCAAGGCCAAACTAGTTTTTTGAATAAGAAAATAAATTTGAAATATTTTTGTTCGACGAAGGGTAGCCATGTTATCCTAAGCCAAAAATTAGCAATTATGGCAATTCATATTTGGATGCTTTGTCAGCTCACATTTCTTCTATTCAATCCAAATGCGGCTATCAAGATCTTACTTGTGGTACCCTTTTAACCCATACCAATTTGCTCTACCTGACTGAGCTGAAACGTTACCTGCAGCTCGATGGGCCCTTTATAAAAATATGTTTACTTGTAAAAGTATATGTATATAGAACCCACCGAGAGATATATAAAAGTGAAAAAAACAAATTGTTTAACTTTTTTCTCGCCACTTTTGAGACAGCGATTCTCACAAATAAAAATATTTTTGTGAGGGCTCTTCAGGCCGCGTACCGGAATTTGTTTCATATAAGTCGGTTCAAATGTTACCGAAATATAAGTCTACCACCGAAATGGAGTTGATAATTCACCTAATTTGTCCTTTAAAATTACATCGAAATTTACAAAACGAACAGAAGCGTAACTGTAACTGTCATTCTTTTCGCACGATACTTCTCTACATTAGTAAAGTATAAAATACCGAATTATAGTGGGTAGTTGATAATTCAATACCGAACTTGATTTAGTACATCTCACGCTCAAAGACGGATTTACCTAGAGACTGGGTAGGCTATAGCATAGGGCGGTAGATTTTATGGGGCGGCAACAAAGTAGTCATTTGTATATCACAAACTGAAATTGATCCATAGCATTATTATGTTCAATGTTTACATCTAAGGAACTATTCACACCAATAGCGCGTATTCGAATAAACAATTTTTATAAAAAATTTCAGTCTACTTCTAAGACAAGTAGGTGTTTTCCATCAAATTAAATGACATTGAGGACATGAGCACATCTCTGAGATTTTTATTAATTGACTTAGTGTAGTACCGCTTTCAAATCATTTTTGGGAAAATTTCCTAATTTATGAAAATTTGTCATTCGAGTTCAACCCATCATAATTGAATGGCACATGCACTCCTAGGTGGCTTATTATATTCCTGATCCGGTCTATATTCCTGATCCGTTGTATATAGCCAGGACATGAGCACATCTCTGAGATTTTTATTAATTGACTTAGTGTAGTACCGCCACCAAATCATTTTTGGGAAAATTTCCTAATTTTTGAAAATTTGTCATTCGAGTCCAACCCATCATAAGTGAATGGCACATGCACTCCTAGGTGGCTTATTATATTCCTGATCCGTTGTATATAGCCAGGACATGAGCACATCTCTGAGATTTTTATTAATTGACTTAGTGTAGTACCGCTTAAAATTTCCTAATTTTTGAAAATTTGTCATTCGTGCCCAACCCATCATAAGTGAATGGCATATGCACTCCTAGGTGGCTTATTATATTCCTGATCTGTTGTATATAGCCAGGACATGAGCACATCTCTGAGATTTTTATTAATTGACTTAGTGTAGTACCGCTTTCAAATCATTTTTGGGAAAATTTCCTAATTTTGGAAAATTTGTCATTCGAGTCCAACCCATCATAAGTGAATGGCACATGCACTCCTAGGTGGCTTATTATATTCCTGATCCGTTGTATATAGTCAGGACATAAGCACATCTCTGAGATTTTTATTAATTGACTTAGTGTAGTACCGCCACCAAATCATTTTTGGGAAAATTTCCTAATATTGGAAAATTTGTCATTCGAGTCCAACCCATCATAAGTGAATGGCACATGCACTCCTAGGTGGCTTATTATATTCCTGATCCGTTGTATATAGCCAGGACATGAGCACATCTCTGAGATTTTTATTAATTGACTTAGTGTAGTACCGCTTAAAATTTCCTAATTTTTGAAAATTTGTCATTCGTGCCCAACCCATCATAAGTGAATGGCATATGCACTCCTAGGTGGCTTATTATATTCCTGATCTGTTGTATATAGCCAGGACATGAGCACATCTCTGAGATTTTTATTAATTGACTTAGTGTAGTACCGCTTTCAAATCATTTTTGGGAAAATTTCCTAATTTTGGAAAATTTGTCATTCGAGTCCAACCCATCATAAGTGAATGGCACATGCACTCCTAGGTGGCTTATTATATTCCTGATCCGTTGTATATAGTCAGGACATAAGCACATCTCTGAGATTTTTATTAATTGACTTAGTGTAGTACCGCCACCAAATCATTTTTGGGAAAATTTCCTAATATTGGAAAATTTGTCATTCGTGCCCAACCCATCATAAGTGAATGGCATATGCACTCCTAGGTGGCTTATTATATTCCTGATCTGTTGTATATAGCCAGGACATAAGCACATCTCTGAGATTTTTATTAATTGACTTAGTGTAGTACCGCCACCAAATCATTTTTGGGAAAATTTCCTAATATTGGAAAATTTGTCATTCGAGTCCAACCCATCATAAGTGAATGGCACATGCACTCCTAGGTGGCTTATTATATTCCTGATCCGTTGTATATAGTCAGGACATGAGCACATCTCTGAGATTTTTATTAATTGACTTAGTGTTGTACCGCCACCAAATCATTTTTGGGAAAATTTCCTAATTTTTGAAAATTTGTCAATCGTGTCCAACCCATCATAAGTGAATGGCACATGCACTGCTAGGTGGCTTATTATATTCCTGATCCGTTGTATATAGTCAGGACATAAGCACATCTCTGAGATTTTTATTAATTGACTTAGTGTAGTACCGCCACCAAATCATTTTTGGGAAAATTTCCTAATATTGGAAAATTTGTCATTCGAGTCCAACCCATCATAAGTGAATGGCACATGCACTCCTAGGTGGCTTATTATATTCCTGATCCGTTGTATATAGTCAGGACATGAGCACATCTCTGAGATTTTTATTAATTGACTTAGTGTTGTACCGCCACCAAATCATTTTTGGGAAAATTTCCTAATTTTTGAAAATTTGTCATTCGTGGCCAACCCATCATAAGTGAATGGCATATCCACTCCTAGGTGGCTTATTATATTCCTGATCCGTTGTATATTCCTGATCCGTTGTATATAGCCAGGACATGAGCACATCTCTGAGATTTTTATTAATTGACTTAATGTAGTATCGCCACCAAATCACTTTGGGAAAATTAGTTCTCCTTTGAAAATTTGTCATTCGTGCCCAACCCATCATAAGTGAATGGCACATGCACTCCTAGGTGGCTTATTATATTCCTGATCCGTTGTATATAGTCAGGACATAAGCACATCTCTGAGATTTTTATTAATTGACTTAGTGTAGTACCGCTTTCAAATCATTTTTGGGAAAATTTCCTAATTTTGGAAAATTTGTCATTCGAGTCCAACCCATCATAAGTGAATGGCACATGGACTCCTAGGTGGCTTATTATATTCCTGATCCGTTGTATATAGTCAGGATATAAGCACATCTCTGAGATTTTTATTAATTGACTTAGTGTAGTACCGCCACCAAATCATTTTTGGGAAAATTTCCTAATTTTGGAAAATTTGTCATTCGAGTCCAACCCATCATAAGTGAATGGCACATGCACTCCTAGGTGGCTTATTATATTCCTGATCCGTTGTATATAGTCAGGACATAAGCACATCTCTGAGATTTTTATTAATTGACTTAGTGTAGTACCGCCACCAAATCATTTTTGGGAAAATTTCCTAATTTTGGAAAATTTGTCATTCGAGTCCAACCCATCATAAGTGAATGGCACATGCACTCCTAGGTGGCTTATTATATTCCTGATCTGTTGTATATAGCCAGGACATGAGCACATCTCTGAGATTTTTATTAATTGACTTAGTGTAGTACCGCTTTCAAATCATTTTTGGAAAATTTCCTAATTTTGGAAAATTTGTCATTCGAGTCCAACCCATCATAAGTGTATGGCACATGCACTCCTAGGTGGCTTATTATATTCCTGATCTGTTGTATATAGCCAGGACATGAGCACATCTCTGAGATTTTTATTAATTGACTTAGTGTAGTACCGCTTTCAAATCATTTTTGGAAAATTTCCTAATTTTGGAAAATTTGTCATTCGAGTCCAACCCATCATAAGTGTATGGCACATGCACTCCTAGGTGGCTTATTATATTCCTGATCCGTTGTATATAGCCAGGACATGAGCACATCTCTGAGATTTTTATTAATTGACTTAGTGTAGTACCGCTTTCAAATCATTTTTGGGAAAATTTCCTAATTTTGGAAAATTTGTCATTCGAGTCCAACCCATCATAAGTGAATGGCACATGCACTCCTAGGTGGCTTATTATATTCCTGATCTGTTGTATATAGCCAGGACATTAGCACATCTCTGAGATTTTTATTAATTGACTTAGTGTAGTACCGCTTTCAAATCATTTTTGGAAAATTTCCTAATTTTGGAAAATTTGTCATTCGAGTCCAACCCATCATAAGTGTATGGCACATGCACTCCTAGGTGGCTTATTATATTCCTGATCCGTTGTATATAGCCAGGACATGAGCACATCTCTGAGATTTTTATTAATTGACTTAGTGTAGTACCGCTTTCAAATCATTTTTGGGAAAATTTCCTAATTTTGGAAAATTTGTCATTCGAGTCCAACCCATCATAAGTGAATGGCACATGGACTCCTAGGTGGCTTATTATATTCCTGATCCGTTGTATATAGTCAGGACATAAGCACATCTCTGAGATTTTTATTAATTGACTTAGTGTAGTACCGCTTTCAAATCATTTTTGGGAAAATTTCCTAATTTTGGAAAATTTGTCATTCGAGTCCAACCCATCATAAGTGAATGGCACATGCACTCCTAGGTGGCTTATTATATTCCTGATCCGTTGTATATAGTCAGGACATAAGCACATCTCTGAGATTTTTATTAATTGACTTAGTGTAGTACCGCTTTCAAATCATTTTTGGGAAAATTTCCTAATTTTGGAAAATTTGTCATTCGAGTCCAACCCATCATAAGTGAATGGCACATGCACTCCTAGGTGGCTTATTATATTCCTGATCCGTTGTATATTCCTGATCCGTTGTATATAGCCAGGACATGAGCACATCTCTGAGATTTTTATTAATTGACTTAGTGTAGTACCGCTTTCAAATCATTTTTGGGAAATTTCCTAATATTGGAAAATTTGTCATTCGAGTCCAACCCATCATAAGTGAATGGCACATGCACTCCTAGGTGGCTTATTATATTCCTGATCCGTTGTATATAGTCAGGACATCAGCACATCTCTGAGATTTTTATTAATTGACTTAGTGTAGTACCGCTTTCAAATCATTTTTGGGAAAATTTCCTAATTTTTGAAAATTTGTCATTCGTGCCCAACCCATCATAAGTGAATGGCATATGCACTCCTAGGTGGCTTATTATATTCCTGATCTGTTGTATATAGCCAGGACATGAGCACATCTCTGAGATTTTTATTAATTTACTTAGTGTAGTACCGCCACCAAATCATTTTTGGGAAAATTTCCTAATTTTTGAAAATTTGTCAATCGTGTCCAACCCATCATAAGTGAATGGCACATGCACTGCTAGGTGGCTTATTATATTCCTGATCCGTTGTATATAGTCAGGACATAAGCACATCTCTGAGATTTTTATTAATTGACTTAGTGTAGTACCGCCACCAAATCATTTTTGGGAAAATTTCCTAATATTGGAAAATTTGTCATTCGAGTCCAACCCATCATAAGTGAATGGCACATGCACTCCTAGGTGGCTTATTATATTCCTGATCCGTTGTATATAGTCAGGACATGAGCACATCTCTGAGATTTTTATTAATTGACTTAGTGTTGTACCGCCACCAAATCATTTTTGGGAAAATTTCCTAATTTTTGAAAATTTGTCATTCGTGGCCAACCCATCATAAGTGAATGGCATATCCACTCCTAGGTGGCTTATTATATTCCTGATCCGTTGTATATTCCTGATCCGTTGTATATAGCCAGGACATGAGCACATCTCTGAGATTTTTATTAATTGACTTAATGTAGTATCGCCACCAAATCACTTTGGGAAAATTAGTTCTCCTTTGAAAATTTGTCATTCGTGCCCAACCCATCATAAGTGAATGGCACATGCACTCCTAGGTGGCTTATTATATTCCTGATCCGTTGTATATAGTCAGGACATAAGCACATCTCTGAGATTTTTATTAATTGACTTAGTGTAGTACCGCTTTCAAATCATTTTTGGGAAAATTTCCTAATTTTGGAAAATTTGTCATTCGAGTCCAACCCATCATAAGTGAATGGCACATGGACTCCTAGGTGGCTTATTATATTCCTGATCCGTTGTATATAGTCAGGATATAAGCACATCTCTGAGATTTTTATTAATTGACTTAGTGTAGTACCGCCACCAAATCATTTTTGGGAAAATTTCCTAATTTTGGAAAATTTGTCATTCGAGTCCAACCCATCATAAGTGAATGGCACATGCACTCCTAGGTGGCTTATTATATTCCTGATCCGTTGTATATAGTCAGGACATAAGCACATCTCTGAGATTTTTATTAATTGACTTAGTGTAGTACCGCCACCAAATCATTTTTGGGAAAATTTCCTAATTTTGGAAAATTTGTCATTCGAGTCCAACCCATCATAAGTGAATGGCACATGCACTCCTAGGTGGCTTATTATATTCCTGATCTGTTGTATATAGCCAGGACATGAGCACATCTCTGAGATTTTTATTAATTGACTTAGTGTAGTACCGCTTTCAAATCATTTTTGGAAAATTTCCTAATTTTGGAAAATTTGTCATTCGAGTCCAACCCATCATAAGTGTATGGCACATGCACTCCTAGGTGGCTTATTATATTCCTGATCTGTTGTATATAGCCAGGACATGAGCACATCTCTGAGATTTTTATTAATTGACTTAGTGTAGTACCGCTTTCAAATCATTTTTGGAAAATTTCCTAATTTTGGAAAATTTGTCATTCGAGTCCAACCCATCATAAGTGTATGGCACATGCACTCCTAGGTGGCTTATTATATTCCTGATCCGTTGTATATAGCCAGGACATGAGCACATCTCTGAGATTTTTATTAATTGACTTAGTGTAGTACCGCTTTCAAATCATTTTTGGGAAAATTTCCTAATTTTGGAAAATTTGTCATTCGAGTCCAACCCATCATAAGTGAATGGCACATGCACTCCTAGGTGGCTTATTATATTCCTGATCTGTTGTATATAGCCAGGACATTAGCACATCTCTGAGATTTTTATTAATTGACTTAGTGTAGTACCGCTTTCAAATCATTTTTGGAAAATTTCCTAATTTTGGAAAATTTGTCATTCGAGTCCAACCCATCATAAGTGTATGGCACATGCACTCCTAGGTGGCTTATTATATTCCTGATCCGTTGTATATAGCCAGGACATGAGCACATCTCTGAGATTTTTATTAATTGACTTAGTGTAGTACCGCTTTCAAATCATTTTTGGGAAAATTTCCTAATTTTGGAAAATTTGTCATTCGAGTCCAACCCATCATAAGTGAATGGCACATGGACTCCTAGGTGGCTTATTATATTCCTGATCCGTTGTATATAGTCAGGACATAAGCACATCTCTGAGATTTTTATTAATTGACTTAGTGTAGTACCGCTTTCAAATCATTTTTGGGAAAATTTCCTAATTTTGGAAAATTTGTCATTCGAGTCCAACCCATCATAAGTGAATGGCACATGCACTCCTAGGTGGCTTATTATATTCCTGATCCGTTGTATATAGTCAGGACATAAGCACATCTCTGAGATTTTTATTAATTGACTTAGTGTTGTACCGCCACCAAATCATTTTTGGGAAAATTTCCTAATTTTTGAAAATTTGTCATTCGTGGCCAACCCATCATAAGTGAATGGCATATGCACTCCTAGGTGGCTTATTATATTCCTGATCCGTTGTATATTCCTGATCCGTTGTATATAGCCAGGACATGAGCACATCTCTGAGATTTTTATTAATTGACTTAATGTAGTATCGCCACCAAATCACTTTGGGAAAATTAGTTCTCCTTTGAAAATTTGTCATTCGTGCCCAACCCATCATAAGTGAATGGCACATGCACTCCTAGGTGGCTTATTATATTCCTGATCCGTTGTATATAGTCAGGACATAAGCACATCTCTGAGATTTTTATTAATTGACTTAGTGTAGTACCGCTTTCAAATCATTTTTGGGAAAATTTCCTAATTTTGGAAAATTTGTCATTCGAGTCCAACCCATCATAAGTGAATGGCACATGGACTCCTAGGTGGCTTATTATATTCCTGATCCGTTGTATATAGTCAGGACATAAGCACATCTCTGAGATTTTTATTAATTGACTTAGTGTAGTACCGCCACCAAATCATTTTTGGGAAAATTTCCTAATTTTGGAAAATTTGTCATTCGAGTCCAACCCATCATAAGTGAATGGCACATGCACTCCTAGGTGGCTTATTATATTCCTGATCCGTTGTATATAGTCAGGACATGAGCACATCTCTGAGATTTTTATTAATTGACTTAGTGTAGTACCGCTTTCAAATCATTTTTGGGAAAATTTCCTAATTTTGGAAAATTTGTCATTCGAGTCCAACCCATCATAAGTGAATGGCACATGCACTCCTAGGTGGCTTATTATATTCCTGATCCGTTGTATATAGTCAGGACATTAGCACATCTCTGAGATTTTTATTAATTGACTTAGTGTAGTACCGCCACCAAATCATTTTTGGGAAAATTTCCTAATTTTGGAAAATTTGTCATTCGAGTCCAACCCATCATAAGTGAATGGCACATGCACTCCTAGGTGGCTTATTATATTCCTGATCCGTTGTATATAGTCAGGACATAAGCACATCTCTGAGATTTTTATTAATTGACTTGGTGTAGTACCGCCACCAAATCATTTTTGGGAAAATTTCCTAATTTTTGAAAATTTGTCATTCGAGTCCAACCCATCATAAGTGAATGGCACATGCACTCCTAGGTGGCTTATTATATTCCTGATCCGTTGTATATAGCCAGGACATGAGCACATCTCTGAGATTTTTATTAATTGACTTAATGTAGTATCGCCACCAAATCACTTTGGGAAAATTAGTTCTCCTTTGAAAATTTGTCATTTGTGTCCAACCCATCATAAGTGAATGGCACATGCACTCCTAGGTGGCTTATTATATTCCTGATCCGTTGTATATAGTCAGGACATGAGCACATCTCTGAGATTTTTATTAATTGACTTAGTGTTGTACCGCCACCAAATCATTTTTGGGAAAATTTCCTAATTTTTGAAAATTTGTCATTCGTGGCCAACCCATCATAAGTGAATGGCATATCCACTCCTAGGTGGCTTATTATATTCCTGATCCGTTGTATATTCCTGATCCGTTGTATATAGCCAGGACATGAGCACATCTCTGAGATTTTTATTAATTGACTTAATGTAGTATCGCCACCAAATCACTTTGGGAAAATTAGTTCTCCTTTGAAAATTTGTCATTCGTGCCCAACCCATCATAAGTGAATGGCACATGCACTCCTAGGTGGCTTATTATATTCCTGATCCGTTGTATATAGTCAGGACATAAGCACATCTCTGAGATTTTTATTAATTGACTTAGTGTAGTACCGCTTTCAAATCATTTTTGGGAAAATTTCCTAATTTTGGAAAATTTGTCATTCGAGTCCAACCCATCATAAGTGAATGGCACATGCACTCCTAGGTGGCTTATTATATTCCTGATCCGTTGTATATAGTCAGGACATTAGCACATCTCTGAGATTTTTATTAATTGACTTAGTGTAGTACCGCTTTCAAATCATTTTTGGGAAAATTTCCTAATTTTGGAAAATTTGTCATTCGAGTCCAACCCATCATAAGTGAATGGCACATGGACTCCTAGGTGGCTTATTATATTCCTGATCCGTTGTATATAGTCAGGACATAAGCACATCTCTGAGATTTTTATTAATTGACTTAGTGTAGTACCGCTTTCAAATCATTTTTGGGAAAATTTCCTAATTTTGGAAAATTTGTCATTCGAGTCCAACCCATCATAAGTGAATGGCACATGGACTCCTAGGTGGCTTATTATATTCCTGATCCGTTGTATATAGTCAGGACATAAGCACATCTCTGAGATTTTTATTAATTGACTTAGTGTAGTACCGCCACCAAATCATTTTTGGGAAAATTTCCTAATTTTGGAAAATTTGTCATTCGAGTCCAACCCATCATAAGTGAATGGCACATGCACTCCTAGGTGGCTTATTATATTCCTGATCCGTTGTATATAGTCAGGACATAAGCACATCTCTGAGATTTTTATTAATTGACTTAGTGTAGTACCGCCACCAAATCATTTTTGGGAAAATTTCCTAATTTTGGAAAATTTGTCATTCGAGTCCAACCCATCATAAGTGAATGGCACATGCACTCCTAGGTGGCTTATTATATTCCTGATCTGTTGTATATATCCAGGACATGAGCACATCTCTGAGATTTTTATTAATTGACTTAGTGTAGTACCGCTTTCAAATCATTTTTGGAAAATTTCCTAATTTTGGAAAATTTGTCATTCGAGTCCAACCCATCATAAGTGAATGGCACATGCACTCCTAGGTGGCTTATTATATTCCTGATCCGTTGTATATAGTCAGGACATAAGCACATCTCTGAGATTTTTATTAATTGACTTAGTGTAGTACCGCCACCAAATCATTTTTGGGAAAATTTCCTAATTTTGGAAAATTTGTCATTCGAGTCCAACCCATCATAAGTGAATGGCACATGCACTCCTAGGTGGCTTATTATATTCCTGATCTGTTGTATATAGCCAGGACATGAGCACATCTCTGAGATTTTTATTAATTGACTTAGTGTAGTACCGCTTTCAAATCATTTTTGGAAAATTTCCTAATTTTGGAAAATTTGTCATTCGAGTCCAACCCATCATAAGTGTATGGCACATGCACTCCTAGGTGGCTTATTATATTCCTGATCCGTTGTATATAGCCAGGACATGAGCACATCTCTGAGATTTTTATTAATTGACTTAGTGTAGTACCGCTTTCAAATCATTTTTGGGAAAATTTCCTAATTTTGGAAAATTTGTCATTCGAGTCCAACCCATCATAAGTGAATGGCACATGCACTCCTAGGTGGCTTATTATATTCCTGATCCGTTGTATATAGTCAGGACATAAGCACATCTCTGAGATTTTTATTAATTGACTTAGTGTAGTACCGCTTTCAAATCATTTTTGGGAAAATTTCCTAATTTTGGAAAATTTGTCATTCGAGTCCAACCCATCATAAGTGAATGGCACATGCACTCCTAGGTGGCTTATTATATTCCTGATCCGTTGTATATAGTCAGGACATAAGCACATCTCTGAGATTTTTATTAATTGACTTAGTGTAGTACCGCTTTCAAATCATTTTTGGGAAAATTTCCTAATTTTGGAAAATTTGTCATTCGAGTCCAACCCATCATAAGTGAATGGCACATGCACTCCTAGGTGGCTTATTATATTCCTGATCCGTTGTATATAGTCAGGACATAAGCACATCTCTGAGATTTTTATTAATTGACTTAGTGTAGTACCGCTTTCAAATCATTTTTGGGAAAATTTCCTAATTTTGGAAAATTTGTCATTCGAGTCCAACCCATCATAAGTGAATGGCACATGCACTCCTAGGTGGCTTATTATATTCCTGATCCGTTGTATATAGTCAGGACATAAGCACATCTCTGAGATTTTTATTAATTGACTTAGTGTAGTACCGCTTTCAAATCATTTTTGGGAAAATTTCCTAATTTTGGAAAATTTGTCATTCGAGTCCAACCCATCATAAGTGAATGGCACATGCACTCCTAGGTGGCTTATTATATTCCTGATCTGTTGTATATAGCCAGGACATGAGCACATCTCTGAGATTTTTATTAATTGACTTAGTGTAGTACCGCTTTCAAATCATTTTTGGAAAATTTCCTAATTTTGGAAAATTTGTCATTCGAGTCCAACCCATCATAAGTGAATGGCACATGCACTCCTAGGTGGCTTATTATATTCCTGATCCGTTGTATATAGTCAGGACATAAGCACATCTCTGAGATTTTTATTAATTGACTTAGTGTAGTACCGCCACCAAATCATTTTTGGGAAAATTTCCTAATTTTGGAAAATTTGTCATTCGAGTCCAACCCATCATAAGTGAATGGCACATGCACTCCTAGGTGGCTTACTATATTCCTGATCTGTTGTATATAGCCAGGACATGAGCACATCTCTGAGATTTTTATTAATTGACTTAGTGTAGTACCGCTTTCAAATCATTTTTGGAAAATTTCCTAATTTTGGAAAATTTGTCATTCGAGTCCAACCCATCATAAGTGTATGGCACATGCACTCCTAGGTGGCTTATTATATTCGTGATCCGTTGTATATAGCCAGGACATGAGCACATCTCTGAGATTTTTATTAATTGACTTAGTGTAGTACCGCTTTCAAATCATTTTTGGGAAAATTTCCTAATTTTGGAAAATTTGTCATTCGAGTCCAACCCATCATAAGTGAATGGCACATGCACTCCTAGGTGGCTTATTATATTCCTGATCCGTTGTATATAGTCAGGACATAAGCACATCTCTGAGATTTTTATTAATTGACTTAGTGTAGTACCGCTTTCAAATCATTTTTGGGAAAATTTCCTAATTTTGGAAAATTTGTCATTCGAGTCCAACCCATCATAAGTGAATGGCACATGCACTCCTAGGTGGCTTATTATATTCCTGATCCGTTGTATATAGTCAGGACATAAGCACATCTCTGAGATTTTTATTAATTGACTTAGTGTAGTACCGCTTTCAAATCATTTTTGGGAAAATTTCCTAATTTTGGAAAATTTGTCATTCGAGTCCAACCCATCATAAGTGAATGGCACATGCACTCCTAGGTGGCTTATTATATTCCTGATCCGTTGTATATAGTCAGGACATAAGCACATCTCTGAGATTTTTATTAATTGACTTAGTGTTGTACCGCCACCAAATCATTTTTGGGAAAATTTCCTAATTTTTGAAAATTTGTCATTCGTGGCCAACCCATCATAAGTGAATGGCATATGCACTCCTAGGTGGCTTATTATATTCCTGATCCGTTGTATATTCCTGATCCGTTGTATATAGCCAGGACATGAGCACATCTCTGAGATTTTTATTAATTGACTTAATGTAGTATCGCCACCAAATCACTTTGGGAAAATTAGTTCTCCTTTGAAAATTTGTCATTCGTGCCCAACCCATCATAAGTGAATGGCACATGCACTCCTAGGTGGCTTATTATATTCCTGATCCGTTGTATATAGTCAGGACATAAGCACATCTCTGAGATTTTTATTAATTGACTTAGTGTAGTACCGCTTTCAAATCATTTTTGGGAAAATTTCCTAATTTTGGAAAATTTGTCATTCGAGTCCAACCCATCATAAGTGAATGGCACATGCACTCCTAGGTGGCTTATTATATTCCTGATCCGTTGTATATAGTCAGGACATAAGCACATCTCTGAGATTTTTATTAATTGACTTAGTGTAGTACCGCTTTCAAATCATTTTTGGGAAAATTTCCTAATTTTGGAAAATTTGTCATTCGAGTCCAACCCATCATAAGTGAATGGCACATGCACTCCTAGGTGGCTTATTATATTCCTGATCCGTTGTATATAGTCAGGACATAAGCACATCTCTGAGATTTTTATTAATTGACTTAGTGTTGTACCGCCACCAAATCATTTTTGGGAAAATTTCCTAATTTTTGAAAATTTGTCATTCGAGTCCAACCCATCATAAGTGAATGGCACATGCACTCCTAGGTGGCTTATTATATTCCTGATCCGTTGTATATAGTCAGGACATAAGCACATCTCTGAGATTTTTATTAATTGACTTAGTGTTGTACCGCCACCAAATCATTTTTGGGAAAATTTCCTAATTTTTGAAAATTTGTCATTCGTGGCCAACCCATCATAAGTGAATGGCATATGCACTCCTAGGTGGCTTATTATATTCCTGATCCGTTGTATATTCCTGATCCGTTGTATATAGCCAGGACATGAGCACATCTCTGAGATTTTTATTAATTGACTTAATGTAGTATCGCCACCAAATCACTTTGGGAAAATTAGTTCTCCTTTGAAAATTTGTCATTCGTGCCCAACCCATCATAAGTGAATGGCACATGCACTCCTAGGTGGCTTATTATATTCCTGATCCGTTGTATATAGTCAGGACATGAGCACATCTCTGAGATTTTTATTAATTGACTTAGTGTTGTACCGCCACCAAATCATTTTTGGGAAAATTTCCTAATTTTTGAAAATTTGTCATTCGTGGCCAACCCATCATAAGTGAATGGCATATCCACTCCTAGGTGGCTTATTATATTCCTGATCCGTTGTATATTCCTGATCCGTTGTATATAGCCAGGACATGAGCACATCTCTGAGATTTTTATTAATTGACTTAATGTAGTATCGCCACCAAATCACTTTGGGAAAATTAGTTCTCCTTTGAAAATTTGTCATTCGTGCCCAACCCATCATAAGTGAATGGCACATGCACTCCTAGGTGGCTTATTATATTCCTGATCCGTTGTATATAGTCAGGACATAAGCACATCTCTGAGATTTTTATTAATTGACTTAGTGTAGTACCGCTTTCAAATCATTTTTGGGAAAATTTCCTAATTTTGGAAAATTTGTCATTCGAGTCCAACCCATCATAAGTGAATGGCACATGCACTCCTAGGTGGCTTATTATATTCCTGATCCGTTGTATATAGTCAGGACATTAGCACATCTCTGAGATTTTTATTAATTGACTTAGTGTAGTACCGCTTTCAAATCATTTTTGGGAAAATTTCCTAATTTTGGAAAATTTGTCATTCGAGTCCAACCCATCATAAGTGAATGGCACATGGACTCCTAGGTGGCTTATTATATTCCTGATCCGTTGTATATAGTCAGGACATAAGCACATCTCTGAGATTTTTATTAATTGACTTAGTGTAGTACCGCCACCAAATCATTTTTGGGAAAATTTCCTAATTTTGGAAAATTTGTCATTCGAGTCCAACCCATCATAAGTGAATGGCACATGCACTCCTAGGTGGCTTATTATATTCCTGATCCGTTGTATATAGTCAGGACATAAGCACATCTCTGAGATTTTTATTAATTGACTTAGTGTAGTACCGCCACCAAATCATTTTTGGGAAAATTTCCTAATTTTGGAAAATTTGTCATTCGAGTCCAACCCATCATAAGTGAATGGCACATGCACTCCTAGGTGGCTTATTATATTCCTGATCTGTTGTATATAGCCAGGACATGAGCACATCTCTGAGATTTTTATTAATTGACTTAGTGTAGTACCGCTTTCAAATCATTTTTGGAAAATTTCCTAATTTTGGAAAATTTGTCATTCGAGTCCAACCCATCATAAGTGAATGGCACATGCACTCCTAGGTGGCTTATTATATTCCTGATCCGTTGTATATAGTCAGGACATAAGCACATCTCTGAGATTTTTATTAATTGACTTAGTGTAGTACCGCCACCAAATCATTTTTGGGAAAATTTCCTAATTTTGGAAAATTTGTCATTCGAGTCCAACCCATCATAAGTGAATGGCACATGCACTCCTAGGTGGCTTATTATATTCCTGATCTGTTGTATATAGCCAGGACATGAGCACATCTCTGAGATTTTTATTAATTGACTTAGTGTAGTACCGCTTTCAAATCATTTTTGGAAAATTTCCTAATTTTGGAAAATTTGTCATTCGAGTCCAACCCATCATAAGTGTATGGCACATGCACTCCTAGGTGGCTTATTATATTCCTGATCCGTTGTATATAGCCAGGACATGAGCACATCTCTGAGATTTTTATTAATTGACTTAGTGTAGTACCGCTTTCAAATCATTTTTGGGAAAATTTCCTAATTTTGGAAAATTTGTCATTCGAGTCCAACCCATCATAAGTGAATGGCACATGCACTCCTAGGTGGCTTATTATATTCCTGATCCGTTGTATATAGTCAGGACATAAGCACATCTCTGAGATTTTTATTAATTGACTTAGTGTAGTACCGCTTTCAAATCATTTTTGGGAAAATTTCCTAATTTTGGAAAATTTGTCATTCGAGTCCAACCCATCATAAGTGAATGGCACATGCACTCCTAGGTGGCTTATTATATTCCTGATCCGTTGTATATAGTCAGGACATAAGCACATCTCTGAGATTTTTATTAATTGACTTAGTGTTGTACCGCCACCAAATCATTTTTGGGAAAATTTCCTAATTTTGGAAAATTTGTCATTCGTGGCCAACCCATCATAAGTGAATGGCATATGCACTCCTAGGTGGCTTATTATATTCCTGATCCGTTGTATATTCCTGATCCGTTGTATATAGCCAGGACATGAGCACATCTCTGAGATTTTTATTAATTGACTTAATGTAGTATCGCCACCAAATCACTTTGGGAAAATTAGTTCTCCTTTGAAAATTTGTCATTCGTGCCCAACCCATCATAAGTGAATGGCACATGCACTCCTAGGTGGCTTATTATATTCCTGATCCGTTGTATATAGTCAGGACATAAGCACATCTCTGAGATTTTTATTAATTGACTTAGTGTTGTACCGCCACCAAATCATTTTTGGGAAAATTTCCTAATTTTTGAAAATTTGTCATTCGTGGCCAACCCATCATAAGTGAATGGCATATGCACTCCTAGGTGGCTTATTATATTCCTGATCCGTTGTATATTCCTGATCCGTTGTATATAGCCAGGACATGAGCACATCTCTGAGATTTTTATTAATTGACTTAATGTAGTATCGCCACCAAATCACTTTGGGAAAATTAGTTCTCCTTTGAAAATTTGTCATTCGTGCCCAACCCATCATAAGTGAATGGCACATGCACTCCTAGGTGGCTTATTATATTCCTGATCCGTTGTATATAGTCAGGACATAAGCACATCTCTGAGATTTTTATTAATTGACTTAGTGTAGTACCGCTTTCAAATCATTTTTGGGAAAATTTCCTAATTTTGGAAAATTTGTCATTCGAGTCCAACCCATCATAAGTGTATGGCACATGCACTCCTAGGTGGCTTATTATATTCCTGATCCGTTGTATATAGCCAGGACATGAGCACATCTCTGAGATTTTTATTAATTGACTTAGTGTAGTACCGCCACCAAATCATTTTTGGGAAAATTTCCTAATTTTGGAAAATTTGTCATTCGAGTCCAACCCATCATAAGTGAATGGCACATGCACTCCTAGGTGGCTTATTATATTCCTGATCCGTTGTATATAGCCAGGACATGAGCACATCTCTGAGATTTTTATTAATTGACTTAGTGTAGTACCGCCACCAAATCATTTTTGGGAAAATTTCCTAATTTTGGAAAATTTGTCATTCGAGTCCAACCCATCATAAGTGAATGGCACATGCACTCCTAGGTGGCTTATTATATTCCTGATCCGTTGTATATAGCCAGGACATGAGCACATCTCTGAGATTTTTATTAATTGACTTAGTGTAGTACCGCCACCAAATCATTTTTGGGAAAATTTCCTAATTTTGGAAAATTTGTCATTCGAGTCCAACCCATCATAAGTGAATGGCACATGCACTCCTAGGTGGCTTATTATATTCCTGATCCGTTGTATATAGTCAGGACATGAGCACATCTCTGAGATTTTTATTAATTGACTTAGTGTAGTACCGCCACCAAATCATTTTTGGGAAAATTTCCTAATTTTGGAAAATTTGTCATTTGTGTCCAACCCATCATAAGTGAATGGCACATGCACTCCTAGGTGGCTTATTATATTCCTGATCCGTTGTATATAGCCAGGACATGAGCACAACTCTGAGATTTTTATTAATTGACTTAGTGTAGTACCGCCACCAAATCATTTTTGGGAAAATTTCCTAATTTTAGAAAATTTGTCATTTGTGTCCAACCCATCATAAGTGAATGGCACATGCACTCCTAGGTGGCTTATTATATTCCTGATCCGTTGTATATAGTCAGGACATGAGCACATCTCTGAGATTTTTATTAATTGACTTAGTGTTGTACCGCCACCAAATCATTTTTGGGAAAATTTCCTAATTTTTGAAAATTTGTCATTCGTGGCCAACCCATCATAAGTGAATGGCATATGCACTCCTAGGTGGCTTATTATATTCCTGATCCGTTGTATATTCCTGATCCGTTGTATATAGCCAGGACATGAGCACATCTCTGAGATTTTTATTAATTGACTTAATTTAGTATCGCCACCAAATCACTTTGGGAAAATTAGTTCTCCTTTGAAAATTTGTCATTCGTGCCCAACCCATCATAAGTGAATGGCATATGCACTCCTAGGTGGCTTATTATATTGCCGATCCGTTGTTTATTGTCAGGACCTGAGCACAACTCTGAGATTTTTATTAATTGACTTAGTGTAGTACCGCTTTCAAACCATTTTTGGGAAAATTTCCTAATTTTGGAAAATTTGTCATTCGAGTCCAACCCATCATAAGTGAATGGCACATGCACTCCTAGGTGGCTTATTATATTCCTGATCCGTTGTATATAGCCAGGACATGAGCACATTTCTGAGATTTTTATTAATAGACTTAGTGTAGTACCGCTTTCAAATCATTTTTGGGAAAATTGTTAATTGATTTTCCTACAACCATCAAGTGGTCGTTAAACGAAAATGTTTGTAAATTTCTGAGACAAACGCGTAATATGCGCAATATTTAGTTTAAAACTTTAAATAAAGTTAAAATAAAGCAGAAATCGTGTGATTTAATGTAGAAAGGGAAGGCACATTGTTTAATACATATAATTAGATTAAAAGTTTAAAAGTATCAAAAGTATGAACCATATAATCATAAATTTAGAATGAACATCATAAATAGGTTTATATACAATATTTTATAACATTTTGAAAGGAGAGAGGTGAAAATTTATTTGGAATTAGAAAATTTTATTGTAATTGAACCATTAATTGTGATTAATAATGTAATAAATTAATGTCTAGAAATAACCCACCCATGTCATTTATTTATATGTTTCTATTATGGATGAAATAAGACGCCAACGTATATGCCTGTAATATACATAATGTCTATATTTAAGTATGTATAATAAATAACCGTAAATCTGATGATCTATAATTGTACACCCAAATCATTAATAAAAAACACTTAAAACAAAATTTAATTAGACTCTTTTATGAAAAGCATTTTCCATCCTCGCACACCATAATAAACGTAAGCAGGCACGATACAAACAAAAATTTAGCACCAGCAACACTGCTAATAAAATTTTACGAAATTGTAGCAATTAAAATTCTTTACTAATTCTTTTTTTTTTCTTATTTGTTTATTTTTGGATCTGTTGTTTTATTTACAAATTTTATCTTATATTTGGCCCATAAATTTGAGATACGAGAAAAATGCTGTTCCTTCATACTTCTTATGTATATTATATTTGTGTAGCACACCAGTGTGTATGCCTTACACCCCTAAATTATATTTATAATGTGTCACAAAAAAAAAAAAAAACGAAAACGCCAGTATAAAAACAACATAAGCAATAAAAATAACAGCAAGATGGGAATAACTTGGAAGAAAAACTACCTGTGTTTTTTGTGCTTAGTGTTTTGTTTATGTTTTAAAGTTTTGTTTTTGTATTCTTTCTCATTTTTCATTAAATTTCATTATACCTTTAGAGTTTAGACTTTGAAAACACAAAAAAATTGAGTATAAAGAAATATATTAGTTTTGTTATTGTTGTTGTTTTACCAAAAGCACATATTTATATAACCACCTAAATGCTCGTATAAGATTTGGGTAGTAAGTTAATTGGTACTAAATTATTTTTGAAAACATTTTTTTATGAGATTCCAACATTATAAAATAAAAATTTTATCAGACTTGTAGTCTCTATAGACTTGTCTTTTAGTATTATAATATACATAACATATGTATAAAAGTATAAACATACCGGAGCTCAATAAAGTTTTGCTCCAGCCATATGTACTATCCTTATTTATATTTTTTTTTTTTTTTTGTTTTTGTTAACAATAAAAATGAGACCGCAAAGCTCTCAAGTGTTAAACAGATTTTTTATTTTAATAGATTAGAGTGATAAAATGGAAAATTAGGTTTTTAAATAAAACGTACGGTGAGCTGTTTTTTAATTTTAACGATTTTATTGTTCGCCAAGGAAATGTCAAGCCGTTTAATTTCAAAATCCTATATGAAAGAAATTTTACTATTTAAAATTTGGAATAAAATTAAATATGAAAAGCTCAATTTACCATTTTTATGTAACGTTGGTTATCATTTACCAGTTCCTTCATAAAATCTTACCTAAAACGAAAAGAAAAAAAAATCAATTAAAATTTAAAGAGAAGATATAAAAGTGATAAAACCTTATTTTGTATATTTTGATTAATACCACTTAATAAAAGGTAAGAAATCAAAATCAAGAAAGCTGTATGATTGACCATCACAAAACACTATCCGTATACTCTTAATAAAGGTATTGTCTTACGTAAGACAAAACAATATAAATAGCACCTAAAAGACTAGGTATCAAACGCCTCTACATAAATTGTTTATTTCTTCATGTATGTTCAAATGAACCCTTCCATCGCTCCTGGGCTATTATAATGTGATATGTTGTTTAACAATGAGCTTGCCTCCTTTTTTTGTTATGTCATAGCCTAACTATCCCATTTTGTACTATGTTACTGCCCCCAAACAAATAATATATTCCATGCTCCTAGAATATATGCTTTACAGAAAGTCTGTCTATAAAAATATAAAGAAATAAACGAAACAGGCAAAAGAAGACCAAACATTTGAAAAAATACTTTTTCCTCAGTTGTTAATATGTAAAAGAACAACAACAATCCAAATTTTCTTTATTTCCCATCTGTTTTCTCATTTTTTTTTTTGTATCCCAGCATCTAACACAAAAAAAACGTTATTACATTTTTAAACCCTTTATGTACAAACATATTGTATTTGTGTATGGCCATGGTGTTATGTTGTTAAAAGCACACCGAATGAACAACAGAAAAAAAAGGATAAAACATTCTGTGTTGTGAGCTTTTCTTGTTTTATTTTATTAAGTTAATTTATTGATTTAAACATTTTTAAAATAAATAAATAAATAGTTATAACAAACACATACACATATCAAACAAATAAAAATACAAATTGGAAAATCCATTTTATTTATTTTTATGTTGTTGAAAATGAGAGAGACTGAGTTTTATTACCGATGTTTCGTTGTTATGCTTGATTCTATGAATTTAGGTCAATAGTTTCTGTTTTTTTGTTGACATTTGTGTTATTTGTTGAATTATATATATTTAGGTTTTCATTTTTCGCTATTGATTATGTTTTTCTAATAAAAGTTTGAAACTAAAATTGGGACGAATTTAAAATGAGTTTTTTTTAATGTTGTTTTAGGTTTTAGCCATAGTGTTGATTTTAAATGGAAAATTTGGAATGTTGCTAATAAAAGGTAACTTTTGTTACAATACGTGTTCATACAGTATCTTTAGCAAATGTTCGTTTTCGACAGACAAAAGTGAAAAATATTTTAGCTGAATGATGAGAAAATGAGAAAATGAAATAAGCTTTCATCATGATAGCCCAATCGTTTATCGCCAGGCTATGTTGGGCAAATATATATTTAAAATAGTTTTTGCTAGAGACATTGAATGTAGCCATCTCACTTTTAAAATGTGTGGAAACTTCTGATCAAGATACTCCTGCAAGTATCGAACCAAAAATTTGAATGCAGAATTTCCCAGAATATGCTTAAAAAAATGTTCCAGTATTATTTTAAATATTTCTCAAACTGGAACTTATCTATTTTGCTCCTGACACCAACT
The DNA here is from genome assembly GCA_958295665.1 of Tipula vernalis. NCBI lineage: Eukaryota > Metazoa > Arthropoda > Insecta > Diptera > Tipulidae > Tipula > Tipula vernalis. The sequence continues at coordinate 25,344,893 of OY282558.1, forward strand.
CTTATCTACTTTTCATATTTAGGAGGAATTTGTGTAATTATTTAAATTTAGGCAAATGAAATAAAAGATTGTTGGCCTCGTTGGGCTTAGCGGAAAAATTACATTGGTAATTATTTACGACCTTACGACAAGATTTTAACATTAAATTTGTCAAAACTCAAAACTGAAATTATTAAAATTTTCGAACAACTTGATTTAATATCTAGTATAAACGTTATTCAAATAGCAGTACTAACAACGTTCATTCATTATGGAATTAACATATTATACATATAAGAAAATGGTAAAATTCAAACTGGCTGCAGATTTATAAACCTAAGATGCCAATCCAGTGAAAATAACCTAGTGACTTTTGTAAACAATTTTTAATGCCCATATGTATGAACGATGTTTAAATTAAAAAGACAGATTAAAAATATAGGACTTAGGAGGGGTTAGTAACCTATTATAATACCACAAGAAACTTTGTACCCACGCCTATTATTAACGTAATTAAATTAATAAAAGAAAAATTCAACAAAATCATATTTGATCTATTTTCTGTAAACTTTCCAAGAGCTTATCCCTATCCCGTTCTATAATTATTTATTTGATCCGACTGGAGCATCTAAAGGAGCTAGTTCCATTTTTACGTAGCATATTGCTGTGGCAAACTTTCATGTTGTTCGTACCTAAAATAGAAATAATCAGGTAAAATCACGCGAATAACATCAACAAATAATCTTCAACTACACTGAGAAAAATGTGTATTGGTCTAAAGCAAATAAAATATAGAAAAATATGATTTAGGGTATTTTCCTAAATTTAAAGTAATTTTCCAAGCTACAAGACATAATTTCTAATCATATTGTTGAAAATGAAATAGTCTACAGGTAATTTTCCATTATATTTTGGATATTCTAAATAAATTTTTAGTTTGGATAGGTATTACATTATTTAGATAAAAACCCTATTTGATATTGGTTGTCTCGCAATAAATATAGTAAGTTTAGACAATTAATGAGCTTAACTAAATTATTAGACATTTTACCAATAAATATAGTTCCGTATACGCTCTTTTAAAGTGCCATTTAATAATTATTGAAATAATCAAATTTAGTGTTTTATTTTGGAACGTAGTTTAGCGCTGTTTATTTTAAATAAAACAGGACAAATTAAGCGAGAGAAGTTTAACTACAATTCGCTTAAAGTTATAAACAAATTATATGTGCTTCTACGCAGGTAAGTAAATTAATTAATAAAATTATAAATTAGTTATGTATTTCTAATTTAATCAAACGCCATATTTGCAAATTTCGTCATGCCATAGAGTCCTCTGCAAAATTTCATAAACGCAACATTTATTGTGAGGTGGTTCATTATGGGTACCCCAACAATCTATATTGGTCGGCCATCTCATTTGGTAGAAGAAACCGAATTATTGTAAATCTATAAAAATAGTAACATTACTAAACTTATTGGTATAAAGTAATTAAAGTTTAAGTAATTTTTCATTATCTATTGGTACTTCTCCTGTAATGTAGGTACGTGAATATTGTAAAGGTTTTTGTCTAATTGAAAACAAATGCTTGTTGCAGCATAGTTCTTATTGTGATTTTCGATCGAATAGGTGCACTTGTGTCTTTTTTGGTTGAGTTTTCAAAATAAATTTTTTGCATATAGATTTGTAATTACATAGTTCGTCATTTTTTAATAACAAAAATTTTAAAAATAGTGAATACATATAAATTTAATAAATATAGTTGTGAAGTATGAAATATCAAGTTGCAGTAGGTTTAAATATAATAAAACAATATTTAAATTAAGAATAAAATAACTGGAATCTATTACAAATAAAATGAATCTTAATATTTAATGTTTGAAGTAAAAATGAAGATATCTTGGCTTTTGAATATAATTTGTTGGAATGCCTAATTTTGATAAAACTTAACCTCACCCCTTCTGTTTTTTTTTGTTTGCTCTACTATTTCTTTTCAGATGAAGAAAAAGATGGCCTCTCATTTGTTAAACTAAAGCATTATTATAGCATTATCAAAAAGCGGATTGCAGGGCACAACTGTTGTACTACTGGTAAGAGATGTTTCAACCAAACTCAGCGAACACTGATTTTGTTTGCAAAAAATTCAACCGGTCAAATAAAATTTGTCAATCTTCTTTTTAATTTTAGATATCGTAACAACACCACCGGAAGTCAGCAATTCTGAGGCAGTCATCGCCATTATTTACGTCAGGATAGCTCAACTTTTGTGCAGCTGTATCTCTTGATATTGATTAAAGCCATTTGTTTGCCTATTACTTGCACGCTTACGATAAAATGGATGCGAGGGCAATAAAGAATAAACAAATCTTAACAGCTTTAGTTACACGAATTTAATTTATTATGAAAAGTTGTTTTTGTATTTTATTCATGTGTATATAATAAAATAATATAATATTAAAATGAACGTATATGCCATTATATTCAGATTTATATTAAGAAATTGAGAAATAAATATGCACCTATCTAAATAGGTAAGTGAGTCCTCCAATTACTCTTTCATAGGTAAATCACTTAAACGTTTTGGCATATCACCTATAATATTCCTGAGAGTATAGTAAACCTACCTCTTTGTCGAGACTGAGCTCCAATATTAACTGGATATAAATATGTGCATTGGTCCTTTTTCGTTAAATCTGGTTACAATCAGTATAGACTTGTTGGCAGAGTAAATGGGATTTCTATCAATAAAAGTTGTTGCTTCTACGGCCCAACTATTTTTGATAATGCCAAACCTATAGGAGTTTTATCTATATTATTAGTGATTTATTTCTATGTGTACTGCTTTTCTCTCGAATGTGTTAAGGAGGATCGCCAATAGTCTATAGGTAAAATTCCACACAATCTGTTCCATTACATTTTTTCAAATAGTTTAATTTCCTATATAATCAGAAATTTCGTCCATTTGATAGTTTAGAAAAATATAGAAAATGTAACAATAATTTCTTGTTGTCCCAAAAACGCCTATAACTATGGTTAAAAAACACGTCAAAAATAGGGAATTTTACCCATAGTTTTTTTCAGTGTACAATCTCGAAAGCATAGAATAATCTCGAAACTAATCTGGATTAATTCAAAAGTATCTCGATGATCTTGGAAAATTTGAAATATAGTATATTAGCAAAATGAAATCTATGTAACTCAACATGCTGCGCAACAAGCTCATAGCTAAACACATTTTAAATTACGGTTAATACACTTAAGCTGTTATTAAGATAACAAGCAAGATATCCAGATTATCCCAAAAATCTCCCAAATTCGAATTTCGCGAATCCTCATTCAATGTTTAAGTCAACGCAGATATAATCGAAAATCTGGAAGAATCTCGAAAAATTAATCAAATGCTGCATTTAATCTTAATAAAGTCCTGCTGTATCTATAAGTCGGTAGTATGACCCAAATTAAACTCTATTTAAAAAAACTGAAAACCATCCAAATCCGGAAATAGACAAGCATAGGGGTCGATTGTGTATAGACATCACACGAGATTTGAGAATGTTTTATCGAAAGTAGTACAAAACACTGAAACTCGACATATGAAAGTAATCGACCAACAATTGAAATGCAGCAAGCTGATAATTTGCTCGCGGAACCTAATTTTTGTGATTAATCTCCTCAGAAAATTATATAAATAACTCAATGTAAACCGAAAATTTTAAATTGATCTGTTAGATTTAATCTGCTTTCCCTACCAGTAATACTTCCAACAGCTACGGTGTGGTGCTTAATTTGTTTGTGTGTACTTCTGTATTAGAGCATACCAAATCAAATTGAAAATAATTTAAAATTGATAAAGAAATAAATCGATTAATTGCAAGGGTGTTAATGTAAGTCAGAAGCCGCCACTGCCAATGAACTATGCGCTATTTGTCGTTAATGATATCAACCATAAATCTTTGGATATCGTAAACTCGAAAAATTCACTAAAACCGACATATTAAATCGCAGTGTGGCAATGGTATTAGGATTTAGTGCCTTTTTCGAATTTATATCGTTGCAGTACAACATCCTAAATTTTGGCCAATCGTATTTTTGAGAAGAACTGATCGAGTTTATATAAACACTCGTTTTGGTAAATTGGTAAATCGCAGTGTAGAGAGTATTTAAGACGCCAAAGCATCGTCCCATTTGTTTATCCATCTGCTTTGCTGACAGCGGTTATTCCATAATGATGGGATATTCGATGAGCGCTCAAAACTTCAGAAGTGTCGAATGTTTGCTACACATATGTTGTTCTGAGACTTCTGATAATAAGCTATTTTACCAAATCTTGAATTCCTGTCCGGAAGCCCTGATTTAGTTTAGCGTAAAGATGTATCCCAAAAGCTCAGTTTTTTTAGGTTTTTAAGATTATTTTAAATATGACGCGACCTCACAAATTTAGTTGCATTTTCCTATGTTACATTGGAAGTTGTCATAAGGACGACACAGGGTTATGATTATGATATATGATTAAAATTTAATTTGTTTAATTTTTATTTTTATCTAGAGAAGATTTTAAATAAAAAATAATTAATAAATTGGACTCATTCAAGAACTGTATATGAGATGGAAAGTTAGGTAAAGGCGAAGTTATATTAATTCATCTATGTACACGGGATCACGATATTCAGCGGGTCATTATAGGAGTGGAAGCCTTTTACTAAGAAGATTTCGGCATTAAGTGATGTCACGAGCATTTTTAAAATAGAGTTTTGAATTCTTTAAATAAAGCAAAAGAGGGCATGATGAACTGTCAAATTGAAACTCAACCTAAACCTAATACTAGAGATAAACAGTCTATTTTGAAGGGAAAAATAAGGAACCTGCTGAAGAAGCTAGAGTCTGCTTATGATATTCGCCCTCTAATAGTGTCTACAATAGTCATAATATCGACTTTTTGATTATAAAGGAAATGCAATTTTACTAAAATATCACGTATACATTTATTCAAAGTCTAGCTAGAATAATTCAATTTTCGTATACGTACTATATGCAGGTACATATATCTATTACTCCCACCTCATGTTAGTTTTGAATTTTTATGCAATTTAAATAGCATAACTTTATTAGTAAACAAACTCTATCATCTGTAACGAATCGAATATAAATTTTAATTTAATACCCAAATAAATCAATTAAGGTGAGCTGCAAGACATGCCAACAAATTTATTCTAGTTTATGCATACAAAATATAGAAAAATAATTCACTTTTACGTATACCTCCTTTATAGCAAGCATAGGAAGAAAACAAGAAATTTATTTACTCAATATTGGATTTTTCTGTCGCATTCGTATTTGAATTGTAAAACATAAATTCTATTAAAGCATATTTAGAAAAGTCTAATTTCCCAAAAACACAACAAATATATTAAATCAACTCTATGCTATTTTTCCTCCACAACTGTGCTAATATACATACATATACGAGTAGGTACATGGGAGAATAAATATTTTTTTGTAAACCATAGCAGAAAAAAAAATTCTTGGAAAATCGGAATAAAATCACAAAATAATATAAAACCAAATAGAAAAGTTTATTTTTCCAAGTGATATCCCAAAGGTGAATATTTTATGAATTTTTTTTTATTTTTGTATCTTTTAGGTTTTTCATTCAATTCATATTTTTTTCTTGTCTTGTAGTCACCATCCTAAATACCATAACACAGAAAAAGAAATCGTTGACAACATATGTATTTACAATGTATGAAGTACAAAAAAAAAATTTAAAAACAAGCAAAAATGTTTGAAGACAAAAGTCTCTTTTAAACTTACTCATAGCACACAGTACGTACATATGTATGTATATTGAAAACTCGTCGTCGGACACTAAACATATTCAAACAATGTACGCCCTCCAGTTTGATAAAATACAATACGATTTTCTTTTGCATGTTTTTTAAATTGTACGCTTTCAAATGTTTGTTCCCATTCATATACAGTCTACTCACACAATATGAATATATGTATGAGTATATATTACACTATGTTACAGCATAAGAAATACATAAGATTTTTTCGTTAAAAAAGGTTACCAACAACAACGATAACAAAATTATGTAAATTTTCTCGAACAAGCTTAGAGAATATATGGATGTATGTATTATATGAACCCTGGGAAATATGTTTTTAATTTTAAACAAATACAACAAAATAAAATTTTAAAATAACGGGAAAACATAAAAGAAAACCCAAACAAAAGGAATTTCCAAATAACACACAACAACAATTTCAGCTTGCTATTTTTATCCTTAAAACAAAACAAAAACAAAAAAAAAATACCAATTCAGCAAGTAAAACAAAAGACACAAAAGTTTAAGGAATTTCCTTTTTCAGTTTTTTATTGCTGAATTTTTTTTTGTTTGTTTTTTTTCCTCAATGGTGACAATTGTGTTTTTTACTTTTTTTGGATTAACTTTGGCAAACTGAAGAAGAAGAAGAAGCAGCAGCATCGGAATTGGAATAAAAATTACTGTAATTGAGGAAATTATGGTTGGTTGTATTGTTTTGCTTTTTTTTGTTTTCATAATGTCATTTTAATCGCTTCCACAGGATACATTGTGATTGGTGATTGTTTTAGTAATTATAAGAAATTATATTCATAATTAGTTGCGGAATTGCTGTCCAATTTTGTTAAATTTTCTTGTACGGAGCGCTCAGGGATACTGTGCTACGTAGAGCACCGGTGTATTGTCGCATAACTCTGGCCAAAAGCTTTTTTCATTAACGTACGTCATCTTTTCATTTTCCAGCCATTTTAATAAGAATTCAAATTTGTATAGTTCAATTTTTTTTTCAATTTGTGTAAAAAGTTCTTTGAGGTGAATAAAGCGATTTTCTTCCCATTAAAATCATTTTACATTAAAGTTATACTCTCTATTACTCTGAAAATGTATTAGCTCAGCAAAAAAATTGCAAAATAATAATACAGACGACCTAAAATAATTTGAAAACTACCAAAATGTAACATTAAAACAATTTTTTGTTTGTTATTTGAACAAGACCAAATCCTGTTACTTGATTTTGGAAGGTTGCTTGCTGAACGCGATGACATCATGAGGAATTTAACTTTACATTTATGACGTCTTTTTGTATAATGATTGCCAATAATAAAAGTTGCAGATATTTAAAGCCTTCCGTAAGTTATTCTAGATTTAAACTAGTCCGCATACGATTCAACGTATAATTCAACTTTTTTTTCGGATGCCTTGCGCATTTCAAATAATTCAATTCAATCGAGTAGGCTTGTCCACCGAGATTAGTGTTTAACCATTACTTATTACTTCGCTTAGTTATGTTGTTGTGAAATTCGTTTGTTGCATAATCCAGTTGTATTCTTAAAGTTACGCGCGTGGTATTTAAATGTAAACAATAGTGAAACACAAGAAAAAATCACTGAAATTCTAATAGTGGCATATCTGTTGTAATGAGTATATTATTAATAAAAACAACTGATTCGTACAACGATACAAACAAGATAAAGTTTTATTTACTAAGCTATTTCATGACACATAAAGATAGGTGATGTGTTCTTTAATTTACATTCTACTTTCCAACAACCCCACTAGAACTGTTAAATCCTGTTTCTCCAATATAAGCTTAGTTAATCCATCTGCAATCATCAGATCAGTGCTAACTGATGACAACTGAATCTTCCTTTCTCCAATCCGCTAACATGTGAATTGATGTCGAATATCGATGTGCTTTGTCCTAGCGTAATAAGCATCAGTTGATGCTAATCTTACAGTACTCCTGTTGCCGCAAAAAATAGTAGCAGCACCTAGAGTTAGGCTTAGCTTTAAATATATTTCAAAATTTCGCAACCATACAGCTTCATGTGCTGCGGCTGAGAGTACCATGTACTCTGCCTCCGTTGTTGAATGAGCAACCGTTGGCTTTCTTCTGCTATTCCAAGAAATAGCTTCACCCTGAAGCTTAAAAACGTAGACAGTAACGGATCGTCAATCATCTATGTCGTTGGGCCAATCCGAATCAGACTAACGAATTACCATGAAGGTATCTCAATGCGACAAACCAGGGATGTTGTTGAATTTGCTAATGGTGCTGATAGCATAGCATATATTTGGACGAGTAACATGACTTCCTGATACGGAACATTTCTCATTAGTACTTGTTTGTTCATTAGCGCTTGTTACTTTCTTCGATGGCTTCTACATTGTTTTCTATAATCTTAGAATATAATTTATCATTGGAACATAATTTTTCGTTAGAATAGCTTCTATTAATTGCCGGTGTTCCCCTCCACTTCGTCAATATTTCAATAAAGAGGTACAGACGATTCAATGAAAATTACATCATGGCTCTTTAATATTTCACCATTTGGTTTACTGTAGAATTGGTAGACTTTCGAATTCTCAGCGCATTTTCTCGACAAGAGTACTGCTTGAAATGCTTGAAAGAGCCAACAACTTCGTCCGTAGTTTCCAAACAAATAAATGGAAAACTTCTTTTAATAATTATCCATAAATGTCAAAATATAGCTACTTCCGCCAAGAGATTTTGTTTCATTGTACCGCACAGATTCAAATGTATACGAATTCCAGGAAATGCTGTGCTCTTTTTTCGAAATTTTCAAATAGATGCCAATGCTGTTTGCCTTTCACGCAGTCTAGGCAGGTTTCGTTCGGAAAATTTTTAAAATTATCGGCATTAGCATATTTGTCAAGTAAAGGTGTCTTGCTATTCAGATCTAGGTGACCCAATCGACGTGGCCACAAAACAAATGGTTTAGATACCACATGTGATTATATACCGTTTACAATATCGTGCCAATAACCACCCATTTTGATCAATTATTTTTACGCTAGTTTTGTTAAAAATAACTTTATTATTATGCTTGGTTATTTCGCTAACCAAAAGTTAATTTCCTGAAAATTTGTATACAAGAAGGGCATCTATTACTTCGATTGCATGCTTGTTTGTTTATTTTAGCATGCAAATCAACAATTCCAATGCCTTGTACTTCAAGTTTTGAATTATTTGCTAAAATAATTTCTTTGCTTGACGAGTCGTTTACATCACGCATCCAATCGCCGTAGTTACACATGCAACCAGAGGCACCAGAATCAATATACCACTCATTGACATTCACATCACCAACGGCGCAGCCTGTGATGTAAGCAGATTTTCCATTTGTTTTGGATTTGTTTTCATTTCTTTGTTTTTTTTAGATGTCTTTCCAATATCAAATGTGACCAAAATCATTGCATCGATAGCACCGTGGTCCTCTTTTCTTTGAATTAAAAGAATTAACTTTTCCGGGGAAATGTGGTTTTGGCTCCCGAGCTGCCAAATCCCATTAACATTGCTCTAAATTCGTCCGGTAGATCCACAAGCAGCAATGCACCAATCCACACTTCGGTCACATTCAACCCAATTCGTTTAAGTTGTTTAAAGAAACACAACCGAAAATATGGAGCACGAGTTGTGGAAATAATTTACTGAATAATCGGTCACATGCAACCCAATTCGTTTCAGTTGTTTAAAGGAACACAACCGAAAATATGGAGCACGAGTTGTGGAAATAATTTACTGAATAATTTGAAGTGTAGAGTGCAAGTTTACCCACACTTATTTAAAATCAAATGAAAATATTGTAACATCGATAAAAAAAGTCGCCTGCGCCTATCGAGAAGTTCTTACGGTAACAAAAATTTGGTTTTAATTCTGCATAAATCATCAACTAAATCAAAATTCCACCAAAATGAAGGTATGTGAGAATTAACATAAGTTCCAATATATATACCCCTCCACTAAATATATTTTTACCAAAGAAATTTTTGGTTCCTGTGGAATTTACAAATATTTCCGGATGCCTAATTTATATGACTGCAAAGAAATTGCTAGGGTCCGTTTGGTTTTCGAAAGGGCGGATTCTTAACCTAAGTGATTTTCCTACTAGAGCACACTGAACTTACGTGAAGCCCACGTTCAAATTGGGCACTTAAACAAAACATCACGAAATAAAGCGGGCCGAATACCGATCTTTGAGGAGCTCCGCTTGTGGTCTGGACAAATTTCACCGTTGTATTTCTCTTCTGAACTGTTTTAATTGCTTTGGAAGAGAAACAATACAAATATTTCAGTTTTTGTGTTAAAATGGAGCCAGTACCATTGGCCATTCAATAGTACTGGTGTAGTACAGATGTTTCGATCAAAAGCAGCAAATAAATCATGTGATTTTTAGGATAGCGGAACCTGTTTCGATACCAGACTGAAATTGGTTTAGTAAATTATAATACTCAATAAAGCATTTGATGTGGTATTTCATATTGTTCTCAAGCTGTTTAGACATAACCGGTAATAAATTAACTGGACGTAAATCGTTAAAGGTATTGGATACCATACTTTTTGGTATAACAGAATTATTTAAGAAATTTTCTACTTTGAATTATACGTAAGACAAAAATTAATGATATTCGATGCGACCGGGATGGGAGATTTTCAGACCAATCAGTATTTTAAGGTTAAAATTCCTTCCTCCCCAAACCAAGGTTACGGATATTATTCCACAGTTTTCGATTATATAATTTCGGCTCGTACGGTCAACTCTTGAAGCTAGTAGCAGTTCAATTAATGAGTAACCTTGCTTTACTTTCTGAAAATTTGTTGGTTGGTTGAGGAAAATTCGATAAATTTTCTTATTCTAGCACCATTGCAAAAGGACGTGGGCGATTTATTTTTGACGTGTTCATATTTTGAAACATGGGAAGAAAAAAATGTCTTCTAAATAGTTTACATTTTCAACTTTCGAATTTTATATCACACCACCCAACATATTTTCATTTGAAACCGACATTGAACATATGTTATCATTATTCACCACTTAATGTTATCATTATCACTAATATAAAGGGCAACTCCTTTGGCTTGTAAAGATATTTCATTTTCTATGATGGGATCGAAGGTTTAAGGCAAGTTTCACTTTCTGCAATAAGGTTGAATTTTAAACTGCCAACTAAACTTTTGAATTTTTGCAAATTTACACTCCATATTAATAGTATGAACGTTGAACAAGCCATTATTAGCTGGTCCGATGCAATATCCTTGATGGCATGGGTATAATAAAACGTATTTACATACATTATAGTTTCCTTTAAATAAAAAAATTGGGTTCCCGCAGTATAAAACTTAAGAGAACCCTTTTTCAAGGACTGTAGAAACGAATGAAAGTTCAGAAAAACACGCTGCCTTTTCCCAGATCAGAAAAATTAAACATCAATCATATTATAAAAATAAAAAAACTGCTTGTCCTATCGAAAACTGGAAATACGACTTTTTTTCTGCACAAATCAATAAACGTGACAACCCTTACGTTCGAACCTATAAATAAATCGAATAAAATACCATCTGCCAAATCAAATACATCATTCGGTGTCTATATACCTTAACAAACAGCAGCAAAAAAAACAGCCGTTCATCATTTTTTTATGGATTTATTTCGTATGTTTCCTATATCCAGTACATAAAAAAAATTATTAAATAATCATAAAGATTGAACCATAAAAACTATAATATAAACATATATTGAATTTATTTATATGCATGTACATCCTTAAACAACAACAAAAAATGTAATAAAACTTAAAAAAAAATAAATCAAAGACATTAAATCGGTAGAGATCCATCTTATCCGAATAGTTTTTGCTTGTATATAATGAAAATCTTATAAGCATACAAAATGCAACTAGCTAGTTATATTGCTTTTTTAATTCTGTATCAAATCAATCAATATTTCAGGTTAAGGATGTAGAGATACACCATTTTTTATCTATACATTGCAAATAACGATAAAAAAAATTTAGAACCAGATCAAACCATTTAATTAAAAATCTATATCAATATTTTACTACTATACTCAAAAATATTACAACATTCACACTCGTTGTTTTACAATATTTGCAGAAAACTTGGTTTTTACCACCCACCGTATATAAGTACTAAATGGCAGCCGTTTACTAAACTACATCTGACCCATAAATGTATACAACAACATCAAAAAATATTCTAAATCAACATCAGTGGTTTACCAATTTTTTATTTATTGTACATATATTTTGAATCCATAGCAATCCTCTTTTGATTGATTTTTATTTTTAATTGAATTTTCATTTCAATTAAATTTTGGTTTGAACTGAAAAAAAAAATCCACCGATGGTGTGCGGTATTACAATCATTGCAGGTTTTCTGTGAAAATTAATATGATGAAAGATGCATCCGCATGATTGATATAACGATGCAAAAACAGCAGATACGTTAACATTACAAATCTAACGATGTTGTTGTTTGGTAGCAATACTAAAGAAAATCGAATTTTACCCCGAGTCATACATACGTACAATTTCTAATTAAACGAACAGTCAATTGAAGGGAATTGGAAGATTATTTAATTTGTTTAAAATGGTCGGGTATATCGTGCTTGTATTTCAGCTTAATCATCTTGTAAAACTATCAGTACTAGTATACAGTATCCACATCCAGTATATCCACTATGTAGTGGATAAAATTATTTGTGGAAAACGAATATTTTTTGTTTTATAGACCCAATTACTTCGGAAATAAGATCTGGACCTAAGTTTTTAATGCAATAAATTGTATTAATGCTAATACGTATTTATGTACACCAAAACCTACAAATTTTTTTATTTAAGAAATAATTTAGTGTTGCTCAAAATTATTTCTGCACTCATTTTGGGATCAAAATTATCTGTACAATATGAACAAATTAGAAGTAAATAAATTAAAATTAAAATTATTTTAATTTAATTTATTTATTTTTTTATTTCTGCTGAGATCTTACCCCATTCTGCTTTATTAAACCCAAACTTTAAGTTGTTTGTAATAAGTCCCGTACATCTTCCTTTAAAAAGACCAAGTATAGCAGCAACTATAGTTAAATTCAAGATTGTTTAATAATTTTGTGAGAATGATTCTATACGTGGTACATTCATTTATGGGATTATAATTCGGCTGAAAACGTAATTAAAGAAGTTGCCGTAGGCGTTCCTGACGTAATATTCTAGTGGCCTGTGGCTCCCATGGGACGAAACATGGAGTAACAAAAGCTTTTTAAGACGGAAAATATTGGGTTTTGATTCGAGTTCAAATAAAAATGAATAAATAAAAGATTATTTATTTGCTTGAAAATTTTCATTTAAACGAAGGATTAAATTATTTCATAGCAAATTTTCTTTTAATTGAATTTATTATGGCGTTAAAATTAATTTTGAATTTTGATTTTTTTCATGTTTTGATTCACAAAAATATAAAATGGTGGACAATATAAACAACGGTCGACAATTTCGTTTTTTGAAGTAAGGAATTTCATTAATTTTGTACAATATCTTCGTAAAAAATGTATAATGAATTTATTATCTTCAGATGGGAGGTGTACAACTTCTTAAAAATTACTTTTTTTCTTCACAATCAGCAAATATTTAGCAAAAGAATTGTTAAATAATTTTCGATTCTTTCTAGAACGACTTGTCTCTTAATGTTAATTACGGCGATACGGAATTATGTTTGGGATTTATAATTAGCGAAGCCCAAATAGTATTATATCATAAGCTACTCAGATTTGTCCATACGCCGTCAAAATCCACCTATATTTAAGTATGGGAAATTTCATTTGGCGTAAATAATGTTGGTGCGTACAAAGGCACCTTTAGAAGTTAACGTAATATTGGCCGCCAAAACCACACTAAATTGGAAATTTTGTTTAATTCAGTTTTATGAATCGACTTCTCTTTCCCAAAATCTCAAGCGACAAAATTTTTTTACACAAAAGCAAAGCGTATGTTTTTTCACTAGGATCACCCATCAAAGCCTAAACACAAGGAGCAATATTACGAGTATATTTGAGGCAGTTTTGTAAAGTGAGGCAATTATTCAAAAACTCACACCTAAAAGTTATCTCGGTTAGATGAATTTTGTAAAATCGAAAGCTTAGGTCCTGACTATATATATTCTATTTTCAGGCCGAGTGAAAGATAAAAAACCTATTATTTCTAATCTATATTTCTACTCGCATGAAATTATTTTCGGTTGTTTTAAGCCATTTTTATTTGAAAGTATTTTCGCCGAATCACAAATCATATTTTCAATCCAAAATGCAAACGGAATCAACCAAATATTTTTAAAGGATACTAGGATACGGTGAACAATTTCAGCTGTTAAATGTTTTCGTTCGCAAATAGTTTTATGCGTGATAAGGTCCCAGATGCCGTTTCGAGTTCGGGTAAAAAAAAAATAAAAATATTATTTGTTTAAAAGTTCCCTTTTTAAGGAAAGAAATGAGATATTTCTTAACGAATATACCAACAAACAGAGAATATATATGGGCCCAATTTTTGGAGGTTTTAAAGAATATAACGTCATTATTTATTTTAATAAGTAAGTGGCTTAATTAAAATACCAGTTAAAACCACAACTACTAATTTTTTATATTTTTTATTTGACAAACTGTGATTGTCAACCTTTGAATTGTAACTCATTTTATTTATATAGCTTTGAATTATTTAAAATAAATAAAAAAAGCTGACATAAAAACCTTACTAGGAATTTTAAAGGTCAAAATATGTGTTCTACTAATTGTGGTTTAACTATACAGAATTAATCCCACCAGTATATGATCAAACTATCCTGCTCATTTTAACGATTTGATTTGAATGTATCTTGGTACAAATTTGATTTGAATGAACTATAGCGGCTTGATTAGAATGAAACACTGCTTCGGATTAAGCAAGATGTATCATCCTCTTACTTTAAAGCATAAACTATAAGTTTGTAGTTTTACGTATTTTACAATCTGCAAAGGTCTTGTCCCCAATCAGCCGCTTTTTTCATGAAAACTTTAAAATGTTGCAATAATTTTAATAATTTTTTTAATATTTGACATTTCCTAGCAATTCAAGAAATCAAATTTCAGTATTTTCTTAGTTAATTTATTTACTAATTACGAAACAATTTAATTCATAGAATTTTTAAATTTTTTAAACTAAATCATAAATTTAAATGAAATTCATGATATCCACATAAATAATTCCACATTTTTTATAATTTTTAATAATTTTAAAATTAAACCATTAATTAACCATTAAAATTACAAAAAAGTTAGCTTTTAAGTGAAATTTCCGCTTTGTTAAACTTACAGTTTAGAATTGGAGTCTTAATAATTGATGTAAACAGAGTTTAAGAAACCTAATTACGACCTGAAACTTTTTAAAATGTCGTTCTTTCATTCTACTAGCTGTTTTAAATAAATTACAATTACAAACTCACCAACCAACAATTTCAAAGATATATACATCTTACCCGCTAATTAAAAATTCTTTTAGAACAATCATACTTTATCAAGCAGAATATATAAAAATTCACACAAAAGAATTTAAATTGGAACATTTTTATATATCTAAATAATTTTCTACTTTATGTATACATACATATTCTATTCAACTTATGTAAATGCAAATACTTAATTACATATCTTTATGCTTGAGTTATATAAATGTATAGATTCTCGTTTAAAATAAAAGCGATATGCAAAAATCAGAATACAATGAAATAAAAAGCACCATTAGAGAGATTTTTAACACATAGAATTTCATACATGTAGAATACAAGCAAACTTCGTAAAACGTAGGAGGTATAAGCTTATTTTCGAGCGCTTGGTGAAATCTTATCTAAATAATCGACCTTCTGAGAAAACAATTTGTTAAATTGTTAAGTTATCTGAAGAGATAGCTTTGCCATAATTCAGCTCTAACGTGCCAATTCGGAATTATAACACAATAGTTGATAAAGCAGAGCGGTTTGGTTTGGGAGATATCATTTTCAGTTGGTTTCGTTTAAAATAAATTCCTATTCAATTATATGCCACGTACAGTAATAATTTGGTTTTTAATTAATGTTCGAACTTCCTTTTAACCTGTTTTGATGTAATACTCTATTACCAAGTGTCAATCTATCAAATTGTTCATGATCAAAAAATTAGTATTACGACTAAAATAACTTCGAAGAGTTATTAGAAACTTTATTGTACTATTAAGAATATGGTTGAGAACTTGACTTAGGTTCTGAACAACAGATTAAATATACAATATATAAATACTCGTGTAAATAATTTTTCAAGATTATCTATATCAAGAATTGGTAAAAACGGTCGATCTGAATTTTCACCAAGAATTATGTCGGTTATTGTTTAAGAAAAATTAAATGGCGGGGGGTTCATCAGAAATGCATCAGATTTTTTTTATCAATTTTATTAAATGATTCGACAAGTCGGGCATATGGGCCGTTCACCTGAGCCCTAGCACTGTTTTCTTCCCTAAAGTATTTTTTTTTCAAAATTTAAAAACAAAATATTTTCATAATTTCCATCCCCAAAATAGTAAACCGTGATTTTCATATAAGTCACGAAATATTACTAATACAATGTCATTTTATCATCAGATGGTTTGGTCCTGATAACACTACGTTAAAAATGGTTTTCCTGTAATTGCTCCACTCATAAAGTACCGCTGTGCTTTTGAATATTTTTTTCTATTTTAATTAACATTTTAGGGTATTTGATTTGAATAATAATTATTTTTAATGATTATTATCATCATTATCATCATTGATTCAAGAAACAAATTTTAATTTTTTTATTTCTCTATGAAGAAATGAACTTTATCTATAATACACAATTTTTATGCTTTTCATGTTAATTTTTATAGAAATTATTATTTGAATAATGAATTTATTAGAGAAGAAACAAACTAATAAAAGATTGTATTGTAATTTTAACGAAAAATTATTTAATTTTAATATTAATATTAAAATGGGTCGGAACATAAAATGTAATTTCGAACATTTTTATGATTTCATTTTATGGGAGTCGTCTGATATAGCAACTTGAAAAGTATCAAATTGAATTAAATTAATTTTATTTCATATTTTATATACATATGTTGAAAAAACATGGTTATGCTTTTAATACATATTATGGCTTAGCTTAGAAGAGTTATATGTACTTGGAAAACAAAAATTATTTATTTATGATCTAATTTCTCGATTCAGTCGTTGTATGACGTGACTTAAGAAGTTTCACCAGATTTAAGAAACAATAAATTTTTGATTTGCCTTAAATCTTAAAAGCAATCAGTTGCGTGGATAAACGAAACCCAAAATAATTCGACAAGGTATTTTATATACCAATCCATCATAACATACCCTAAACATTGAAATTACGAATATTTCTTTTTAGAAATTTAAGCAATAATAAATAATTTTCACCTACAAACAAAATGAACGAGTACATATAACTAAAATTAACTAGGCGACTGACAGTAGTAGATTACCTTCAAGTAAATATTTTAGAAAATGCTCCACATAAACTTTTCTACTAAATATCAATAAATTTTGATTCGTTGTTAAATCTTATAATTTATATTCATATCTAAACGTAACCAACAAGTTAAAATGCGAATAAAACTTCATACCCAAAAGTAATAATTCAAAAATATTTCAATTTTATCAAATTTTGAAATATTAAATAACAAGTAAATTTTCTCCACATAAACAGCATCCACCTGTACCTATATAGCTATGAGTATATCCAAACACAAGTTGAACATAAGAAGAAAAAAGAACTGAACGAGATTTTAAATTTCCCACAATCGTACTCGTCTTTATACCCCGAGTATAATAAAACGGATAAGAAAAACTTGATTTACAAAAAAAAAAACAAAAATGAAAATTCAACGAGGAAATGAATAAAAATACAAATAAAAAAACAAAGGTGCGAAATGAAAATTTAAAAATGAAAAAGGAAAAACACTGTGTAATCCCCATAATAGCAATTCATCATGTTCACCTTCAGACTAAATACCATACCGATGCCAACGATATCATATACCCCCATACCTAAAATTACCCAACCATGTATGTAAAGTGTGAAAAAGGCATTTTTATTTTGTGAAAAACGTTTCAAAAGTTGTATTCAACACAACAGTTAGAATACAATAAAGGTGTATAAATTAAAGTTCTTTTTTTGTTTTGTATTGTTTTGGATGTAGGCCCTGTCGGTGGCACGTATAACGATGATCTTAAATCTTTAATATATTTTTCGATCTGAATTAAAACAACCAAACTGAATCCGGACGAGTATATTTGAACGCGGAGGTACATTTATTTTAAATGAAAATTTAGACAAATTTTGGGTGCTTTTTCATTTCTTTTCATTTATTTTGTATTAAATTTTTAATCTCGCGATAGCCGAATTTTAACGGGTAGGATTAAGTTTTATATACGCTATTGCTCATGCTTTTTTTCGACACAAATGGGTATTACGTAATTGATGGATTAATTTTTTCTTACGGATTCAAAGAAGAAGCTAATAGTCGCCAGTCTGAATTTGGTCATAACCAAAGTTGTACTCCACATTCTGTTTCCCTGCTCTGCAAATATTTATGTGAAAATAAATCCATAACATCCATCACAATCCATATGCCAAAGATTCATTAACCACATGTCGTACTTATCAGAAAATGTTTCATTTCGTATCGGCGACAATTTGGTTTAGAAAATATCACTTCGAAGTGGATGTATTTTTTTTTATGGATAGCACAGAGAATTTCATCATTAAAAATGATTTTGATTTATTGCAAAATGTTTCTTAACGCCACTGTAACTAAACGTTCATTTTTATAATACCTGGTTTCACCTGGTTTCAAAAACAATATTGTTAAAACGTAAAACCACAGACAAGAATATCTGTAAAACTTATCTGTAAAACGCCCCTTGCTTACTTCGTAGGCTTGTAGACAAAATCTGAAAAATTTGACGTTATAACGTTACATTTGTTTGACAGAATAGAAATGACGCTCATTTGAAATTCCTGGAATAAAATCCTCATTTGAAATTCCTTGGAAAAGCCTGGATGTATAATATATTCTAATAAATACACTGCCCGCGATTAAAACATTTGGGTCCGTACTTATAGTCGTTACTGCAACTATGAATTATAGTAACAGTTTTGGTATTTAAAAACCTCACTATAAGATTTGTTTGTAACGTAGTAACGTTTATATTGAAATCCATCACTTAGTACGTTTATGATAGGGATGCAATCCGGGTTGAACCCGGATTAACTTTTATTATAAACAGAATCGAGTCAACTTGGAGTTAACTCGGATCAATACGGCAGCAAAAAAAATTATTTTAAATGTTTGGTTAGTTTTGTGATGGGCTGGTGGCTAATAATTATAATATTAATAAATACGAATGGTTTTTGACATTTCTAACTCGGTTTCGATCCTGTTTTAAATAGACTCTGAATTAATTCTTCATAATAAACGGTAAAAAAGTTAACACAAAGTTGATCCAAATTTAACTCTAAGTTGGCTCGACGCCCATCTATCATATATAAGTATTTAAAGTAAATTCGAAATTCATACTGAATTATTGGCAGGATTTTGAACTGATTTTCGAAAATCGTGGCTAGCGTGTTCCATTGACGTAAGCAAACTACTCACAAGCACTTGTATCTACTTGCAGAGTAGAGTGAATTTACTGAACTAACACAAATAATGTTGGTTGGATTAGGGTTAAAAACAAATAATTTTTGTTTATGTTTTTGATATGATGCGGCAATTTTTAAATTGCAAAAATATTTTAATTATTTTGTTGTTTAATGATTTATTACATATTGAAGTTAGTGATCCGGATCAGATCAAAATTTACATGTGAAGCAACAACATTTGATCCAATATTCAATTTGGATCACAAATGGTGATCTAAAAGTAGTTAAATAATATTTTGTAAAGCAACAAAGAATATAATGAATACAGTACGAGTATGAAGAGGCAGATTCAAAAGGAAACGAGACAAAAAATTGAATTTTGGTGTTTGTTTGTTTTACGCATATTTGTGTCGTTTCAGGAGACATGATCTGATCTGGATCAGATCAAACGTCAAGAAATGCAGCTATTATTAAGGGAACAACATATTTTTGTGAAAATCTAAAATTTTTATTTACAATGAGGGTACAAAAATTCGCGTTCCATTGAACATTTACTCGCAAGTACTTGGCAGTAGCAAATTGTTCCCAATGAAACACAATGAATAACAATAGTTACCATTAAAAATTCGGGCCTTAATGAGTTTCTTTTAACCGATGCTAGCGGCACCTTACAAAAAGTACAGAAACTGTTAAGTTTTATGAATAAATCATAAACAGTGTGCATCCCGACTAAAATGTTATTAGGGATTTGGAGGTAATTTGGAATATTTATAAATTATATTCGTCGAGTTTAATCCCAGTTTAAAGTACTTTTCATACCAGGCGCCTCGGCTTTGAGCTCCGTAAATAAAAATTTTTTATTTCGTTTTTTAACTATGTAAATTAGTTTCATTCGATTGATACCGTTTAATTTAATAGTAATAAATTCAATTTGTTCAAAAATAATTTATTTTTAAGTGATAATTTAAAAAAAAACAAAATATATTACAATGAAGTTATCTACAAAGCCAAGGCAATGCGTTCCACACTAAACGGCAAGATTTTAAAGTAGTACAAAGCGAAGTGCTTTCTCAACATAACCTACAAATCAAATTTTTCCCACAAATATTTCATACTTACCAAAAAAATCTAGCACATACATATGTACGTTACAAATTTAGAATATCTCAGTTGTTGCTATAATTTTAGTGTAAAATAGACTTATACCACGTTTACATTATACGTACCTAATAAGTATGTACTTTTTTGCTATTTAATTATTTTTCCGCTGCAGTTCACACTAGTATTGCGATTTGTAGTGTGAACGCATACTATAAAAGTTTGTTGTTTTGACAGATAGGCTTCTGTATTCAATTCAGTTTATGTGTTGTGAATTTCTTCTCAAACTCTATTAGATTTGTCGGCAAATTATTTGATTAACACCCGAAATTGCAGTTAGAAACAAAAAAACGTAATCAATTTTGGTTTTGATAACAAATATACGAATGACATTAACATGTAGTTATTAGTTAGGGTTCACATTACAACGTAATATACTAATACTTTTTTGATACATACTTTACCGAAATATCAAAAAGGTATGTGATAAAATATTTAAATATTTAAATTTGAGTTCACATGACGATACTTTTTTGCTACATACTTTTATTCTACTAATGTAAACGTGGTATGAAATAAAATATTTGATAGCAACCGAATGTTCAAAGCCAACGCCACCGGTATGAAAGCGTCTCAGCTTCGCGTTTGTGGTAACTAAATATTTCGAGGCGAGGCGCCTGGTATGAAAAGAACTTAACTCTCACTATATACGGAGTCGAGTTAAACTCTAATCTTAAAAATGCACTATATAATATACGCATAGTAGAGTCATAGTCGATGTCCACATGTGGAAAATGAATGTGGAATTCGAGAATAGGGCCCCAAGTTTGTATGAATTTCCAACATAACGAGCAAAAATGTTTGTTCGTTAAGTTGAAAATTCATACAAACCTGTAAGTCAAAAGTTGTTGCATTGTGAATGCTCCGTAATATTCGCAAAGTAAAGAGCCAACCAGCGAACATTTAAGAAATTTAACAGAATTTAACGAAAGTTTTTCTTAAGGAAAATTTGACAGATTGCCTAGCGAAACTGTAACACAACTTGTCAATTGCTTTGATGGTAACGGTAGCTCGTATTAATATTTTTAAAATTTTGTGTAGAATTTAGAGCTGGCGATGGAATTGGAGGAACTTCGAACATTATTTCAATTATTAAAAAGCCTTAAATTCTTAAAGGACATAAACATAAATAATAAAAGACACAGGTCTTGTGGCGTAAGAAAAAAAAACGAAAATAAATTTGAAAATAAATAATTTGATGATACAATTTATAAAGTCTTTAATAATTCGGTTTTCAATTTACCTACATTAACATAAATAAATAATTTTGAATTTAAGCCTTAAATGTACAATTAGCTCCCACAAGAATGGATTTTTAACATTTCCTTCAGTTTTGCGCGATAATTTTCGCTCTGTTAAGTTGACATTTCAATTTAACGAAACTGAACGAACATTTCATAAAAGGTTCGCTGGACAGTTACATGTATACTCCATATGCCGCAATGTTACGTTAAATGTCTTAAGTGTGGGCTGGTTCTCTCTTAAAATATGTACATACAATGCGCCACCATTGGGTTTTTTATACCAACCCTCTAAACAAAAAAAAGCGATTCGGACAAAACGATACGGTTGCGACATGTGAACGATGCATATTTTTTATATCACACCATGCACTTTCATATTTGTTTTTCTACTCCCACAGAAACAACGAAAATAAAAATTGTATTTTTTATTTTCGTTGTTTCTATGAAACAAACAAACAAACAATTGTATTTTGCGCGTTCTCTTGCAATTTCAATTCAAGTTTAACCTAAAACAAAAACGGACGGCGATATTTGTGTAAAAATAAACTAAAATTATTAGGAAATATTTGGTGTTATGAGTTTCTCAAAGTAATTAAACATGTATTTCTTTTCCAAATTGTTTGAACCATTTTTGTTTATAAATTTAATCCTTATACTGGTCGTGTTCAATCGGGCAAAAATGATAAAAAATATCATGATATTTTATCCCACCCTAACTTCATTTCGTAATACTGTACGTCAAACCCGATTGAACAACCAAAATTGATAAAAAATGATAAATATATTTTAAATGTTACATTTGATTTTAAATCGCTTTGTAAAATTCAATAAACTCGTTTTGTCGTCAGATTTTTAATTAAATGTATATATTTTTTAATTATTTTTTTAAAATTAGTTTGATATTGAAACTATTTGGTTTTTACCCAAATATTGGAGACACAAATAATTTTAGTTTGAGTTTAGTTGTGTTTATGTTCTCAGACAAAATTTCGAAATATAAATTATTATTTATGTTTAAATAAATAGATGACTGTGTAAATACCATATAAATATCTTAAAAAAGCAAATTCAATTTAATTTAAGTACCGAAAATATCAAAAAGAAAATAAATTCAAAATTGACAGCTGGAAACAAGAAAAAAGTTGGTTTTTTTATGTGATAAATGAGTGCGTTTAATGCCAAAAGTGATAAAAAATATCATTATACATATTTTTTATCATTTTTGCCCGATTGAACACTAGGACTTAATAGCTTATTTTTTAAGATGTGAACAAAATTTACTACTGTCGATTGAATTGAGGAGCGAAGTATTATGAAACCCGATACAATTAAAACGTCATAACTAAAAGTAAATTTTATGTATTATATATAATAATACTCCAAATAAATTAAAAGAAAAATATTCGTATTATAAAACTGACTTTTTAATTTTGCTAATCCAAAATAAATACTATCGTAACCATAACACGAAAAATACGATACGTAAATATATCGCATAATTAGATCTGTTCACGATTTGAAAAGTAAACGTCGTAAACGTATCGTAATAATCGTAATATTTACGTTACGTAAAAAAATTTTAATTATCATGGGACGTTGGATTCGTAAACATATCGATTTCGTATCGCAAAAACGATTCGTAAACGATATTTTGTTTGAACAACAAACATCATTTTCGTATCGTAAACGAATCGCATTGTTTAGTGGGATTACATATATACCTGTCAAAATTATTAAATTTTCAATCAACAACCGGCAATGAATAGTAAACAAACAAACCATTATAAAAGCTTGTGCAAAGCAGTTAGAATCATATTTTATTAAATTAAAATAATGAATATATCACGTGAACAAATAGTGGAAAGTGCAGCTGATTCGTCGACCCAAGAAGATGCATTACATGTTTCTGATGATGAAGAAGGTGGAACAAGAGTTGGTGATATTTACATTCCACCTCCGGTCCCGCCTTACTGTTCGACCGAAAGCAAAGGTACGCGACTGATTATCACGAATATTACTATCGAGAATTTTAAAAGTTATGCTGGCAAAGTGGAATTAGGGCCGTTTAATCATGTAAGTAGCGAAATATTCGGTGTTCATCGCGGATTTAATAAAGTATTGTAAATTTTTACAGTGCACTTCCGCCATCATTGGACCGAATGGTAGCGGTAAAAGTAACGTAATCGATGCCATGTTGTTTGTGTTCGGTTATCGGGCTCAAAAGCTACGATTAAAGAAGTTATCTGCCCTCATTCACAAATCGGCCAAAGCCCACCAAATGGATTTTTGTTCGGTTTATGTGTACTTCCAGGAAATTGAAGACCTTGCTGATGGTGTATGCAAACCGGTCCCGCATACAGAGTTTATGATCTCGCGTACCGCTCACTCAAATAACACATCATACTATTGCATAAATGAAACTCGCAAACATTTCAAAGAGGTCGCTAAGTTGTTGAAACAACATGGAGTTGATTTGGATCACAACCGTTTCTTAATTTTACAAGGCGAGGTTGAATCAATCGCTATGATGAAACCAAAAGCTTTAACATCAAATGATTGCGGATTTTTAGAATATCTTGAGGATATAATTGGCACTTCACGATATATAGAACCGCTACAAAAGATAGATCTACGCGTGGAATACCTGACTGAAGAGAAAAAGGAGAAACACAATCGATGTAAAGTATGCGAAAGGGAATTGAAGGATCTTAAGAAACCATTCGATGAAGCGATCGAATATCTCAAACTCGAGAACCAAATTACCCGCACTAAAAATTTACAATTCCAAAAATATTTATGCGAGCTTCGGAAATCAGTATTCAAGATCGAGGAGGAACGGGTTGAGATTGCCGCGATGGTCGAAGAGCAGAACTATAAATATAACGAAATTATAAATCGTCGCATCGAAATGGAGGCCGCAATTAAAGAAGAAATTGAAAAGTTTGATAGTTTGGTAAAAGCGAAGGAAGATTACGAGACACAGCATAGAAGCTCAGTCAATAAAGCCGCTGAGCTTCAGGCAACTCTAGTCTCACAGAATACACGCCGAAAGCAAACGAGAGCAAACATCATAAAAGAGCAGGAGAAGGTGGAACAAATGAAGAGAATTCCTGAAAAAAATAAAAAAGATATCGATGAGGCTCAATCACAGCTCAATAAGCAGCTGGCCAAGAAAACGGAGCAGGAAGAAATTTTAGCGCAAAACTTATCGAATTTGAAAGACGAAACTAAGGATTTGATTGAGAAGAAGGAAGTTTTACAAACGGAGCTGGTTGGTTTGAAGAAGATGGTAGATGCGGCAAAATCAAAATTTACCGTGGCCAAATCTGAGCTAGAGATGTATCAGTATCAGCAGACAACTGAAACCAATCGGTTAAATAAATTGGAGGAATTTTTGAAAAATTGCGAGGCTACAAAAACAGAGCATGATCAGGAGTTGGCCGAAAAAATAAGAGAACAGCAAGAGTTGGAAGCGCTTTACAAGCAAAAGCAGGTTCTTATGAACCAGCTACTTGAGGAGGAAACAATGTTAACACAAAAGTTGAATGGAAAAAATTCCGAAATCCAAGATTGCCAGATGTTGGCGCAATCGAACAGTCAAAACAAAATTGTCCATTCGCTTATGGAACAGAAACAGCAAGGAAAGATTCAGGGCATATTGGGACGTTTGGGTGATTTAGGCGGTATAGATGCTCAGTACGATGTCGCCATATCCACATGCTGTAGTCAATTAGACAGTATTGTGGTTGAAAGCATTGAGGCCGGTGAAGCTTGTATCGATCACTTGAAACGATATAATTTGGGGCGTGCCTCTTTTATTGCTTTGGATAAGATTTCTCATTTGGCGGCAAAATGTCGGAATCAAATTCAAACTCCCGAAAATGTACCACGTCTGTTTGATTTGATAAAAATCGAAGACGATCGTGTTCGCCCTGCTTTCTACTATGCATTACACGACACTTTAGTTGCCGAAAATTTGGATCAAGGTAGCCGTATCGCCTACGGTCCAATAAGACATCGAGTTGTCACCCTCCAGGGTGCTGTTATAGAAGTACATGGCACAATGTCGGGTGGTGGTCAAGCACTGCGCGGCCGTATGGGTCAGCAAGTACAAACTAAAACTGTTGTGAATAAAAATCAATCGACTGTACCTTTGCACCAGCTCCAGTCTGAGTTGCAACAGCTGCGCGAACAAATTTCCTTCAACCAAGAGCAGCAATCTGCTTTGGAAAAGGATATGCAACCAATAACAAATGATCTGAGAAAGAATGCGCATTTCATCAAAAAGCTAACGCTTGAACATGATAGTGCCATCAAGCAGCTTCCCCGCCTCCAAGAACAATATGCGAACCAGATTAAAGTAGTTGAAAATGTGAAAATTGACCAAACACTGGTCGATGAGCTTAAAGCGAAAATTAAAGCGGAACAAAACCTCTATGATGAATCGGAAAAGAATGCCGAGAAAATATCGTCCGAAGTCGAGAAAATCACGGAACAAGTAACCGATATCACCGACAAGAAAGTCAAATCTGTACAAACCGCTATCAAAAAACTTGATAAAGAAATTCAAGGATTGAATTCGCACATCTCGAAATTAATGCTTGAAATCAGAACGTCCGAAAGGAATTGTAAACAGGCGGAAGCGAAAATCGAACAGATGAATGAGGAGTGTCTCAATCTCGAGGAATCGATTAAAACTGATAGTAAATTACGTGATGCCACAGATTTGGCGGCCAAAGAGTTGCTAGAGAAGATTAACGAGCTAAAAGCTCAAATTGATGCAGCTCAAAACGAATCATCATCAGCTAAAAAAGGAATCGATGGCATTCAAAAAGAAGAGAATGAAGCACTACTGCTAAAACTGGAATTAGAGGAGAAGCTTAAGGCGATTGATAAAAGTATTGCTGACCTTAAGGGCCAAATGCCTAATTGGCAAAAACAGATGAAACTTTTAAAATTAAACGAAATATTACTAGGTGAGCCAGAGGAGCCATTAAAAACCTTTACCGAAGAAGAACTGGAGAAATACAAAATTCAAGATTTACAATACCAAAGCTCTGTCCTTGAAACGGAAATCAAGGTACGGACACTAAATATCTCTATCCTAGAGGAGTATGAAGCTAAACGTAAACTTTTTTTGCAGCGGGTTGCTCACCTTGAGGACATCACAGCGAAACGGGATGAAATGCGTACTCTCTACGAAGATGTTCGCAAAAAGCGATACAACGAATTCATGCAAGGATTTCATATCATTACGAAAAAAGTAAAAGAAATGTATCAGGCCATTACGATTGGAGGTGACGCTGAATTAGAATTGGCCGATTCGATGGATCCGTTTACAGAAGGTATAATATTTAGTGTTCGCCCGCCAAAAAAATCGTGGAAACAGATTAGCAATTTGTCCGGTGGTGAAAAAACTTTAACATCACTGTCTCTAGTATTTGCCCTACATTACTACAAACCATCACCGCTATATATTATGGATGAGATTGATGCTGCGCTAGACTTTAGAAATGTTTCAATTATTGCGAATTATATAAAGCAACGGGCCAAAAATGCTCAATTCATTATTATTTCGTTACGCGCTAATATGTTTGAGCTTTGCGATGAATTAGTTGGTATATACAAAATTTATGATTGTTCAGCAACAATTGTGATTGATAATTATCCACTAGAATTTATTCAAGTAGTACTGCCACCAACTAATACACAACATCATTTCGATGGTGTAGCAGCGTGCCCGACTCTTGAAGTAATAGTTGCAGACACACCTGAAACAGAACTCGCCAACCTAATCAATGAAGAAGAAACCATTCCACCAGATATAATTGATGAGACGATGGGAAAGAAATTCGAGTGAAATTTATATACGTTATTTATAAAATACAGTTAAAATTTTTAAAACACGAAACTAACTACATATAACTTTTGTTATGTAAAAGGGACTGATGTCCCTCTATTTGATAACTGTCCGCGATTCAAGCAAATAAAATCAGAGAAAAGCAACATAATATATAATGTGATTGTAGTCAAACTGAAGGAAGCCAAAAACCAGAACAAGAGGAAAATTCTGCATAGAAGCAAAACAAACAGTAAATATTACAAAAAATTGAATTAACTATTTAAAAATCAAAAACATTGTACAAATACAAAGTATAGAGCAAATTGGAATTTTATCAGGCTCACAAATAAAAAAAAGTATGTTTGAATCGCTTGAATATTTCTGTAGATTTCCAAAGCCCAATCAAATTTATTTTAAATTTTCAGTCATTTGTCACTCAGACTTTTTTCAAAAATGTTTTATTCATTTTTCTCTAATTTTGAATAAAATTTTAAAACTCTGGGCATTTATTTCTTTAGGTAATCGCCGAGGCATGCTAACCGGTATACGATTTATAACTATAGCAATCTGCAGAGTTTTTTTTTCGCAATTACACTTAAACCATAATTTGGTTTAAACAGAAGGTGGAAAACATTCTCTTAAATTACA
This sequence comes from Tipula vernalis, assembly GCA_958295665.1. NCBI lineage: Eukaryota > Metazoa > Arthropoda > Insecta > Diptera > Tipulidae > Tipula > Tipula vernalis. Next base: position 25,373,323 of record OY282558.1, read on the forward strand.
TTGGATATCTTGTAGATGACGAATACGAATAGATTCCAAATTACATCTGATAACTTTCCATTAGCTTAACGAAAAATTTTAAACTTTAAAATGCATCAAATCAGGATTGTCCTTATAAGTTTAGTTCTAATAACCAATGCCTCAATGTTGCCTTCAACATTAAATGTGAAATCAAACCAAATTTAAGTGAACTAAAGCTTCTAAAAATAAATTCCTTATAAGCCAAAACGACAAATCAATAATACCAAAATGGTGATACCAAATTATTAATAAAATAACCTGAACACCTATAGACTAACAGGGGGCTATGTAATGTGCAGGTGGCACACGCAAAACGACCATATTGCTGTACGTCCAAGTTAAAAGCAAACTGCGAAAGAGTTGGGACTTGGGAGTGTCTTGAGCCCCAAAAAGGGATGCAAAGGCGTAGTTTGGGAGTTGCATATGCTTAATATAATGTATGTATGTATTTATATATATATATATATATATATATATATATATATATATATATATATATATATATATATATTATATATATATATGATTGGTTGATAATGTTTACCCCAATATCGTGTGCTCTCCCAATAATATAGTGTGCTCCCAAAACAGCATTAAATTAATAATTCAACTCAGTTTCTTTCAAGTACTATTTTGATTCAAGCTTTATTACTATAAATTTACTGGTTACAAATTTGCGGAGAATTTTCTGAATGAATTGACTAAACAATTTTTATTTTGACAATGGCGCAAAATGTGGTGTCTCAACTTTTTGTTTTTTTTAAACCTACCTTTTCTACTTATTTCGTAAAAATGAATACTGAATACTGAAAAGCATAAGGACACCTTCAACGTTATGCGCCGTAGCCTCTGTACTTCCGTCAAGTGAGAAGGAGAACGAGATCATTCAACGAAAACGCGCAGGCCACTCTACTACTCGGATCAAGTACAATTCGGAAATAAATTGACTGAAAAGGTCCTTCATACGGTGGTTTAAGTGAACTGCGAACTGCAGCAGTGCGTATGGAAACATGAGCGTACTTATCTAGCTCCTTAAAAATGAATGGTTTATCGCTGTTATTATGTGATGTAGGCACTGGTCTAATAGTCTCAAAATGATGTTTAAGCGCTGTAACATAATTCGATTGGATAGCAAAAGAAGCAGCTGGGCTAAACTGTGGCCAAAAGCAAGCTCCGCTGCAGCAGCCTTAAAATTATGACCGTACACAATCCGTGTGACGGTAGGGTATGATGGTAGTATCGGTAAGGTACGAAAGACATTAGCTTGCGAATTGTGTGACATTGTTCATTTCCTCTTAAAACCCATTAACATCAAAAGCTCTCTGAATAAATTCCATTCGAATTCCCGTCCTTGCCGATATTACTGGAAAATAATCCAACGGTAACTTTACTCTACTAATCTTGCACTTCTGACACGATACACATGATTGCACCCAAAGTATAACATCTTTCTTAATAGATGGCCAAACATACTTGCGCTTTACTAACTTAATTGAACCTCTGATACCAGGATGCGACATATCATACACACTACGGAAAACCTGTTTGCGAAACTTAACAGGAATGAAAGGCCGGTCGATGTATCGCAAACAATATGCGTATTAGTCCGAAAATAGGGATCTCAAAGAACCTCAAACCTGTGTTTGACTGCATGAGCGTTTGAGCCTGTTGCATATCCGGCTGATGATTTGCAATGTCGGCAAAAGCGATATTCGATGGAATCTCTACTCCATCAATGCGCGATAAAGCATCAGTCAAACAATCTCCTTCCCGGATATATGGCAAAAATCCATCGCAGACTGCCCTATAAAGTCCAGATAACGGTACTGACAAGCTGACGCCTTCGGTTGTAGTCCGTCAATACAAACAAATACTTAAAATGCTTCGAATCGTTATTGATTTAAAATGCTTCACAGCACTATATGCAGCTAGCAACCTCTGTCGTTCGCACTGTACCGAATTTGTGCATCTGTGAGTTTTACTGAAAAAAATCCCAGCGGCTTAAATTGCCCTTCAATCCATTGCTAAATCACCGCGCCGTTAGCAGTGTCGGATGCATCGCATCGGCCATTAAAGCGGGTAGTGCATTGCAAGACGAATGCGTTAGCGCTGTGGGATCAGAAAGCCGATGTTTTGCCATATTGATTGCCGTACAATGGATTTCCTGCCATTCGATTTTCCGAATGATTAAACGTCTGATACACTATTCACCATTTTTCTTCTGCACTAGGTGGAGAGGACTAGACCATGGTCCTTTTGTCCGGGTACAATAAACAAATTCGATTAAATATTCGAACTCTTTTTTAGCGGCTAGTTTTTGAGCTTTGGCTTTCACTGGAGGACCTTTCGTTGCTATATGCAGAGTAACTTTGTGTTTCACCGGCTAGAGTACTAAAGATTTGACGGTTATTTATTTTTATTTCATAAGCAAAGAATATACTTCGGAGTTTTTACTGCATTAGAAGCGACTGTCAGATAAGATGATGGAACTACAATCAAGTGTAGAATAAAGTAAAACTAATTGATCTTGTCCACGGAAATCCGAATTATCTAAGAAAGTCTGAGCCTATGGTTGGGCTTGAAGCTTCCACTATAATAAACGTCCTGGTAAATGTTCGTCGAACCCGAAAATGAATGTTCAATATTGATGGACCATACGTGCGAATGGGTGTATTATTTGCAGCAAAGAGCGAACAATTGTTACTTGGCCGCGTCATCTCATCAGCTGATGCCTGTAATATGGTTACATCCGCTCCAGTGTCTACCAAAAAGTGGCGTCCACTGGCAGGGTGAAATATGAAAAAGCGACTTTTGAGTTGGCCACGATCTCATGTCGCTAAATGTGATTGGCCTATTTGTTTAAAGGCTCGTACTGACAACCTTCCGGATCGACGTATTTATTTGCCTTCTTATAAATCGGTTATGGTACCAGCAATATTTTGTATTGCGAGATCTACTCTGGAATGTTTTGTGCTGGAGATTTAGTCTCATTACTAACCGATTTTTCTGATTGAATTGACTTAATTTTATTTTGAATATTAAACTTTAATTGTTATTTTGACAATGGCGCAACGCTGCGTTTACCTACACCACCCTACTAAGGGCATCAGGACACTCCCAAGGTTACACACCGTCGCCACAATATAAACACGCAAACAATTTTATTTTTAATATGATGGTCTAGTTCAAGAGCGTGTGAAAATTATCAAAACTAAAAGTTTCTTTCAAATAATGTAAAACATGCACAACGATTACACGTTATACAACGCATTGAAATTCAGAGGAAATTAGTGTCGGTAATAAAAAGATATTGTAAGCACCCTGAACCAACCAATATAATCTAACATGTACCACCCAAAGTTAGCAGTCACTTTTATTGAATAAACTAATTTTCGTGATTAAAAGCTTTCGTGTTCCAAAAACAACAAAAATGTCTTAAGCTTCTCTTGTATTTTCTTCATTGTTTTACTTCTAAATTTTCGTGTGTTCTTCGTATAACCTTTTACGGCATTACCTGACACAAAACGATAATTACGTATCCTATGTAGCATAGCATTACAGAAATTTTGTACATAATTTAAAAAAGCAAAGCAGTTTTCAAGCCAAGCTGATAATGATGGTTAAAAACTTGCAAATGTGTACATATAAGTTTTATTCTGCCAGTTGTACAAAAACTTTTATTGTGGTTATTTCGTATCTATATAATTTGTGTTTCATTTTTTCTGTCGTTGTTGGAAATAAAATGAAAAACTAGTCGAATACAAAAAGTTTAGTGTTTGCTAGATTTTGTTTTTTTCTGTAACACAAATTTCACTTCTGCTTGAATAACAAAAAATTGGAAAAATTCATCAACTTTTAATTTTTTTTTTTTTTTTTTTTTAGATTAAGTTGTTGTTACCACCACTACTATTATATTCTATGGCGTAACGTAACCTAACAACCCAGATATTAAAAATGAAAAATTATGTAACCTCAACAGTATCTATCTGTGTGGTAGATTTTTTAATCGATATTATATTTCTCATACCGTCATAATATTTCATTAACATGTTGAATGCTAGGATACGGAGTAGTTTCAGGGATATTGTGGTGTGGTTAGCTTTAAATCGTGTATAGAACAATAACTACCATAGTGGCTTTATTTGAATAGCAAAAAAGTCTTTTTCAACTTGACCCATATTTTGACCATGCAGTATTCTGATGAATATAGAGCGAAACTTATTGGGGAAAAAATTAAAGTTAAGTATTGTGAGAAATGGAAATGTTAAAATGGGTAAAATTTATTTTGTAAAATTATTATTCATTTTTTAAACAGCAATATATGATATTTAGAACAGTGATGTGTAACTTTTTTTAGACTGCAAACAATAGTTTCGCAGACAGGTTTGAAAAAAAATCAGATTTAACGTTAAAGATCAAATTAAATGGTAAATAGACGAAAAATAATTCAGAATTGGTTTCTATTTTATACTCGAAGGTACCTACACCACATGCACTTAGTTACCACAGCTATCTACATAGTAGAGCGTCAGTAATATGTCTTAATTTTTTAGCAAGTTTTTCTGTGGTATACTTTTTCACTGTTTTCTATGGGAATCTATAGTAAAAATGCTATTTGTTAGTTTCAAGTTTTTCAATGAAAAAATCAGAAATGTTTTACAAAAGTTTTGTAAATATTATATTGTATAAAAATTTAACAAAAGCTTACGAAAGTAAACTATTGGTATTTTTATGTATGGATATCTAAAATATATTTTTCGAACTTTAATTTTGGAAATTACATAAAAATAGGCTCTATTAACATATACAATGTTAGCACTTTCTCTGTTTCATTTAATCATGTTGAATCATATTGGCACCGAGATTTATTGGTTTTAGTGCACTGGGTGATGATTGGTTGATTTGGGTTTTTTTGAAACAAATTCTTCAAATACGGAAATGGTTCAACAATAGCATTACTATTTTCTCCAAGAATAACCAACCGATTAAGTACTACATATGTCACTAATTGGATTAGACTTTATGTATTTGCGCGTTTCAACATGTCTTCATAGATTGACCAAGAACGTCCGTCACATATAGTATGTATATGTGGTAGGGAAATCGAAACAGGTTGAACGATTAAACATTTCAAGTAATCGATCCGAAATTAATCGATTTTTACTGTATATAACATTTATGCTGAATTTTTTCTTAAATTTCATGAATAAAATAATTTCACGGAAGAATTATAATCTACAAGCAATTTATTTTCATAGAAAGTTATACCTATTGTAATCAATCCACATTTCAATTTCATTTGGGTGTTAGTCATATTCCGCTTGCATTTTTAGTAGCGAGTTTCGACAACTGGAATTCACAAGGCTGCCTTTTCAAAAAACTTGATGATGTAATCACATTTTGTCTCTATTTCTAAATTCCTGAACGTTTAATATCCCCAGGCGCCTCAATTTTCGAGTTTCGTAGTTCTATAATAATTTTTTTAAAACATATTCCAATATACAGACTTTATCGAGAAAATTTTGCATTTATTCGAATATTTATTAAAGGGCCGTAAACCAAGTAAGTGGTGTCGGGATTATTCGATACTTTCCAGTTTATTAATTTCAGCTAGTATCTTTAAATAATTTAAGTTGGTATATGTCAACCAATATTGGGAGAATTTCAATAGAATAAAATAAAATTTGATCGTTTAATTAGTTTCCTTAATTTCTGGTGTACCCGATGGTATGAGGAGAATAAACCTTTCATAAACTTGATTAATATGTACCAAAACTGCCGCCTGTTGATACGTCAGTCCATACGCCACAACTTGCGCGATGAAAAACTAAAGTTGTTAATGGATTATAATTTAAAAATCAATTTGTTTTCGTCACTTGATCATTTTAAAGCTCGATGATCGATTTTAATCCAAAATTAATTTTTATTTTAAACCATGAGTAACAATCACAGAAGAGAGCTTGTTTACTCTAAAAGTCTAAATATAGCTAAAACCAGATTTTGGTAGACGAAAAACAAACATTATTTCGTTTTTTATAATTTTCTCACTTGCATGCACAATTTAAATTGTTTTTTCTCTGTTTAAACCGCTGCCTTCGGATGAACTTATCTCGTTTCCGTTTGTATTGAAAATTTTAATGCAAGATTTTTATATTGATGACTTCCTTACAGGATCTAATACGACTAAAAATGCATTAAAAATTAAATCAGAATTATGTAAACTAATCAGACGGAGGGCAAATTTCAATGAAGGAAGTTTTCTTGAAATTTCCATGAAATTTCTGTACCTTCTAAATCATCGGCTAATGTTTCGTTAGCACTTGAAATACATTACAAGTTATATTTTAAAGAATTTTCAATTTACCAAATTACATTTTTTGTCAAATAAATGTCAATTGTTTGATCCTTTGGGGTTGTGTTCTCCGATGATTTTATTCGCTAAAATCATCTAGCAATATGGACCACTTCATGATCAATGGATGGAATTTAAATCACAAATAGATTAAATTAAATCAAATTAGAGTTCTTCGTTGTATTTTATTTTAATTCCACATGCTAAATTAATCGCGATTCATAATTTTTCAGATGCTTCTGAGAAAGGTTTTAAAAAGTCTATTGCAATAGAAAATCATCACTAGATCGGTGGTCATTGAGGTTATCACCGTTTAGACAACGACTTTCTATCCAATCCTAATTTTAAGTATCATCATCGCTCAAATATTTCTTTAAATACCGAGAAACATTAGCAATGTCCTACTCAAACTCATAAGGTACACTAAAAAATGAAATACTCAGTACTGAAACATGCCGTAATAAACGGATCCCATGGAATTGGTGAGCTCTTCTGGACAAGTACTGATAATAGGCATAGTAAAGTTATTTATCATAAATATCTTTTAAATTAATAAAAGTATAATAATTATGTTAAGATCGTTTTATTGAAACAAGCAATACTGCCTGATGTGGCTCGTTACGAAATTGCAAAGAGTTATTCTCGGTAATACAATGGAAACGAAATATTTTTGGGATAAATTTTAATTTTAACTAAAATGAAATTCAATAAACCGCACTAATTGAAATAATTATGTCTACCTAACCCTGAAAAATGCTTCAAATTATTCTTCTCTTGTTTAATTCTGACAAAACCATAGCAAGTGTATTACATTTCAAGCCTAATCAAATTAAAATTCAACAACAAAAAAAACAACTTTCCATATAACAAGAACCAAAAATAATAATACATGTGTAATTAAAAGAAAATTTAATTATTTCTACTCATTTTGCTATATTTATAGTATCTGCCTCACCGCATACACAAAGACTCACCAAAGAAAATTCCATACTTCTCGTGTTTTTATCGTTAGACGCGCGGAGAAAATTTAACTGTAATTTCAACTTTTTTTTTTTTTTTTTTTTGTTATCTAACTTTCATCATAATTATAATCATTATTATAATTATTATTATTATTACTTTTGCTATGATTAAATTTCAACTTTTAAAAAAGTTGCTCTGTTATTTTATTATTATGAACAGAACGGAGAAAAGTTCCTTAAAGTTTTGTTGTTTTGGAAAATAAAGTTATTATTTTTATTTTTATGTTAAATGAACAATAAAATTATGCTCGCAGTTTTATTTTTCGGATAATAATTTTTTAGAAAATTTATGAAATTAAAAACTATATGGAACTATATAAAATTCTTTTTTTTTTATATCGCATGAATCATCTATTCATTATGAAATTAAAATTTAAGTACTTAAAGCTACTCGTATCTATCAAATATGTATTTGTTGCTTTATACTGGAAGATGATTTTATTTTGCTTTTAAAGAGATCGAATTTATTTTACGTCAGTAAACTGTTTAATAAAGCCAATTAAATATGATGGAAAAGAATCAAGAATTTTTGATAATTTGAATTGAAAGCTATTCTTAGCTATATAGATACTTATTTTTTGAAATAGGTTTCTGTTCAACTTCAAAATGACGAGGACAAAGTTTCTGAAATTATCAACTTAAGAGAACAAGAGCGAAAATCAAACTTCAGGAGCTTAACTTTGGTCAAGTCTGAGGAAAATCAGTGTACTGAGGTTGGAAAGTTCTTACTTCTAGGTTTTTTTTGAAGGTTTTAGCTTCAGTCGTTCAGAAGCTATTAAAATTCTACAATATTTTTTTTAGTGTTAGTCATTAATTGACAAAACGACACACTGTCAAAACAACACACGACACAAAAAGTAAATTAGTATGTAAAAAAATGAAAAATTTATTCCTGGAAAAGGAAGGTTTATCTTTAAAATATTAACTAAATTCTAGAAAAGACGAATGTAAAACAAATTATCGAAAAAGAGTTAGAGTATGTCGTTTTATTAATGTGTCATTTTATCTCTCTTCGCTTTATTCGGTTACCTGTTTTAGTCACTTTATTTGGAAAATTTAAATATTTCCTCCGCATAAATTAGGGTAGGGTAAGATTATATTTCTTTAAGGGAACTGAATAATTTTAAACGTCGCGGTTCAAAATACATTTCAGTTTAAAAATAGCTGGACTTTTAAGTAAGCCCTTACCTAATAAAATATAATAATTTTGTGGCATTTTATTTATTAATATAAACCAAAGCCATAACATCAGCATTCAACGTATAGAGAACGGAAGTCGCGCCAGCCACCCCCAACGCAAAAAAAAAAATTCTCAATCCAAGAAACTATAGCATCTAGAAAGTCTAACTGCTCTCAACTGTATAGTAAACTCTTGTGCCATGCTGCTGATGAGGTTAGTTAAATCACCGATCGTTGTCTGAACTGTTGGTGTTGTTGCAGATATTTCATCAGAAGGAAATTGATTATTGTTTCTAGCACCTTATAAAGAATAGGGACAATTGTAAGGATTGGAGTTAATGCACTTCTTACGCATAGGATGAAGATTAGCTATTTCCTAGATCGGTTTAGTGAAAGATTAGTATCTACTATATGCTTAAATCTTATCCAATGCATGGCTAAGGCAGCCTGAGAAATATTAGGTGGCACCAGAGAACTTATTATTATTATTATTGAAGGGCTATGCGGGCGATTAGCCACTTCGCACTGCGACCTAAAAGATCTATTGTGTTGGACCCTGCTTAATTATTCGTCCAGTCAGTATTCAGGTTCTTAATAAACCTGACAATACTGCCTCCCGGTACGTGATACATACTATCTGGGCTTATTGCTCTTCCTCCTATATGTTTACTACAGCATGTAGTTCTGCTAGAAAGACGGTAGCATTGGAGCCCAAGGACCTCGAGAGGGTTGTCCCACTCCCGTATATTCCTACTCCTGCCCCGTATTCCGTTTGCTTTTACTGTTACGAGTTGCTGGGAATTGTAAATCGCCTGTAGGTCACCCAGCTTTACTACAGGAAGGCTTAATAAAACTGGAGGGTGCCTGGTATCCAGAGTCCGCATATTTTGAACTGATTAACCTATCAGCCATTCATCCATCGGCATATGCTGTTCCACCTTAGATTAGGGTTTTTTGTCAAGGTTTTCTCCTTTAGCGCCGTACTTTAGCCTGTGCCAAATGGCCAAAAATGTGCCAAATGGCCTTTGTTACCAGTAGTTGCCACGAGGAGGCAGTACGTGTACTTGCGAATTGTGAACAATTTACCTCTTACACAATTGTACCCATCACGCAGCTGCCTAATGACAAGACCAGAACAGCTCACGTGATGCGCACCCTACTGGACGGTTACGGAGCTGGTAGATTAATCTACTCAACTTTGCCCCCCCCCCCTCTCCGATAGACGCCAAATCACCATCAGAGAACTTAATGTAGTTGAATTATTATGGAGATTTTCGAAATTTTCCTTATTACTTTGGAATGTTTCAGTTTGAGTTGCTATATGTCAAAAATTGTGTATCAGGGCGAGATTTCTCATAACTTTCAAGACGTTTTGAGGTTACCAGATTATATAAGTTTTATCAGATATTAGAGTTTTAGAGTTGAGTTGCTTGCTTGATCTTACACATTATAAAACATTACAACAATCGAAATAAGTCGAGAACCAAATTATGAAAAAAAAAAAAATGGATGGCCTAACCTAAATTCGACGCTATTTTCGACCGCTGTGGTTTTGTATTAGAAGGTTCAAACAAATATTATTGTTTTCTTTTTTTTTCATGAACCTTCTAATACAACAACGACAGCTGTTGAAGATGCATCGAATTGCATAGTTAGGCCCTGATTTTGTGTTTTATAAAGTTCCACAAGGTTTTGTGTTCCATAAGGTTTGTAAAGTGTTATTCGAACTTACAGAAGGCTTTCTGATGAGATTATTGTTATTTGTGACAAACACAAGTTGTGACCTTCGGAGAACGAATTCACGATTTTACCAAATTTTTTAACTTAAAAAAAGTCGTATGTGAGGTTTTGAAGCCTAACGACAGGAAAAAATTCAAAACAAGTTAGCAGCTAGACACTATAAACATATAGAATTATATTTATACAGATAATCAAAGAGGAGTAATATTTACATATCACGTGGGTAACTGCAGTAGCGAGACTTTTGAAATTAAGAATAAAACTTCTTCTACCGTTAGAACCGTTGAAAAATGGTAATAAATGCAAAAATTAAACCCAATGTTCAACGGAAACTAGACAACTAAAATCAATTAACTTAATATTTTCCATTAGCAAACATATTGAACAAATTTGGCTTTTCACAAAAATATAAATTTCGACAATTTCCATTCATAAAACGATAGAAAATGAAAATCCTGAATTCCATTTAACATTGCAAAGCACTCACAAGTAGTGATTGCAAATTTGGGGGGATATTCAAAAACCGGTTTTTCGGTTTTACCTACAATAAAAAACCGGTTTCCGGTTTCAAACCGGTTTTTTTTTAAACAAAATATATTAATTTGTACAAAAGGAAGTTGTCACTTTTATTAGAAAAATACTCTGTAATTTTTTTTTAGAAGAAGGCATTTCGTTTGATGCTGTAGACAAATTTGTGGATATTCCACCGCTTCCCCCACAATCTTCAAATCCTCGTTTAACAGCAGTAACTTTATGTGCTGCTCGCAAATGCGAAGGAAGTGTACTAGTTGATCCAGCCATGCATTTTATGATTTTAAACATGTTTTGCATTTTGCCACTTGACCATTTATCTCTCGGAGAAAGTATGTCCAAAGTGATTTGGTATTTTCAATACCTTTCTTGTATTCCTCGAATTTGTAATCCATATTTATTATGGTCTGTCTTAAAAAATATTAAAATGTCGTCGGTTTTGAATATAACCCATGAAGTTACATATACATAAAGAAACAATGATGTAGGTATCCCGACATTCCACCAAATTCGACAGACCAACCTACAAACACACAATGTAGTTATAATTTTCATATGATTTATATTATTGTTGTTTTGTTTTCATTGTTTTTTTTTTTTTGTGAATACGTAATGTATAATTAGGCAAATTTTTTGTTAATAATAAAACCGGTTTTTAAGGGTAATAAAATCCGGGTTTTCGGTGATGTAAAATAACAAAAAAAAACCGGTTTTTCGGATACCGGAAAACCGGGTTGTAATCACTACTCACAAGTATTTATTTCTGGCTATATGCAGGTGCTCTTCCTAAATTATGTGTGTAGTTTGCTTTTCGAATTTCTGACGGTATCGTTATAAGGATATTCAGTACAATTAATATCTAAATTAAATTTTACTTTCGCAGCTAATTTTTGTACACGTTAAATGGAACTGCTATTAAATCGAATCATCTAAGACACATTTTACATTCATTAGTTTCCGAATAGAACAACAAAAATAATTGGCTTAAACTGTTTCCGACTTAAAATCTTAAAATGTTTTAGAAACCAATAAAAATGTTCTGATTATTATACGTTCCATTGCGGTAGATTAGTACGCCCATTAAAAAAAGTTGCGGTTGAATTTGTGCTAATTGGCCAACATCGATTTAAATTAATCGACTACATATCAATTTTTTTGTTTTTCAAATCGAAAAATAGTCGAAATTTATATAGTTGTGAAAAGCACAAATTTTTTCACTGAGTCTGCTGTTGGGAAAAATTAAATTTATTAACCAAACTTTTCTGACTTTTCCTACCATCTTTTAGATGCAAATTGAAAATTAATTTTGTGGTGTTCTGGGGCCTGATGCATATCCTCCTCTTTCGCAGTGTACTTTTAACATCCTACCTTATGCCGTAGCCAAAGCGAATTTGCACTCATCAGTTGCAACCAAATGATGAACAATGTTTTTGCATTCCTTCCTGTGATATTCGAACGCGGTACCTCTCATTACCATAAACAGCGCAGCTTTAACTACTATGCTGTTTTGTCTATTAGTTTAAATTAATTCTGGCCAATTTCTATCACCAAATATTTTTGATAGTTTCTAAAACATTTTACTATATGTCGGGAATAAATCAAGTCAATTTTTGTTGTTGTTCTATTCGGAAATTATGGAACACATGTTGTGTCTTGGATGTGATTCGAATCCTGGACTAGCACTTACATATTTGTACTAGCGGTTACTGCAATATTTATAATTAGAATCATCTAACATCAGGCCCGATTGACGGGTTTGTGACCAACGTGGACGAAAGCTGTCTAAACCATCATTTAATATCAAATGTTGTATCTACATAGAAGTTTTATAGAACAGCTATTTTAGTTTTGCTTCCAAACCATATAACGTTGGAGTACGGTTTTTATATCGAACAAATTGTAATTATAGAAAATCCATTTATAAATTCTTATTTGAATTCGATTAGTAATGTTTCAATTTATTAATGCGGTCACTTGAATTGCGCATTGACATTTATTTAAATACAAGAAAACTGCAATACAACGAAATAACATCTTATCAAATACTAATTTATCATTCAATTGAAATTAAAAAAGAAATTAAATTTTATTTTAATTTTAAATATTTAATTTCCTGTATATATTCCTAGAATACAATTTTCATTAATTAAATTCAATCTAAATAAATCGTATTTATCGTATATGTATGTCAGATAGAATGAAGTGAAAAACGACAGAATTTTTTGTATTACTAAAAAAAAAAAAATCAAATTGATCATAAGCAAGTGATATGACACAAAGGTTATAATTTAATGATTTATTAGATTAATCTAAATAACAGTCTTCAACGTTATTTTAATTTTTATTAATTAATTTTTGTTTAGAGAAGGTATAGAAATGATAAAAACCGTTTTTTTTAGTAATTATATCGCAACACAAAAAAATAAAATTCTCAACTAAAGTTTGTGTTGAGGTTGGCAATAACTCAAATTTTCCACCTTCGTTCTCGTTTATATTTATTTATGTATATACTATATGTATGTACTTGAATACTTTGGTAATTGGTAATTAAATATTCTCGGTTTCGTGCTTTCTTCGCATTGTTGTTGCTTCTTCTTGTTGATAAAAGCAAACACAATCATTTTTCTTTACCTGCTGAATTCTTATATTTTCTAAAACTACAATAATTGAAAGGGGTCGGGTTATTTTGCTGTGCTTGCAATAAATTCATATAAATTAAATTGATGTTATATGGTATCTAGCACCTGGATAATTTAATTGATATAATGAGATACAACTTATGTATGTATATAGATGTAACAATATGATTTGTACAATTTTAATTAAAAAATATAGGTGCTGCAAATAATAAGAAGAAAGTGGGTAGAATTTATATTTTTTGTTTCTGGTGATGCTGGCTGAAAACGTGTGGAACAAAAATGTATGACAATCGACAACTTTTGTGCGCCGCTCTTTGACCATTTCATTTACCCCAAAATTTTAAATTTGTATTTAGTATTGCATTGGTTTTGTTCTCTTCCGTTCGTAGCGTTCTTTCATTCAGAATTAGAGCGTAAATTGGGACGAAAAAATCGAGCGGAACGAAATGGACTTAATATAATACATAAAATATAATGTTTGAACCTTAAGGCGTCTGTGAAAATTCATTTATTTAATTTAAACAAAATTCAAAAACATCTGCGGTCAAATATTGTGCTTTACAATTAAATCAGAATTATATGGAATAAAAATGTTAGCTTTTTTATTTCCGGCCTTGAAAAGTAATTAATAAACTGAATTTACATTGGTTTTGTTTTTATTGTTGGTACTTCTTCATTTACAGTAAGCATGATTTATTTGCTTTTTACACGAGTTTTGTTTGCTAATTACACACCTGTAAAAATTTAGAAGAATTTTCTTTAATTATGAATAATTCATAAATTTCTTAAAAACATATCGTATTAACCTCCTGTGAAAATGTGTAATTGTAATACTCAAGTGATTAATTGCTAGTTTCAATAACAGCTAGGTTTAATAACATAACATAAAATTTTGGAAGGCAGAATCGGGGCCTATTATATTTTTGTACTCGGCCCTTAATATGGAAATGAAATTAATAAAAATGAAAAACATGCGGTGTCACCAAAATACGTGTAGTAGCAACAATGAATTTCTATTGAGCTTATCTTGTGACAGTCCTTATATCAAGCTACTGTGTTCATGCGTATCTCGATTATTATTAAAATTCCCAACACTTTTATTATTTTGATTAAAAAAAAATTTGCTTCATCACTAGAATCTAGAAATTTAATTAATGATTAATAATTAAATGGAATTAAATGACCCGGCTTCATCATTGAAAAACCACAGCACAATAACAACAAAAACGATGAAAATAATTGAATTAAATTAATAATTGTGATGTCAATGCACATTGGATGGAAGAAGAATTGGAAATGTCATTTGGGTGGAAAAGTTGAAAATTTACAGTTTGATATATATTTCGATTTTAAATTTTTTTTTATTTTTATTAAAGCAAATATTGTAAGCACAACGCACGGACAACACGGTTTTAGCATCTCCCACATGCACATTATTATTTTATGTTCACACCCATTTGCGAGGAATGCATAATTTAGTAACAGAAGTGTTTTTGGAAATAAATAGGATAATTTCATCAACAAATATGAGACTCAAAAGTTTCTAAAGTAAAAAAAAAACGTAATTCCAAGTTCCACCCATTATAAATAAATAAAAAATTATTTGAACGGCTCATCTGATTTCTATTTTTTTTTTGTTAAATGTTTACTTGGGCTTGAGACCGTGGCTTGTTTTTATATTTCATAAGTATAGAATTTTTTTTCTTATTGAGATAGTTTAAAATGTTTTTTTCCCATTTCCCGGGAGAAAATCAACCAAGATTCAATTCTAAAAGAAATATTATGACATAACTTTTGTAGCTAGTCTGAAAACTCAACCTGGTTTGATTTTTGTTTCTGAAATTTTGATTAATTTGAACGAAAGTATAGAATTTAATTTGCCTAATTACAACTTTATAGCATGCTTCAGCTGATGCTCTTAGTTTGGACATTCAACTAGATAAAAGTGTTTGAATTTTTCTATGTTTTTACCGTTTTTGTAATAGTGATCTTAACGATTTTTGTAATTGAATCAATGCTTGCATCATTTGTCAAATAGTATAGAAAGTAGAAATAATTTACCAATACATTTTTCTGATCATAATTTAATTACAACCATGGTTTTTTAGTTAAATTTATTGCGTCTAAGCTATCTATCTATATGTGTTACTTAAGTCTAAAAAGACCAAAATATTGAAATCCTGTCAAAAATGACCAAAAATTTGGTAGGTCCAAAACCACTTTTCTCGTCGTGTTGAAAGTCCCTGAGTCTAAAAAAGCAAAAAAAAAAAAAAATGTCCGTCCGTCTGTCTGGACGTCTGGATGTCTGGATTTCTGTACCCATGGTAGCTCGAGAACGACTTGTCCGATTTAGAATTTTTTTAGCCAATCTGTTTCTATGGTCAAGGCTGAGATTTGAAAAGCTTTTGAAAACTGTACGTCACGTTGGTGAGGTGCCTTCCTACGAATTGAATCAAAACTCCCGGTTATATAAAAATATTTACGAATTTTTTATATAATATGCTGATTTGATTATTGAATTTGTGGTTAATTTGAAGGTTAAGTTAGGGGTCATTTTGCGTGTTGAGTTGAAGTAGATTTGAGTTGGGGTTGGATAGGATATAGTGAGTTGTTGACAAATTTTTTGAGTTGAGGGTTAAGTTGGGTTCCGTTTGCGAGTTGAATTAGGGTTGAGTTCCGGTTTAGTTGGGGTTGGATTGGGGTTTAGTGAGCAGTTGAGCAATCTATATACAAGGCAACCTCTCTACAACGGAAATCGACGAGACCAAAAAAGTTGTCCGTTAAACTGAGGATTTGTGATTATTTTTTTTTAATTTGATTGATATTCTATATCTTATCAGATTTTGTTGAAATCCAGCATTTCCTATGGAAATGGGATTTTCAAATGATGTTTAGAGAAAGTTCTGGAATACGGCCAGGTAAGATGGAATTTGGCTTTTCCTTAACCGATTATGATGAAATTTGACATGTGCGTTGTAAATGGGGTTCTGAAATGAGTTTAAGATCAAATTGTTGCCATATTGCATAACTTCATCTAAAAATCATTTTAGAATTCCATTTCCAACGCACATGACAAATTTCACTTATTTTTTTCTAGCCATATTCCAGGATTTTATCCAAAAATCATTTAAGAAGAAAATTTCATTAAAACCGGCTAAGAAATACCCAAGTTTCATCCTAATTGGCCATACATATAATTTGCTAAAATTTCAATAATGTTAAAGGATCAATTTGAAGTGTAAAATTAGCAAATTGAAGTGTAAAAGTTTCAATTTGAAGTGTACTCGTAAAACCTGTATCATCGCAGAAATATCTGCCCGTGTCCGCTCTAATAATTATCTCAGGGATGTTTTCATTGAAAAACTTCAATTGCATTGAACTTAAAAGTTTATCCGTTACAGTGAGAATTCCGTCAAACTGAGTGTCCGTTGAAATGAGGTTTCACTGTATGTAAAAGTGATTGTTTATATACATATATGTACAGTATATATACATACCATATATGGTATAATGATATGATGATGTGTACTTAAGATTTGTATGATGGTGATGGTAACGGTGATAGTGGTATGATGATGAGGATGGTATGGTAGTATGATGTATGATGGTATGTTCGTATGTTGGTATGCTGGTATGATTTGAGCAGAGGGCTGAGATTTGGTTCGAGCTAAGTTAAGTTGAAGTTGAGTTAGGATTTAGTTAGCCTGCATTGGGGTTAATTGAGTTTGTTCGGTTGGGGAATTATTTAAGAGTTGATTTGGAGTTAGGTTAAGGTTTGATTTGAAAGTTGATTTGGTGATTGATTTGAGGGTTTGGTTGGCGATTAATTTGGTGATTGCGTTTAGAATTATGTTGCGATTGAGATGGAGGTTGACTTGTATATTGAGTTGGAGGTTTAGCTGAAGGTTGACTTAAGAGAATCATTTCGGGATTGATTTTGGGAGTTGAATTAATCAAGACCGAAGTTCTGACCACCTCATGAGGTTTCAACCCTTTATATTTGTATTGTTTATATAAGTTTTTAATTTAATAAAGATAATAATAATAGAGATTATTCAGATGGATTATTTCCAAAAATTATATTTGATGGTGAGAAATCGATTTCTGTAAATTTTCTGAATGTTGATAATGGCACGAATTATTATGCAAGAGGCCCAGCTAATGGGGCTGCCCATACGTCCTACTTTACGATTTTGCTACCCGAAAACATCAGTATGATCCTAATATACGTTTACATTAAGCAATAATGACTTATAAGAGATATCATTTTTTTTGTAGTTATGACTCCCAAAATCTGAATCCATTAGCTAAGTAAAGCATTCTAAAGTGTTAAAGCTAATTTTTATTTTTAGTAATCTGAACCCAAGATGGATAATAAAAATATTTTCCCATTTACATACGAGTATTTATCTTTTAAAAAAGAAAAAGAAACAGAGTAACGAAATACAATTCCAAACGTTGAAATGGTAATACACTTAAAGACGTCTTTGCTTTTTACTCGCTCTCATAAAATTACAATACGAATAGAAAGCATACCGAGAGCAAAAAGAATGTAAAAGTCTGTAAAGTATAAATGGAAAAAGTTTTTTTTCCTCCAATTTTATTTTGCTTTATGTTAAGTATATTGCCAAGATTATTAAGAAATAAAAATTTTGCAAAAAAATAATAAATTAAAAAAAAAAATGCAAAAAGCTTTATATAACTTTGACTTAAAAATGGATTTTTAAAATTGTAATTTTTGGACTTTTTTATTTTTTAATGTTTTATTGAAATTGATTTATAGTTTTACTTTGATAGTAAATCATTTTTAGTTTTATTTGTCTGCCCTACACTACGACGTATACTAAGCGAAATTAATATTTTCGTTTTACTTATAAATCAGGTCTGTGGTTTCAAATTCACAACTTATGTATGGTAACGACATTTTTCCACAAAACAAAATATTTATTTGTTAAGTTGTTTAGTTACGAGAAATTACACTTAACGTCCAAATTTATTATTGAGGATATTTTAAAGTTTTATGGTTTTTTCATATTCAATGAAGCGAAAATAATTATTTAATGAAATTATCTTATTCAAATAAAATAACCTACAAATTATGAATAAATAAGAAAACTATTCGAGTTAGTTCGAGTGAAAAGGAATTTTATTTATTTGTAATATAATCAGTAAAATGGGCAAACTTTCAAAATTTGTATTTTAAATGGTTACCGGCTTTATAGATAAACATTTTACTTTATAGCTACATAGCTACTATACTTATTTATAAAATAATTAGAACGAATAGTTCCACAAACGAATGGTTCTGCTTTCTACACCAATCACATAAATTTAGTGACCAATATAAATCTGTTTGGTTTCATTCTGTATGGCCAATTAAGCAATCCTAATTCGCATATTATAGAACGACTTTAAGATTGAACTGTTTTTTTTCATATTTATTATTCCAAACAATAACAGTTGATCCCCAAATCCCGACAAAAAATAAACAAAAAAAAGCTCTCCAAACCAAGCAGCACAACAAAAAGGGGAACAAACAATGACCATATTTTAAGTATTAATTCAATGTTAATTTTATTAGGCTGTAATAACTTTTCCAAATAAAAATTCCTAAAAGCCCAAATATTTATCAAAAGTGTAAAGAATATCATTCTTGGATCTTTCGCATTCTTCGCCATCGTTATTTGTGTATATCCCATTTTTATTCAATTTTATGATAATTTTTCGTTGTCCTCGACTCCTTTCTGTTGTGTCGTGTTATTGTTGTTGTTGTCTTCGATTGTTCGTTCCTTCACTGTGTATTTGAATTTTTATTATTATTATCATGCTCATTAAACGCATTGTATAAGGGTGGCTATATCCTTTAAAATAAATCGATACCACCGAGTATACATGTATAACAACCAACCAGCCAAACAACAATCATCTCATATTTTTGTTCGAGCGGAGTTTTTTTTGTATCTTAATTTTTTTGTTCCATCTTAGATTATAAACTGGCGAATATATATTTTGCCGTCTTTATATTTTGTTTTATATATTTTAATCTGAAAGGATAAAATATTTTTAAGTCCTTTTTTATTTTATTTTGTCATCATCATCATTTTTTGTTGTGTTTAGTATATTTTTTTAGAGCCATAAAATTATTATTTAGAAAAAAAACGGAACACTTAAAGAGTTTTCTTCTTGTGAAATAATTTTTTTTTTGTAAATATTCGTACACACACACATACACAGAAGGAATTTTCATCTAAGGATAAAGTTTTAGTAGAAAAGTTTTTTGTCAAGCACAAAAAAAATATCGTTTTGATAATTGTGTGTGTATATTTATGATTTGATGATTCTTCTATAAATGTAATATCCATTTGTCAGGGATAAGAAATATAAAAGTTATTCAGTTGCTTTATAAATACTGAGGATAACAAATTTGGGATAAGTATCTATCTTGAACGCTAAATCTATAAAATAAATAAACATATACATATTTGTGTCCTGATTAAAGATTGTAGCTCAATAGCTCATATAAAAATCATAATAAAATACATTAATCCAATAAAAAATGGCTAAATTGATTTTTTATTCCATTTCTAGAAAGTTAATGTATTTAAGTTCTGTCTTAGCTTTTCTCGAAATTAGACAATAAAAATATTCGTTTCAATTTAGACGGAAAACTTTCTTATTTTTATAAATTTCGTTTATTTTTTTACAGTACATTAAAATGTCCATATAAAATCTTTACGCGAGTAGTATAACACAAATATTATAATATTAAAAGTTGATTTCAAAAAGTTTAAAACTTTATATTTTTTTTGCGAAATCGTTTGGTGTGCAAAAATGGTCAGAATTAGAGAAAAGTTTTACTTATTATCTGAATATCTAACATAATATTACGCGAATGAAATTAATACTCACATTAAATCTGTCAAGCCTCAAACAAAACTTTTCTTATTATTGTTATTTATGACTTAATTTATGTTTACAATGGACTTTAAGCACAGATTTTTTGGTAAACGCCGGTAATTACAATGCTTGTGCCATTTTCCTTGTACCATTTTTCCTTAAGCTGCTGGCAATGATAAAGTAAAACATTTGTTGGTACGGTATCTATCAAAAATGAAAAACAGAATTAGGCGTGTTGACCGTGAGATAATAGGCACATAAATTGTTGGAGCAATACACAGAAGGTTCTTAAAAAATAAAGGTAATTAAAGTAAGACATATCGAGCTTTTCAAGCAAACGAACTTTGCTTTTACAAACGTTTTAGATAAAAATTCATATTCTCGTGATATAAGAAATAAGATACTTCGTGAATGTTTCAAGATTCGATAAATGAACCGAACAAATTAATTTTAAATTATAAACTTTCTCGCTAATAATTTAAAACCGGGAATATTTGATTATATGTCACTTAGACGACGATATCGGAACCAAATCATTTTATCAAAAATTTTGAGAATTAAAATGAAATTGAATCT
Organism: Tipula vernalis; assembly: GCA_958295665.1. NCBI lineage: Eukaryota > Metazoa > Arthropoda > Insecta > Diptera > Tipulidae > Tipula > Tipula vernalis. The sequence goes on from OY282558.1 coordinate 25,394,280, forward strand.
TAAGAAATGGATTATATTGTGTGACAGAAGAAATATGATTATATGTTGCTCTTACCCAATCTCAGATTATGCAAACATGGTATTGTTTAGGAGCTGAAAAGCAAAACATTTCTGCACGACAATAGCTCCTGTTTAGTTTTTCGAGGTACGAGTAAAACGTTTTCAACTCTAGAATTGGGTTTAAATGAAGATTCTTTTTTGGAACAAGAATAAAAAATTGGAGACAATTCGTGTATCACTTCGCAAGTTTAATGGAGAAAAATTAGTATAATACAGCTGAGTGCTCTGACGGTTTGAATTATTGTTTGTCTTAAAGCTCGTGGATTGAAGACCTATCTAAAATCTCACTTAAGAACGATTATTTTACTATAGAGCAGCTGTTGGTTTGCAAAACCCAATGACAATATTACCGAGTTTGGGACCATCATTAACTCATACATGGCGATTGTTCAAGCCCAAACTTCAAACGGATGATTCTGCGCATGGTTGCAACAAACTTTTGTATGTCTGTTGGTGTTACCTTCCAAGGCCACAACCAAATAGATTTTGTAAATGCTATATATGATTTGTATATAATTAGAAGATTTTGATTTTAATTCTTAATAACACGCTGTGTTTCTTATATGTTTGTTCTCTCAAAGTTAAATTTATTGGATGTTCTTTCTAACTGCGTTAACACTAATTTCCTGGAAATAATGACGTGAACCAGATATAGAGGATATTTTAGAGAACAACTTTGATGGAATATAGGCATTCATTTATTTGGTTCATAAGGCCCTGAAAGCCTACAAGTTAGTGAATTATAATGTCAAGCAAATGTCCCGTTCAGGATGCACAAGTTCTATTGTGGGAAAATCCAAATGATAGGGTTGTCACAATTTTTATCATTGACCACTCTACTAGTAGAGCAACTAAACCAATTAATGTTGGTCTATTCAGGATGCAAATACTTGTTATTTGATGATAAATAACGTGCCAATGGATATTGGTGTGATTTTTGAAATTTTCTATTAATTGGGATACATTTACTGTTTTCTTGGATTGATAATTTTCTTTTCTGTCGTAAAACCCAAGTGCTGGTGCATTTACGTATTTTGTTTTGGAACGTCCGAATTGTTTTGACGGTCCTCCTCATAGTACAGCCCCAGAGCTGGATACCTCACGTACATATAGTTCTTAGAATTTGCCGATATATGAGCAATTAGGTGGGTAATTAACTCTGAATTTCGCCCAATAAGCCAATACATCTTTCTGAACCTAATGTTAAGTTTTTTTTTTTTACTTTTTTCCACTTTAACTTAGGTTAAGAGTTATATCTAAATATGTGACTGTATTGTCATATGGAACTGTATTGTCATAAGAATCCAGTTAATCTTTCAATTATCGAAGCTGATGTGAACAATGTTGTATATTTCCCTCTCTTGATGTTGGTATAGGTGTCTTGAATATATTAAACTGAGAATATAATTCATACCTAAAAATCATCTATTTCACTATGCAATTTTTTTGTTATTTTTGTTATTAATAAGTGATAATACAACACTGTTGTATTGTCGCTGTGGGAAAAACGTTGTTATGGCAATAGCCTACTATTTATTATTTTTGGCGATTTTTATTAATAAAAATAAATTCATTAGAATCAAAGTAACACACAACAAAAACAAAATTCTTATATAACTATCTGTCAACTTATGCAATTACAAAATATTTGTGAATCAGTATTGATTACTGCTTGATACAAAGATGGATAATTGTGATAATCAAAGATGGGGAGAGTGTACAAATAAAAAAATCGAAGAGTTAATACTCAATAGTGTTCCTTTAAACACGGAACGAAATAAGAAAAGTATTTGGAAACACTTTATGGATTTTTGTGCAACACGTCAATACACAATTGAGCGAGACACATCAATTGATATGCTCGCGTCATATTTAAAAGATTATGCATGCAATATGCGTAAGTCTAACGGAGAAAATTACAAGGAAACTGTAATTAAAACTATTTGGAATACGCTAGCGAAAATGCTTCAAGAAAAATATTATGCAGAATTTAAAATAAAATTTGATCCATTTCGTGATATTGAGTTTAAACAGGCAAGATGTGCCAGAGATTCAAAACGGAAACAACTTCAAAGTGAACCGAACAAACGGAAATTAAGTGCTGTAGCTTTTACGTCAAATGAATCTACTTGTATGCAAACGTATTGGGATGAAGATAACCCTTATGGACTTCAAAAGAAATTCTTCAACATTGTTGCGACAGAATTAGCGTGGCGTGGTAACGAAGCCGCGTTTGCTTTAACTCATTATTTTAAGAGAATTACAGACCATTTCGGTAATGATACGGGACGAATTGAATATAACCCTATATTCACCAAAACTAACAAGGAGGTGCAAGCCGTTGTGCTAATAGTAAGTGGCTCACGCAAAATGTGAATAATATCAACGTTTGTCCCGTACGATTATTCAATAAATTAATGAATAAACGGCCAAATCATGTAACCTCCGAAAGATTGTTTCTTACACCCAATCCTTTCTGGAAAAATTCAACTGGAAGGTGGTATAAAAATCTTCCTGTAGGTGTCAATGAATTATCAAAATGGACCAAACAAACGGCCCAGGCAATTGGAATTGATGTGCAAAATAATAAAATCACCAATCATAGTCATAGATCAACTGCGGTTACTATAATGGCAAATGCGGGTATTTCAGATCAACAATTGATTAAAATAACCGGCCATAGCAGTGCTAATTCAATTCAGCCATATTTAAATATGCAGCCAGAGCAACACAACAATATTCTAGAAAAGATGCGAGGAAGTTCTGCTGAGCCGTCAAAAGCTGTAAACCCAATCGTTTCATCTAAAATTAACAACAAAAATGAAGGACAATTCCGATTTGAAAATTGTACCTTCAACAACTGTCAGTTCTAAATATAATATGTTTCAATGGTATTCTTGCATAATAAATAATTGTTATTACAAATATAATCTTTCATGTTGTGAATTTAAGTTTTATCTTTCACACCAATTCATTATATTCTCCACCCAAATATAACTCGTGGTCCTCTTAAGAATCGATAATTTTTTCCAAATGTCACTCATGCGTATCCCAAGCTTTAGAAAATGCAACTCGTGCTGCGCACTCGTTGCATTTTCGTCGCTGGGATACGCATTCGTGACATTTGAAAAAAATTATCGATAATAAGCGGACCACTAGTTATATTACGTCTGAAAATTGGTCCCAAAACGCTACCTTGTGGTACTCCCGCGGCGATTTTTTTCAAGGCGGAATATTTCTCATCATACTTTACTCGAATGTGTCTATCAGTTATAGGAGGCCATTATATGGGGCCAATCCTATCAAACGATTGTGCCACATCTTAAAAAATACTTGAACATATTTTTTTAATTTCCAGCGCGACTTAATTATAGAATATAGGCGCCTATAACATCATTACTTTAACAACTTTCCAATGACATGGAACATATTTTAAACGGATGAATTGATTTTATGTACTAATTTTCGAATTGTTTTCTCAGGCAAGGGTTTCATAATTCGCTCTGCGATCTATTCATATCGTTGTATTTTTCTAGGATTAAGGTTAGATTTTATTTCTTTTTTTATTTCTTCACAGGCTCTATATTTAGCTCATTAATCTTAGAAACTGGTGTGATATTTTTCATAGCAGTTTGTCTGTGGGCCTAAATTCGATCAGGTTTCTAAATTTGTGCAATTATATTTCTTCTCCGTTAGAGATTTCATCAACAAATAATCATTTTAGAATAACTTGATATGCCCACAGTATAAATTGGGCTGCTTCCCTTCGGTTTTATCTTCTTGTTGCTCTACGGCACGCTTTTATTAGATTTAGTTATCTGCTCAGACTGCTCAAATTCCGGTGAGAATTCAGCTTTCCTCTTTTATCTCTCTTCGATGGTCTTTTTTTCTTTCGCGTGTGTATTATAGACAGATAGTATGTACAGATTTTCTACTGTCTGTTGTTTTCTGATCTGATATTTTTCCAGTTGATGTTTCCTCATCTGTTGGTGTTACCCCAATGTTTAGATTTTTTTTAGATCTTCATTCTCTAACTTAGGAGTTTTAATTTTATTGCTCAATCTAGCAGAAAGTTATTCTATGTTATTTAGTTTCTTGGTGGTTGTTTTCTAGATTCCTTGCGTGCAGAAACTCTGTGTATTAATATCCTCCATAGAACTGCTAGTATAAGTATCTAGTATTCGTAAGAACGGGTCTTCATGGTTTTTGTTAGGCAAAATCTGCCCCTGCCCCTCAGAACCCAAGGCATCATACTTCGAAGAGCGTCGATTTTCCGGCAAGGAAGGTCTGCCACCTGGGGTAGTAATCCGTGTTATTTTGTCAATTGCCTTTACCGTATCTTGACAACAATTGTTCTGCATTTATACATTCTGCCTTCCGGAGTTAGACGCAGACCAGAAAGCCTCCTAATTTTGGAACAGACACTTCTGGATTTCTGTGCCCAATAATGAAAGAGTTCATCGAACGACGTCTGTCGATTAGTAGGCACCACCTCTTCCCCCTTCGCAACCAGGATTTGGACCGGCTATCGCGGAGTTCCGCTAATATTGATTTCTCGAAAAGAATTATGAACTGAATCGGTAGAAATTTGAAATTCTAAACTGAAAATTGGATGTAAATTTCTTTTGTCTCTATTCTATTATAAAATAAGGCAAAATATGCTGTATTCGGTTAATCAACTAATCAATACCAAAAAATGTTGATTAATCGTTATGTGAAATTCGGCCAAACCGATAAATTAACCTGCCCTAGCTTTATGTTTTCGACAAATACTGGTTTGTCTATCACAACGTAACCACAAGACCGCCATTTCTCAAATACAGCCTCATAATAAATTTCAAAAATTCTTTTTCTTTGCACCACCGATGTGGAAGGGACTGGTTTTTCAGAACCTCTTCCAAACTTCTTTTATCCATTCTGACCTAGATAAACTTTCCTCACCTTTTTCTTACCCTGATCACCGCAGTTCTATTCTATGTATCAAACATGGCACAAGTAAAAAATGCACAAGAAAAAAATGCACGATATTTGAATTCGTGTTTGGCCCCGCGCCAAATTAGTCAAAACGTATTATATAGTGTTATTTAATCCTTTGCATTACTACTTTGTCTGATTCAGTCTGATTAGTATACATGCTATAACACAGTGTTACGTGACTCGCTGTTTTTTGAATCAGTATGTATGGAGTGAGGGCCGTTGCTGCTACGATATGTTATCAATTTGAACAATAAAATAACCCAAAATGATTTTTGGATAAAGCATCCTTGATTTGATTGCAGTGGTCCTCATTGCATTATTAATTTCTTTAACAGTCAAAAGTTGTTATTGATTATGGTTATATCGTTCAATTGTTAAGCTGTAGTTTGAATGTAGAGATGCATTTATTATACACAGGGTGAATTATTCTACATTAAATGGTCCTGGTTGTAGAACTGAGAATTGAACTACCCTATACAATTTCATCATGGAATTAACAAGCGAGAATACGATGTAAAAACAAGTTTTGCGTGAAGCGTATAGTAAATTGTTACTAAATTTGCTTACCATGAATTTCTATTTACCAAAAACAGTTCACTGTGTAATATTTAATTTATTAAAAATACTACGGAAGAATAGTTTACCATTAGCGAGCTCCGTTCACGAGTTTTATTTATTCAGCACATTGACAAAAAAAAAAGAAATGTAAAAATATACATAGAGATCGACCACATAGAAGTTCTGGTTTTCATTCTTGTGTTAAATTCTATATTTTGTCTTTAGCCAAATAATAAATGGATATTTTTCATTTCGGTTATGGTAGATGATTATTTGAGATGTACACAAATTTGTCTAAATTTTATTTTATTAAATTTATCTACTCGAAAATCCAAACAAAGGCTTTTCCATATAGCATCTTTGTGTTTGGATATAGAAAACGAGATATCTGTAGTAACAATAAAAATAAAAATCAGCCTTTATTGAATTTAATCCATAAATGTATCTGTCTGTGTATGTATACGAGTATATTATATACAAATAATAAAGACTACACAATACTATAATGTGTATGTTCTTGATGAAAATGTCTAATGAACCAAAAAAATAAAAATGAAAACCAGAAAAAGGAAAAATATAGATTTTTCATCAAAAAAAATTTTTGTTTTATTTTCCCAAAGAGAAAGAGGAAAAAATACATTTCGCTTGATTATGTTACAAGATAAATGAAAACTGTGATGATAGGAGCGCGCAGCGAAGAAGGCATGTACATATTCAATTAATCATTTTATCCTTTCGTTCTATTTTGTTGTTATGATAACAAAAAATAAAAATAAAAATTACATCCAAGGATTTTGTTGCTAACAAATTTTTTATCTCGTGTATTACATTTTTATTCATGTTTTCGAGGCATATTAATTTAGTGATTATTCCCTGTATGCTGTAATGATAACGAATCTGAATAATTATATAACGCGGAGGTGTTTGGTATAATATGATGCCGATGATAAGGATAATCCTCTGTTATTGATATTAATATGAAATATGACTTTTCGGATTTTAATTTTTTATCTGTTTGTTTTGTTTGGTTTTTGAGTCCAGATTTTTACCCCTTGTCAGAACTGTTGAACTTAAGATACGCGAAACATTTTGGACGTAACCCATCGTATAGGTTAAAATAAGACCGATCATGAAGCTTACAAGAGCAAATAAGCTGTCTTATTCTTTGAAAAATTCATTATTCACGTTTCATATTTTTTTATATATTTTATTGCGTATGCGAGTATCAAATAAAATATTTTATTTCACACCTACTTAATCCCTTCAGTACATAACTTTTGTGTGCGTATGGGTGAACAAAGAAACTTTTGCTTTTTATTTACTGATGTCTTTCAAAAAAAAATAACAAAATTCAAAAGTTATACACAAATTTCCAATCCATTTTTCTAACTAACAAAAATACAAAATAACACAAACACATTTTAAGATTTCTTCCGCATCGCATAAAAACATGGAAAATAATAAAGAAAAATTGAAAATTCTTGATGGAAATGCTTTGAAAATACAATGGAAGCATATGGTTCCCGCGCGATAATCATGATAACAAAACAAACCGAAAGTTTTTTTTTATTTTTATTAAAGGTTAAGAATTTTATTTCAATTTTTTAGGCTTAAAAAAAACTTTTATTCATCATGGGTCGAGTAATTTCACGCAAGTGCGAAGGGTGTTCTGTTTTATTTTTTTTTTTTATTGTGAAAATTAGAGTGTTAATAATACTGTTAAATTATTAGTGATCAACTGCAAATGTTACTCCCGAAGAATATAAAAAGAAAACATTCTTTACCAAGGTTTTGTTTTTTTATTTACGTATCCTGATTCCTGGTATATAATTGATGACTAGAATGGTTGTGATAAAAAAAATCGACCAAAGGAAATGCGGGGTTGAGTTCCCCACTTGTATTCATCATATGGCAATTAATTATGTACTATACGAGAGAACAAAGAGGTCAATTTTTCGACATTCTAAATTGGAATTAATTAATTTATGTCTGTATGTGTTATGTATTAAATTCTGAAATTAATTGAACCGTATGATCATCTAGTGAGTGATTTTGATTAATCATACGACTGGATATCATTCTAAGATGTTTATTTTTATTGTTTTGTTATTCTGAGAAGAAAATAGGATACACAACCAACCTAATGAACGATTTTATTTCAAATTCATTTCTGGATTTGGTATGTTACGAGTAAGGCCAACAATCTTCTTCACTTATAACTTACTAAAAGTTTGGTTTAGGGAAGAATTTACATACTTTTATGCAATCCAGCCATTCTTCCACATTGCTTTTGCTTTGTGTGAGATCTGGATTAATTTTTAAATGATCAACTTTCTTGCTCTCATTTTTTAATTTTTTTTTTGTGTTTTTTTACTCCAGATTCAGAATAAATTCCTCCCGTAAGAGAAAATAAGACTTAAAATTTGCTGTAAATGTGTCCTCCTTAGGATTTGCTGTAAATGTGTATCTGGCTTAGTAAGATTTACCAAAACATTTTTTTCTGTATCGGCGGATTTTACAAATTAATGTCTTCGGAAACGTAATAGAATATTCAATCGATTGTCTCGTCTGGTCGGCCCTAACAAGAAATTATCGTCATCTACGCGATTTGTCCGATGCATAAAAAGTAGCACATAGTCGAGTGAAAATTTTATTTTATGACTCGTTTATTTCCTGCTCCGAAATTAACTCCATCTGACCAAGTGACTGGTATTCTCAAAAAATCTCCACACATTGCTTCTTTAACGAAGAATCAGCTAACAATCTTATCTACAATGCTTAGAATTTTGAGAGGGCTCGAGAATAACTTTCTCCTAGGTCAGACCTCTCCCATGTCAGACTTACTTGAGTTACATAAATTTTTTTACTCGTATCAGAATTGATTTCGAAGTACTAAAGGTACTGAAATAACTCTTACCGAGATATAATATATTGCGTTTACTAAGCAAAAGTATGTTCGTGTACCCTTTTCGGATTTGCAGAAGGCTTTTGATATGAACCACGAACTTTTACTTGAAAAGATCTATTATTACGGTTTACGAGGCGCTTCCTATGATTTTGTTAAAAGCTATTTAAAAAACAGACAGCAGTATGTAGCATTAAATGGTATCAAAAGTGTCATTTTGGGAACACTGTGTGGACTTCGTCGAGAGAGTTTTCTGAGACCTCTGTTGTTCCTCCATGGACTAAAGAGACTATATTATCTGTATATATCAGAAGGTGGCTTCCGAACTTTTGGCAATAAGAAATATATTTGAAGTTGTTAAAAAACACTATTTACACTTCAAAAAAAAACTTTCCATTTGACATATCTCATGACACATATAGCAATTTAAAAATTTGATCCATGTCAGAAAAAAAATATCTTAAATTCTTCGTTTCGTAAATAAACAAAAAACCCATTTGCACCATCTACGTCTCTCTGCTACTTTTTAGGAAAATTGATATGTTGAGTAAATCAATAGCTTAAGACAATAAGCACACAGAAGAATCATCTGATGGTCTGAAAATTAGGGACGCAATATTTTTTTTAAGTTTTTGGCTGTATGATCGAAACCAGTTTAATAAATGTATTAAAATCATTAATCTGCTTAAATTTTAAAAATTTCCCAAGCAATTTTTAGACAATGTTATAAACGAGTTGTTTGCTAAAACCTAAATGAAATTTTTGTCGAATTATCCCCACTGAATTCCTGGCAAATAAAAAATTAAAGAAAATTGCAAACAATCGCAATATCATATGATGATGTTGATTCAAAAAATTATTGAACGGTTAATTAAATGTCTAATTCCACAGCGGATTGTTTTAATATAGAGAGAGAACCACTGCCATAATTAATGATGCAGACGACCGATATTCTATAACTATACATTTTACTTTTATCTTATCAGCACTGCTAATCATTTATTTATATTTGAATGAACATGAAGAAGCAGCAAAATTAAAATAAAAACACAAAAGAATTGATTAAATTTAAATGATAAAGTTAACATTCAGAAAATACAAAACAAAAAAAATTAGGTCTATCCGACTCCTCGGACGACACTTTTCCCATAAAGAGTCATATAATAAAAACGTATTTATACATGACCAAACAACCATTTATTTACATTTTACAATAATTTTTCGTTATTTTAAGCCGTGGTAGAGTTCTTAAATGTGATACTATTGATGCATTGTTTAGAACTGAAACTTTTCGAACAGCAATCAAAATCTTCAGTAATTTCCATATTATACATTTCTGAGGATAGGTTCTGATGAAATAACAATTTTTCGTGATATTTTTTATTAGTAGAAAATAATGTCAATCAAAATTTGCGATTATGATAAAATGAGCTATGATATTTGTGGCAGTTTCTAGCAGTTGTATTTTTAGTTTATAGTAGCTAAAACTTATAAAATTTTTTGTAGCTGCCATTTTGAGACCGCTATATTGAAAACCTAAAAAAAGTCCACTGGCTTTAAAAACTAAATGCAAAATACCTAAATTTTAAGGCCTTGCAGACTCTTAAAACCGAAAATAATTCTTGGGGAATAAGGGATGTTCGATTGAGAAAAAATATCCCATATTTAAACAGTTGCGAACAAAATATTTGCAACCAAATAATTCAATGTAATATTGAAATTAAAAATCTTATTTAAAATTGTAGATTTACGCATAAAATTTGCGCTAGGTAGGTGGATTTTAGTAGCCAAAATTCTAATAGATGGCTCTTAGAACTTTTTCGAGTTTTTTGTTATTTTCTAGCTTTTTTTATTTTTGGTAATGTTAAATTTTTAAGCAAAATGTATTTAAATACCATTGCGGTAAATATCAATGCTTTCCCTTCATTATATCTCCAATTTTTTGTCATATTTTCAATCTAATTTTATTTATCGCCTTTACCATAATATACAACTTAAAACTTTACTTGTATCACTCAATTTCTCGTTCCATTGAGTGTCTACTCACAAGTACTTCCAAGTATTTGTGATATATTTTTGATTGAATTTCTGTTTGACATTCAATGTCACGGAAACCAAAACCGTTTTGTGACATTTAGAAAAAGTTACTTGATCAGAATCGCATTTTAATACTCACACTATATTGTCGTTTTAGCATTAAGCCTGACTTCCATTACGAAATATTTACTGAGAGTATTTTTTACTGAGTGAAAACATAAAAATCGAAAATGTCATTAAAGTGACAGAGAAATGGTCTTTGTTTTAAATTTTTTTGAAAAATTGCATTGAAAAATTGAAATATTTTTCCAGTACTGAAAAAATATACTTCGCTTCTTATATTTTTCAGTAAATTTTGTCAGTATACTATAATAATTTTTTCAGTACTGTAAAATTGAAAAAGTGTTTTTTTTTTCTCTCACACAGCACGCGTATATATATTTTTATCCCATTTTGTTTATACTGTCAGTAAATATTTCGTAATGGAAATCAGGCTTTAGTTCAAATTTTAGTACAATGTCACAAAAAAGTGTCGTTTGTCAATCCTAAAAATGTCATTTGTCCTGTTCAAAATCCTATAGAATTTAAATCACCCCATTCTGAAAAGCATCCAATATGTGTTTTTATGAAGATTTGTGTCCTTTGTTCAGTAAACAACATTATATGAGCAACGTGAGAATTAGCTAATATAATTCTTTACTCAGAGTGTTTCAGTCTGACTTATCATTGTGGACAATTCTATCAATACAAATAAATAAAATCAAGTCATTTATCTTTTGTGACCGATACCTCACCTCCTTGTAACATAGTATTTTATATTCTAAATCACCTGCCGCGTGATAACATTTAAGGGCGTTCCATAGTAACTTGCTATTAACATTTATTTACCAGCTTTAACACCAAGAGAAATTACCATATTACTTGGAAATAATTCCTTGACAGGCAATTCCATTAAAGTAATACATTAAAAAATGTGTCGATTAACATGTCGTTGAAATTTCAAATAATTTAATTGAAAAGCTTACTAAATAATTTTTTTTAGAAATATTGAGGATGTTATTTGGTATCAGTAAAGTATTGCAGATAAATTTGTAAATTAAAATTTGTTACTAAGGTACCGTGCCTTTCATTTGTTTTAAAGACTTCTATAGAACAATTGTTGGAATAGGGCCGAAAGGCTGAATGTCGAAAAGCCGAAGGTGTCAAAAGGCCGAATGTGTCGAAAGGCCGAATGTCGAAAGGCCGAAAGGGTCGAAAGGCCGAATATCGAAGAGTCGAATTTCGAAAGGCCGAATGTGTCGAAAAGCCGAATAGGTCGAGAGGACGAATGTTAAGAGGCCGAAATTGATTTTAATTTTTCATCTTTTTATGAATGAAAATTTTCAAAATTTATATTTTTATGAAAACCAAAATTTATACTTTGATTAAAATTGTTGTATAAAAATGTTTAATAGTAAATCGTCTTAAATATTAAAATCTTCTTACGTTTTTTTTTTTGCCATATAAATAAAAATTATTTAATTATAATACAAAAAAATTAATAAATAAATATTTTTTCCGACAAAATTTGATCACAATAATATGCTACATACACAGGATTTGTTAGCAGTGTGATTTTCAATTTATTTAAATCATTTTACAGTAATAAATAAATTCAATGGTTTAATAAAAATTCTGCCTTTCGACATCCGGCCTTTCGACCCATTCGGCCTTTAGACATTCGGCCTTTCTACATTTTTGGCCTTTCGACCTAATCGGCCATTAGACATTCGGCCTTACCCCACATTCGGCCATACGACATTCGGCCTTTCGATATTCGGCCTTTCGATATTCGGTCTTTCGACCCATTCGGCCTTTCGGCGTTCGGCCTTTCAACATTCGGCCTTCCGACACATTCGGTCTTTCAACATCGAACGGATGTTTTAGAGCTTGGTGACATAATTCATCAAGAAGTGTGAAGATCTGGAACGCAATTTTTTCGGGGATAGTCTTAAAACCTCGCCAAACGAAATATCGAATGAACAAAATATCGAAAGAAAAAATTAACTCGAATTTTAGAATATCGAATTTCAAAATATTTTGTTTTGAAAATCTCGAATGCGAAAATTTCGAAAATTAAAAAGATATGGTAAATAAGGGAATGGTAAAAATGCATTTAATTTTTTTTAATTCGATTTAATAGTGCTCAATTCAAATTTTATTAACAAATAAAAAAATTTATATACATATGTTCTGAGCGAACCTTTTTAAAAAATCCAAATTATCAATATTTTGCCTTTTTTTCAAAATTCTTTTAATTCTTTTATATTTTATCAAATTTTTCTTATTTAATGGCTTCATTTCACCTATTTTCATTCGCTCTATATTATTTTTAGATATTATTAATTCTTTTGAAAGATCGTTAATTATTTTGTAAACACCAGCATTTTTCGTTCCTACTACTGTTTTTAAGCGCCGATGCCATGCCTCAACCGAATTTTGAGTACGGGGGAAATTGTTAGCAACAGCATCGGCAACCGACCAGAATTTAGGTTCATAGTGTGGTTTACCTTTTGATCCTTTACCACTTATATATATTTCTTTGAACCAACAAGCTAAACGTTTGACATCCTTATCTTTAACACTCGAATAAAACGATGAGAAATAACTGGAAACTTCATTTGCCGGTACAAATGCTAAACATTTTAAGATTCGTATTTGCAAGCTGAATAATTCCGACGTTCCGTATTTTGATGCGAGTTGTTCCTTTTGTACTTTTCTCCAAATTATTTGGCTGAAATGAAACAGGCACCCACGAAACTCTGTGTTTGGAAAGAATTCTTCAGCGGCAGATTTAATCGTTTTCTCGAAATCTGAAATTATCATGCGTGGGGCTAGTTTAATATTCCAGTCACAAGCAAGTTTACTTAGTTCATAAAAAAACTGAGTGTAGCATTCTTTGGTTTTGCTACTCATCAAGCAAAATATTAAGGGCACACATTCGTCCTCAACCTTTCCATGTATTGTGAATAGTTGCCGTAGAATTAATGGAACTACATGGAAAGTTCCGTCCATTAACCAGCAATCCGATTCTCCCAAAATTTGTAAGCTAGAATGTGTTCCAAGTAAAATTATTTTTTGCTCATTAAAGTCGGATTCTTTTAATATAAATAATTCGCCTTCACAATATCTAATATGTTCTGGTATTGCGATATCAGATAAATTTCTCGGTTCCATTAAACTATTACGTCTAACTCGATAAATTTTTGATTTTTGAGCAATTTTGGATGGTAGGTACACCCTGCATTCCTCTGGAGTCTCGACTATGGAATTTCTTATCACTTGCGACGGTGTAGTATTGGAATTTTTAGCAACCGATTTCAGATTGCTATTGGTACGAGTAACTTCCGATTCCCATGCATTAGGGCTGTGATTATGTTGCGACGGCTCTTTCGTTAACACGGTTTCATCATTTACTTTTCTACTAATAGCGCGTCCCTTACAACCTTGAGCTTTCTTTTGAGAACAGCACCAGTAAAATACATTTTTTAATTTTTTCTCTACTACATACGCATAACCATTCACTATCAATTTATCCTTGCCTTTATTTGATTTCAATAGGTGAACTTCCATGATGTATTAAATTATCCTACGATATAAATTGAGTTATGTAGTTTAAAAAAATTATTCACATACAAAATTATATTGCAGTTATACCAATTACAATAAAATAGTGTTCTATATTTTCAAGCCTTAAACAAGATTTAAATACAATTTTAATCTTTATAGTCACTGAATTATAATTATTATTTAAAAAAAAAATAAACGTAAAGCGCAAAATTCGCAAGTACACTGAATTTATTTTGATGTAAATTCATTCGAATTTTATGTTGTGTTGTGAATAAACAGAATAATATGTATAATAGGTACAGTAATATTTCACAATTATTCCTGGATCGTTTTAATTTTTTTGGAAAAACAGTTAAGTAATTTTTTCATTTATATGAAATCATTTAGTTTGGATCATACACAATCATGTTTGACCACAATAAAACGCTCGTTTATTAAACAATAAATTTAGGTGATTTGTATTCCCAGTTAAGTAACAGTTAAGTAATTTTTTCATTTATATGAAATCATTTAGTTTGGATCATTCACAATCATGTTTGACCACAATAAAACGCTAGTTTATTAAACAATAAATTTAGGTGATTTGTATTCCCGAATCTCGAATAATAAAAATAATTTTGTAAATATTATTTGCGGCCGCCGCAAATAATATTTACAAAATTATTTTTATTATTCGAGATTCGAGGTATTTTTCGAGATTTTGAAATCGACATTTTGAAATTTCGATATTTTGAAATTCAATATTTTGTAAATTCGAGATTTTGATTTCGACATTTTGATTTCGATATAACGATCGTCGAGGTTTCATGACCAACCCATTTTTTCGCAATTACAATACTTACCCATTATAAAATTGTTATAATAGGAAAAATAAAAATAAAATGTTATTTTTGGTTTTTCATGAAAAACTTTCTTTTTTTTATCAATTTAAATATTTTATTTCACACCAAAAATCCGAAACAGCAGCATCAGCGCATATATACGGAGATGAAGGAATTGCAGAAAATTACGGTTTATCTTGTTAAGAATGAATGAAAATATCGATTTTCCGAATTTCCATTTCCATTTAGGTTTTTTGCTTGATGTATATGAAAACTACGACGATTACAATATAGTAATAAAGGATTTCATGGTTAGGTTGTTGAAGATTTTTTGTTTTGTTTTTATTTTATGCTAATTGAAATAGTGTATGGCCAATAGTTTAATGATGAATTAGTTGAGGGTGTAATTGGTTATATGAGTAAAAGATATAACCGAACGATCTCTGATGTGAATGGACAGATAATTTCTGCTAAATTTAATACATATTAAATGAAAATAATAGATTTGTGTGTATGTTATGTTGCGGGTGGTATTTTTTTGAAATGTATCACGGTACGGTACATTTTTATGCGACTAGGAGTAAAATCTTATAGCTAATTTTTTGAGTCGGGTTGACAGAAGGTTGACTAATAGTGAATTTTATTATTTTTGTGTACGCTTACCGATTTTGTTTATATGTACATTTATGCGTATACCTAATAATTTATTTGACAGCACTAGCAGGAATAAAAAGTCATTCGTATATGTACGATAAATTTAGCTAAAGATATGTGAAATTTTAATATTATATTATAATATCCTATAAATATCATAAGACATTTATATATAAATCGGAATTGGAGAACGGTCCACATTTAATGTTGAATATGTGATATTGATTGTGTCCACAGATATTTGCAAAGTTGATAAAATTTTGAGTTATTTACAATTTTCGTGATATAATTATTTACTTAGTATCGTAGTGCCTGTAAAGGAACCCTAGAGATATATTACCCAAAAACTGCATAATTGGAATATCTTCCTAAAATTACTATCATCCAAGAAATCATATTGATGAAATGATTGAACAAATGGAAATGCGATCTCCTTAGACAATTTTTATAATTTTTCACATAGTTTGCTTCACGTCAGTAGAAGCAATCTTCAAAAATGAGTTTTAGAGCGCTTCAAATTAAGTGGCCGCAATTGTGCAATGTTAACCATTTTAAATATTTGCTTCAGAAATTCAAAATGCTGTGGCAGCTCAACAAGTACAGCAACCGTCACCTCTTTTTGTCATATACCAGGGTTGGTTGTAAAACGCAGGGCTGTTAATTTATTTTTATTTTTTATTTTTATACATGCACTCTGTGCCACAACTGCCCATGGTGCAAACCTAGGATTCTATCTCAATTCACGGATGTGTTATATCGATAGCCATACCGCTAAATATTTGTGAACGAACTCTTTCGAAAGCCGGACATCTGCCTACGAAGGCAAAACAGTTATCGTCCTCTTCAAGGCAGCTCTCGCATGTGATGGAAATGATCTTTAAAACGGCCCAATTCTGTAAGAATTTAGACTAGGATTCTTAGCCAGTGGTCTTTTTTAAAGATAAAGCAAACTTAGTAGTAGTAGACCTGCGATTTGGATCACTACACGGTTGTTAAAAGATAAATAAAGAAGGTTATTAACAATAAGGAATAAAGAAGATTGGAAATTCAGTACAGGTTCGCTTTCCGTACAGAGAAAAATTATTTTTGTCATTTATAGCGAGATTTAAAATGGCAATAGCACTGTGTCTGACAGCGCTAATAATTATCCCTGAGAAAAGGTACAAAGCGAACCCATATAATCAGTTAGTTCCAAATGCAGCACTCGGTTCAAAGCAAGATCCATCTGGAAAGAAGTTAAGAGGCTTCAATACATTTACCTCAAATCTCTCGATAGATAAACCATCGAGAATAAATTTTTGAGGTTTATCTCAGGCAATAACCTATAATTACCTATAACGATTTCTCGTATATGAATTGTAATTATAATAATTTAAGTAAGTGGGCTTAGAAAAATTAGAACCGATGATGCTTAATAGGGTAGCTCAGTTGGTCGTTTGGTAGAAGAAGAGCATTACGTCTGCATGGATTAGTTTTGTTAGATCCAGCTACAGCCAACAAGACAAATATCTGTGTAAGTACGCTATAGCTATCAAATTTTTTAGTTCAAATGAAGCCGACTTACTGTATTGTTAGTTCATCTAGATAGACGGACTTTCTCTCTCTGCATAACAACAGAATCTGATTTTGGTTCAAAGCGAGAACGACAGAACAGTCCACTGCAAAAATTCTTAGAACACAATTTAAATGTTTTAGAAAGTTTTGTAGAAATTTAGAATTTTTTAAATATGTCCGAGTTTATAAATTTCAATATGATACCGGAATTTTAAATTTTATTAAAATTTAGAAATTAATTCAAAAGACATTATTATTTTAAATTAAATTTAGAAATTTTGGTGATATTCGGAGTTTATTATAATTCAGGAAACTAAGCTAGTTTTTTTTGAAATTATTCATTATCAAAACGACCCGTTCAAATAAATAAATAGCCACAGTTCAAAATGAAGAACATTTTGTTAAAAAAATTATTGTAATATGTACATACGAGTACATATTCAAATTAGGTTCAATATTGTTTATGCTATTGTTCGTCTCGTAAAGTTTAAAATATTTTTTGTTTTACCTTATTTTTACCTAAAGCTATACACGAACTCTTTAACATTTAAAATTACCAAACTTTGTATAATATAGCTGTTTCAATTTGTAAGAGTTTTTTTTTGCATTTAACAGTAATAACCAGTGAGTCACTCTAATCAATTATTCAGTTGAAGGAGAAATAAAAAGTGCAGAAATGCAACGATTTTATCGGAAAGTTTGTTAAAATAAAAACTTTCTGGAACTTTTAAACTATCGATCGCAAATTTGAATATTTCGCACACTTTATACTTATACGTCATATTTACATAAATTAATTCTGTACTGTATCTGCAGGAATATTATGTACACTAAAGAAAAGCGGGAATAATTTATGTATTCTCTTAAGTATTAAGAAATTATTTGAACAGGCATACGAGTATAACAATATATCTGTGCACAGTGTATATGTGTATAAGAGCAATAAACAACATCTATTCTGCTTTATAGCAATAATAAAAATCTATGAAACTATAACCTAAAAATAATAAAACCATTTTCTTATACTTTTAAGGAGTACCTCCTCATATGCTTCGGTGGTTTATAAACTACTAACGTATCTGTTTTTCATATTTTCCTGTTATATTCTTTATTCCTTTTATTGCGATACATCAATCCGCCTATACATATATATATATATACATACTTACGTATACATAAGAGCAAACATATAATTTTTATCCATATTGTGTGCTCACATTTTTTTGTACTATTATATGTGCTTTTTAAAGCTTTTTCTGCCATTTATTAAACAACAACCAACACACGCAGTAATAAAACCGAGAAGATAGAGAGAGGGCTTTGTTTACTGTTTCATGGTGGTAAAAATCAGATTTGTTTTATGCTTATTCTTTACATGTATGATGTATTATGTCATAAAACCTTGATACATCCTTTGAGATTATGCCGTACACAAAAAAAGGTAAAGATTTGAATAAACAAAATAAAAACAAATCTCAAGTTTATTATTAATTTCTTTCGCATATCAACCAAACAACTTGAAATTTAGTCATTCTGTGAAAAGGAGGGAGTCCCCCCAACCGTAAAACAAAAAAATAAAACAATAATGTTTAAATTACATAATTAAATTAATGAAAACACTGAAACACATAAAATCATTTCCAAAATTAATCTATCATTTATCTTAATTTCTGATCTTTCCCAAATAAAATAAAAAAAAGCACTTTTCTGTCTCGAGTTTGAAAAATGCTTTTACACATTGTTTTAGGCTCGTATACCCATTCGTAATCGTCGTCTCGTCATTGTATCCTCTCTCTTACAAAAAACAACAACATTAGACAAAAACGCAAATATTTTGATTAATGACATGAATAATTTTAATTTATTCTTGGAAAGCATAAAAATATTCCGAGCATCACGTTTTCGTCTATAGAGAGAGACGTCTGACATATAAAATAAAATTGATAATTATTGTAACAATTATTGTTGCCAGTTTTTGTTGTTGTTTATACGAGTTCGAGTACGCGAGGCGCGATTGTTAAACTTTTTTTTTTATTTGTTTGACTTTCGGAAAATTTTTATTTTTCCATTTTATTTAATTTTTTTTGTGTAGCTCTCTCGTTTGACAGTTATTAATTGACAGTAAAACAAAAAATAAAACATGGTAATAATTTTTTTAATTTATTTTATTTTTTTTTTTAATTCGATTTTAATGAAAGACATTAAATGAGAACAGCGACGACTACGACTAAAATAATTGAACTTTTTTTTTTTTGATAAATTTTATTAATTGATTGTGACAAATTATGTGATCGTTAAAATTATAAACGATTGAACTTAACCGGCTTGATTTGAGTTTATCTGAAATTCAATGGAAAGGATAATTTAAGCTTAATTGAAATGGATTTTGAATATGGTGGATGATTTTTAGTGTTAGATATAGTTTGGTTTTATTCATAATATCAAGGTGTTTTGTGATGGCAGAAGTGACGGGAAACTGCTCTTGTTGTTTATAATCATACTTTTCTCTCCTTGTCTCAAAAATAGTTGTTACTGAAACTCTAAAACAAAAATGTCATGTGGCTGAAGGTTTAAAACTTTACGTTTTTATAGTCAGATGACCAAAATAAACATTTATAAAAGCAGGAAAATTATAACAACGTATTAAGAACGTATTTTTGGCTATAATGAGGAAAACATTAATGATAAATAGAGGTACATGATAGGATTAATCATTGAGTTTATACCGCCATATGTATTTAGTCCTGACTATACACTATGGTGAGAATCCTAGGTGCCAAAATTATGTCAGGTAAGTAAACTGCATGGTAAATTTTGTCTTATAGACCAAATAAACGGTCGGTAAGTGGACTGAAATAGGTCGCCGTTTAGATACGTTCACTAAATATTTCGTGGTGTAAACTACCACCGTGTTAACATATCTCCACAGTGGTGCACTTGGTAGCTGGGACAGCAACACTACAAACACTGCTACTTGGCTGCAGTATAGCAGTAAATGATGAGCAGTGTTCTTCTCCCACCACTAACTCAACTGATAAAAGCGAAAAACGCATACCTCATAAGCTGTTAGATAGCCTAAAAGAAGTAGTTTTGAAGCTGAGTAACGAATTTACCTTACTAAAGAGAGAAAATGAAGACCTGAAACGGAACAGTCCACACTACTTAGGGGTAAGGAAACCAAGAAAAATTCATCACATTAAACATGGAAACTACTGAAGCTGAGGAAGTGTAAAGGGAATCTAATTGGATCATGAAGAAATGCTATCCCAGAAAGAAGAGGAAAGCAAGCATTAACACCGAGAAACTTATAAACTCAGTTTAACATGGAAAATAAAATTGAAAATATAAAAAAACCAGCATCCACCTATTAAGATAGTTAATATCAAAGACTATCCTACTGTCAAGGCTCTGATGTCATCAATCACGGACAAAGATGCTGCTGCTAGTGCAAGAAATGTCAGGCAATCATACTCGAAGATACTGTGAGCGTATATGCCGGGATGCGTCAAATGCACTAGTATCTACGCTACGAACATGTACACATTAGACAGGAACTCAATAGCAAGATGCGTTAATTGAAGGGGGCAACATTCAGAAAATTGCCATCGATGAGAGTGGCCAAAGAACTGCAAAACATAAGGAATTGTGCAAGAAAATCTATCCTTAACCATAGAGACCAATTTGCGACCAATCGAAAGCACATGTCAAAAAGACAAAGGAGGAGCTGAACATTAAGTAGATACTTTAAACTATCCGTACATAATAAATTACTTCTGTATTGGCAAATATAAAACCATTACGGAACTAAGGTATACAGCTTTGGGGTTTACTAAGGAAACGAGCGTCATGATGATATAGACATTCCAAAACAAAGTACTTTGGAATACATTGAATGTCCCATGGTATATTAGAAATAAAGGCATCCACCGAGACTAAAGAGTTTAACCGAGTTAAAGATGGAATATATCGATGTTATTACGTATTATGCTCTCAAGCATGATTCACGCCTCTGACTGCATGAAAACATAGAGATATGCCATATCCTGGATACCGATATCAGTAAGACGTCTGCAAAGGATCAAGCCAATATACCTAGTGAACGGGATCTAAAAGCTATACTAGTTTAATCTCTGGGACTATCCATTGGGTTACACCTCGACAATCATGAATTTAATTATGATAAAAAAGTTACTATTTAGATGATTTATTTTAAGTCAGTTGTAATATGGAATAACAAATAAAAATAAAATCATGGACCATGGCGCTTGTATTCGTTTTAAATAAGGGCGATTGTTCATTTATGAGAATCGCCCAAAATTCAAAAATAAAGAAAGCTCTAAAAGGTTGGGCGATTGATTATTCAATATGCATAACCACCCAAAAACGAAATTAACAGTTGCCCAAATTCAAAATCGCCCAGAAACAAAATCACCCAAAAACCGAAAATTAATAATCACGGAAAATGTCGGTTAATTATCGATATTTACCAACTATTGACTTTTGCGGATGTGGAATCGTGCTGTACCGTAATATGTGCCCGTGCACTTTATGTCTTTTAATGGGACACATTGCCGGTAAAGCTCCACAATACCCAAATTGAAAGAGGCGTACATAAGGCCATGTCATAAAGGACCGAAAATATAGAAAAGAAAGAATTAAGAAATTGGTTTGAAATGTTCAGTGTTTAAGAATAACCAAAATTAACGATAGAAACTTAAGGTTAAAACCTAAATCCTAAAATTAAATTTTCGACGTTGATGGCATATTATTGTTGGCTGCATTTATCAACAACTATTACATTGCAAGTATATCTATTCACAATACTTATATATATATATACGAGTATTTTATGCTTTAATAGAGACAATAAATTTAAGGCTTGCGGGTAAAAAATTATCATTGTGGTTTCATGTCCATGAATAATAAAAATATTTTTTATAGTGTCATCAAAATTTTTATGAATATGACAGACATTAAATTTATGATCTTTCGTCTGACAATTATTATATTGTTGTGTTCAATTCTAGTATGTACATGTAAATTTAAATAATTGGAATTCAACTCGTTTTTATTATCTTGTCTGCAGAGGTTTACCGGTTATCAAAATAATCCTACTATAAAAGAAACTATAACAGGTGTACTGAACTAATTCATAAGGATATTAAAAATATTTAAAACTTTTTTTCTAGCAAATCGACAACTTTAATAAAAAAAGAAATTTTTTAGTGGTCACTTGAAGCGATTTTAGCTTCACTTTCCTTATGTATCTGATAATAAATAAAATGCAAAAATTACATTTATTAGCATACAACAACACCAAATACATTTACAATAACTTATCGCTTTAAAAACATATGTCCAATTAAGATAAGAATTTTGTGATATGATTGTAAGAAACTCGCGTATCACACCGTCAATTAAATTCATTTAAGTGTTGGAATCCAACTTGTGCGTTTTTAGTATCAAGTGCAGTAAAATATTGAAAAGATAAATCGTGGCATGCGTGTAGTTCAGTGTTCAAGACAAAATCATCTAACAAATGGAGTGACGTGTTCGAGCAACAATTGGAAGACACATTGTGATCGCCCATTGTATCTTCCAATTGTTGTTCGAAACCTTCACACAATATAGTAATTTTCTTGAATTTGTCCGGTATCTCTTTACCGATGAGTGCACAATCAACACAGATAATTTCGTTGGCATTTCGAAACTGACCACCAATATAAATTCACTAAATTGTTGATTCTCTAATTTAATAAATTTATATTTGGTAGAGTAGTTCTCATTCAACATGTAACAGATTAATTTGTAAATTTAAAGGTTAAATTTTAATTTATTCAACTATTTCGGTTTCAGAAGTGCCGCAATCTGAAGCTAAATTCTGTAGTTTTAGGTCTTGTTTTGTGATCTGATGTGAGAGTTATTGTTTTTGCGAATTACAATTTTTTTGTCTTATTTATATTGGAGATATTATATGGTATCCAGATTTCGTTTATTATCTCAGCAGGATGTACTGTTGATGAACCACGCGTATGGCAGTTTTTGTTGTATTATTATCGCAAAGGGTTTACCAATTTACATTTTAGCAATATGAATGCATTCTGGCATTCTTCTGGCCAAGAAAAGTCGTATAAGTAATTAAGTATTCTATGAACCCGGTTCAGATCTCGTAGGTCATAAAAATAATGAAATCTATATATCAGACCGCTTTTAATTTATTTTTCCTACAATCGCCGTGAAAAGCAGGCTTTTTTTCTCTGTTTTCAAAGCCCAAAGTGTCTGTTTTTTTGACAGTTAATAAACAAATTACTTTGTCACACGTTTCTCTTAGAAACGTGTGACAAAACTTGAAACCGCACGCTAAATTTGAACATATGAAAAGAAGAGTAAGAGTAAAAGAAGAGTATTGAAAAGCGAAATTTCACATAATTATGATGTAATTATTTTTATTGATTATTATTGAAATTTACATTAATGGTACAATTGGTGCAGTTTTGTATGTTGATGCCGCGTTGATTGAGTTCTGGTGATAAAATAGAATGAATGTTTTCCGTGGTTAAACAAACTTCCCGCTCTGACGTAATAGTATGCTCAAGAGGGTTTTCATTTACTGTTTGCGGTATATTTTTTGTTGCATCACCAAATATTTTTCTACCCAAATTTATTTTATTGTTGAGAGAATCCTCAATATAACCCTCTGCAACCGTCGTAGATTTCCACCCACCATGTCTTTTCAAGCTCATTAAATCACCGCCGGCGTTGACTAGTAAAGATGCAGATGACCTGTGAAAACAGTGGCCTGTATATGCTTCCACATCAGGTAAGCCAATGTACTTTGCCACATGTTGAGGTATTTTACCAATAGAATTTACACCTACCACCTGTTTACAGCATACCCCATTAGCATATTTGATGAAAAATCGTAGTGAGTTCATATTTGGAGGACGTAAAGAAGCATATTTTCTGTAATATGAAAGCAAATCTAGATTATTTTCTAAATTGTTACTCAAAATAAATGTTCGTGTAATTCGAGTTTTGGTATCGGGAATTTTAAAGATGATGATTGAATCACGGTCTTCAATGTGGTCAACTGATAATTTTACCAGTTCATCACGGCGGCATGCACCCGCAATCCCTATAATAAGTACAACCTATAAAAACAAATATCATTAATAAATATTCTAAGAATTATACAAAACATTATTACAAGAATCGTATATTACCTTTTTCATCAAATATTGGTCGTCTGGCGCTTCGGATAAAAATTTGAAAATTTCGTTCATTTCTAAAATTTTTGATTTTTTTGGTTTGTACCCTACAGATTTTTTTTTTTCAAAAAAGCCATTAATTTTTTAAATTGTTTAATATCTAGATCATTTTTTGCCATTAAAGTGGCCCTCAACATCGAAAAAATAGACCACAAAGTAGAACTTTTAAGAATCTTAGCTTTGTCACT
Organism: Tipula vernalis; assembly: GCA_958295665.1. Taxonomy (NCBI): domain Eukaryota; kingdom Metazoa; phylum Arthropoda; class Insecta; order Diptera; family Tipulidae; genus Tipula; species Tipula vernalis. Next base: position 25,418,911 of record OY282558.1, read on the forward strand.
AAAATATGCTAAAAGGACATTTTCTGATATGTTTTTTATGTGCTTTTGGTTATACCAATTCGAAAACAGCTCGAATTGCTTTTCATACTTATGCTTCGATTTTTCGGGAAGCAAATTCAAAATTACATTTCTTGCTTCTAGAGCAACGTCCGGTGTATTTGAGAGATCGCTGTCACTTAAATCCATTTTTTTTAGTTTTTTGTTGCAAAAAATAAATTGTCAATTTTTAAGAAAGACTAATGTTTGTATAAAACATAAAACCAAATTTTTGTTTTTCTTTATGAAAAATAAAAAAAATCTTTGACTACTCGATTGAACAAAATGTCGGTCCTAAAATAAAATCGTATTGTCAGTATAGTAAATTTTACTACAAAATTATCTTTTTATTATTATTTTTAAAATGATTGTAGGAAAAATAAAGTGTGAAACACGTCCGCAAAGTTGTTTGTCACGCTCGAAAGGTTGCTGGCCTCCGTCCCGTCGGCCAGCAATTTCCTTTCTCGCGTGACAAACTGGCACTTTGCGCTCTTGATACACAAATAACTAATTTAGATTCAGATATGTAATAAAAATCAAGAAAAAATAGTTGTTTCCGCATTTTGTTGATTTTTCCGACAAATCCGAAAAATTTGATATTCTCGCCCGCGATCACCGAGTTTTTAAAAGCACTCGGAAAAGCCACCCTTAAAACTTCTGTAAAAACAAATACAACCATTTTAAGTTCATCTCATCTACATACGAGATATATACAAAATTTGAATAATTGATTTTAATTTAAAATTACAACCAGACATGTTTATATGCACAACAATTTTCTATTTAATCCAATACACAAGTGCTCAAAATACATACAACTCATCTTCTTTGTACATATGATGAAGTCAACAAAAAATATGAAAAGATTATTAACCTCTGGATATATTATTATTAGTCGAATGAACATAAAAAAAAACTTAATAAGATTAAATTTTTGATTTAATTAAATTAAAATCGTCTGAATAAGTCCCCATCATATACAAAAGCAAAATACCATGAATGTATGCATATGTAGGTACTGTGTGTATACTCGTAGTTATAGGTTAGGGTACATCTCGTCCCACCAGACCTAAAATCTAATTTTCACCTAATCCATTAAAAATAACACCACCTATTATAAATTTTTTTATGGATATTATTGTGGGTGACACAAGGATAATTGTGTTATTATTATCATGATCCTAAAAATGTTAACCATATGTGAGAGATACACTCGTGTTGTATTCAGTTCACTATTCCATCACAACATTTTTTTTTTGTTTTGTTGGGGTAATTTTATTGACGTTACGATGATGCTGGTTGGTTGATAAATTTTAGTTCGTACGGTCGGTCGTTTCGATGTTAAATTAACTTCATTTTTTGGGTGTTTTATTATTCATTTTATGTGAAGTGAATATGTGGAAAAAAAAATTATAAAAACAAACTTTTATGATCTGGTGGTTGAGAAAATTTGTCAGGGAAAATTTTATAGTTTTGTTCATTACATAACTAAATATGTACATATGTGTGGTGTATGATTTGTGGTTGCCAAATGAAAATAATATTCTATATGTTTAAATAAATTGGTCCGAAAATTATTATGATCCCACTTTATGTACGGGAATATTTTTAAGGATACATGAACTGAGACGTGCATGTAAATGAACTGCGTTTTGTAATATAATTGGTGTGTCTTGAAATTAATTTTACCACATACAACATACATATATAAGAAGCTATTAACACTTAAACTGTAACAAGTTACAATAAATTGTTAGTTTTTCCTAACCTGCCTCATCGTATTCAATAACTTGACATACTTTATATTTTTACAAAGCGGATAAATCGAGCTTTCGGAAACGATTTTGTTATTAAAATAAAAATGGTTGGGGTTTGTCAAAATTTTGAAAATCATTAGAATGACTTAAATATTTAAAACTGCTACAACTTCCGATTTTTTTCTCCTTTTTTATACGAGGAGTCTTTAGTCTCTTGAAATACGGAAAATTGGTGCTCCTAAATAAAAATATTTTAATAATTTTATATTTTAATAAAATCTATTAATTTATTTAAGTTTTGTTTAGTTTATTGTTTTGTGGCAAATTTTGTTACTGTTCTTCAATGTCTGAACTCAGTTTTATTACATGTAATAAAGCTGTAACTGAGCAAAGGTTAGTTTGCAGTGGTATATGTAAGAACTTTTGATTTATTACGTGTTTTGAAAAAATTTCATTGGTTTGTACAATCCAAATACATTAGTAGAATCCAAATTGAAAAAATGAGTGAATTCAAAACGTTTAGATTGTGCAAAAATTATATCAAACCACAAAACCTGCAATTAAATACCAGTGGTAATTCAAGTAATAATACAAATAGTGATTTGTCTAACTTTTTCCGGTGTTATTGATAGCAGTTTGCGTGCACCAAACGTTTATTTGTTTCTCGTCTTCATCCTGATGTTAGTGTTGATAATATTAAACAATATTTGGAATCAGTTTGAAAATTAAATTCCAAAGCTGTTTTTTTTATGATTGCGTCAAAAGGCACAAGAGATGGTGAAATAAATGTACAATTTTGTGTTTTTTTTGAGAAACTAGTTAACTGCATTTTTGTCTCTAAAGTTTCAAAAATAAATTTCAGTTTTCCAATATTTGGTTCCATTTATCCGGAAAATTTAAATAAAAATGAGAAATTACTACTAAAAGTTACTGTGAATTTTTATTTGTGCTTTCTGAATAATTAACTTCTTGCAGTTAACTAGTTTCTTAGAAAAAAACCACAGAATTATCTTCATCTACTGAGTCTAAGTCAAAATTGTTTATTATAGCAAAATATTAGAAGTTTATGTAAAAACATTAATTTACTTTTAGCCAATGTTGCAGCACATCATTTTAAAATAATAAAATGCCACCCCATATTACAAATAATAGTTATAGCGAAATTTGAATTTAGTTTTGTTTCTGGAATTCAAAATCTGCATTTCACAGATCTTTGTATGATGATCTATATATTCTTATTGTGCCTTGTAATTTAACCCATACAAATCACATTACTTCCCGATTGAAATCGAATTTCAAAATGCTTAATTATCCAAATTTCTTTAAGGATTTTTACATTTAATCTTTTCGGTCTATTCGTAAAGAACAGAAACACAAAGAAAAGTGCAAACACATTTTATCCATATATAAAACTGAGACAGGCATACTCATCTTTTGTCTTTTGGAATAGAGCAAAAGATTAAATGTAAATCAGCTGTAAGTGAGGAGTCTTGATTGAATGTTTCTTGCCATGATAGTGTGTCCAAAGCTTATGATTATTTCACTTCTACGGTTGATGTTAAAGCAAAAATTGAGGTGTGGCCAACACACGACTTTCTTTTATGAACAGAGAATTTTGAGAAATTTAATTTTTTTATAACTTTTTTTTTAAATTTTTTTTTTTTTTTTTTTTTTTAATTTTTAAATTTTTTTTTAAATTTTTTTATTTTTTTTTTTATTTGTTTTTAATTTTTAAAACATTTTATTTTTAGTAGTTTTTTGTAAACCTTATACTTTTTAAGATATTTGCAAAACAAATTTTCTGGACCAAGGAAGTGGCCACTTCCGGTTAGCTGATTTGCAGTAAAATTCACTGGGACCTCCCAATTTATCAAAAAAGCTTAAATCTAAAGTTTCAGTTCGATTGATTAAACCATATGGGCTGTAGAGAGGACACAGACAGACTGACAGACACCATTTCGAAACTTTTTCGGACTCAGGGGCCCTCAAAACAAATAAATCTCTAAAAATCTCATGGTCCAAAATTTCATGATTACTATACTTTATTTTATAAGAGTGAAAGAAAGTAAAAAACCATAATCCATACGAATCGTTCGTTAAGTAAAAGTTCTGCAAAATTATTTTTTGGAAATCGCACTCAACTCCCAAGGGCCAATATCGGCCATTGCCAACAATGATGACAACGGTTTGGCTAGCACATACAATAGGTCCCTCAAATACCTAGTTAGAAAACCCTAATCCATACGAATCGTTCGTATAGTAAAAGTTCTGCAAAATTATTTTTTGGAAATCGCACTCAAATCCCAAGGGCCAATATCGGCCATTGCCAACAATGATGACAATGGTTTCGCTAGCACATGGAATAGGTACCTTAATTATCTAGTTAGAAAACCCTAATCCATAAGAATCGTTCGTTTAGTAAAAGTTCTGCAAAATTATTTTTTTGGAAATCGCACCCAAATCCCAAGGGCCAATATCGGCCATTGCCAACAATGATGACAAAGGTTTCGCTAGCACATGGAATAGGCTCCTTAATTACCTAGTTAGAAAACCCTAATCCATACGGATTGTTCGTTTAATAAAAGTTCTGCAAAATTATTTTTTGGAAATCGCACTCAAATCCCAAGGGCCAATATCGGCCATTGCCAACAATGATGACAAATGTTTGGCTAGCACATAGAATAGGTTCTTCAAATACCTAGTTAGAAAACCCTAATCCATACGAATCGTTTGTTTAGTAAAAGTTTAGCACATGGAATTGGTCCCTTAATTACCTAGTTAAAAAACCCTAATCCATACGAATCGTTCGTTTAGTAAAAGTTCTATAAGATTGTTTCGGCTTTTTATAGACAAAATATATTAAAAATAATGGCATTCACAACGATTTCGACTCGTTAATCAGAAAAAATGAAGAGGCCAATCATTTATAAATATATCTACCAGAAAAAGTAGAAATATCAAAATCCCACCCGTACTTTAACCCGTGGTCAATACAAAGTGTATCGACTCCAAAAATGAAAACTTTCCTTGAGCTTTCTCTGTGGTAGTTTGGTCTCGTACTGATAAGTTCGTACAAAGAAAAAAAGTCCGGTCTACTCATCAGGTAGCTACGACCAAACCACAAAAATAAAATTCTAACTTCATACATTAAGTATGAGCAAATACAGTATGAAGCAACATCATTTCATTTTTGGCATTGGCATTTCATTTTTGGAGTCGATACACTTTGTATTGACCACGGGTTAAAGTACGGGTGGGATTTTGATATTTCTACTTTTTCTGGTAGATATATTTATAAATGATTGGCCTCTTCATTTTTTCTGATTAACAAGTCGAAATTGTTGTGAATGCCATTATTTTTAATATATTTTGTCTATAAAAAGCCGAAACAATCTTATTGATTTAATTAATACAGACAAACTTTCTCTTTCTAGTAAAAGTTCTGCAAAATTATTTTTTGGAAATCGCACTCAACCCCGAAGGGCCAATATCGGCCATTGCCAACAATGATGACAAAGGTTTCGCTAGCACATGAAATAGGTCCCTTAATTTCCTAGTTAGAAAACCCTAATCCATACGGATCGTTCGTTTAGTAAAAGTTCTGCAAAATTATTTTTAGGAAATTGCACTCAACAATGATGATAAAGATTTCCCTAGCACATGGAATAGGTCTCTTAATTACCTAGTTAAAATTGGGGTGTGGTCAACACACGCCTTTGTTTTACGAACACAGAATTTTGAGAAATTTCATTTTTTTCTTAATTTTTTTTTTTAATTTTTATTTGTTTTTAATTTTTGGAAACATTTTGTATTTAGTTGTTTTTTGTAAACCTTATACTTTTTAAGATATTTGCAAAACAAATTTTCTGGACCAAGGGAGTGGCCACTTCCGGTTAGCCGATTTGGAGTAAAATTCACTGGAACCTCCCAATTTATCAAGAAAGCTTAAATCTGAAGTTTCAGTTCGATTGATTAAATCATATGGGCTGTAGAGAGGACACAGACAGACTGACAGACTGACAGACTGACAGACTGACATACTGACAGACAGACACCATTTCGAAAACCACTTTTTCGGACTCAGGGGACCTCAAAACAAATAAATCTCTAAAAATCTCAAGGTCCAAAATTTTCATGATTACTATACTTTATTTTACTAGAGTAAAAGAAAGTAAAAGAATTATATCGTCGTGGATGTTGTCTCTTATATTGTTAATTTTAGTTTTTCTGCAGCTATTTTTCTTTCTCAACTTAAAGAATAATGTTTTTAAAAACGGTGATAAAAAAATGATTTCAAAACTATTGAAAAGCTAGCCCATTTAACAGTTTCAAATTTCTTGAACCGTACGACATGTTTAAACAACAAACAATTTGGATTTAAGAAATTTAGGGGTACTGAAAACGCTTTGTTAGAATTCACTAATATTTTATTGTATATTAAGGACTTGAACACAGAAATTCGATTCTTTCAATGTTGGTTGATGTGACAAAAGCTTTTGATATGGTAAACCACAATGTACTTTAAAAAGCAGCTTTTTAATGTTGTTTTTCTTGATGTTATTCTGTAGTGGTTTAGCTCATATTTAACTAAACGATCTCAGGTTGTTAAGAAAAATGATTTTATAAGTAAAAGTCCAATCATTAAACACGGTATTCACGGAGGTTCAGTACTTGACGCATTACTATTTTTTGATTTATTTCAACTCTTATTTTTTCTATTACTTTGAACTCTGAGCTGTACAACCATCCCAAATGCAATTCGAAAGGCATGTTTTTTAACCTTAAGGGTGCTAGTCTTTTTGATCCCAATGTTTGTCTTCACAGTTGCTTTAAAATTGAAAACCTTATTGATAACCTTCGTAATTATCTAATTTCAATTATTAGGAAGAGACGTATTTTTCAAAATATTATAGACGATAATGTTTGAAGTGAGCAACCCGGTGTATTATATGTGAGACCGATGAAAATTGCATTTAACTATAAAAGACAAAATAATGAAATCCGAATTTATTATGCCCCACTTAGAGGCTTAGGTGAAGCAGAAATCCTTCGTGTTAGCCACACATTTAACATTAAGCTGGTCGCCCAACCTGTTATCATTGATTAATATTTCAATCTATGTTTTAGTGTACGCCTCACAAAATAATAGAATGCATATTTATTACAAAGGTCAGAGAGATTAAAGATTGCTGACGTAAATTACAGTACTGAAATTATTCCAAATATGTACTAATCACATGCTCTGCATTATAATATTAATCCACCCATATACTTATGCTACTCAACTAAATAAATAATTTAAACCTATCGATATGGATCCAACCATAAACCATTCCTATACATTATACTTTATGCCAATTAACCATATGACATTTTTACTCTGACAAAAACTACTACACAGCTACTCGTATATACTAATTATGTTAATTTAGTTTTTATTAACTTAATTTTCAGCCACAACAAGAAAATGGTAAAACTATAACTAAAGTAGAGTAGAAAATCATTATTTTTATTTTCCTAATTAATTTGTAATGTTACGAGTGTGTGGGATAGGTGCGTATATGCCTACATGTAATTAGATTTCATCTGATTCTCTTTATAGTGTAAGTATATGTTGTGTTGCTATTCGGTTACTCTAACTATATCTACTTGTATACATTATGTACGCTATTGTCTACTGGCATTCAATTAATTTGGCTGTATTTATATTCTGTTGTTGTAAACAACTTCGCCCCCCCCCCTCTCCCCTCTCAGAATGTGCTGGAAAACAAACGAGTATATTGGCGCAAGGGTGGAATAATTAATACCATCGTAACAAGTGTGACAAGAGTGTGAATATGTTGAAAAATGTTGTGGTAAATATTGACTTTTTACGAGGTGATCCGTTAATTTTAATTTGATTATGTAATTTTCATTGTATACCTAATAAGATGGAAAGTTTCACTGCGCTAGGCGGGTCATCTTATTAAACTTTGATATACTCATAGTATAGTTTGCGATTCAATTAAAAAAGAACAAATATTTTCTAGAATGGCTGTAAACTTTTTAATATAAAATCTCAAACTAAAGTTAAATAAATGCCTTAAGCATTTATTCGTAGGTCAAATTTTCAATTAAATTTGGGTTTTCAATGTTCCTATTTAAAACGCTCCAGGATGCAATATGTATTGATAACACAACAAAAAAAAAAATTGAACCGTTTCATTTCTTACAATATTCTATGAATCATTTTCAATTATATTTATACCCGGGGGGGATTTGTTAAATTATATATTTGCATGATTTTGACGTACCTGTAAAAAACCGCCATCACAATGTGTTGCATTTAATAAATTACCAACTTTAAACCGTTTAAAGCGTAATCGCAGCACCCAGTCACGTGGTGCACCACGAAAACTTCTAAATCGATACCAGCATGTTAAAGGCCGATACCGGTTTTGATTTGTCAACTCGGGCGATGATACATCCTCATAAATATCCACTGTTTTGTTGCAATGATCTTTATATTGTTCCTGATAGTTCGCTGTGGAATAAAAATAAAATAAAATTCAATGAATTGTGTAATTTGTAATTTCGTTTGTACAAATTTTTTGTTGTATTGGCATTTAGATTGAAAACAAATACAGGAGGATCGAAAATGTGTCCTTTTTGTGTCAGTTGGATTTTTTTTTTTTTTTTTTTTTGGTAAATAATAGAAATAATTTAGACAGGTCACGTTTTGTTTTTTTTTTTGTCGACTTACTTACGTACATTATCTCTGATACAGATGATAAGACTAATTTAAATTTTATTTTTATTATTTTTATCCGGAATGGGTATATACATAGATCGGGAAAATTGAAGAAAAATAAAATACAACAACAATGTGAACGGCAATAAAATACAAAATCATTCACTTGACTTAATTTCAATGCTCATTCAAATGGTAAGGTGGATTTTGGTTGGGAACGATAGATATTAGTTTGGTTTTAGGGTTATATACTAGTATGTCTGCAAAATTATCATCATTTTATCGAAATCAATTCAACCGTATTTTGATTTTGTAAATAAAAAATAAATAAATAAGGATTTATATGTAAATAATATATAATGTTTTCTACACATAAATACAACTTTGATATAAATCATGATTGTATTTTAATTTTGTGTTGGTCTACGTTCGGATACATAATATCTGAGTGCCCATCCCCCCGACTCTATTTTTATATTTATTATTACTTTTTGGTTCCGAATTTAGAAATAGATAGAAGAAGAATTGTTTATGTACAATAAAAACCTAAATCGAATTAGACGTTTTATTGATGGTTTAATGCGTTTGAAGAAAACGAAACGAAAACCAATCGAAATTGAATCAATTCGATTAATAATATATATGGTATATATACATAAATGTATATAGAATGATTGAGCTTTTCAAGTTCATGTTTTTTGTGTTTTCAAACTGAAATAAAATTAATGAGAAAATATAAGACGGTCGTTGACCTAATCGATAAATCATGTGGAAGTTTACCAACAAGACGCCTCAACAAATTATTTTGTTAAATATATTGATAGAAAATTTCTTTAAGTATATAACAGTAGGTTTTAGGTGGAAAATTTCTTAACGTAAAATATTTTCTTAATCTTTCAAATTTTGAACCAATTCGTAGAAAAATGGATGGAATAATTTCGTACAATTCAGTTTAATCACCTAAATTTGGACTGTCTTCAAGAATCGATAGAGGAACTAATAGGCTCATCATTTATGTTATAAATGTTTTTATTCAAGGTTATAAGATAATAATAGATACGCTAAATGAGGGTTTGAAATTACTTGCCACAGAAAAGTATTAAACTAAAAAATTTATATAACTTATGTCTGTATTAAAAAGTTATAGAATTTGGGAGAGCCTGTCTTAACTTTGAATTTTAAAATTGAATACTCGTATATCTCAAATAGAACAGTGGAGCAATAAAGTAAGCACCTTCTAACAAAAATGGCTAAATAATTTATTCTTTAAATCAATATTTCAGTCTGATTTAGAATATAGTAAATTAAAAAAATTGTTATAGGTCAACTTAAACCTGTGTCCTTTGAAGTAAGACAAAATTTTGATAAACGTTGAGTGAAAAACAATCATTTAGCTGTGAGCCAGATATACAGAGTTAGCTAATCTAAATAGCATTGGTTCATAGTTCATTCATGCATGGGTTGCGTGGGAACGAAAGAAATCAGGAACAGTATGTACAGCCAACGAATGATCCGGAAAACCATCTACCATATTTGCGAAGCCAAAACAAACCGATGGTATATTAAGATTGCCTAACCTTCTCTTCGATTTATTGACAATTTTCGATAAAAAACGGATAACATTTCGGTTTTGATGAATTGTGGTCAAATTCTAATAAGTCCGAGTCAACTAGCTCACAAAGCTCACTTCAAGTATTTTCATTCAAGTATCATCAATTTCCTCAGAGAATATCACTAATGTCAAGTCAATGATTCGCAAATGTGGTGAGCTTAAGAGCGATCGTCGAGAAAACGGTTTAAATCTTTTTGGAATATGAGTTGGGAGCACAAAAATGGTATATTGGAAATCATGTAAAACAGGTTCAAAAAATAATTAAAAGATTTTTAAGAAACTGTCAACTGAGGGTACTACTTCTCGTAGACTATCTTATGTACCTGTGTGTAAATTATCTTTCCTTAATACTCTAGACATTAAAGCAAGGATTGTTTGTTCCTGGGTTCAAATTGAAAATGTCGAAATACACTCTAGTGCAAAACTCATTAAACCTGTAAAAGATGCAGTATTACGAGATAAAACGCTGCCTAGTAACCATTGCAGAAAACAAACAAGTAAATTCTATTTGGAACAACATTTTACGAGTTGTAAGAATTTTGTTCAGTTGAATCGTTATCTCTTAAAAGCCGAATCACAATGATGAAACAATTTAGACAAAAAAAATGTAGCCCTCTATATTACAAAAAAAGATAGATGTTACATTTGTGTACAATTTGAGGCAGGCAAACACAGAAAACAGAGCTCAACCCGAAAAATCATTGGACAAAACCGAAGCAGAAGCCGGAAATGTGTTTTTCTTTGCATGAACTTACTAGGGGTAAAGACATGCTTAATAAATGCTAGTAGTTAGTAGTATATTTCAAAACCAAACTGTCCTGTCATAAGCAACTTATTGGAATATTAAAATAAAATGATGTTATATACATGAATGTTTTTATCTAATTCCTAACACATTATATTTATAATTTACTACAGCCTCTAGAAGTCGAAAAATACAAAGGGTAGCCGATAAAAATATATTCCGATGGTTGTTACTGTCATAATCGGAATCCTATTTTGTCAAACGCTCTTCTCTTATTTTCTACTGAAAACAACAGTTGTATAGAAAAAACATTTTTCAGTGAAAGGCATACATACATGGAGTTCGATTACACGCCAACCTGTTCACGCCAAAATTGAACGAACCCTTAGGGGAAAGATCATTGAAGTACCAAAAGATGAGCTTATACGAAAACGTATGAAATAATTGAAGGGGTTCAACGTATTTTTAAAAAAATCTTAAATCAAATTTAGTTTATAACTCAATTAGACCTCGCAACAAGAATAAACATAATTATTTTTTATCTTTGTAACTTTGACGAACAATATGAAAAATTGCCCCCTCCCCCCCCCCCACAGAAAGACGCATGGATTTCAACGAAAATTGCAAGACTATGAAGAACTTTTTAAAGAATGAAGATTCATTACCAAAGCCAAGATTCAAGATTCACAATCTATGAAGCCATAAATTAATAAAATTCATTGGAAATTGTATGATGAACTGAAAACTGAATAGCAGGTTTGACTTGAATGAGCTCCATATTTAAACAAAAATATTACATTAGTTTGGAAATAAATGCATTCAATTTTGAAACATAAAACCACACGTTAGTTATAACTTTAATTCTGCACTATCTAAATCTATATAATTCCCTTAGACCATTTTCTTCTAAAATTACAACCTTTACAAGCCTACCAATCAATCAATCCTTTTAGCTTTGTTTATGCAAATAAAAATATTCAAATATTAATTAAATAAATAAATAAATTATGGTTTAAAGGCTGTAAAGACCTTTTGAGCCATACTTAGTTGCTCAGTTAGCCCAACGAACGATTTTACAAACAATAGTCAAAATTTTTGATCAGCGGCGAAAATCGAGAACGCAGAGCGTGGTAAGCAATTTTTTTTACCACTGCTTTACAATTGACGAAATATTAATAGCAAATAAAAATTTCAAATTATTCATTTCATTTTAACAGTAAACGGATTTTTTATCTAAAACGGTTTGACTAAAAACAATTTATCTAAAAACAATTTGCCTAAAACATATCTTTAGATGAACTCAACAATTCGTCACAATTTATTTAAAATTATTTAAATAAAAATAATTACCGAAGTAAACTTGGCCCCAAAAACTATCCCAAAAGAATTTTCAAAAAAGTTAGGTATGTCCTCACTAAGTTGTATCAATAAAAGGTCTTTCAGCGCGAAAAGTAATATATTTTGTTTTATGCGTGATTTACATTGAACGAAATTTTGGAGATGAAGATATCTTGGAAACAGTTGAACAAATGAGTATTTTTAAAACAAAATGGACCCTTAAAGTTGACTTGTGTCTTAAAAATTATTTACCCGGGAATTAGTCCGCATCCTTCGTCTATAAAATAAATTTTGTTTGTTTTTGTTGGCTATAGGCCCGTTTTGCGTTGCTACATTGCTTTGCTTCATGTCAGCCTTTATTACTGACATGAAATATGGGTCGGTCCATGAATTCTGCACTCTCAACAGAGGATCATAGTTGTGTTCATCCTCTTCACCGAACGTAATCAAATGATGAAAAATCCCTTTTGCATCCCCGCCTCCATCGGCATTCGAAGCGAGTACCTCCCGATCCAAACGCCGCAGCTTTAACCACTGTGCCGTTTAAAGTAAAAACAATTGATCTAAAATTAATTGGCTACGAACAAGCAGATTAAACCAGAGATACAAACCCTAGAATCGACTTTTCAAGTTGTCTTCTCAAAATGGAAAGATTGCCAGTGTCACCACCTTTTTTTTTGTAAAGGCGAAATTCGTCTATAGCGTTTTACGTAAAACCGATTTCACTAAAAACAAATAAGCAAGTATAAGGATAAACTTTTGGTCATAAGTGGAATTATCTTCACTTGCACCATTTATTGGCTGTGAGGCAACGCTAAGTCGCCTTAACTTGTGAGAGAGATAGCGGCAATTTAAAAGTTTTTCTTAATAATATACATTTATTAGTAAGCATCTTTACTCGCGTCTACCAAAAAAGTGTGTACTGGAGCAATCATATAAGTGGGACGAACGGAAATGATTTATTATATTTATGTGATAAAAATGGCGTATCATTTGTAATATTCAAGTACCAGTTTCACATTACATCGGAGGGATGCCGAATTCTCTTACGCAATGATAATCGTATTAATAAACCTAATTACAAATGCTGCATTCAGTTCAAAAGAGATGGATGCGAGAGCGAGTTGCTGGAGTACCATTTGTAATATTCAAAAGTCCAAGTAAAATTCACCTATACTCACCTCCTATATGAATATCATCGACGGCCGAACAACTGGTATGAGCGTAAAAACATAACCCATCGGTAATATGTGTATGTACGGCCGAACTTCAGCTTCTTAGTGGAAATAAGGTGCTGTCACTAGTTGTATAGTATTGTGTAGAGCAGCGATTTAAGAGTTAATTTTATCGTTCCTACTTATAAACTTCCTTCGAAACTAACTTGATTTGCATCCGAACTCAGATCGAACATATATACCACGAGACGTGTGACGACCATCGATGCGATCTTTCGAAGGAAATTAGAAATGTTAGAGTCTAGGATAAATATGTCTTATTCTAAGTACCATAAGCTAATTGCGTCAGCTAATTTTCAATTTCGTTAGCTTTCGGCTTTTAAAAATTAAATATATATGAATCGGGATCGGGAAATCTTAAATAATGATTAGGGAATTTAAATTTAAATTTTCATTAAAATTTAAATTTTAAAAATTAAGATTACTAATTTCGTAGAAAAAAAATTATGGCGATTTAGAAAATGTGACGAATTTTTAAGATTTAAGAATTTATGGATTTTATAACGATCAAGAAAATCATTTTTTTTTTAATTTAATGGAAAATGGAATACGTAATCAATTTTCAAATTAAATTTTTTTGAATTGTGTGAGACTGTAGGATTAAGATAATTAAACTCAAATAATTTCCATATACTGTCTGGAATGGTACAACATCACAATTTATTGATCAATTAATGAAATCCAAAGCATTTTCGAAATATTTCAATTCATGAGAAATACTTTATCAAATGGTCCATTGAAATTTTAAACAAAAATTAAATAAAAAATTTCTCTTCATTCCCTATACATAAATAAAACCTTAATTTTATTGTTTGGCCAGAACATTAAATGATTTAGTTCCAAATAATTTTTCATATTTCTATTATATATATTCCCTCTAAATTCTATGTCCCCAATGAAATGTGTGCAGCATGTAACCTGGTGCGGCGGACAAAATAAAACCAATACCCCATATTCGTTGAATAAGTATATACATACTATGTATATACGTACATACGTATACATACAGGAATAATAATTTTCAACGTAAATATTTTATTATCCGGAACAGAATTTTCCAATTTTTCGATTTTATTTTCTTATTTTTCCAATTTAAAAATGAAATCTGTGTTTTATTTAAATTTTATTTTATTTTATTCTTTTTGGCAATTCCAGTGAATTTTAATAGAACAGTTATACACAATTCAATCAAAATAAATACGTATAAAAAAAAGGAAAATTACGAAAAGCCCTACGGTACGGTGGTGGGATCAACAGAAGCAGGAAAATAAAAATAAAACATTTTTATTTTGTGGTTCTTCTAAGAAGTTTAATCTGTTTATTGTATATCAACAACAAAAAATGTCAAAGTGTTTCTTTTAAATTACCGTATGTGTGTTGTGTGCTTTGTAGGTGAAAAAGTATCAAACTTAATGGAAAAATAATAATAAACAAGGATTTAAAAAATAAAAAACTTTTGTTTAGTGTTTGCTTCTCTATAATGCTTGCGCCTATTCGTTATTTGTATTTTTTCAGAGAGTTGATTGATTCCTGGATTTACTTACCAATATTAGTAAAAAGAAATATTTAATTTGTAATTAGGTACCAATTAACCTTCTAAGAGGTAGAATAGTAGAATTCTAATGTTTTCAATCCCTTGACACTCCAAAATTTACCTTTAGCCTTAATGGCTTATCTAACTTATTTAAAAGACGAAATATATACAGTTATCATGAAAAAACATTGCACATCATAAATCCATCTGCTAATGATTCTCAATCAGTATTCTGTAACACGTGTTAAATGGATTACAAATTTATTACCCCTGAAGACGAATACGCTAAAAAAATAAAACTAATTGCTTGTTAATCTCAGCAAATTGAGTCACATACTCCGTCCTGATCTCTCTTTGTATACGCATATAGAGGATGTACAAGGTTTTTATGCTTTATTACCTATCAATCAATATGTCGTTACATAATATACGGTTACAATGGGGAAAGGTTCGACGCCTATACGCTTTTAACATCGATTTTCACCTTGCAATACACTAAAAACAATTTAATAATGTCAACACAAACAAAAACGAAAAAGTTTTTCATTCTTTTTATGCTTTAACACTTACACGTATTCACATACACATACATTTCCATTTTAATGTACCTCGTACAAAAGCGATTTTTCATATTTTATTTTTCCAACAACCCTCTTTGGGTTTGGATAAGTGTTTTTCCATTTTGATATAAATTTTTATTTTTTATTTTTATTTTTAATGAGATTACGGATTTTTCATATTTTCCCAGTATTATACTTATTCAGCTTACTGAATTTGTATTTGTACATATTTGGATGTTTGTGTGTGTGTTTGTGTATACATCTTTAGGAGATTGACAATTCTAGATTTTCTATTTTTGTAGCAATTTTCAATACAGTGTTATCCATATAAAGAGAAATTCGGTTCTTTATGGAATATATGTAGGTATATGGTTGGGGATGGGTGACTTTTGAAATTTTCCAACAAAAACGGAAAATTTTAAACTTTTTTCTTAAATTCAATTTTCTATATATTACATTGTTATTATTTTTATATTTCAGTTCAGAACTTGAACCCTAAATGATAATTTTCTAGTTCAAGTTGAATATTATAATGATTATCGTTTGAAAAATTTATTTTGATTGTTAGACGAACATAACAACAATAAAAAAAAATTATTTTGAAAGAAAATGAAAATTGAAAAAAGCAAAATACGAAAAAAAAAAATTTTATATGTTGATGTGAAAAGCTTTATTTGTTATTTATGTGTATAAATTTTTACGAGAGGCAATTGACAGGTATAATATGGAAAAATGTTTCTCTCATATATTTCCTTTATGTTGATTGTCAAAATCTCACTCGTGAAATATTTGTAATAAAAAAATTTATTATTTATTATTTGTATCTCAAAAAAAAAAAAAAAAAAATCGTTCGATTGAGGTCAAACAGTATAGTTACAGTATTGTGTTATTTTTCCAATATAAGCACGTGCGTGACAACACAGTGGTGAAAATAATTCGCAGCCCCTCGATGTCAATTGTATCCACAAAGCTGTAATTACCAAAGGAAAAACCAACAAAAATTTAAAAACTACACCAACTCGTCCACTATTCGCGAGATTTCCATAATATAATTCGAATTGTTCATCCATAACGAAACCGGGGAAAAACCGCTCACCAACACAATTTTCATATTTCATCATTCCGCATTTAAAAAAAAATTATGATTTTTGAATAATTTAAAATTTAATTTCATTTTTTTGTCTGTGCTCTGCTATCCTGTTGTTAGAGTGTTTTATTTTTTAGGTGGTTTTGTTCGTTGCCTTTATCCTTATTACAAAGTTTTGTTTCATGTGGAAATTTATACATAAATGTATGTAGTATTGTAACAAATATATAAATATAATTTGGGTGTGAAGGTTTTAACAACGATATACAGTAGAGTAGATACGGAGCAATAACGCACCAAAAACAATAACAATGATAACAGATAACACAATTGTACAAAATAAAAATTAATTTAATATCCTTTAACATTAGAAAAGGATTATAAAACTGGAAGTACATACCCGCAATGTCGTAACATAGAGGTTTTATGTAAAATAGTATTTGTTGTAATTGAAATAACCGGACGTTACGATTTTTTTTTTTTTGCCAAGGAAAATATGGAAACTTTATAACATCATAATGGTGTACTATAATAAGTATATATGCATTTGAGGTTGAGTGAATCCTGGATTTTATTGTTTCATTTCATTCTTATTTTATGAATCCATTTTATGTTTTTAGGGTAGCTTTGTATATACCTACATACGAATAGCGGTTAGTTATGTTTTATGTATGCATGTACGTTGGTTAGATTGTTTGTTATTTTTGGATAAAATACTTTATTTCTATTTACTTGGTGTGTTAATAATCATATAGCACGACTATAAAAATGAAAATAAAATTTGAGTGATGATGGAAAACGCGTTCTTATATCAATAAAGTATTAATTTTGTTTTCGTTTCAATTTCATTATTTTTAATTTCAAAAATTGATTATTCTGCCCTAACAAGGCTTATACCACTGTTGTAAGACATAATTCGTCCATAATTACACTCAACACAATGCCAAAGCAAAAACTTAATTTTGACTCAGATAAATTTTTTATTCAATATATTATCAATATAACAATAGAAATTTGAATTTATTTTATACGCGATACTTATCCATTTATTACTCGATCAATAGTGTATTTAATCCATCTGTACTTCGAATTATACTTTGCAGAACTTTCTGGTTTTTCTTGGATTTTACGATCACAAAATTCGAACCACAATCTGAGTAAAGATCGGTGCACATCGCCCGTCTCGAAGTAATACTTAGCAACGCTGCCAAAAAATCATTAATGCTCTTATCATCAAACATAAGCGGATGAATAACAAAATGAAGTGTAATGTTGATTGAACTATTGGACTTTTCACAAGATATCGATTAAAGAGTAAACTCGCACTTTTATTCCATTTTTGGATTGCTGCATGATCACAAGATGTAGTATGAAATTTGATTCATCTCGGCGTATTTCGTCTAGTGATAATTTTCTCATGTGACCTAGCGGTCTGTATTTGGCCAAAAACATCTTGTATTGTCGTTGAAAGTTTGGATCTCTTTTAAATCTATTTTCTACAGATTTCAATCTAGTACTCGCTTGATACGTGTTGTTGCCCAGTTCCAGTGGGTTGATGAATGTCTCTTGGTTGGAACTCGCTTTAGTTCTCAAAATTTTGAGACTTTGAACTTTTTTTTCTTAATGAATATTTGGCCAGGATTTTTCAGATTTTTGAATCCAAATTGTCATGTCTCAATTGATCAATTGTATGAGATAATTTCGAAAGAAAAAAACTTTGGCACATTATTTTGATTTTCTATTTTCTATTTTCATTTTAAATTTTTTTGTCTATCCTATGTCCAATGCATTTTAGTATTATTGGAAACCAAAATACGTTCATCTCAATTATGGGCACCCATGTATACAGTTCCTCTTTTGCAGGTTACGTTACACCGTGCACGTGGTTATAACACTCCATTCTTATTGCTCGAATTACATGAGTTGTACAATATCACAGTTCCTTACACAAATAAGTACCCGTTGGTACAGCGATAATTTTTGAATTTTAGTCTCGTATCACCGTTTTGCAGATTTTAATTGCGGAACAACTCAAATATTTTCTCACAGATAATATCGGTTTTTCCAGGATCTTGATCGCACAATGCACTGAAAACAGTGTACATACTCTAATTTATAAATCCAAATTTAATAAGTCTTATATGTACTAAAAATACTGTATTGTTGTTCTTGTATTAATGATGACAATTTTGGCAAATTACGTTCGGTGTTGACACAAAAGAGAAAATTAATTTCCTATGGTAAATAATAACCAGCCAAATTGAATAACTTTTACAATGTATACTAAGCACAAGTTTAAAATTTATTTTAACTTGTGGCAAAAATGAATCCCCTATTTCTGTCAAAAAAGATACAAATTTACTAAACATTATAGATCCAAAATCAGATAAATTTAGATCAGATTACTATTCTATAATTGGTCCATAATGAAATAATACCGTATCCGATGCTGAGTAATTTGACATTACGTTCAGTTTGAGCGTAAATTTTCGCTTGAATGACTTCAAGTTAAGTAATTTAACAAATAATGTGTAAGTGATCTTTACAATAATTAAAATAATCTTTTAATTTAAGGTTATGATGTCATAAGAACAATGGAACTTTTGGTAAAAGTTTCGGATCTATTTGCAGACATTGTTTATTAACTAGATAAATATTTTAAAGTACTTATTTCTAACGAACTCAACAATCTAATAATTAAGGAGGCGGTTCATTTCGACCTGCTTAATTATTTTGACGTTCAAGATTCTCCTCGAATTGATCGACCACTGCATCAATTTATTTACCTGTCCTATATATTTAAACTCAGATAGTTATGCTAAGCATCTCAATATTCTTAGACCAATAATCTAATTTTTTGTTCGATAGCTTTAAAAAATAGGGTTCAGCACCAATTTCATGAAAACTTTAATTAAGCTTTTTCCTAACAATTTTACAAAAACCTGGAATGACATCTTCTGATCAGTTGTTGTGAGTGAGAATTAAGTAAATCTTGTATTTCCTGACTTTCATAAAAGCGCAGTTTCGCTAATTTTGTGAAATACAAAAAAAAAATCTTTAGCGCTTATTATTTGGCAATCCAACATTTTTCTAACAGTAATGTTTTAAGAGTATTATAGGGATTATTCTCAGAATGATTTGGAATTTAAAAATGTCTGTTTACATTTCCAAATGAAATTTAAACGCTATAAATAGAGCTTTCTTTTCAAAGCTTAAAACGCTTTTTAATAAAAACTGATTTATACATATTTTTAAAATACTAGGAACCTAGCAATTATTAAAATTTTATTTTTCATATATGTACGTACAGAATTATTCTTTTAATTAACATAGCTTTCACCACAATCTAACAAACTTCAAATTAAAGCTTTATTCTGTAAGAAAAATAGAAAATTGTAAGGGAAAATCATTCTCTGCTTCTAATAATGAAGCGAAGTTAAGAAGTTTAATTTAATGCGAAAATCACTGTGGATTTTCAGCTACTCCCATAATACGAAGAAAATTGGTCGACTTTGTTATAAGTAGGGAATACATCAATAGAAAGCGATTTTAAATTACGAAATGGGAATAAGAACTTATTCCTACTATTAAAATAACGTTCTGGACTCATCAACTGTTAGTAACGTTAGTTAATTTTATTTTTGTGTTTAATTATCAAACACCTACTTAAAAATTAGGGAAATAGTGTATCTTATTTTAAGACAATCCTAATCAACTCGGAAACAAATCATGTCTCAGAATAAATGCACTTCTGCGACGGCTGAGAAAACGTACGTGTGACTAATTTGATATGAACATTCTTAGCCATATATAGTGTTTTACAGGCAACCACCCTAGTACCAGCAATGCATTGTAAATTAAAGTTAAATGAAACTTTAAATGTAACTAATTAAGAAAAAATTGTTAAAAATACTTAACACTTTATAAAATTTGTAAAATTCTTTTGTCTTTTGGTGTGCGTATATATGTGTATCTAGTCTGACTAAATACAGACTAAGCAATTATTAACACATCTAATTTTGGTAAATTAATAATAATTTTGGTGGTGTGATAACCCCTTTTTGAGGGGTTATCATAATGTCAGTGTTTTTTTTACCATCATAGTTTAGTACTTTACCAATGATAAATTGAAAGATAATCAAAATTAGAAATAAAATGTTTGAAAAGTTTTTTTTGTTATTGCTATTATAATTTCAGTGTCAGCAACGGAGTGCACAATCTCTATATCGATGGGCTTTAAATGGTATGGTCATTTTAAATCAGAATACGAACAGCCGAGATATGCAAGATCAAAATATGCACATTTATAAAATTCTATTATAAAATTTGTTTCAGCTCTTACAACTTTTTTATATTTTAAGGAGAAATGTTAAAATCTTCCCAAATGTAATATTGCTATGCTTATCTATAAGTATAGGTTCACAAGCATCCAGAACGTTAGGCAATATGAAACGAAAGGAAAAAACAACAACAGTACATGACTTAGTTCGTATCTGCAAAGGTGATAAGTTATTAGCCACACGGCCTTATAACACAAAGGGTAGACCGTCTCTTACCAATTTGGTATACAGTATTAAATTCGTGGCAATTAGTTTAACTCACGAAACAATTATTATATTCATTATAAACAACAAGAGTGACTAATGATGTTTGGGCAAAAGGCGTACATTGTTATTAATTGCATATTACCCAAGGTAATCATTATATTTAAATCTTATTTTAAGTAATTTAATTTAAATTTAATTTTTTTTGCTAGACCATATTTTTGTTTATCTCACTCAGATTTATTTCTAATTAGAATTCCTTTTTTTTTTTTTCTAAAATAAAACATTTTTAGGGTTAATACCCTATTGCCAGACGAAATTTATAATTTGTTATTTACATCTAAATCCAACACACGTGATGAAAATACCAAAAAGTGTTTCAGTTTTTTTTTTTTTTTTTGGAAAGTTAAACTAAAATTTGATTATTTCAACATAAAATATTTAAATGTTATTCTTGATTTCGAATCCTGTTATATTATGTTGAGACAAAGTAATACAATTAGGTAAACATGAATACGTGAATTTATATTTATATATTGTAACATGGGAACCAAAATTTTCATCAAAACAATCCGGTGCCCATGAATAATTTCAAAATACAAAGCAAACCTTTTTAAGAAAGACGATAGATCTCTCTATTAGTCTACTTGGACATGAAAATATCATCCCTAATTATTTTAAAATATAAAAACATAATCGGTTCAAAGAGGTTCATAACACACCTATATCTAAGCATAAAACAAAGTACATAGAATAAAATTATAAATGATAAGAGATTATCTATAGTACTTAAATGATAAGATTAAAGAACTTTTTTTTTTGTTTGCTTGTTGTTTGCGTAAAATTCGGTAACCAACATTTTATGTTTTCAAATTATGTTTTCCCGATAATAAAAATATTGGTTAGATGATTTTAAGATCCTTTAGGGTGGGATTTAATACATTTTTGTTTATTGTCTTTTTTTACCAAATTTACGCTGCTTAGATAAAAATTAATGGGACAATTTATAATTAGCGGTAAAATATTCTTCCCCTAAATGTTGATTCATGTAATTTTATATTGTTGTTGTCACTTGCGCTAGTTGTTGTTGTTGTCACTTAAATTGCTTTCGATTTAATTTAATATTATATCATCAATTTAGGAGATATCCTGTATCATACGAACCGCATATTGCCCTATATTTGTGTGAGTATTATATGAAAGAACTGTAAATTCTCGTAAATTAAGAAAATCATCTTATATATTCATGTAATATAATTTTACGATTACAGAGTACAATAAGATAAATGTATATGTATACCAGACAGTTTTTTATGTGTTTGTTTATGTTTATGTATAAGATGAAATTTATTTTGTCCCAAAAAAAAGCTTTTATTAAAATGTAAAAAAAAAAAAGAAAATTCTTCTTCTCAGGAAAATTTATAATATCAAAGTACATCTACCCTTTGCGAGGAGAGACCGAAACAAAAGAATATAAATTTTAATTTTTATGCTTATTATGATTTCTTATGTACGAATAGAAGTAATTGTTGAACGAGAGGAACGCGAGGGCTATACCTATACATATAAGAAGGGAAAATAAAAATTATTATTTTAAATAATTTCTTGAGGTGAAAATAATTATTTATTATTTTAATTAAAACAACAAAACAAAAAACTTTTATTTTTATGTTTGGACATTTGTTGACATTTGTTCTTGTAGTTCAGCAATTTAGCATTGTTTCTTTTGTGTTTTTGTAAATTAAGAAGGTAGGAAAAAATTTAATATAATTTAGTTGTTCGTGGAATTTATTTTGGTGTTGTTCTGTTCTTTGTGTGCCATGGATTAAATTGGTATTAAATTTGTTTGCAATTTTTTTTGCCTTGTTTTGAACCACAGCGATAATATGTAGGCTTTGTTTGTTGAACATGTTTAAATTATTAATGAAATTTTATGAAAAATTGTTTTGCGGCTACTTTTTTTATGGAAAAACTGTTAAAAAATGAATTGGTTAGTGCTTATAGAATTTTTGAATGGATTCTTTTGTGTAATTAATACCTTAGGACGTTTGGCCGAGTGTATATAAAGCCATAACAATCAAATGTAAGTATTATGAATGATACATTCATATTTAAAGTGAATTTTTATTTTAGCTACTGTAAATTGCGAATTAGAAGTTTCATTCAAAATACAACAAAAACATAATATCTAACAATACACATTGTTTTAACATCAATCAGCGATACCGCATTACTCAACATTACACCCTTGCACCCATAAAAGTCCCAAACAAAAATTAAAAAATGCCCAAAAAAATTGTAAAGAATTGGGATATTTTAAGAACATGAAAATTAACCAAAAACTTTGGGCATTGTTTTTTTGTTTGTGCTGAGTATTTTTTCATTTAAATTTTAGGGGTTTTTGCAATGGGGTTTAATTTCATTTTTAATGTAGTAACAAACAATATCAAAATACTCTACTAAATTTAAGGCCTAATGCTATACTGTAATTATTTGATTTTCTTTTTTTACTTGCCTAATCGATGCTTTAACGAAATTTGTTTTTAAATATTTTTAAACACTTTAATTCAATAAAGTCATGTAGTATCAGAACGTACGAAATTGCATATTTCGCGCGACTTAGATTTTTCAATTGGCTTGCACCATAACTCAAACAACTTTCATCCGGATTACTTCAAATTTTTAACTGTAGCTTCTGTTATTAGATTTTGAGCAGAAATACGTACGGATTTTGCAAAATATTAAAAATTGTAAAAGTATTAACAAATTTAGATAGATTAAGCAGAATTTTTGTTTTCTGTTGCAGGATCAAATTTACTCAAGACATGCAGCAAGCCCCGAAGACTTTTTCTAAAAAGATCCATTTTTAAATTCTGCACTGGCGCATTTTGTAAAATTTATTATATTGAACAACAAATATTTATACCTTAATATATATGTAAACATGTGGTATTCTTTGTTTCGTGAATAAAAATTTCTTTCAATCCAAAAAAAATGTTAAAAAGTTGGTTCATTTTGAGGCTTCTATAGTAGCATAAGGGCTTAAATGAAAAATTGAATCACTTTAGTTCAAAGAAAAGAAGAAATTCTGAAAAAAAAAAAAAAAGATTTTAAAATATTCTAGAAAATGGCGGTTCCTTACTAATTTCAAAATATTCTGGAAAATACAAATTTCCTTTCTAATTTTAAATTTAGAATGGACAAATATTTGTCATTGCGCATAAAACCCCGCAATAATTAGGGCTTTATTTCTTTTATTTTTTGGAACATTTTTCATTTCTATATGATGGAGGAGTAATTAATATTCTGGGCAAAAATATAAGGAAACCGTAACAAGTTAAAATTTTAAAACCATTAAAAACATCATTCTACGAATAACAGATCCCATAAAAAGTTCGGATGTCATGTAGGTACATGTCGCAATTTTGGCGGTTTGATTTTCTGTGAAGTGCAGACCCATACACTTTGTTATAGAGCGATATACGCCGAAAGAGCGAGCTTAAATGCTTAAATAGTTTTTTGATAATAATTGTTCGGTTGGTTGCATTTAAAGAGCGTTTCGATCAAATTTTCGATCATCGTCGACGAACTTCGTGTGGAAAGCCTTTGCTTTTAACAAAATGCCACATGACACATTAGTTGACTAATTTGCGTCAGATGTTTCATAGACGTGTGGTATTGAAATTCGCTGATATTTGGCAAACTTTTTTGTGGAGCTATCTGGAAAACAAGATGTACATCAATCGTCCACAGTCTCTTGCCGATCTGAAACGCAACGTTCGTCCATTATGCAATAATTCAAAATGATTGGGTATCGACTCACTTCGGAAATGCTGCATCTTTTTCAGTTAGGGAAAGAGAAGAAGTAAGATCAGTTACTCGGTATTTATTGCATAAGTGGATTATTAGACCAGGTGACTCCCCTTACGCATCACTCATTGTATTGGTTAGAAAGCTGGATGATGAGAGACACGTATGAAAATTACTATTCGAGGCATCTATCATCTGCCTCTTATGGTTGTTTGTTTGGAGTACCTGAGTAATAAATGGTGCCTAGTCAGAGCGTTGAGTTACGCATGAATTTTCGACTTAAGAACGCCCCTTCTGTTTTCCACCTGATAAAAAAAATCCTTAAGAAATTTATCAAAACCATCGATGAACATATAAGATTATTAGGGCAATTGTTACGATGTATTAACATGCATGGTTAACAATTACTACTGTTTTATCTGCTATAATGTTATCCAGCTACAAATAAACTAAATCCAATTTGTCAATTTCCGATACCCATCAATGTCCGTGATTACCCTCATTCATTGGTTTGTGCCCTTTTCCCGTCGGTTCATACCGGACTTTGCCCGCATTGGTACTTCATTGTGCCGAATTATTCAGCAAATCGCCGTGTTTAACTTTAACGATAATTATTTTAAAGCACTTGAAAAATTCTGAAACTACCTATTCCGAATACATGTTTTTGCATTGGATAGTTTTTTGCTAAGCTTTTAGAAACCTCCAATTTATTATATTACCTAGTTGGTGATAAACTTGCAAGGTTTTCTTTTGAACTTTTGTAACATAAATAATCGAATACATAAAACACATAAATATGATTGTAGCTTTTGGAGTATTTGTGAATTCCCTTATGAGTTGAACATATAAGAAAAAAAAATGTTCTAATATTCTAACTTTTAGTTTATGAATTTCTAACCTCAAAATTCTGAAGTTTCAGTAACTTTTCATTATTAAAATTTAGCTAATATATTTCGGTCTAGCAAAAAAAAACCATAAAAACTACATAAATTATTTACTTTCATTGTAATTAATTCATCACACATTTTATGTACCAAGTTTTATGCAAGCACCGGAACACCATCAACAACAGGCACAACTAACACTCAAAATGATGATATTTCACATGAAATTAATGTGTTAATGTCGCAATTTTATGTGCATACATACACGAGTATATCTTATTTTATGAAACTTGAATTTAATTGCTTGTCTGAATCAGGTTACAAAGTTCGTTTACTTTTCATTGTTTTTCGCTTTCTTTGTTTATACATACATAAACATACGTATGTATGCATACAGCAAAGAAAAGCTCAAGTATTATTTATTCAAAACAAAAGACAAACCCTTTTTCATGTCTTTAAACAGCACAACAAATAACAAAAAAAAAAAATTAGACGTAAAATAGTAAAAAATGTTTGGATTTAATTTTATTACTTTGCTTCAAAAATACATAAAGAAAGCTTTTTTATTTATTTAATTTAGCTTTTTCGTTGTTGTATTTGCTGTTAAGAAAATTAAACAAACTTTACGTGATTGGGAAAATAAAAGATTTCCAACATTTAAAAATAAAAAACTTTTTACTGTATATACGATATATTCCGAACTACTTTACACTTTTATACAGGTTTAAAAGACACTTTAAATTAAAGTTAAATGATTAAACGGTTTTTTTTTTGCGCTTAAGTTTTTAGTTGAAAATCTTTAATTATTTGGAAACGCGATGATTATACGATTACAGCTCGCATATGGTGTACAGAAGTACACAGAACTTTTAACCTTAGGACGTGCTTAACATAAAGTTATTTGTTTGTTATATGGTTACCATAAAAAAAAAAAAAAAAAATTATGGGAATTATCACTAGGGAATAGGTAATAAATTTGTTAACCATTATACGTGATTACTTTTGATTTTTTTGGGGGAGGGGCGTAGTGTGAGGGAACCGAAAAATATGCGGAACTCTGGTTAATAATTCAATCGAAATAGAACTTTGTAAAACTTTTTAATAAAAAGTTTCCGTTTTACATTTTATAATGGAAAATATTTCTACGAAGTTTGATCAATATCTGTTTTTGTTCTATTTGCACAACCAATTAATTGGGGGACCACGGTATGACTTTTTTTTAAAATTATTTATGCCAAATTTGTACAACATTTTTGTTTGACATAGAAATTGTAAATTTTAATTTCGGAAATCGCTTAAAAATTTATTTGATTGAGATTAGAAGAATTCGTTTTTATTTTTTTTTTTTTTTGACAATCAAATGGTACACGTGCTGTGAAATAAGAATCAGAAGATTTTCCGAATTTAACGTTTAGAATTTAGATTATTCTTGTACTTGTATGCATAATAAACTTGATTTTTTCCCAGAACCCTTTAAAGAAAGATAGACTCATGTAAACGTCAATTAGAGGCATGGTATTAAAAGTTGATGTCAATTATTTTTTTTACCACAATCGAAACAATATTTGTTACAATATTACGAATCATTTTACGAATTAATAATCAATTTTAAAATACCATAATGTTGAACTTTGAAACTGAGGGTCTAAAAATTCTATTAAATTTTTTGATTTGTAAAAATTTGGTTAGTAAATTATTAAAATTTTCAAATTAAATTTATTTATCAAATGTTACTGTTTAATTCAAGCTAAAGAATTTTGAGAATCATAAACGTTTTCAAATGTCTTGTAAAGTTTACGAAACTTTACTTTGTATTTTTTAGCGATTTGTTTAGGGATTTTTATTTTTGCCATATGCCCGGTTCCCCAAGTGAAGTTTATCTTCACTCGACCAGCCCAACGATATTTATTGTTTTTATTTTCCAACGTTATTGTTTCAACGCCAACTTTACTTTTTTGGTTGTATTTGCTTTTTATGTAACCTAGGACCGATCAAATTGATAGTTTATGAATAAATCCAAATTGTTGATTCGATGCATAAAAGTGTTTGCAAATGATATACATTTTCCAAAAGGTACTGAAAAAATATCTAAATGAACCAATTGTTTAGGGCGAAACTTACGCATATAGCATCCAAATGCACAATGTTGTAAACATCGACGAAACATTAGTTCTAAAACATCACGCGTCTCAGCATCTGTCCAAAAACTTCAAAATCTCGAATTTTGAAAATCTTACATCGGTAAGATTATGTAACCCATAAAAATCTTAATTTATTACTATAATCTCACCATAATTTAGAGTGATATATCATTTTAGAAATGATTATGTATAATTGTATGAATGATTTGAATCATCTTAGAATTTTAGAATACAAAAACTTCGAATATTTTCGAAAAACTCAAATCAACTTAGAATCATAGAGTAATCTTCAAAAATCTCAAAGCTTAAAAGCAAAAAATTTCTTTCCTAAAATAACCGAAAGTAGATAATTTTGAATCAATTCTCATTCTTATTTAAACTTGAGCTTTCAATCCCAATTCAGGATCATTGTAAAAATCATAATGAAAAGTATTTCTAAAATGGTTCCATTTATCTAAAAATTACACATAAAAATATCAAAACATTTTTTTACTGAAACGGATTTTTCATGGAAACGGGCTTAGGCAATTTTCCGAAAATGTTTCTTGGCTAACGCGTTTTCATTAGAAAGGTTGTACAATTGAATAAAAATAAAATGATTATGAGGCCATATAAGCATAATCTTCCACAGTATTATTCGGATTTGGAACTGATCTAAGATGTAACATTTCCAAAATCGATCTTCTCCTAACATTGGCTTGTTTATCGAGTATTTTGATGTTATCTATATTGATTAAATAAATTGAATTTTTCAGATGCCGCCTAAGTGCACTAATATTTGAATGTATATATTTATTTGTGTTATATCTGTGTTGGTAAATTCTTTTTTCTAAAAATTGTTTTGTCTGTCCGGTATACGTACGTTCCAACTACCACGGACTTGGTAAACATTTGAATGATTTTTAACGGTATCTTGTTTTTAATTTTGGAAAAAATATTTCGATTTAAGCCTGTGGCTGCACATTCCACAATTTTAAAATTATAAACCTGCTGGAACCTCATGATGTGATCAGAGTTTCGGTCTTCACAACTAATTAACTCCCAAATCAATTCCTAACTGAACCTCTTAAGTCAATCTTCAGCTCAACCTCAAACTCAACTTACTACTCAACCTCCAACTCAATCACTAAATTAATCGCCAATCCAACCCTAAACTCAATCATCAAATCAACATTTAACCCTACTCCAAATCAACCATCAAATATTTTCAAAACCGAACAGCTCACTTAAGCCCAATAAAAGCTAACTAAATCCCAACTTAAGTTCAAATCAACTTATTTCGAACCAAATCTCAACCCTCTTTTCAACTCCACACTTAATGGCCAACCCAATCACAAAATTAACTCGGTTCGAAAGCTACATGCCTGTATGAACTCAACTCAATCTAACCTCCCACTAAACCGTAAAGTCGACCCCAAATTAATACGTAACCGAACTTCGCACTCAAATCCAACTCAATATCAACTCAAACCCTAGTCACCAGCATACCATAATAGTACAATTTTACCAGCCCACCTTAAACAATCATTTCATTACACCATTATTCCATTATATCATCATGTACAATCGTATCATCGTAACATCGTACCATCGTACCGTAGTAACACCTCGCACCATTGTACCATGATATAGATGGTATATCTTCAATCCACCATACCTTCATACCATCATATCAACATAATACCTACCATCATGCCATCATAAAATCGTACCATCAT
Source organism: Tipula vernalis (assembly GCA_958295665.1). Taxonomy (NCBI): domain Eukaryota; kingdom Metazoa; phylum Arthropoda; class Insecta; order Diptera; family Tipulidae; genus Tipula; species Tipula vernalis. The sequence continues at coordinate 25,448,642 of OY282558.1, forward strand.
ACTATTCGGCTATAATATCATCATACAATTATAACGTCATACCATTATACTTTCATACCGTTATTTCAAAATATAAGCCGTCTTTCCATTAAACATACTATCATATATATGGAATTCTCCGTCATACCATCATATATACCATTTTACGACCATACCATCAAACCATCGTACCGTCATACCATCAAAACATCGTATCATCTTATTAAAAAAAACGTACCAATATAACATCGTATTATCATACCACCATACCTTCATACCATCATACCATCATACCAGATAACATCGTACCACCACAATATCACCGTCACTATTACTATCACCATCATTGTCACCATCACGATCACAATCAAGTCACCGTTAAAAGAATTATGAGAACTTTGGACCTGATTATCATCCCTCATGAAGGAGTAGGAGGTTTGAGATAAGTCTTAAATAATATTTGCCTGACCTTTGGTTCAAATCGGTCAAGGCATGTGGATTTGCTTAAATATCGTGCACATACCCTTGGTTTACACTTCAAATTGAACTTTTACACTTAAAATTAAACCTTTTACATTTTAAATTGAACCCTTAGCAAATTATATGTATGGCCAATTAGTGATTATGATAAAATTCGACATATGTGTTGGAAATTAAATTAAATAAAATTATTAAATTCTGGAATATGGCCCGTTAGGATGGAACTTGGCTATTCCTTAACCGATTATAATGAAATTCGTGATTTGCGATGGAAAAGAGATTCTAAAATGATAGCGTTAGTAGTTTCAATTCTCCTGCGTGGCAAAAGACAGTTGTGTAAGACATTTCGAGTTCTCGTTTTGTCGCAATGATGAGATACACAGAGGTAACCGTAGCATAGGTGAAATTGAACTGTAGTTGGATTACAGTAGCTCTATATAAATCGCCGTGAAATTTAAATACAGTAGGCTGAGAATTCTCTTTTTTGAATAATGCGTTTCCTAAACCATTTTGTGTATTGTCGATTGTAAGAGTAGGCAAAGCGTCTCTCGAGGAAAAAATTAAAAATGGTGCTACTGACAAATTGACCATAGTACACCCATCCCTCGATTTACGAAATCTCTTTTTACGAATTTTCGGAAAATTTTAATTTCGTAAATCGAGGAATGGGTGTGTAGTGAAAAATGGCTTTTATTAACAATCTTAAACGTCAAACTATCAGCAAGCTCAGTTTAAAATGTTTCCACTATATGCAATCCATGGTGCTCTAATCGTCAATAATATCTTGTTCAAGTAAATCGTAATGTAGTACAGGGGATTTTAAAGACCACCACGTGAAATCCGCTTAAAATGTATGAATTGTATACTTGCTATAAATTGTGTGTTAATTCTGTGAGTTATAAATTTTCCCCAATAGAGGTGATATGGTCGATTTAATGCACTACACACCACGTAAACAACCATAATAGGATCATTTTTATAAATCCACATAAGAAAATTGAGGTGTGGCCAACACACGACTTTCTTTTACGAACAGAGAATTTTGAGAAATTTTATTTTTTTCCTAATTTTTTTTTTAATTTGTTTTTCATTTTTGGAAATATTTTGTATTAAGTAGTTTTTTGTAAACCTTAGACTTTTTAAGATATTTGCAAAACAAATTTTCTGGACCAAGGGAGTGGCCACTTCCGGTTAGCCGATTTGGAGTAAAATTCACTGGGACCTCCCAATTTATCAAAAAAGCTTAAATCTGAAGTTTCAGTTCGATTGATTAAACCATCTGGGCTGTAGAGAGGACACAGAAACTCTGACAGACTAACAGACTAACAGACTGACCGACTGACAGACAGACACCATTTCGAAACCCACTTTTTCGGACTCAGGGGACCTAAAAACAAATAAATTTCTAAAAATCTCAAGGTTCAAAATTTTCATGATTACTATACTTTATTTTACTAGAGTAAAAGAAAGTAAAAAACCCTAATCCATACGAATCGTTCGTTTAGTAAAAGTTCTGCAAAATTATTTTTTGGAAATCGCACTCAACTCCCAAGGGCCAATATCGGCTATTGCCAACAATGATGACAAAGGTTTCGCTAGCACATGGAATAGGTCTCTTAATTACCTAGTTAGAAAACCCTAATCCATACGAATCGTTCGTTTAGTAAAAGTTCTGCAAAATTATTTTTTGGAAATTGCACTCAACTTCCAAGGGCCAATATCGGCCATTGCCAACAATGATGACAAAGGTTTGGCTAGCACATGGAATAGGTCCCTTAATTACCTAGTTAGAAAACCCTAATCCATACGAATCGTTCGTTTAGTAAAAGTTCTGCAAAATTATTTTTTGGAAATTGCACTCAACTCCCAAGGGCCAATATCGGCCATTGCCAACAATGATGACAAAGGTTTGGCTAGCACATGGAATATGTCCCTTAATTACCTAGTTAGAAAACCCTAATCTATACGAATCGTTCGTTTAGTAAAAGTTCTGCAAAATTATTTTTTGGAAATCGCACTCAACTCCCAAGGGCCAATATTGGCCATTGCCAACAATGATGACAAAGGTTTGGCTAGCACATAGAATAGGTCCCTCAAATACCTAGTTAGAAAACCCTAATCCATATGAATCGTTCGTTTAGTAAAAGTTTGTCACATGGAATAGGTCCCTTAATTACCTACATAGTTAAAAAACCCTAATTCATACGAATCGTTCGTTTAGTAAAAGTTCTGCAAAATTATTTTTTGGAATCGCACCCAACTCCCAAGGGCCAATATCGGCCATTGCCAACAATGATGACAAAGGTTTGGCTAGCACATGGAATAGGTCCCTTAATTACCTAGTTAGAAAACCCTAATCCATACGAATCGTTCGTTTACTAAAAGTTCTACGAAATTATTTTTTGGAAATCGCACTCAACAATGATGATAAAGATTTCGCTAGCACATGGAATAGGTCCCTTAATTTCCTAGTTAAAATTGAGGGGTGGCCAACACACGACTTTCTTTTACGAACAGAGAATTTTTAGAAATTTTATTTTTTTCCTAATTTTTTTTTTTAATTTTTAAATTTTTAAATTTTTTTTTTAATTTTTAATTTTTTATTTTTATTTGTTTTTAATTTTTGGAAACAATTTGTATTAAGTAGTTTTTTGTAAACCTTATACTTTTTAAGATATTTGCAAAACAAATTTTCTGGACCAAGGGAGTGGCCACTTCCAGTTAGCCGATTTGGAGTAAAATTCACTGCGATCTTCCAATTTATCAAAAAAGCTTAAATCTGAAGTTTTAGTTCGATTGATTAAACCGTATGGGCTGTAGAGAGGACACAGACAGACTGACAGACAGACAGACACCATTTCGAAACCCACTTTTTCGGACTCAGGGGACCTCAAAACAATTAAATCTCTAAAAATCTCAAGGCCCAAAATTTTCATGATTACTATACTTTATTTTACTAGAGTAAAAGAAAGTAATAAAAGTTAAAATTGGTAAAAAAATTAATTCGATTTATTGCATATGGATGAAAATTTAAAAGAGGGGTAGATAAATATTCAAATAAAACAAAATCCACTTATATTCGAGATTGATAATCGAGATTTGCGGGAAAGTTTTATTCACATAAGCGAACAAAATACAATTCCTTCAGTAGCACTAACAGCAAACTCGTACGTACATATTATGTACAAATAATCATAAAATTTCTATGATTTCCTAAAATCTCCACAAAACAAAACTAAAACAATATTTTGTTCATTCATTTTATGGCTTCCAACAAAATAAAGCACAAAACATAAAAGAAATATGTATTTTTATGTGGATGATCAACATAAATATTTTACAAAACTTTCACTCTTTGCAGAGATATTTTTCTTAATTTTTTTTGTTTTATTTTGCTTTCTTTTATATTTCCAATCCAAACAACAGCAGTACGGTATTGGTATAAACAGTATGTACATAGTTAGGAACAGAAGCAGCACCAGCACAGTAATATTAATGGGGAAATTTTTCTGTTATTCTTAGTTCCAGTTTTTTTTTGTTTTTTGATACACAAGAGATTAGTCGATATAAAAAATGTTGGTAATCAAATATTTAGTGAATTATTGAAAGGATTTTTTTGCTACTGTACATATACGAATCTATGTATGTATGGATGGATAAGATTACACATATTTACTTAATAAGAAATAATAATAACAATAATATAAGAAACAATAGAGGAACAAAAATTGAATTTTCTTTTGTTTTCTTATATGATTATTATTGTTGTTTTTATTTGTCGTGTATACATTTCCAACCAACTGTGAAAATGAATGGATAAAAAAATATTGTAACAATTTTTCGTTTTTGCCATGGATAAGTGATGGGTGGATTTTATTTGTTTTGTGTGTATGTACGTTTTCTTTTTGGTATGAAGAGATTAAATAATAAGGAAAAAGGAAATTGAAATTATATGAAATAACTGGATTTGTCAGTTGCCATTTTCTTCGGTGAATCGTTGCCTCTATTTATCCATTTGGTTTCTATTTATATTGAAATAACTTTTTATTGAATTCTACAATGTAGTTTTTACGTTTTTTTTTTTTTTTTTTTTTAATAAAAGTTCTGTCTTTTACGGTAGGTTAAATGGGAAATGAAAATTAAGTCTGTCTATTTTACGCTTTTATAGTTATTCGTCATGCTATTGCATTATATAATATTTGTTATAGAGGAAAAAATATATTTCAACAATATTGGATGATGGTAAATTTAATGTTTGGCAGCCATGCAAAATATAAAAGATATTAACATCAGTAAATATGTGCGTGGTCTCACAAAAAAATAACAACAGATAGCTGTTGATTTACTTACAAAGAATAAAAATAAAAATAGAACTTATTTATTTGGAAAATTCCAATGGTTTTCAAAGTGAGGATTAATAATTCTAGGTTCGGCCTTTCCAGTACGTGGCCGAAACGCTAGTGTATCTAGGTTTAAAAGTAAAGTATAATCCGTTTGTTCTTTCTTGAGCATTGTGGTCCGGTCCTGGATAATGTTCATTGAAAATTATGTTACACATTGCGATTATCTTCAATCTAATTCTTTAGCAATTAAAATTTAGATCAGTCCGGATCGCCATAAATATGCCTTTACAGGGTGATGCCCTAAACCCAATTACAATTCATTTTAATAAATAAATTTTATTACAAAAAAAAGGCCAATGGTAATAAATCCGATTTAATCTTCAGACCAACGACAATTATATCATGACACCATCAAATAAATCTTATCCTCATTAATAAAATATAAATAAAAGACAAAAACAACAATCTACTTTATGGAGATGAAGTTTTATGAAAATATATAAAATAAGAGTAGAGAATTGTCATTAAATTTATCTGCCCATAATACAAAAAAAAAATTAAAATAAGTTAATTTAATCTGTCAACTAATCACTCTATACTCACAATTATACCGCGCCGAGCCGTAGACTGTTATACATACAAGGAAAACTTTTAATTAATTAATTTCGCCACATTTTTTTTTTGCGTTATTTGTTCTGGTATTTTTGTTTTCGTAATTCATTTTCCTTTCAATTGACAAAACACAGAAATTAGTTTTATTCAGTGTTTGTGTGTGTGTGTGTGTGTTTACGGTTTACGATACTGTAACACTTTAATAGATTTTTTGTTTCTTCCCCATTACACACAAAACAATAATAATTAATTGTGTATAATGTATATAAATAAATAATCAAAGAAACAAAAAATTAATTTTTCCATTTTCATTTTTCTCCACTAACTATAAAACTAATAGTACGTAGTAAGTAAGATAAAAATAAACATAACAATTAATTTTTCATTATTAAAACATTGTAGGTACTTAGGGAAATAAAATAGAAATCTTCGAATATTTTGTTTGCTTCTCCATTCCGAAAAGTTGTAACTTTGTGTAGGATTTGGTAGGATGCTGAAACTTTTATTTTATATTGATTTTGTGTAAATGGTAATGGTATATACATATATATGTATATATAAAAAAAATATACAGCATATTAATGCTTCAGGCGATCTGAATAAAACATATATAGAAAGAATACTCTATGTTTGAATATCATGTAAGGAGCATATGTTTGAATATCATTTAATTACACTACCCGTATTTATTTTTGTAATATAGAATATAATTATTTTTGAAACTATACAACGAGTTTCTAAATGTCTCTCCTACTAACTAGTTTGCTTTTAACCTTCGACAGGAACGGATCACAATTAGCTAGTAGTGTTACTACTAGACTATAGATTATTGTATAATAGGAGCAACAATTTGCTGCACGTTTAGAACCAGTGGCTGACAAAAATATGGTGACCTCAGAAAATAGTGGATGGAAAAAAAATGCAAAAACCTAATGCAACAAATAGCTATTGATTTAGTTTATGAAAAGTTTATTTGCCTAGTCGTGGGGTTAGTTCAACTCTATCGATCAAATTGAGGCAGTAAAATGCAATGTAGGGTGAAGAATCGATGAAAAAACGTTCATAACGTCGATAACTTACCGTTTAATATATTTACAAAATTTGAAAGGTTCAAACATATAGATAGCTACACTATGCAAATTCACTGATATTTTCTATCAGTATGTTTGTATATGTTTTTTTCAATGTATTGACAAATATCTATCCAAAAAATATCATAGCTGGACATTTCACTATCACAATAATATCTTCAAATGTCAAAAAAAATTATTTCAATACTATAAAAAAATTAGTTGCTTTTTAACACTTGCCAGTTGGGGTTAGGTTACAAATAATTTGTCCAAGTATTTTTTTTCAGAAAATTGTACCATATGGAGAACCACGACCTCGTCCAAAAGCATTATTTCGTCGTACAAAACTCAAGTTTTTTTATCGTCAACAACAGCCCAGATTTTTTTTTACAATTTTTTATTTTGTACATTTCGAAGATTCCTTATTTTTTTCCTAACGTTTTCGACATTTACGGTCATTTCGTCCGCTATTTTTTGTAAACAGAATTTTTTATGTCGACCCACACGTCTGTAATTTTTATGGGTTATCTTCTATAAAAATTCATTTTTGCGGTACAAGTCGATTAATCGCACTGTACTTTCGGTATTAAAAGATATTTTTTCAACTTGAGAGAACAATTTCAAATGGCAAAACAAAGCAACCTTTTTATGACATTTCATAATAATTTACTAATAGAATTACGTGAAATAGCCTCCTGATAATTTGCTAATAGTGTCAAAATGCGTATAATATACACACACATACTAGACTGCGGGTAAATGACAAAATGATTCTAAAAGGATGACTAAAATCAATGATGAAATATAAGGTTCTTCCGGATCATAACCAGATAATTATTTTTTTTCGCTTTAAATATAATATAGAACGTAATCAAAAGTGTGAATTAGGAATTCAGTCGCTAAAGCCCGATAAGATTGCTGAAAAAAATTAAATTTTTCGTAATTCTCATTCAGATCGAAACTGAACTTTGCAAAATTCTTGATAATTTCTCTCTTCGTTAAAATCCATGATTCCAGAATAAATTTCGTTGAGATCGTTAGTATCAATCTTTTGTTAACAAGAATTTCATACCGATAATGTGAGTCATTACAAAAATAAGCGATTTTTATTAAACTTTTCATTTAAATGACAGAAATTCGACTTTTTAATAGTTGTTTTGTGGGTTATGTACACTATTCGAATGATTTAACTTAGGTGTGATATCTTTTATTTGGCTAAATTAAAGAACTTAACCGTAATATTTCGGCCTACAAAAACGAACTGAACCAATTTTATCAAGAATTGTATGCTACTCAGGACCAAATAGTTTCGAATTTTACATTAAATATCGTAAATAGGAAATTTTATGCCATACATAGCAAACGAAACCGCAATGTTGATATTGCCCACCATAATGCGTGTCGAAATATAAGCGATATTGTGGTTCCAAACGAAGGTCTGAATATTGTAAGTTTGGGACCAATATTAAATTTACCGATTTTTGGTACACAAACCTATAAGATATCTATTTTATATATACTGTGTTATTTTGGATCAATAATTTTTATTTAATTATAAAGAAGTCACTGTGTGAGTGTTTAAACTCAGTTGAAATCAGGCTAAAGAACAAATACAATCCAAATGAAAAAAAAATTTCTATCTTAACATTCGACAAGCGATACATTCAAGAATTTACGAAGAGGATTTTCGATCTGACGAGGAGGCTCATCAGGCAATATTTACTGAACTGCTAACTTATGTTAGGCCGCCCGTGTTGGCGTAACCTTCATCGCATTTTCGTTCGGTCTGTTGCATGTACGTATGTTTTTGAACAGCGCTGCCGAATGTCATATGTAATTTGTTTACCCCTTAATGACGATCAAATTATTCGATTCATTTGTCTTTTTCTATGTTACTGGAGCATGCTTGTATTGAATTGTGTGTGTTGTCTGTGAGGTAAAGGATGATTGATGCGCAATAATGGTACAATATTCGCGAATGTTATTTGATGAGCATAATTGTCTCTTTTTGCGTTGGATTGGCGATGTATTGGTGGTGGTCGGTCGATGCGTGATTACAATGGCGCGAGAGTGGTGATCGAAAAAAAGAAATGGTAATAATCGGGAGAGAGTAAAAAAAAATTAAATGATAAAATTAAAATTGTTAAAGTCAGTCAAGGCTGGAGTTGGGTAGCGAGCGGTTGACAGTGACTTTGGGTATCGATCACGGACTATCCATACTTTAATTGTGGTTTTCTTTTATTATTATTTTTTATATAGATGTAAAGTTTAGTGTCGTGTAGCATATAGTTTTGATTGATAGTATTGTTTAGTGCAGTGTTGCCATATACATTTTTTTTGGTAAAAAAATATATTAGTACCGTTGAGTTTTGATAAACTATATTAGTGCTGTGTGGTTTTGTTCTTTTTTTACAATAAAAATATCTATATACCAATAAACTTTTAATTTGTTTTTATATCCGAGTTTTTTGATATGTTAAACTTTATTGTAAGTTCTATTTGTATAATTGTGTTCTGGAATTAAAAAAAGGTGTAGTGATAATAATGTGAGAGAAACGGTTAGACCAACAGAAAAGGAATAATCGGAAGTTGATTTTTAGCCCTGCCAATCCAGCGTAGTGAACTGTTCCAGACCAGATTATACCGGTTGTGTAATCTGATCGAAACCCAGGTACCGTGTTATTTTTTTTTACAAGAGACAAAAACGAAAACAGACAAAAATCGTTTTCTTATTATATTTGATTCTAATAACCGTAAAGTAACAGTGATTTTTTTTGCTTGATTGTTTCATTTGAATTTTTCCTATCGGTGATCCCGTTTAACTTATTTTATGTGAGTTTTGTGTTTTCCTTTTTGGTGCTATATTTGTTTTATTATTATATAACGTTTCTTTTCTAGATCGCGCGGTATTGTAATTATGCCAATACCGCTATTATTTTATTTACCGTTAGTAGTTTCCGTTATCCGCTAACATTATTTTTTTGTTTCACTATCATTGACTGCTAGTATCCACCGTTATCATTTCTTATCATTTTGCTTTACCGTTTCATTGTGTTGTCCTTTCACTCTACTTAGCCTCATTATTTTTTTATGTTATTGCGGTGTCTCGGTACCAAGAGTGAGTAGTGGTTGATGGTGTGATCGGATGAGTTGTTGAGGTAAGGTTCTCGTTGTTGTTCTCGTCGTGTCGATCTCTCATGGCAGGCTGTCGGAGAGATCGATACACATGTGTGTTGTCCGTTTACCTGGGGGTGACTGTTTGTTACTAAAGCGCCCTTCCATCTTTTATCAGTATCAGTAACAGTGACAACCGGAAAGACAATTCCGGTAGGCTGCCCGATAATAAGGGGCCTCAGTAGCAGACTGTGTGGGGTGGAGTGGTCATTCCGGACGGTGTACCCGATGATTATGATTTTTTAGTGCTCCCTGAAGATTTGACAAGGTTTCGCTTTTCTTTCTTTTCTTGTGTTTAGTTTTATGTCATGCCAGCTACACAGACCGCACCAGACCTCTGATTCTATGTCTGACATCGACATCTTCGAATTCGTTACATTTATAACCCTGATTTTTTCCTATATATAGGAACCAACCACGCAATTGTTGTATTAGCAAATTTTGATTTTCACTAAAGTGGTACTTAATGGTAGTGAACCGCAAGCTTCTTGTTCAGCGGTTTTAACCGAACTACTTTATTTGCGACTCATTTCCATCCACCGCTCTTCATTCGTCGGCGATGATACCCTAGTGTAATGAGATTTAGAAGACCACAGCCTTTAGTTGAAAGGAAGTACAAAATTAATAAATACAAAATCATAAGAAATTATAAGACGTTTTGGTCGTTACTCATTGTTTTTGAGTGCCTTGAATCTTGAAATGTCATACACATATTATATATCTTGACAGATTTCGGGATTATTAAAGAAATAAAAAATACAGGACATGATGAACATATTACCGCCTAATGAATCGCACTGTCATAAATTTTTATGACAATTAGTCCGTTATATTGAGATTTAACTGTATTTAAAACGGGCAAACTTACGGTTATCTCTAATTAATTAATTCTGATTTTAGAAAATGTTTAGAATATTGGGTGTGTTCGAGATCGGATGTTAAGTTTCTTAAATTCATATTTGTCGTAAAAATGTAATCTCATAAATTGTTTAAAATAAAAGGCAGGGATTCTTAGGTTCTAATGTTAGTTAAATAAATTATTTCTGAAGTTCTCTAATTTTCTACATTTAAAATTTTTGTCCATACTTAATAGATCGAAATTGCGAAGCTATCATTTTAGGTTTGGACGACGTCCAAAATAACAAGAATGAAGGATCACCTACAATTAATAAGCGTTTATTCAAAATGCATATAATAACAACAAAAAAATCGACTAAACTAGGGGGTTGCTTTACCGACTGTTTTTAAAATCCCGGGAGCTAGGAGCGAAAAATTTGAATTTGGCGGGATCCTGGGAAATTAAGAAGACATTTTGGAAAACAATAAAATTTACGGAAACATCATTTTGGTTTTAAATTTTACCAACTTTCGTACAACTGAAATTCTTTTCTAATTGAGTTAAATCATTCTTTAATTTGCTTTCGAATAATCTACAATATACAATGTTTCGGTTTGGGATCTGAATGCCACAGTTCATCTTCTAATTCTGAGTCGCGGAATTAATCTCAACAATGGCGGTTTCAAAGTGACGTAACATTATTATGTTTGCTAATTTCAGTTGGTTTTTTTTTCTTTGTAGTGCAATTGATCTGTCTTAGGATGGTTGAAAACCCCAACGATGTCATTTAGATGTAACTACCGCTTAAATTTGTTTTACTTTATTACAGTATTACTTAGGTAGAACAATAGGAACTTTTGACCGCTTAGTAAACTTTTGGTCTTGCCAATCCTTGGAAAATGAAAGGATGCACGAAATGTGTTTTCAGCAGAAATCAAATAGTCCTTGAAGTTAATCTAAGACTTGGAAATTTATTTATTCCATTAGCAAGCGAGACTTTTTTCACGAAACGTAAAGGAGAAAAACTAAATTACAACGGGTTATTATGTTTGATACTTTTCAGCTGAAGTTTCATCTTCAGATTTAAAGCTTTGGTGTGTATCTAGAAACAGTAGGTATCGTAGGAAAGAATTAGCAGTGGGTATTGTAGGAAAAACATAACTACACTATATAAACATTGCGGACCGTCGAGATGACGTTTTACCTCTCAACCTTTTACAATTCAAATTCAACCCTTTTACAAATTTTATGTAGATGACTCAATTTCTAATTAAACCATTTACAGTTCAATCGAAACTTTTTTAAAACAAATAAAAATTTTCGAATGCAATCAAAACGTTTTCAAATTGAAATTAAACTTTTTTCAATGTCCCCTTTATAACGTTTACTATATCCAGATGGCCGATATTTTTCCGGCGGGAGCGAACCAAATTTTGCTCCTTTCCATATTCAGTTTCCAATGTTATTGTAATCACATAAGATATACTTATAGCGACAATTAACGTTCCATAACAATGTACGTTTCTAAACGTAACCTAGTATGATCCCGCCTGGGATGCAGAAGTCATGGTTATTGCGAATATAAGCTCTGCTGAACTTGTTTTTCATTGCAAAGGAGATAAAACCTCTATTGGCTTTTGATCATTTTTGAATCCCCAAGCCTTTTTTTTTGGGTATATTATGTTTTTTTGTGCCTCCCAGGCATTTAAAATTTTGGTTGAAACAGAATCAATTATTCAGAGCATTGATAGTGAACATCAACAAAATTCGCAATACTTATAATGTTTTTCAAATTTTCTTCTCAGGATTGTTGTTTAACAATAGAGGAAAAAAATTAAAAAATGTAACAATTGAAACAAAAAAAATTGTTGAGAACCAATAATGTATGTAATAATGGCAAGATCTCTGAATATGAAGATAAAACTCAAAATTTGGTTGAAGATCAAAATACATATAAAATATTAAATATGAATCCCATACGCTGTCACTACAAAATTTAAACAATAATAACATTAAAAGTTTATTTTCAGTTAGTTATAATGATCGTGAAACCAAATGCAAGCTTACGACGTACACTTCAGTTGTACCTAAAATGTACGGGCTTCCTAAAGCGTGAGGTATATAGGATTCATTTCGTTCTAGGCCGTTTCGTTTTCAATAAGGTTTTCTTAAAAGCTAGGCACAAAATTATCGTTTCGTTTTTTTGTTGGGGGACAGTAGTTTCTAGTAATGACGATTTTTTTTTTATATCTTCAGGATACTGTTTAACTTGTTCGGTTCGTTTCGTCTCTAAACTTAAAATTGAGACAATATTTACGGTTTTTTTTACATTTTGAAATATCTACGCGTCGACCTTTAAGTTCACAAACCGGGTCATCCACTTAGGCCTATTTTGTCTTTCATAAGCAGTCTTACTTATAAAACTGCAAAATATTTTGCTGAAATATTGAAAGATGCAACTGATGACGGGAGGTACAACTGTACAAATTCAACGAATTTTTAAAGTTTATGAAACAACAATGATAGAGTCACATAGTGGTATTCCCAAAACAAGATTTTTAGATATTTCAGAATTTTGTTTAACATCAGAGTATTTTAGCCGTAGGTGGTACTTGACACCGTTCTGAGCTCTAGCGATTTTAATACTTATTTATTAAAATACGTCGATGATTTATTATTGTATGTACCTGATGATAAAATTGATTGGTGCTTTCTAAATTTAATAGTGATCGTTTTGGTTTAGAATTGACTTTAGAAACAGAATCGGATAACCAATTACCTTTTTGGGACACTTTATTAATTCGGAAGAATAACGGTAAAATTGATACTATTTGGCATGTAACAAATGTATCGTCGGGTCGAATTCTTAATTTTAATAGCTTTTACCCTATAAGTTATCGAATTAACACAGCTTTTGGTTTAATTAATCGAGTTAAAAATTAACTATCGTTAGTGCTATTCATACCAATAAATAATTAACCAGTTTAATCAAACTAACAGTGGTCAAATTATCAACACGGTTGGTATGAATATATGCTATAATTTGGTAAAATAGGCCGGGCAACATATATAAAATCGCTAACTGTGAATACAATGATATACTAAAAGGTAATGTTACCCACCACTGTGTAAAGTTACACTCAGAGGCCGTCTTCGAGATTGATTGCAACTGAGTAACTAAATTCAACCAGGGATGAAGCTTCAAATATTTAGCCTATTAATAATCTGATTTAAAACCTATTTAGGCATCATTGTTTATTTAAAGTAAATCAGATTTTATTTAATTATTAAAAGATGTGTGTTTTTTTCTCCAAAAAAATATAAAATTTATCATTAATGTTACTTAAATGGTTACTTAAAACTTCATATATTTCAATTACACCTACTTGAGTTATATATGTATGTAGATTCAAACAACCACATGAAAATTTGTATTATCAAAGATTGCGGTATAAAAATTCATTCCAGGAATGTGTTCACAAACTTTACATTTTAAAGATATTGTAACGATGACAGCCAGAAAGGCATCATTTAGCAGGGTAGAAAATTACAATGTAAAGTTTATGAACACACTCCCGGTTTCATGTTAAATTTCGTATTACTATCGCGATACTGTCGCACGTCACATAGAACATATTAATAATTTTCTCTTCCTCTATTTCATATTAAATTCCAATGTAAATGAAACAGCCTATATAGTTTATTCAATATAAAATAAAACATTTTACTTTATGTTTTGATAAAAATTTTCGTTTTATTTCGTTTCACGGACTAAAAGTTATTTAGAAATTCCAAGGGAGTTAAATTTGAATTTGTTCGAAATTTTGTGATAAATATAATTTTGAACTATAACGAATTCAATAATTAAATTGCAACAAATTATGTTTACAAAATATGTATACTATAAAATCCAAATGTAAATTCATGCTCTAGAAAACCTAATGTTCTAAAAAATAATTTAAACGACATATGCAAAAATTGTCTTACATCCAAAAATAGATTCTCTGTATATGTACATAGCTAAATATACAACATATGTAATTTTGCATATTAAAATTACACTCGTCTTGTTCTTAAATTCCCAATCTGTATATCATAAACTGTAATATTAAAAGAGAAGAACGATTTTCTTTATGTAAATAATATTTATAAAGTCATCCAGTATATTCATTCGGAAAATTATTTAAGTTATTTAAAAAAAAAAAATTAAATGGATTGTGTTTAGATTTAATCCGTGGGGTATAGAATATTTGAGTCTTAAGTATTTATAAGGAAAGCTCGATTAGAGAAATCGATTTTCGAATATAGCGTTGTCGTTGTTATATGTATATACTTTCCCGATCTGATCAAATTGTATATAATACAATCTTTTGTAGGTGTATCAAATTTCTGTAATCAAATACCAAAATTCTTGCGAGATTTAAACAAAGCAATAAAGGAAATAACATATTTATAGGGAGGTAGTGAAAACTTCGCGTAATTTTACTGTTTTACATCATACAGCTTAAATATCATTTTACACACAGTAGGTATCATTCAAAATGCCAATATTCTGTCGATCATAATAATATAACCTATGTACATATGGTACAGGTAATCGAAAAATTCTAAACTACATGAGAGCATCTCGAAAAAAAGAAAATAATCGTACATAATATTGTACACAAGGATATCTGATTCGTAATATTTTGTTTTGTCTGTAAACATACATATATCATGGATAATTATTCAACGAGTCATTGAAATGTTTTACACCCGTTTGCTAATGCAAGCGTAAATCCTAACATTTATAATCCTAATTTTTAACATGTCATCTCTAATAAATGTTTACAAAACTGTTTGAATATAAAAATACTCTATGGTATGTGTTCAACTTATGTTTAGTCATCACCTAAATAAAAAAAGGATATGTAGCTTTTTCCCCCCAAAAATTTGTGTATGATACAAAAATGAAAAACTATCTACAAATGGAGCTGAACTAAAACTTAATTGAAGTTGTTGTGTACGTATATGGATAAAGTGAGATTATAAATCATAATACTTTCTGTATACCAAAAATAAATAAATAAGGATATTACATTCCAAAACCAAAATTCATCTTTTCGATTTTACTTAGCAAAGTTCAAAAATAAAATCCAAAAGTACAGAAGATAATGGTTTGTGACAAAAACTAACAAGGATGTAATATATAACCTTATACTTGTATCAAAAGAATTTTTTTTACATTCAGTTAACTGCAAGTTAGTTACAAACATCTATACTGTACCTCTTTTGAGTGCTTTAAGGATTTAATGAAAAATAATTTTAAATTGATTATACAACTCCTTTATATACTGTTTACATTTTGACTTCGATTTGCTTAACAATATACACGAGTATATCCTTTATTTATTTTTTTTTATGTGAAAGGATGCGTAGTTAAAAAATCATTTGTCTCCGTTCATTGTTCGTCCCATTGTCCCAATAATAATTTGATGATCCTTAACATCTATACATAAAAATAAAAATAGGTCAAGCAAATCTTTATCCTTTTTATTTCTGTATCTAAAATACAGTCCCCTGACACTGTTTGTGTATTGTACGTAGGTGTATAAGAAATTGTCTACCTTTACCAACAACAAAAACAATTTCAGCAACGACTATCTGATGAAATGACAACGAAATAAAATTTGGAAAAATGGAAAATGATTCTGTTATAAACAGGAAAATATATTTTCCTCGAAATAAAAAGCAACAAAAAAAAAAACGAAAATCAATTTTATTTAATGCTTATTTGCATTTTTTATTTTGTGCTGCTTCAGGATCGATTTTTTTTTTTTTTTGTATAAATATTATAAATGTTAACGTTTTAAAATAACAGAATTAGATGTTTTCCCAATTTTTGCCTTAATACAATTTTCGTTTGTGCTTGTTTTGTGTTTTGTGATACACAAACATCACACAAATTGATTGAATTAAAATAAATTGCGGAGATGCTTCTTGTGGGGTAGTGGAATGCTTTGGTTTGCAAAAAATAATTGTTCGCATTTTGAATAGGTATCTTGACAGAGGTCAAAATCATAATTCATAAAAAAAAATAATTGTAATTATTGTAGTTATAGGTTGGCTAGGAAAATTTAATAGCATTAGGCATTATAGCCATATGGCAGATATTTTGGATACATACATAGTTTAACCTTTTTTGTTGCCTCTGGTTCTTAGATTTATAGTTTCATTTGTTTTGCTATTATACCACAAAACAATTCTCGAGTGGTTTTTGTGGTTTTGTAAAGATTCAAATTATGTTGTGAGCGGTGTACAATATGTAATGGTCAGCTAAACAATTATTTAGATACTCTTTGGAGAGTTTGTGGATACGCAAATAATATTCCTTTCTGACCTTTTCGTATATTTACTATAAAATTATATTTTCCAATTTGCCTTCTTTCCAGGTTAAGCTGCATAAATTGGAATTGTTATAAGATGATACCGACCGATTGGCAGTGATAAAATAGCGTAGAAATTTAAAATTCATACTAGATAAAAGCTTTCCGTAATATACATATTTTAAAGATCATCAGATTATTGTATTATTGGTCGGATTTTTTCATAAATTTTACATATCTTCGAATTATCATAAAACTAGTGACAGGTTGGAATCTACATTTCTACTATAATAAACATTTTTTTTTTGCGTGATACTATTTCCGACTCACAAATTACGAAATGAGGAAATGAGCCAAACATTTTCAAGAAATGGAGACATACTTTTGATAACTCTGTACACTTTTGTTGCGTTAACCAAAACTCAGAAGATTAGTCACAATCAAGATATGTGAAGCAAAAAGAAACAACTATTTTTGGTAATATTAAATCTTTCTCAACTAAAAATTCGAAGAATTTTTTAAAACGTCTAGGTGTTGTGGCAAATAAGAATGATTTGAAATTTAGCGAGATCATCTCGAGTTCTTCTCTAAACACTATTAAACAAATTTTTTAACGAAACCAGCGATACAAATTCCAATGTCTGATAATGCGTTTCATACTAACGATAATTTAACTGATCAGTTTTCGTTTTTCAGCATTTCCTTAAGTTATGTTGCTACAATTATCAATTATATTAGATTTTTTGGATTATCGGATCACGCTCAAGTAAAAGATGGTATTTCCTAAGGTCCTATTCTTGAACCGCTGTTATTTTCTCTGTTTTTGAACGACATTACTTTACGTATCAATAGCTACAGTTTTTGGTAGGTATACTTGATCAAATTCAATATGTTTGATATGGTTAATAAATACTACTGATACTAAAACTACAGGCTAATGCAATGCCGTATTTATTTGAAGAACGTTCTGATATGCTGCGAAAAACAAATTTGTTGATGAAGTGAATGACCTTGGACTCATTATTAATAATAGTGTCCCATGGAGAAATCATGTTACATAAATGGATGCCAAAAAATCAATTATATTCTGTGCAAATTGTAGCTCGCAGTTAAGGGGGTAAACTTACGGTACACATACTGGATTGCGATGTAATTTATTTAAATTGTGATGATGAATAAGTTTTTGGGTCGTTAATGAAATTTTTTTTCGCGGCGTTTTATTCATATATAAACTCATACATTTTCCTTAGCCCATCCGTTGAATAGAAAAAATGTCTTCAATGATTCGGCTTTATTGAACTGTTTTCGAAGTTTGTGCTCTTTCTCCAGGTTGGCAAGTCCACCAGCTCTGGAATATGGGCAATTCAATTGATGAATTACTACTTCTGTATTTAACGATACACGATTTCGGAACTGTTTTTTTGAGGTCCACGACATGAGCTCGAATATTTAAACATCTGAATCTTCTCCAGTTTGTTAATGCTACTAGCACTGATAAAATCGGTTGTTAATATTTCTATTATTTGAAGTTGAAAATATTTCTTTAGACAAGAGCCTTAAGTGCTTTTAATCTTAAGGCTCAATCAGCGAAAAATTATTAACTTAATAATTTTTCGATATTTGATTTCCAACCAAATTTTCTTTAATTTTAATGAAATAAACTGTATAAACTTGATAAGTATAAATTGTTTTATTGTGGCACAAAATGAAAAAATATTAAATTATAAATTGCTATTATTCATATGCAACACAAAATGGGGCTACATAATTCGCAAACAAAAAATGTTCACATTTTAACCAAAAATAAACTAGAAAAATTTTACCAAATTAACAAATAAATTAATACCTCAGTTAAACCTACAAAAAATTAAACTTAAAATGAATAAATATCAATAAAAAGCCATGAAATACAAAACTTTATATCTGCATCAAAAACTACACCAAAAATTTATTTGGGTTTGACATTTATTTCTTAAGTTTGGACAGATTTAATTTGACGAAGCTTCGTTAAATTTTTCTTAAGTGACGTTAATTTTTCGCTGGGCGAGACTACAGAAATGCTATCTATCGCATTTTTAAGTTTTGTTAATTCTTAATTTTTAAGTTTATAATTTTTCGCTGGTCACCACTTTAATAGTTATACAAATTATTAGAGGTTAATAAAACTTCAAAATTTATGGAGCTTCATAAACCTCGTTTTCAAGTTTTATTTTAAAGATTAGATCGGGATTAGATGGTATACATAACACCAGATCTCGTACACATGTACAAATTGAAACTACCCAATAAATGTAACAATCTTTACGATTTTCTCTCTTATAATATGCTTAATAAGAATTATCGATTAACGTATTTCTGAATCAACTAACAGAAAATTTTGAATTTACTCCATTAATTTAATTGACCTATTTCAAAAAATCCTTCCATCTATCATTTGGGGGGAAAACATCACGTGCGAGAAGCAAAATCATTAAAAAAGTTTTGTATGTATTTTGTTTAAATCCAATTAACCTTTTGAATACAAATACATATGACTTACAAACAACATCCAAAAATAGTAAACATTGCGTATAAAATTCGAAAATCATTTATCAATTTGCACGTAATCGAACCAATTCCATAAATTAAAAAATTTCGTACATTTTTCTTTGGAATTTTACTTTGTTACACTGATCTGAATATACATACATATGTACATTGAAAATTCAATGAAACACGCATTCCAAAAGAAAACAGAATCGAAAATAAAAATTCAAGAAAATCCTACGCTACATACAAGTACTTAAGTCAGTACATAAGAAGAACAACACGAAGAAGGATAAAAATCAAAGTAAGATTTTTCCAATTTTATGTTTTTCAATTGATTTTCTGAACGGATAAAATATCACACGACATAAAATATATAGTGTGCGAAATATTTTTGTCTCATTATGCTGTCATGCATTTTACTACAATATATACCTATATATACCGGAATTATTTTGTATACCTTTCAACAAGGTTGCACAATACATACACAGACAAACAGACACACACCCACACAAGAGCTCATGAAATATGTAGATCAAATAATATAAAAAATTCCTAAGTTGTGCTTTTCGTTTTTCATTTTATGAAACCATTTCCCATTTTCCCTACTCATTGTTTTATATGCGATTGTTCACTCTCGGTAAAAAATTCTTCTTTGTGTGTATTATAAAAATGAATAAACTGCGTTCCTCGAACATTAATTCTTAATCAAGAAAGAATTTTTTATTCGAATTTTGTAAAACACAAAAATATTTAAAAAGAATTTTCTTTTTGGTATTCGCTATGTTGACTTAAGCGAGAATTCAATGTTTTTTTATTTTTATTTAAAATATACTTAATTAATAAAATAACTATATACTGTATAGGAATTCAATTACACAATAGTAGGTGTGTATATGTATGTATTGTACAGTGTGGCAACACAAATTAAATTCACTTGATTAAAATCTTTAGAATTTTTCTCCGTATATTGTTCATGCTTATAACAATACGGGGGCACAAATACAATAAACAACATGTGAAGCTAAACAAAGCAAACAACTAAATAAACAAATAACGTAACATTACATAAACTAATTAAATTTAATCCTTTATCTGTGTTGTATGGTTGGGTATGAAAAGAAAAAAACACCCGCAATATTCTCGCTCCGCTATCATCACCGAAATCAACTCAAAAACGATCTCTTTTTAAAGAACAGTCATATACATATACAAAGGTATTGTACCTACCAAGTACATAAACATAATAATACAATACTCTATTACTGTATAAACTCGTGTGAATGAAAATGTTAAATGAATAGCGAGCGCTCCAACAAAAAAAAAATGTAGCATTAAGAGAACAGCTACAAAAAAAAATCGGAATTCAGGGTGAAAATCTATAGACATAGACTGAATTATGTACAGTTAAATATATTTGGGGATGTACCCTTTCACCGAGCTTTAGTTAAATAAAACTAAATACATTTTAGGTTAGATTTGAAAATAAGGTTTTTGGAATAAAATAAAATAAATTTACACGGAAGTTTTGAAGCATGCATTTTATATAAAATACTAGGCAAAGGCCAAAGAGGATTCATTTTATTGGTGCATAGCTCCCTACTGTACTACTTATGTCAGAGGGAATTATTCAATTTCTCCATTTGAAGAAAAATACAATATATATTGGACAAAAACAATTTGGATGAAAAATTCATCAGAGTTGCCTGCACAAGGACAATCTTCAACAAGATTGATTGAAGCTGTACCCGATCCAATCTTTACCCAAAATTGATCCCCTTCCAAAATTCCCTTGTTTATCCATAATTTTTATTCTATCTAGACTAACTTCTTCGCTATGTGAAAGCGCCCTAGACCCTAGTACAGACATTTTTCGAAAAACTTCAAAGCTTACAATGGAAAATCGCTTTTAGATCCTTGTGATTGTTCTCTCCCCTCCTTGTGTATAAAGAACCAATTTGAAAATTTGCTCAAAAAACCAAAAGTAAATTGAAAAATTTGTGACAAAAATATTTGCATATTTAGCAATTCTCAATGGTTTCAAAAATTTTATGATGTCGACCACAACTGAGTTTCTTGCTTTAAAACTGTTCAAGGACAAGTATTCCATAAAGTAAACGTAAGAGAAAGTGAATAATTCCCTCTGACATAAGAAGTACAGTAGCGTTACTTTTACTAAAAGCTTTAACAGAGTTTTCCAAGGTTTTAGAATTTGGAGCTATTATTTCGTTAGTGTTTCTAGCGAATTTAGGTCGATCGTTCAATACCTTTTTGACAGTGGTGTTAACTAATATTCAGCGGTGGTTTTCAATAACATTTTTTAATATGCCAAAAATCTTAATATTGTGCAAAAATGGGTTTTAGCTAAATTCCAGGAATCGAGATTATAAAAATTAAAAATTTACCGGAATTTCGCTCAAGGGAATTCCCGGGAAGAACTCACTAACGGATGGTTCCAACATAAATTAAACCTGAGCTTAAAGCCGCTGTTAAATTATTGGTTTTTATAAACAAAAAAATGTTTAAGATCCAGACAGGCCTTTTTGAACATAAGAGCTCATTTTAATGGAGTACATAGTACGTTTGCCCCTCTTTGCCATTCCTACGATAATTCAGCTACTCTTATTTGGTACTCCCGTTACTGGCCTACATTATTCTTTCTTATTCGGGTTAAGACGTTAGCCACTTTTAATATTTTTCTCATTTTAAGCCATAGTATCACACTCATAATGTATACAGATTTGCTTAGATGCCGTGACATTATAATCCAAAAAATAATAATCGTTGAAACCTTTACAGACATTAAGACAATGATAAAAAATTAAATTAAATTTAATTTGTGTTTAATGTTTTATTCCTAAAACTGACCAATCACTTTAGAAAAGTTCCACTGTATTTAAATTTTTTTAGTACAAGAAAGACTATAATTACATAAAATTAAGTTGAAATCACTTAAATTAGTTTTAATTCCGAAATATTCGAAACTACGTAACGTATTCCAGAATACAGGAATTTCGGAATTGGAGTCACTAGTGCTCGCCCAAACAAACACATGATATTCTCAAAATCGTCGTTGAGAGTCTTGACTACTCTAAGATTACATTCTGTTAATAAATTTGTCAAAGGTGAATGTTATTTTTTGTGTCTTATAGTTTGATAAATCGAGCAGAATTTTTTTTTGAGATTCGGTCGTTAAAAATAAATAAAACATTTTTTAAAATTGCATACTCTTAATTAGACTATAAAATAATTGTTCACTGAGCTTTTATAATGTATCTAGTCATCTACCGTAATTTATAAGATAACAAATAACTAATTGGAGGTTCAAATTTTAAACATGTACCTGTAACCTTTTTAATCAATTTTCTTTAACAAGAGAAAATAACAAAAGGTCAAAAGAAGCTTTCAATTAATAAACAATTTATGTATACATTGTCTTTGTTGTGTTGTATACCCTTTTTGATGCTTTCCAGCTACATCTTCAAAAGAACATGATTTTAAGAAAATACAAATTTAAAATTCTTGCAAAATAAATTTTCTTGTATATTCAAAGGTTAAGCTTCTTAGGAGACAATCTTGTGCATTGTCTAATTTATAAATTTGGTTCGATATATAAATTTTGAATGAGATATGTATTGCTATCTAAACAAAAAGTTTATTAAATTATGTTTTTTCATATATTGTATGCTTCACGAAAGTGTCATCAATCATTTTCCTTATTGAGATATACGACAAGTAGCTATATATCACACCAAGTGCAAAATTAATCAAATAAAATAAAATCGGGATTTTGGATTCAATTACCATAAATTTTCATTCAATATGTTTTTTTTTCTTTTTTACCTGTTTTGGACTGACGAAAACTTACCGATTTAAAATAAAATTCTCAAACTCATCATTTTCAATTTAATATTCTTATCAAATTTTCCATAAAATAATTTTCTCGCTTTTCTATACTTTTTATATAAATTTTAATAACCATAAAAATAAAAATTATATAACAACGGCAAATATGTATAAATATATATATAAAAAAAAAAATAATAACAATAAAAATCAAAAATACATGAAAATTCAATTTTTAATAGAGAAAATTCGTTCCGTTCCATACGAGAAATAAAAACCTGGAAAAACAAACTTTAGCAATTTCCTATTCTATTTATTTATTAAGTACTTATTTTTGTTATGTATATATATATATATATATATATATATATATATATATATATATATATATATATATATATATATATATATATATATATATATATATATATATATATATATATATATATATGTATATATATATATGTATGTATTTGTATAATATAGCGGAGTTTTATATGTTTTGGTAAATACCTAATATATAATTATATGATTCGTTCATAAGTTTAGGTGAAGTTAAATTTTGTATTTTCGAAAATACAGCATCAGCAGCAATCTCTAGTGAATTATTTCATCAACAAAATATTTATTTTTTAATTTATATATTTTTGCCAAAACGAAATTCATTGTGTTGGAAATTTTTATATTTTATTATGATGGTGTGAGAGTATGGGGGCCAAGACTGATAGGGATAGCATATTGCAGTATGACTGTTAAGAGAATTTAATATTATTAACTCTATATAGATGAGTGAATACATATTTATGAACCGAAGTTTTGTTTATGTTCTAGATTTTAAATAATAAAATATTCATTGATTTCTAGAAATTTGGTTTAGCTTCCAAATCTTATTCCAAAAATTCTAATTAAGTATAAGTTTTTTTTGGCACCTTTCTAGTCTGCAATGTAATTTTTATATCTAGCTTCCAGTTTGATTCGGTGGTAATTGAACACATTTTCACATTTAGAAAATAGACAATTGTTAAACACTTATACCTCAAGAAGTCGAGTCAGAAACCAGAAGAAAGAACCCAAAAAATAAAAACATCAAACATTCACATCAATACAATAACTTGATTCCAATCGATATATGTTTCGTGCTGACGGTTTTTCTTTTCATTTTCCACTAAGCAGCAGTGACAGTCAACAATTTACTGGAGAACAAAAGTAAATTCAGATGAAATTACATCGAAATAAAAAACAGAAGTAATCTTTCCTTCTTCTACTTTTAAAGGATCCTTCCATTATTGTTCTTCTACTTCAACATTTTCTATTTGTCTTTTCATCTTATTTTATTTTAGACGCAACATTCATTTGTTCTTTCTTAAAAGAGTGTACCAGACATATTATATGATGTGAGAGAAAATTTTTTTTAGGTCTCTGCTTCTTAAATAAATGTATTTACCAAAAAGAATTCTGTACAACTGTTGAAGTTTTCCGTTTTTCTACATTCTTTTGTAGTTATCATCAAGTTTCGAAGAAAAAATAACACAAAAAACTAAAAAACTGAAATTCTTGTATTGATATTGCAGTTTTGAGAAAGGTATTTAGAAAAACAAATGAAGATGGTGTGAGGAATGAAAATATTTCATTTCTAGATGTAGGCCAAAAATACGTATTCTTTTGTACTTTGAATTTCGAATGTTTTTAGAAGAACTTTTAACGAATACCGGTGACTCATCTTAAAATTACAAAACTGGTTTTCAAAAGTTTTTTTAAATTGATGTGCTGTATCCAAATTTTGGCCAAACAATGCTAATCAGAAGTGAGAATTTCACATACATATACAAGGTGTACAAATGTTTACATTTTTATTTCCATTAGGGTAATTTCCAACGTTACACACTGAAAAATATGGTAATACAAGAAAACAATTAGGGTTTCGAATAAGTTTTATAACAAGGTGTTCTCTTTTGTCCAAACAAGACATTTTAAAGTATTTATAAAGCCTAACTTTCCCAAACATGGCATTCACATGCCATTCTATAACAAGAGGTTTCCATTTTCATAATTAAATACATTCAAGAATTTGAATAAATACACCAAATATTTTCAATAAATTAAATTTTTTTAAGTTTATTTTTAAATTCATTTATTTATAACAATATATTTTTTTTTAGACCAATTTTTTTAAAAATAAACTCTATTGGGCATTGAATCGTAAAGGGACTACACATATTTCAATGGCACATGGGGCCTGGATGTTTTTTGGGTTCTGTGAGCGACTCTTTATCATTGTATAGCTTTTCCTCTTCATTTAATTTACAAGAAAGCCAACCCAAACATTTCCTATTGTGGAATGGATTTATGGATAGGGGTCTTACGGTCCGAACAGGTATTGAAACTTACCATCAATTTGACCATCATAGTCAAAATTATTTGTCCACGCGAAATTTTCAGTGCTTCATTAAACAAACCTCTTTAAAAATGAAACAAACTAATAAATTAATTATTCTTTACTTCAAAATTAAATAAAAAAAATATATTTTGATTCTAGAGTAAAATACGACTAACAAAGCTTGATTCAAACTTGTTGTGTGTATTGTGATATGTTGATTAAAAATTATTTGTGGACATTAAAAAATTAATAAACAAATCTATGGCGTCTTTTATCCACCACTGTAAATTATTTTCGCTTCAAAATATAAATTCAACTTTCTAATTTATTTTAGAATCGATCGATTATTGTGGGTTATTCTTAAAATTCTTGTGGCTAATAGTTGATTTCAATGAAAGCTTTAAACTCTCAAATTCATGCAACTTATTTGATTTGAATGTTACTTCGCACAATTTGCTTTGAATTGATAACGATTTCACTACAGTGAAACTTACACTGTTTCTAAGCAAAATGTACCATGTACCCTCGTACCTTGAAGCAAAGATATATTTCTACGTTTAAAGGTCGTATCTTTATACAAATTCTCAACTCAAGTAAGTATATTTTATAAAGTAAATACATTTGATTGATGGCGTGTTAAAATATTAAATTTCGCTTTTTTACATTTTATTCATACATGTGCAATTTACTCGCCCAACTGTGGTAACCGTTCCACATTATTTTCCTCTGACTAATGTTATTTTTATCCACAGGACCACAAAAAATAATTAAAATAGAAAGAAAGCCACAAATGTGGCATGATGGAGCAATTTAGGCTTCTGATTCGTGTTCAGTGACGCAAAAAACACCTAGCATATGTGGTGAAGTTCTTGAGTATTTTAAATCTTCAATTCATTTAGCTAATTTTGAATTTATTTAGCTATTTTTAATTCCATGTTCTGGTTCTCACCATGTTCTGTTTCAAAAGTCACAGGGCGAGAGTGCAAATTGGGTGAGAGTATAATGTCAAAATTGCTCGCCTAATATTTTTTTGTGACTAGTGCGATTTTTTGTAAGGAATAAGGAAAATGGAAATGAAAAACACTAAATTTTCTTTTTAAGGGCAAATATATTTTAAAGAATATTGAATAATTTTGTTAAATTTATTTTTATTTTGAAATATTTTTAATGTTCATATTTTCAACAAAACGTATTTGTCATGTTGAAAATGTGGCTTCAGCGTCGTTCTTAACAGAAACATAAATCCACATTTCGTTTGCCGGTTTGCAATAATTGTTGGCAACGTTAAACCATAAAATATATAATCAAAATGCATCAACAATTTTAAAATTACACAGTGGCTATCTTCAAAACTAATGGAAATTGTGATAATCTACAAAATTACACACAGCGACCATGCACAACACTCGCCAAAATAAAAGCGAGAACCATAAAACCAAAATTGAACTCGTATAACTTTTCGAGTCACGGTGACTCGTCGGTGAGGTGAGAACCATAATATTAATATGGGTATAAATAATGTGATAACTAAGTTAAAAAAAAATTGTTCTTGGTCACATATCGTAAATATCGCTTCAACAAGGTTTTGATCGAAGAAATACAAACAACATCATTTTATCATATCATATTCTACCTTGCATGCAAAATTTAAATTGCTTCTTTTGCCTAAAATTTTTATTTTATAGTAGAATATGACATACTATATGTAAAAAGAGATGGGAATAATAAATTATGGGTATGGATCGGTTGATTAAAGTTGATAACTCACTGCAAAAAGTTGATGGTGAAATTGAACAAAAAATGTCCAATCTCTTTACGTATGGACCAGCCACCTCTGGTTATTTAATTTATTATTTAATAAATTTAAATTTTGGATTTCGGAAGTATTACACCAAAACTAAGAAAATTAAACTGGATTTAATCATGTGTCACGATAAAACGGCACTGATAGATCATTTATTTAGTGCCTATTGAAATGTTAGCCTATTAATCATATTTGCATAGTTTAGACTTAGAAAACTGACCAAGCTCAACTAAGTTTTCATTAGTTCACCAAAAATATACGGCTGTGTAAACAGATATGTCGTTTTTTTTACAAATAATGGAACGGAGCTTAATGAGCTTTTCAGTTTATCGTAAGCGGCACTTTAAGTAATACTAATTCTGGGATTTTTTTTAATACCGCACTTACATTAAAATTGTAATTCCATGGTCTTCTGTTTTTCAAGGTTGATCTTTTTAATTCTGCCATGTTTGTTCAAAGTTTAACCCAGTTACTAAATTTGCATAGGTTAGCACCTACAAAAATCTTAAATATGAATTAAGCTTTCTTTAGTTATAAATGATTGACAGAGGCTGTAGAGCACTTATGGTTGTCACTTTATGTGCCGCTACTTTTATGTAGATTTCACTACGTGCACAATTAGATTTCAAACATGTTCTCAAGTTAAATAAAACACCAGAAGTATTACTACGAATATAATTAATATATTTATTATAAATATTCTACTTATTTAAATTAAATTTATAATTTTGAGTTGCTGGCGTATCGTATGATATCCGTATTTATAATAATAATTTTATGTTTGGTAGCCAAGCGAATGACTACCGTAAGTTTAACTTTTGTATACCACCACAGTCACATCAAACAAGTTTGGTGACATAGATGTTGTAGTGACATCGCACTTTCTGTTGTTGCACACCTTTTGTTTGGAGAAAAAAACAAATAATAAATTGAAGAATTGTTTGTCTAACTTGTAGCCTTGGACTTAATTTAAACCTCCTAACAAATATCATCTATTTTCAAGCCAGAAGCTCAATGCGAATGTAAATCAAACATTTATTTTATATTGGCTTATAAAAAATACAATAGCAGGAACACAATAATGCCCTGACCTGCATGAATTCAAAATTCACTGTGTTATTCATGAAGTTATTAAATTGTAACCTAATTTTACAACCGTATATTTAATTTTTGGTTTTTTACTACCACATGCACAGAAATAATTGTTTGTTGCTGTTATATATGGAATAATATCACGAATATTATGTTGCTTTTTAATTTTAATAGTTTTTTGCTGATTTCTATTTTTTTTTTTTTTTTCATATTTTATGTACAAATAATAACTAAATACTATACATGCTGTACCACCTACACTATTACATAGTAAAGTACCTTTCGAAAGCTATATAAAAGTTAACATTGCAACATTGCATTCAGCATCATTGCTATTTTTATTTTGTACTTTTCTCATGTATATTTATGTAAATCACAATGGGGTTGGAAAATTAATGGAAAATTTTATTTGTTTCTGGATAAATATTTTAATTTCTTCAATGTACAGCTATGCGATAACAATAATAATAATTAATATAATAAATACGAAATTGAATAACTCATTCACGGATTTCCGTACAACTGCAATTCATTGCGTTATAGTTTTTCAATCAGCTACTCGCTATTTGTGAATTCCCATTCCAATGTCGCTATGCATAAAAAATTCAACATCATAATAATAACATTATTTGTGTATAAATTCTACATGTTTTATGTACTAGTTTTATTCAGTAACCTGGAAAAAATAGGAAAATTAAACTATAGTATCATCGTCGTCATCATCATTCATCTGGATCTCGGGATACATAAATACATGTTATCGTTTTCCAGTAAATTTATATCTTTTGCAAATTTTTTTGTTATGTTTTAAACTGAACTAAAACTGAACACTGAAATACGTATTTATTATTATGTTGCTGTTCATTTTTATGCTGTACCGCCAGCTTTTATTATTCCTTCTATGGGGTACAATTGTGTTATAGTATCACTATTCAGCGAGGCAAGCAATGAGCGCTACGATATTTGTTTTAATTCAAACGAATAAACTGGAACAATAATATTAATCTCAAGAGATGGTTTTATTCTGGTTTAAATAATAAAAAAAAACAGAAATTACAAATAAAAATGGCAACAACTTTACAAAAACCTATAATAAAAGGATTTTATTTTTTGTTTTAGTTTTTAATGAAATAATAAATTGGATAATATTGTATTATCCTTGTGTATCTATGTATTTCGAAACGAAAATAGATAAAATATGGTTCTGTGTACATTATATCGAGAAAATTATATAAAAATTTACTGGAATTTTTATTTTTGTTTCTTTTTTTAAAATAATTTCATCTCATTTCCTGTGTCGGATGGATTAGTCAATTTTTTTCCATCTAATATTTGTTTTTGTTGTAATTTAATCTATTTTTAATTAGCTTTATGGATTGAAATATTTACTGAAGGTAAAATAATTTGTTGCTATTTTTACTGAATCGTATACATATTGAATTGTACATTTGGATTTATTGAATTGAAAATTAATTAGGGATGGCTTATAGAAATGTTAGCTTTGGTTTTGCAATTACCTCAAGAGGATGGAGAATAATTACTGGGTTGCAGGTTTTTTTTATATATAGTTTCGGTATTGATATAAGTACTTGTAACTTTATTATTGCAAATTCATAATTGGAGGTTGTCGTCAACTAAGTGGTTTAAATTCATTTCGATATTTATTGAATTAGTTCAGTAGCAAACATAGCTTATTACCTTTAATTAAGAAATATAAATTAAATTAAATCATCAGAACAACTATGTCTAATTAACCTATGTTACTCAAAATAAAACACGTGTAATTTATCAATAAGCGAGGTAGCCTATTAAGCTAATAAGAAACAATAACTCCGCTCGAATAATTTTAAAATTTCATTTTAAAGGGAACCGTCAAATAATCTGTCAATTAATGACCAGTAAGATGAAAGCATCTCACAATTAAAGGATTGCTTAGGGAAATTGACCTATCCCAATTAAGAGCCAAAAAGTTAAGCAGAGACTTCCCGGAATTAAAAGAATTCGAAGAAACGAAAAATAGAATAATCTTATGGTTCAAGAATAATCTTGTTATTTACAAATTGTTTTTAAATATTCCAGTAAAACTCGGGCAAACTTAAAATTCTATAATAATCTTGAAAAATTAAACACCTCGAATAATCTGGAAAATATTGTATATGACAATGACGATAATTTCGAATAACTGCGATATTAAGCTATTCAACGCTATCATCTGGGAATCTATAGATAAATGCAAAAATCTCGAATTTTTGATTTTTTGAATGTTACAAACTTACTGATGTCTGGGATAATTGCGGTAAATAGGATTTATTTTAAATTTTCTAGATTTTCCAACATTTTCGAAAATATTTGTGATTTCTCACGCTGTTATAGTTGTTGGATCTTAGATATATGTAAATTTAGTAGATTTTAAAGTTTATTCGAAATTCGTTTTAGCACGCATAGATTCAATGTTCGCAGGCAAAAGTTTCAAGATACTTGCAATTCCAACGATTTTTAAGATTATTCCGAAATTATTGAGGTTTGTCAATTTATTCGGAGTTTGTTATATATTATTCGAGACGTTTAGAAGTTACCAAAGGGAACAACCAAGATGTCACACATTTTATCGTAGTTTTCAGATAATTTAAGATTTTAAAAATTCAGCAAATGTCAACAAGGCTTTATTTAACTTAGAAAAAAGTGCTTTCTACGTCAATCTAATAAAGGAGTCTAAACTTGATTTACTGAGCAAAAATGTTTTCCTCTTTTCTTAACTAAGTCTCTCTTCTTAAGTTACTTTGATTTTATATGTAAATGTTAATGGAAAATCGTACAAACGGTAAAGATATTACCGGTATAGAAACTATACTTATAAATATATTTTTAATTAAACTTTATTTGTTAAAAAAAAAAAATAATTAAACCCAAATTCATAAATTGACCCGAGTGGTCGATTTTGTAAGCATTATACAAGTTTCGAGAACTTCTCCAAAAAATGGTTATAAAATCGCGTTTGCTCGCAATTGCTACTTTATGAATTGTGAGTCCTTTGGAATTGATATTTGAAAAAGGAGAGACGTCTATGAAATGTGGATGCATTACAACTATAACTGCAACTTGGTATGCAGTTGATGTGCAGCAGGTAGGCTAACAATTTGCTAGTGGACCCTAAATCCTTCATGATAAATTTTTTTACCAAATTCAATTCAGTATAAATTGTATACTCGGTAAAATCGGTTAATATTGCGTTGACTTACCGAAAAGTATAGATTAAACGATTAATAAAGCCTGGTTGCCATTATGAAATATTTACTAAGCATTTTTTGTTTATAACTTTTTCTTAAATTTCATTAAAAAAATTCACTGAAAATATAAGCTTTCGAATTTTTATCTAAGCGCAGACAGTCGTCAAAGTCTGTAACTTTGCTTGATGTTTCACTGATTAGTCGTGATATCCCGTTCAATAACAGATACAACAGCAAATTGTTTGTTTGTCGGCGTACGTTAGTTACCGGTCACTAGATATTATATGTTTTTTTGTGCAGGGAGCGTCAAGATATTCAAAATAGTTCTTTTTTATCGTAAACATATTTCTTACCTTTCAAACAATGATTCGTTTACTGCCCTAAGCGAAGTAGGCGCGAAGCACAGTGATCAAAGTTTAAGAGAAGTCCGAGATCACCCCTCATGTATACCGAAATGTGAAACATTTTATGTTTCAAAAAATTGTAAGTTTCATTGGTTGATTGATTGATTGAAGTGCACGACCAAGCGTGAAGCAAATCCTAAGGAAGGACCTAATTACAGTGAAGCTAGTAGCCTAACACAAAATATAAAAGATGCATTCTGAAAACAAAGTTCATTAAGTTTAAATTCTGTTAAGACATCCGGGCACTTCTTGCATGTTATTTCCTCTATTTAAAAATCTTTTGTGATGTTTTCTTTACTTTTTGAGGTACGAAAAAACAGATGCCATACGAAGTAGAAGATTTCTCTTTGATGAAGCATGAACAAAAATCGTGTTGGGCTTATTCCTAAAAAATGGCCTCCTATTTTGAATAAAATCTAATTATTTTCACTTGAGCTTTTAAATTATTTCTTTGAAGCTACAACACTTCCTCGCTGAAATAGTTTTGCATTTCTTTGGTTCCTTTCCTTATAGGTCGTGAACTTTGAACTTCTGGTTATTGTGCGATAAATTATATTTTCAAGTTTAAAGCACAAGAGCTTTTCTTAATTCGATGCAATGCAACTAAGTGAAAAAAGTTCAAAAAACCTGTTAATGTAATTTAAACAAAACTAAGTTTAGAAACCTCATTAAATATTGCTAAATTCAGACTACAACTATATACATTAGACAATTTTATTGACTTAAAAGCTGAAAACTATAAATCCGCAATAAATAAAATTCGGAATGAATTCCAAATGATATAAACTTTTCAAATAAACCAAATAACAATTCTTTCGATTTTATTTATTTTTTATTGATTTCGTGAGAAACAAACTTTCGAAGATTATAGTTTTGTATTTCTTAATATATTATCTAAGACATTTTTGTTCGTGTTTTTTACTAGAAATTTGGTAAGATAATTTTTTTTTGCTATCTTTTTAGCTTTAAATTAAATAAATTTTTCAAAACAACAAAAAAAAAAATCAAATTGAAAAGATTATTGGTTTTGAACGTGATCATTCGTTAACTAATTTATTTGGAAATGTATAGCCTCAGCCATCAATGGCAGAATATAGATAGAGCAAATTGTTGTTGGGTTTTCTGTTGTAAATATGTGTATTCAATGGAAGGCATTTTGAAATATCGCAAAGTTGAAATCTATCGAGTTTTATTTTTTTGCTGCTTGAAACGAGAGCAACAAAAAAAACGTTCAAAATGCCCTTAAACTATACAATTTTCAGTTTTCTTTTTCCGTTTTGTTTCTACTTAATTCTACGTTATAACTTTGATTTGATGCTGGCGTGGGTAAAATATAATATGTAACGAATAAATGTATCTAGTCAAGAGATTTTATTAAGGTTTTATTCAGGCCTGTACCACGTTTTGTATAATAATTCCGTTCAAATGAAAAACTGTTGTTTAAAAAAATAAAAAAAATTTTAATTTGAAATTTTCTTTTTGGTCTTGTCTTGATGATTTTTTTCTTTTTTTTTTTGCTATTTTTATGATTATTATTATCGTTATCATTTGTCATACATAGCAGCTATAAATATATACATATAAAAGAAACGAAAGGACATTTGAGAAAAATTATTATTTACAACAACAACAACGAGGACGACATAAAAAAATTTAGCTTGAATATATACAGTAGAGGAGAGCATTGAATAAGAAAAATGAGATTTTTCCTGCCATAAATTTGTGTGCCTTGAATATTTTAAAATTTTTTAACTATATTTTTATAGTAATAATCTTTGCAATATATATTTTTGTTTTTGTCGTCTTGTAGATCTATCGTTTTTCATAAAACCTATTGCAAGGTATACACTAAAATAAAAAACCGAACAGTTTCAGCAAAAATGTAAATATTGTGAATATAAGATTGTACGTGAAGTTATTAAGAAGACATGAAAGATAAGTTTTCCGTTCTTATCGTATTCCTTCCTCAGCATATTATCATTTTGCGTTTGGGTATAAATATATAGGATATCATATGACGTTTGTTTTATAAATGTACATTACCAGCCATTTCGTTGCTGGCGTTTTTTTTTGTTTTTCTTGTATGTGTGTTCTTTATTGCCACAGGAATAAAATCATAATAATGCTCGTAATAATAAAAAAATGAAGTCAATCAATTAAAATGATATTTTTTTATGCTGTGCTCCGTGCTTTTGTCGTATTTTAGAACAATAGAAGACAAGGTATTATTTTCTGCATGGTGGTTGGTGTGATTGTGATGGTATAAAAAAGGATGATAATCAATTTAATCTGGGATTTTAATATTTTTATTCTTATCATTCCACGATTTTTTTTTTCGTTTTACTTGCGTTTCATATTGTTATCATGATTGAAATTTAATGATATAAATATTGATTATGTAATTACACCACTCGTATCCCTTTTCTGATGAATAATAATCGAACGACGATTCGATTTGAAATGCATTATTGAGAATAGATAAACTTTTATCGAATCATTCATTCATTGTGGATGATTACTATCATGGTTTAGCTCATTCAGTGACCTTTTCTAATACGGTG
Organism: Tipula vernalis; assembly: GCA_958295665.1. Taxonomy (NCBI): domain Eukaryota; kingdom Metazoa; phylum Arthropoda; class Insecta; order Diptera; family Tipulidae; genus Tipula; species Tipula vernalis. The sequence goes on from OY282558.1 coordinate 25,483,343, forward strand.
AACTGCAATTTATATTTTTACTTGGAATATAAGAACTATATTACTAATTTACCAGGTTTGAAAGAAAATGAAAATCCCATTACTACTAAATAAATATCTCATATAATCCAAACTTGAAATTAATTTAAGTTCAAAGAAAATTTTCTTTCTCTTGCAATATTCATTTGTGGTTCCATTTAATTAAAAACTCAAAGGCTATAAGGGTTTATTATTTGAAATATATTTCGAAATTTAAATATTTCCATATTGTATAGTAAGTAATTAATATTAAAAGCCTTAGTATGTGTGTTTAGGATAATTTAAATAATTTTTAAAGAGTTGGTCTTTTTCTTGTGAAACCAACTACTATACTTATATTAGGTGGTTGGCTTTCCAAACATGTTCCCCATTAAAAAGTCCTCGGCCCAAAGCTCGGCACTGACATTTTCTAAAAGAATACGTTACATTTAGTGGCGAATTTAATGTGGGTCTTCATTCTGGTAACGTTGAATTTGTCAAAAATATTGCGCGTTTTTTGGAATTTTTTGCTTAAAGTCGAATAAACTTTAGTATTTTTAAATCTAACTTAATTTGCATGCTATAATTAACGTTTAAAGCATTTTAAAATGTATGATTTGCTTTCAGATTATACAAACAAATTTTGCAGAGTACAACAATTTTAATATTACATGACTTAAACCGGTATGCCATTCACTTTTCTTAAGGTAAACATTTTTAGATTATAAGGTCAATTCAATGGATTACTATGTTGCTTAAAAAAATCTTTTTATATCAGCCTAATATTTTGAGTTCATTTATATGAACGCGTCAACATTAATAAAAATGCGAGTTAATTGATTGTGATAATTTGAATTACCGCACCATTTACGATTTCCTAATGTCCACACCTACTTCCCGTCGTTATAACAAATGCACAAGCAAACTAGATTTTTTGAAAATGAGATGAACTTTGGCCACCAATTTTTTATCAACACGCAAATTTCTAGATCAATTCACAGATTATGTACAGCAATCATTTGAAGTATTGTTAAGAGTACCATCATCTGGCGTTAAAGAATCTAAACGAATACGTCTCTGTTTCCAAGTATCAGTTCATTAGTTTAAACATATTACACATTCCATAGTCGTTCCAACTCCTTCGGTTTGTTTAACTAAAGTCTTCTGAAAATAAAGCCTCCAAGTTCAAAACAAGCTTTTTTTAAGATATCTAAAAATCCAACCAAAAAATGTTTATTTCAAACATTATTTACGAAGATACATAACCTTATACTAAAGCTTATACTAAATATTATAGTGAAACGTAAGGTTTTCCAATTTACGGTAATATTAACATAAATTATGACTGAAATCTGCCAAATCCGCATCAGCTCTTTAAAAAAGCTATGCATTTATTTGAATATTTGCGAAAAATAAAAAAAAATGGAAAAATGAGAGGAAATTTATTTAACTAGAGATTGCCTCTTTCTATGTGAAACCGGACCTAAGTGTGCTATCCAAAATAGGCTTACTGGCCACTACGAAACGAAGAACACTAATTATAGAACTACAGTAACAGGCTTACAAATGAGTATCTACGAAATGTTTTTAGATAAGAAAGAATAAGCATTAAGTCTAAAGTATATAGAAATTAATTGATCGAAAGCAATCGATCGTCATTAATTAAATTAAAATCTTTATTAATCATTTTTTATAAAAAATCTTTGTACTTGATGTCTGCAAAATTGGTATTTTAGTCAATATAAATGTAGAATTAGATACAATGATCCAAGTGCTTACGTAATCATTAAAAGTTTTAAAAGTTTACTGTTTACATGATACCATTATCTCATTAAGCCAGTTTAATTTTACTGTGTAATGCAGGCTAGAACTTTTGTGAATGAATATGGTTCTGGCCAACCGAGATTTGTTCATTTCCACGGTGATAAATTCCAGTATGTACTGATAAAACAATAGAACCTGTTTTAATGTTTCGATTATTCAGTCCCTAAGTACTTAATTTATTTTTTTTTTTTTATAATTTGCCTCACATAATCACAAGTTGACACACAAACACTTATGTAACAGTTTTGGGCATTTAATAGTTTTCATTTATTCACAATCTCCATAGTAAATTTTACAGGCAAATGTATTCTTACGTTTTTGTATCCTCTTTTCAAACGTTTTGAATTTTAGGCTCTCTGAAGGTTCTGGTGGTAGACACACAAAGAGCATTATAAATTGTACAAAAATGGATGCTGTTAATAACGAAATGGAATCCAACCTAACTAACATTGAAAGGCTACAAGAAGTAAATCATTGGTCTCTGGTATGAGTCAACGTTCGAATGCGGCGATCGATGCATTACCGGATTGGCATGAAAAATTAAACACACGCACAAAGAATGATCGGAACAATGAAGAATTAAACATCTGCAAAGGAGATGTGGACTGAGTTACCCTTAGTGTTTAAGCAAAAGAACGAAACTCGGAGATCAGAGTCTGGCTCAAGTAAAGAAAGTTTCAGATAGAAATGGAACGATTATGCGAATGAAGAGAAAAGTGATTCAATAAGAGTGTCTTGCCAATAGTTATCCAAGGTTATCATTGAATAAAGAAAACGTTCGTTGATACTCGTTTGCCAGTTCATCCAAAAATATAAGATACACAATCCAATTGTTGCAAGAATGACCAGGGAATGACGGCTATGGTGTTATGTATTATAAATAGCGCATGAGCCAAAGAGCAATACAGAGCTTTGAATACGAAATTGAATACGAGAAAATATTCTGTGTAGTAGTAAAACTTACGACGATCAGAGCCAGTTTACCTTTGGCAGCGACTGAAACAATTAAATTGTTTCAATTTGACAAGAAAAATGCGTTTCTCTATGGGGAATTGTTTAGGTTTTAAGTGCCTACCTTTTGCAAAACAAATACGAGTATGTATAAACAACTTTTTAAACTCATTTATCATTACGGCTGCGGTTTTTTGTACAAACAATTTACCATTCATTCAACTTTTCCAAAAACAAAACAAAATCCAAAGTTTGTGTTTATAGATAGATTGTTTGGAAAAATTCTATTTTTTCAGGTTTTTCAGATATAGCTTTGTTGGGAAATTGGCGTGGGTGTAACATCACTTAAACAGTAACAAACAAAAAAAAAAAACATAAAAACAATTTAAGCTGTATTTGGAATTTTTTTTTTTGTTGGATTTCAATTTTCTTTTTTTTTTTTATTTATATACTCTCGATTTTTCATGAAGTGTATGAAATTTCTGTTTTTCACAAAAAATAAAAAAAAAAATAAAAACTTATATAGAAGTTTTAGTCGTCTAGAAATAGAAGAGTGTATAGTGTATACGATCCATTTTATTTATCGAGATAAAAACAGTATGTTACTAATACAGTTAAACGAAAGAAGCTTGTCTTATCCCACTATATTTCATGTTGCTCATTAGTCAATGTCTATGACGACGGCAAAAAAAGCAGCAAGTCTCTTTTTTATTGTTCTGAAAATTTTTATTTTATTAGGTCGATTTAAAGGTTGATTACAACAATAATTTCTCAATGATATTCTAGCGAGGTTATTTTAAGATTTAGTATATAATTCGAACAATCCCCCAAATTGAAAGATACCAACAAAATGCAGACAACATTCCAATCTCTTTATAGTAATGAACTCAATTGCCACATGAGACTCGCTCGCTTATATACAATTTTTAAGTGATAAATAAAATGTCGAAACTAGACAAAAGCAAAATGTTTATAAAACTTTTCACATATTTTGTCCCTTTGTTGTGCCCTCTCCAAAAAGGACCGTGAAAATTGATTTTCCATAAAAAAACCTTCAAATTAGCTTCTAAAATTTTTTTTTTTTTGGTTCTCGATTTTTCTTATCATTCATTTACCTTATCTTGTTAGTAGTATTTTGTTGTTTTGTTCTTTTTTGGTGTAGCTACTACACTGAATCACAACATTCTGTTAGATGTTGTCGTCGTCGTCGTCGTCGTCGTCTTCCTCGTTGTTGTTATATTGTGTTATTTGCGCCTACCTTATATAACCTCTATTGTTGTTTATTTTACATGATGCTGTTACAAATGTTTACATAACCAACAACAACTTAGAGCACAACATCAACAACAACAACAACAACAAAAATTAAATATACATATACACAACAAATTGTAAATAAAATAAAAAGCACAACCGAACATAAAGGGGGAAAAAATTATGAAAGCTTTCCCAAAGTGGTTTAGTGTGCTTTTTTGTGATGCTAAAATTAAACATAAGCCTTAAATGAAAATATGATGAATTCTCCCTTAAAAATAAATATAAAAATATGTGTATGAAAAAAAGACAAACATAAAAGTGAGGTTGATTAACCGGAAAATAGAATGTTTACGACGACGACGTAAGGTGAAATAAGTTAATGAAATGAAAAAAATGTTGATAAAAATATACGGTTTATAGTATATATGGGGGGAATTATTATTTGCCATTAATTTAGGAAGAAAAAAGCAAAACAACACAGAATCACTAAATAGTGGTACAATAATTTTTTTTTTATTATCAGCAAACTTGATAATAATCAGTATTATTGCATTTATACACATAGGTGAGGGAAAATCATGTTCATACATACACAATTAATTTGCGGCATAATGGTTTAATCAAATATTTACTTATAACTGAGTTTTTCTGTTTAGTTCAGCAATAGGTTGGGTAATTTCGATAACGAGTAGGAAAATATATTTATTTGTGAAACATAAGTTACATTTCCGTAATGGCTAATTGGCATAAATATGTATTTGACCCACCATATAAAAAGAATAAATTCCATCCGATTCTCATCATTAATAATCTTCAACGGTGCATTCTACCACACTTAAAAATAAACAAGGTATAAAATCAAATTTGATAAATTTTCTAGACAGGTTACAAAAAGTCGAATATTAAATTCATTTGTCACTTACGACGAATATAGGGGCAGCCGCCCCAAGCTCTTTTTTTTGTAATTGTTTTGTTTGTTAAGCCGATGGTAATCCGAATAAAATGTACGTTTAAATAGTAAAAAAGAAAGCAAAAGTTTTCGTTTAATGCCTACTGATTAATGATGCTCGTTGATATCCTCGTAACATAAGTGTCATTTATAATTACCGATTTATTAATGTATGTTGATTTTGAAGTAAACTTTACGAAACCGAGAAATTAATTTATTGTAACAAATTAATTTTCCAAATTGATAAAGCTTAATAAAAGTTCAGGTGTAGTTTCTGTAAATGGAAATAGCAAACTTGATGTGTTAAAGCCTTTAAAGAACACAAAAGTTAGTTAATTTAGAGGCCTATTCCATGTGCTAGCCAAACCTTCGTCATAATTGTTGGCAATGGCCGATATTGGCCTTTGAGTGTTGAGTGCGATTTCAAAAAAAAATTAAAATTTGTAGAACTTTTATTAAACGAACGATTCTCATGGATTAGGATTTTTTAACTAGGCAATTTAGAGGACTATTCCATATGCTAGCCAAACCTTCGTCATAATTGTTGGCAATGGCCGATATTGGCCCTTGAGTGTTGAGTGCGATTTAAAAAAAAATAAAATAAATTGATAGAACTTTTATTAAACGAACGATTCGTATGCATTAAGATTTTTTAACTAGGTAATTTAGAGGCCTATTCCATGTGCTACCCAAACCTTCGTCATAATTGTTGGCAATGGCCGATACTGGCCCTTGAGTGTTGAGTGCGATTTCAAAAAAAAAATAAAATAAATTTGTAGAACTTTTATTAAACGAACGATTCGTATGGATTAGGATTTTTTAACTAGATAATTTAGAGGCCTATTCCATGTACTAGCCAAACCTTCGTCATAATTGTTGCCAATGGCCGATATTGGCCCTTGAGTGTTGAGTGCTTGGGTACTTTCCTCCTTTACTCAACCAACACGAACGTTATGAGGATTTCAATTTTAACGTAATTGATGTTAAAAAATCTGATTCGTCAGAATTTGATGATTAGCCTGGAATTAAGAACTTCTTCAGCGTGCTGGGTTTGTTCAGCAGACAGTCTAATATTTTATTTAAATGTGAAGCGTTTGAACAACATAAAAAATTACAAGCTTTGTTGGAAACCAATATACCCTTCCAAATTGAATGAATCTGAAATATATGAATTCTGCAGCCGAAATCTACTCATAATACCCCGAATGGAAACATGTTGTGCCATTTTTCTCATCTTTACGTTCGACTGATAGATCAGGTTCATTATTAGGTTGATATCCATGACGTTGATTTTCACGGGTTGGATAGTACATAATTAACGACGATAAATAATTTTTGCTCGATTTATATTGAGGTTTGGAATACGACTCAATCTGGTATTACTTCACAAAATCGATGACTTTGTGAAACACGAGGAAAAAAACTAACTTTTCATAGTAAAACACATGAAACATTTGGGCAATCACATTTTTCCTAAGACAAAGAAAACTTTACAATTTCCAAAAATCTACAGATTAAAATCTAATTCGTGAACACCGTTTTTCTTCAATCGTAATTCAACTATGATACCAGAGGAATATCGTTAATTCATAAAGTCAACTTGAAACAATTCCCTACAAAGAACATTGTTTTTTCAATCATTTAAAACGATGTAAAAGGAGATAAGTAACAAAGTCCTAATATTTTGCACAATTTCAAACAATAGATAAACTAGGGTTTGTTAATATGGCCTTTTCGCAATAGTGCTAACATAATTGTAAACACAGGATTATAAACCGGAAGAGGTTCATACCCCCACAAAATAATTAAATGACATTTACATAACACATCAAATTCCACAGCATAAAATTCATAAGCACATAAATTGAACTAGATATGAAAATGTATATGTTCTAAGTTCTTTTTAAATGCTTACCCGTATTCTGAGGGAGAAAAACGAGAAAAGTAAATTTTTCCTGTAAGCCAACACGTTTTTCAATTTCTTTTTAGCATTATATAGCTAAGTCAAGCTGCAATAAGTTGAATCAATAAATAAAGTATTTATTATAAATAAAAAAATAAGATGAAGAAAAAAATTACACGATTAGTTTAACAATAATGTATAGAGAGTCCTATCCACGATACACATATAAGCTGTGGAATGAATTGGTGGTTGGGGTGCGATATTGGTTCTTCGGTTTGTGATGTTGTAATAATCAGTAGTAAAAAAAAATATAAACTGAAAATAAAAATTGGTTTCTTTCCCGTCCCGTCTGGCTTTTTTCTTATATGTTATATGAACATAAAAAATAATAACATTTGTGTATTTGAATCGTGTCGAGGTGTTATTGTTGGTATTACTGATTTCATTTTTATTTATCGTCGTAATCTAATATAATAAGCACACAAAGGGATGTTTATTGGCGAAATTATTTACAACTCCACACTTAAACATGAATCTGACTTTTTTTTTCAAACACACACAGGCGCACGTATCGGTGCCGAGCTTTCCGTTCACCATTGACATAAAATATAAAATTATTTTGTATACCGAATTTTACGATTTTTTAAAGGGTTTTGAATTTTATTTTAATGATGGTAATTTTCTTTGATATTTAAAAAATCAATTTGGTTAATAATAATTGAATTAAATACTTGGAAAGTGAACAAATTTATCTTTCATGCTTATTATATGTATTAGTTCTTTCATCTTTCGTAAGAAATTCAATTTAATTTAATGAAAAATTATTTTCGCCATAGCATCAGCGTCTTAAGCAACAGAGAAGACAATCGCACGTAATTTTATCATTAAAATGATAATCAGTTGTAGTTCTATATCTAGATGTTTTAATATGGAAATCATTATTATACTTATGTGGAGCACGAGGGCCAATCATAACAGAAAAATACTGGTTAAATTATAACATTTATTGTCCCTAGGATAGATATTCCGAATAAAAGAGGAAAATTCGAAAGAAAAATAATCTTTCTAAATTGTTTTTTTTTATACATCTATTTCGTTAACTTAACATTTTTTCGGACAATTTTGTCCATTGGTGTTCTAAAATAGATGTTTTGCTAAATAGATTTGTGAAGCAGCGGTATGGTTTTTACTTACATATATGTATCTACTCGCATGACATGTGTAGCAATGAGAGCAAATAGAATTCAAAATGTGTCAACATTCCAAAACATCTATGTACGGGCGTATCTTTTCTTGGCTTTAATTTATTCTGATTAAAATATATTTGCTTCTTGCTCGCTTTCCACATTAATAATTTTCCATACAACTATATTTATGTACATGTGTACTTTTGCTGCTGAATCTTTATAATAAATAGAGAAATACATTTTGTGACAGTTTCTATAATCTGTGAGAATTTTTTTTGTCTTGTTGTCATATCCTGTTACTATATGTCATGTTTTTATATAATTTGTAGTTAGACGACATGTATGAATGTTTATATCCACACCATAATAAATTAAAGTAATATTGTAACATGGCGAAATTGTAAAGAATTAAATTTTCATGTTATGATGGAAAATTAGGAAAATTAATGAAAGAAAGGTTAAGATAAATTTTAAATTAGTATACCCGCCCTCGCTGGTACTATAGCAACAAACGACAAACATTAAAAGTAAATTTTAAGCAAGCATAAGGATTCAGACGCACTCGAGATTTTCTAAAAATATAATGGTCGGTATCATACTCGAGCAAGGATATTAATATTGGTAATCGTAGGAAGAAATTAAAGAAAATGATAACTGACCAACCGCAAATTACATTATCTTAATTAAAACTCTTGTGTCAACATGACATCCGAGTGTTTAAATTTTTGAATGTAAACATCAACATACCGAAAAATTTCTGTCGAACCTTGCTACATAGTAGTCTAAAAGTGTATTGTGTATAAGGTTTGAAAATGTAATTTTTTGTGCTATGATCTTCTATCAAAAAGTATAACTTTTACTTAGTCGAATACTTTTCATAAAAAAGAACCATGATAAAACTGACCATACACACGGGTGTGTTCTTGTTGATGAGACGTGGATTTTACTCGTGTGGACACAAAGGTTAACTGACAGGCTAGTATGCAAAATTTCTTGTAGAACAAATATTTTTTTTAATTTCAATATGACATACGAGGCAATCAACCGCTTTTCGTATGTAATTATTTGTCATCACTACTTATAAACTACGATTCTGCCCTATAATTTATATGTTTTGATTCATCTCACATCACAATATTAAACATGAATGATATTTTTTAGTCACAGAAGAACATGAAACCTATTCTGGAATATTCATCAAAAATTATTTTTAATCATTTTAGGTTGCTAAAAAAATGCTAAAATTGCTAAGTTAGTCAAATTACTAGTAAGGATACCTCGTATTTACCGAAAAAATATTAGCACTGTTAGTGCTTTTTGGTAAGCAATATATTTTGATTTTTTTTAATACATACGAACTTCATCTAAAATTTTTTACAGAATTCCATTTCCAGTGCACTGGCTGGATTTCAACAATACAATCATCCACAAGTAGAATTAACTCTGCCTGGTTGCCACTAAGCGTCGCTTGATCAATCGAACAAATGTTGAACAGTGGTCACCTTTGCAGACTTTTTTGCAACCAGGTTTCCGGGCTGTCTATTTTAATTTTTGCCTTCCAATTTTGCTTGTACCACTAAAAATTTTGTTCTAAATAACCCGTCAGTTTACACAGAATCAAATGCTTCTCTAAATCAATTAGATTTACTGCAGTAACCCTTCTCACATTTGAAGTTAGGCTGATCCTCTGGACTTGTTGCCTTATTTTGTGAGCTGAAAATTGTGCCAGATATGGTCGAACGAAACGATTATGTTATATTGTATTTACTTGGTTGATATTATGAATTTTAGGCCCTAATTCTTGCGTTACAAGCTCAGCACATTTAAATTAGAGTTGAATGTTAAATTTCCAGTTGTTATCACGTGATAATTCAACCTAAAATTTAAAATCAACTGATGTCTACTTTTTAAAAAGTGAGCTACGGCGCTGAGAATGATTTCATAATAAAGTCATCTTGATACATTGCCAAGAACTCAATCAACAAAACTGCGGAGTTGCCCTTGATCGGTTAATTGGTGCACCAAATAAGCTTTGTAAGCCCTTATGTCGAAATTTTTGTGCAAAATATAGCGAGGGAAAAATTAAACTTTTCAAAATAGATTTTTAAATGAAAACATCAACAAAAGTTTATTAAAATCGAACCAAATTTTATATTATAAGTCTAATATTATTGATAACGGCGCGGGTATAGGTTACGTTGTGACGTTCGCAATTTTGTGAACTTATTTAAACAGAGTCATATCAACCCCTTTGAAAGCCTGCAACAGTTACCATAAGTAGAATTTAAAATCAAAATAAAAGTTGGCAAAGTTCGCTTGTGCGAACTACTACCTGCATGAACTGTGCAGCTTTTTTTGATTTAGGGAAATTTCTAATTTCCTGCAATACTCAATATTGAAAAAATTTATGTTGTAAGGCGTTTTCACTTCACTTTTATAGCGCTGTGCTATTCAAAAACCGCTATTGATATAACCGCTATTTTGTAATAAAACTTTTTCGGAACACTATTTCTATTATTCATTATAGCCGCTTCACATAAAAACTAATTTACTTAAAATGAATTATCATGTTGTAGCTGTACAACGAATAACAATTTTCATCTGCACGTTACGTATTTATACGTACCTTTAGCTATACATAAAAGCGGTAAAAAATTTAATTTAAAACGAGAGATAAGACAGTTTGTATATAAGCAACTAAATCCTCGCGAATAATAGCAATTGTGTATTCCTTATCGCCTTATCTCGCATTTGCTCGTACATAAAGGTTGCGACTCTACTTATTGTAATTAATTTTTACGTTCCCAATTTACTGATTTTGAATTTATAATTTGTTCCAGGTTTATTTTTTTTTTCGTTTTCGGGACAATACTGTTAAGTTGCTTTCAGTTTGTACAGTATAGTTTGGAGTACAGACTTTGCTCTTTGTGCTTTTTTATAAACTTAAATGTACTGAAGCTGTATACCGTATATACCGAGTTAAGAAAAATGTGTACACAAAAAATGTCGATTCTCCATTTTTCATTTTATGCTCGTTCACGAGAATTAGATCAAAGGTATAAAGCAAGAGTACGTGCTTGAAAAACCAAAATACATAGAATTGAATTATCTTTTTCGTTGTTTATCTTGAGGACGGAATTTATCCTACGATTCTGGTTCATTTCTACAGTTTGTTTTGAATAAAAAAACAATAATATTTTCGTTTTTTATGATTAGATAATTTAAACCAAATAATGGGGAAAGTGTAGGTTCGCTATAGAGAACATACAGAATGCCAATTTAAAATGTAGAAAGAAAAGATTCAAGTTTATAAACTTTTATATTTACATATTTATATTATAATTAAATGGGCAAACCTATATACAGTCATAGGCAAAAATATTTGGAATTTTTATATTTCAAGCAAAATGTTTTGGAAATTGTAGATCATTTACGAAACGAGCAGCGATACGAAAATAACTCAAATCTAAGTAGTAGTGCATTATTTCATCGGGGCATAAGAAATTGGAGGTTTGCCCTTTATTTTACTTGGGATATTGTTTTAGTCTTGTTTAATTCTTCTGACATGAAACAGCCATTAAATAACTTATCAAAATTCCGAAAAACAGTGAACTTTCATTTTATTCATCATTTCAAAATCACCGATGGTTCATCCTGCAAATAAACATAACGGTGGGAAGCTTTAATGTTTTAATGGTGTTGGAGATTGGTCCTTTTGCCCGATAAGGTTGTTAAAAATGTATACCTTGACAATTTAAATGGCCATGAAGCTGTTTGTGGTGACAATCTCATTGGGGGACATTGGTTGCTGCAACAAGACAACACATCAGCTCATACAGCAAAATTATTTCACTGGCTTCATTGTTTTAGACTGGCCTCTACAAAGTCCAGATTTAAATGTGAAAATGAAATTCGCGAGGTTTGGATCAATTTAACTCACCAATACCTTAAAAAAATTATAGATTCAATGCCAAATCGTCTTCAGGCTGTAATAGACGCAAAGGAAGACGTCACTCGATATTAAAAATTAATTTCAAATTAATATTTTATAATTAAAACTTAAAAATTTGTTATTTTACTTAAGATAACCAACTTTTCGTAAGAAAAACTTAATTTTCAAATACTTTTGCCCATGACTGTATATACACGGAAAAAGACAAAAAAAAATGTGGAAAATTTCTCTTCAAAATTCTATTTAATGCTGGAATAACAACAAACTATAATTTACCTACTAAACTTCCTCTTAGAGAAGGTGACTGCTGTGTTGGCAGGATGGACTGCGAATATAACATTAACCAAAAGGAATTATGGAAATATTTGCTAAAGCATTTGATCGTTTCCCTATTTTTTTTTTTAGGCAATGCATATCTCAGCTTGAATTAAATTTTTTGCGAGAGCAATCTAGGGATTTTGCCATCCCACAAGGATATACCCTGACAAACAATAATAATAAAATATATTTTATACATTTTAAAAAACATAATTAGGATAGTAGTGAACACTCAAATTGGTAATCATCATTACGTTCAATGCTCAACAACTGTGCTACACATAATCCACCATATACATATTTCAGATTTTATTTTTTTTAGGGGTTCCATAAAAAAATAATTTGGCTATTTTATATTATAATCTATACTGTAGCCTGTTAAATTATCTACATATTTAAATGGCAACGTAAATATAAATATTATGCAAATTTTATAATTATAAAAATATTACTTTGTGGATTAAACCCGAATCTAGATGGAATTATTTAAAATATTAAATTATTTTTTTTTTTTTTTTGCCTAAATTGATTTTTCGTGCTACGAGTATTTAATAATAGTATTGTTTGTCGTGCATTTATTTGTGAGATTTATTTATCGGGATACCGCAACGATACCGAAATAAATTTCAACCGATTAATTTTTAATTAATGTCACGTCGTCAATAATAAATAAAGTTAACTTTGTAAATGTCTTCCGATTTCCAATCAAAATGTGGGTATTATGTACGTTCCGATAAGCAACAACAAGTCGTGAAAACCCATAAACATTTTACTTTTTATTTTATTTAGTTTCTCGTCTAGTAGTAACGAGTAGTTTTCTTTTTGCATTTTCTTTCACTCAAGACGAAATAAACTTTACTTTTGTTCATTTCTCTTAGATTTATTTTCTTTTTTAATGTTTTATTTACTAAACCGAAGTTTTTAATATAATTATGAACCTGAAATAATAAAAAGAAAAATTGTTTATGTATTGCATGATTTTCCAGCAGTTCTGTTTGAACAACTCAGTTTTAAAATTGCATAAATAAACTTTAAAGTTTTTCATAATTTCTTTTTATGTATAAGGTCTAAGAATATTTTGTTTTTTTATAAAATGAACTAAAATAATAAAATTTGTTAAGTAGTGAATTTTAGCAAACTTCGTTTCATATTGAATAAAAGCTTTTTATACTTAGTGAGTTTTAATTATTTGAAAAATTACAGTAACACTTAACAGGTTAACAACATTTTTTAATTGTTTTAGAAAACTGTGAAAAGGTCAATGAAACATAGAATAAGATAAGTGGGTTAAAATGATACAAAGATAACTTTTCATTAATTCTTCAAAATTTTCTTTCGTAAGGGAATTGATTAGAAATGTCCTAGAAATGAATAAATAATTTTTTTTATTTTCTAATGTAAACATTCGGAAGCAAATTTAACAGTTTCGTTGTGGAATGCAATTGAAAATCTTTTAGTTCAGGCACAACCAGGAAGTTATTCGCAAAATGAACAGTTAAAATACAAATTACTAAATTATTCCAATAAAATAGGATTCAACTTAAAACAAGTAAACTACACTTGAAATTCTACCAAGTCATCCACACTGTGACTTTCAAATATATCACATTTAAAAAATAACTTTAGGCTGGAGAGAAACAGATTATATACCATACAGTGCTGGCAATTGACTGGGTCTTATTATAAAAAAAAAAAGATGATTACTTTGAACATGAATAAATGCCTGAGACGAAATATCCTTGCGACTAAAAACATTAGGAATAATTCTAATTATAATTTTTGGAGCAGTAATAAGTGGATAAATTCTAACTACATATGAAACCCGTCAACAGATTAATCAATATGATCATTTGGAATCAACCAGTGCAAAATATATATTTATCAACCCAGCTCATGACTGGGTTGGGCACTTTATGTAGAACCTAAACTTTTCGAATAACTGTAACCAGATATTTATGAAGCACATCAAAAACTTGCTTCTACGTCATGTTGGTATTCACAACTAATTGAAGATACCTGAACGAATCAACAAAACCGTGTTAGGGTGAGCAACAGTCAAATCATAAAGTTTAAAGAAGATTCCTTTAGTTGTTGACTCAAAAACATTGTATGTGCGATGTACCAAACCATTAGCAGGTTTAGATTGGATTTCATGTTAAGGACATGTAGTATCATATTCTGGGTGATTATACAGAAAGACAAGGTTCGTAATATATTTTACTTTCCCTTGTTTTAAAACAGGAATTACCACAGCTGCTTTCAGTTTGGAAGGATAACCACCAGTAGCGATACTAAAATTTATTATGTATGACAGAACATCAAGAAGTTTTTTTTCAAAGGAAAGAGCAAGATATAACATTTAAAATTTCATACGGCGGAAAATCTAATAAAATACACGTTTTTAGAGCGGTGTTGTTGAAGATAAGCTCAGAGGCATATCCATCAGCAAAGTTAATGGACTGTTTCGAGTAGTAGTAGATTGGCTGAAGTTCTAAAATATTGATATTAGTATCTCCGAAGGTCAAAAGAATTTTAGATTTAATGCCTAAGATAACCTTATTAAATTTTTCAAGGACTGTAGACGCGATCAAAAAATGAAACCATAGAACAGGAAACAATGAAATTATAAACAAAATCTACCTGTAAAATATAAGCACTGCTTAAAATTTTTACGTAAGCTCTTTATATGAACCATAAAAATGTACGACTTTTGTTAATTTTTTTTATGCAGATAACTGGTTGTGCTACTGGTGACAATTAGAATTAGAAACGAGTGCATGGTTACAGCTGGGCTAAATTCGCATTCTGGTTGAAATTTCGAATCAAAAATTCTTTAATTAAAACTCCTTGAAGAAGCCTCTGTAGACATAACTTTTGTACATAATGAGGCAGGAATATTGATTTATAAAAGATGAATAATTCCTGGAATGTTCTGTTTTTAGGTAGAACTCGCAAATATATAACTTCCGTTATATTTAGCTCGTTTTTTAGTTAAAGAAGAACCCTACCCAATTTTTCCCTGTAAATTCCTTCCAACTTTTAAAATCAATATTTATTTTATCGACCTTTTTTTATATTTAATTATGTTTTATGCCTAAAAGGCATTCAGCACACTTGCGAACAACAAGCGCAAACAATGGCCGATAAGCGTTCGCACTTATTGTTCTGTAGTCTGTTGTATCATGCTTTTTATGTTATAGAATTACACTCAAAATTTAGCGTCCAATATATCTAAAAACTTTTTCTCAGCCAAAACATATAATCTGAAAAATCAACTGGCAAAGTTAATTGCTTTTTCTTGGAATAAATCGAATTTCTTACCACCCCATTTTTTTAATAAATAGCGACTGCTTACCGCAGTGAATGACACTTAAACGCAAAAACGCTACAACAACTTCAACCAGTAAAATTTTTTTATTTCTTAATTCTATATTTATTACTTGTTATTCAGCAATTTTTACAATTATAGACAATACAAAATCTAATTAAATATTGTGTTCGTGCGATATGAAACATAACAAAATATTTGCTATAAATACGCTATAGAATTTAACTGTTTGGGGAACAACAATTGATTATGTACCAGTAACAGGGTTTACACAAAAAGTCGCTTAAAATCGTAGGGTTTAAATATTTTACCATATAGCAGTAAATAATAAAAAAACACGAAATTTGTAGTTCTATGGAGTTAACCAACTGTGCAAATTCGCAAAACTCTGACCGCTTCCCTTATTCTTTATCTATATTTGCAGCATTTTGTCAAAGCTGTAGTGTACTTGGTTTGTCTTACTGATACTGCCAACGGATACACTACATTGACCAGACTTGAAAACTTTTCAATTTGAAAAAGGACATGATTGTGTTAAATTTATTGAGGATAAACTGTTCCTCATATGAAACGGGCAAAAAACATAAAAGCTTTAAACTCGATTAATTTTCGTATGGAAACCCACAATATATATTTCAAAATAGAAAAAAAGCACAAAAAAAAATGTTAAATGTCAAAACAAGAAAAACTATGAAAAACGATTTTTGCTATACATACTCGTACAATGTTTTGCTTCGTTTTTTGTTGTAACCATTCTGTAAATTCTATATTATCAAATTGACTGGAAAAATAACAATATTTTCTCCAAACTAAATTTGTAAAAATCATATTCCAACAAATGTATGTATTTGGATAAAGTCCTAAACAAATAAATAAATGAAACTATTAATCCTCTTCTGCTCTCCAATGTAACATTTTGTCTGAACTGAACCCAGAACACTTCGTAAATATAAATAATTGGAATGAAAAATTATAAATTATAAATTATGATTGAGATAATCTAAAATTAAAAATCAATTTAATCAACTATTTATAAATTTTAATAAACCCAGTGCCTGCGTTCCTCCCACTCACAAAAAATGTACTCTATACAATTATACTAATATACCATGATTGTGCTGTTTTTGTAAAATTTAAATTTTTTTTATTTTAAATTGAATTATTTTACCAGAATAATAAAAGTTATCCATTTTTATGAAAACAATAACAAAATTAAATTTTATTTTAATCGAAATTATTGATTTGTGAACACAACATGATTGGGGAAATTTGTTTTTATATTAATAAAGGTAATTCGTAATCATATTCTGTGGTGGTAAATTTTCAATTATGATTATAAAAATATTAACGTTGCGAGCTTTAGTTGTTTGCTTAATATTTAATCGATATCGATTGGTTTATGTATATAATAAAAACATGATCACATGAATTTCATTTTATTTTTTCCATTTAACCTAAATGCAACCTTATGACAAATTAAATTTATGAACCGAAATAAATTTCTTCATTAAAAATTAATTTCATTATTTTCCTTTAGATTTAAGGATTTCGCCTATTTTTCCGAAAACAAATCCTAATGCTATCTGTGTACATTCATTAATTTATTTTCAGAGGCCGGCGCGTATCTTTCTAATTTCATAAATTTCCCTCTACTGGTTGTACATATTTCGTCGCTACATCTTTGTTATTTATTACAGTATTTTTCACATTTCCCTCTGGTTTTTTCACCATTTTTAATTAACTCAATTTTTTTTTTCTATTTATCTATTAATTAATTTTATTACGATGGTATACAGTTAAAATATATCAAAATGTTATAAACGAGAGTACAGCAAAATGATGATTTTGGTGTGTACGAGTATCGCACAACAAATAAGAAAGACGAAAATTCACTAAACAAAAAAAAACGTAACGATAGAGTCGAAATACAAAAACACAAAAATGAATTAAAAAAGGCGGAATTTATACAACATTAAGGATAGAATATCCCTTTTCATCATTTAATTTAATTAATTTGAGTTAGATATGGGATAAGAAGAAATATAACATTTCATTTGGATTATCGTTTGATCTCGGTAAATTGGATTTGATGATAAATTTTAAATGATTTGGACAATTTTTTCCATTTCACGATGTTTCGAATGACGAAGATTTTATTTTTTTTTCGTTGTAGGTTTTCACAAAATTTATTGAACTTTTCAATTAATGGAAGTTGTTTTCACGTTTTTTATATCTCTCTGTATCACAAAATCTGATATAAATAATCAGTTTATACCTACATTTTATAATTTAATTTGCGATATTTTAAATGGTTGTTTAATTGCGCGCCAAGGAAGTCTAAAGAGTTTGGAAATGAGGAAAAATTGTTCTATTGAAAAATAAAATATTAATTAAATATTTCGGACAGTTCAAATTTAAAAATTTAGACATCATAATCTGTTTAATATTGAATGTTTTAAAAGACGCAACTGGAAATGGAAAGAATTACGTTTTTACATTGGTGAAAATAAACGTTAATTTTTGGGAGATGGGTAACCTAATCAAAAATACTTTCAAATTTGTTTGCTACCCTTATCGCAATAGAAGAGAGGTTAGTTACTGATGCAAAGTTCCAGAAACATTAAAAGGTGTTATTTTTAGAGATAAATTAAGGAGCCGAAGGGGAATCGACACTTCTCTTGATATTTAGCAGCTCGTTTTCTTTGTCTTGGTCATCATCTTTTAGGAAATTGACGATAATCAAATTTATAAAATCAAATATGAATTTTAAATAAATTTAAATAATTTAAAATTTGTAAATATTTTTTCTTTAATATTTTAATTTTTTTCTTTTCATTTCCGGATTCATGCTGACTTATCGCTTAACTTTTTTCACTGGTTTTATTATCAGTAACAAACTAATTAAAATAGTAAGAAAAGTCAGTTAACTAAAATTAGTTATTGATTCATTTCGTCATCGATCATACTCGTAGAGCAGTGGTTGGAGAGTTTCTTACCACACCACGATACTAGGGGTAGGGAGTCCACGAACGGTTTCGACGAACAAAAGTTGTTTTGTCGAACAACCATCATTATCGAAATTATCGAATTACCGAAGAGTACTTACCGGTAATTTCAGTAATGAAATTAATTTATTAATTTTTAACTTAATTTATTTTTCTTATGCATTTTTCAATATCAGATACCATTAATGTTGACACTATACTTAACGTTTTGTGCCATTTTTCTGCGTCATATTTCTCAGTCTGCGTACCTTATTACTTTCTTTTACTCTAGTAAAATAAAGTATAGTAATCATGAAAATTTTGAACCTTAAGATTTTCAGAGATTTATTTGTTTTGAGGTCCCCTGAGTCCGAAAAAGTGGGTTTCGAAATGGTGTCTGTCTGTCAGTCTGTCTGTGTCCTCTCTACAGCCCAGATGGTTTAACCAATCGAACTGAAACTTCAGATTTAAGCTTTTTTGATAAATTGGGAGGTCCCAGTGAATTTTACTCCAAATCGGCTAACCGGAAGTGGCCACTCCCTTGGTCCAGAAAATTTATTTTGCAAATATCTTAAAAAGTTTAAGGTTTCCAAAAATTAAAAACAAATAAAAATAAAAAATAAAAAATTTAAAAAAAAAATTTAAAAATTTAAAAATTAAAAAAAAAATTAAGAAAAAAATAAATTTTCTCAAAATTCTCTGTTCGTAAAAGAAAGTCGTGTGTTGGCCACACCTCAATTTTCTTATAAAGTAAACGTAAAACAAGCTAGAACTTAAAGGACAATATAGCAGGGGGCATTCACCAGGAGATTCCGAGCGAGTTATATCGAAAAGTTATTGAAAATTTAGAGAAACGTTTAGCATTAATGCCATCGAAACCGTGATAAGCAACCTTATTTAAAATGTGACGTAAAAGATTATTTTTATTTTGTAAAGGGTACAAACTCCCTACCCCTAATATCGTGGAGGACCCCCTTTAACCACAAAATATAACAATTTCGGAAAATCTAGACGATACATATTTAACAGCCTCCACAAAACTGGAGGTAAGTGTTTAAGGATAGGCAAATTTCGTATAAACTTACGTATAGAGACGGATGATGCCTGTTTTAAGTCACTTGTTGACGTAGATATTGGAAAGTTGTATTTTTTGGGGAAAAAAAGTGTTCCCTTCATATTTAGGCTAGATTGATGTGTTTTTTTTTAAACCATAAAAATTTACTTAATGATGTAACACACATGTTCTGACAGGCCACGGATTAGATTCAGTATCATAAATATTTTATCGGTTTATCCGAATTTCATATATTCACCATAGTGCATGTCGTTTCGACGTTAATCACATTGACTATTGGTATTGTAATTGTCCATATCAAATGACGTTTGTCGATAAAATGTAATTTTTCTGTCAATGAAATTTTATTCCGGTAACAAGACATATTTAATAAATAATGTAATTAAATACAGTTTGTCACTTTGACAGTTTGACAATTTTTCTTAAAATATACGTTACGATTGCTTAAGGCATATTTACACGAGTAACTTTGGATGATCGCGTGGATGATTGAAGTGAACAAAAAGTAGAATTGTTGCTTGCATTTTGAATCATTTTTGAATGATGATCGTCCAAAGTGATTCGTGTAAATGTGCCTTTAGGTAACCAAAATATGTCACTGTAACTCGGTTGATATTTTTATTAAAGTGGTAATACTTCTGAGTTATTTCAACGTACTTAGAAAATGCTAAATTAATAACGACACAATAAGGCAAAGGCGTATCGATTATTATTAATCAATAGGACAACCACAATCAGGGCGATTACTCTTACTAATACCAACAAAAATAGCGAACAACAGCAACCCGAACAGAAGAACGTAATTCTCTCAGGGAAAAGCTTCAAAAATGGCGTGTAGAAGGATTTACCCTGTAATCTATAGAATTTCATCAAAAGGATTTAATAAAAATAATTCGAGCAGTACAAGATATTACGTTGGCGATGGTATCTATGTAAAGCGAAATATTTGTTTGTGCTATTATTCATCATTCTACTGAATATAAGGCTTGTATTACAATTTGTATTGAATTTAATTTAACAGAAAATTTTAAGTTGTTGCTTATTACCGTGATTCTTCAGAAAGCAAGGGTTTCATCTGTCTAAGGGAATGTTGAATTTTTTCCGTTAGTTTCAATGACAAAAGATATTTATGATCATGATCGATAATAACCAAGTGTTGATGAGTGCAAGGTTGCTGTAAGGATTTACGTAAAGAATCAATCATCACTCAAATTTATTCCTATAAAAAATTTGTCCGAATAGTATCTCGAAGCTGGGGCCATCCAAATTTCGTGGAAATATTTTTTTTTTTGTTTCATATTTTTACCAAATCGGACTGAAGAATTTTGTCTTTCGCGGCGTCAAAAATTGCCCAAGTAGATCATTGATTCGATCATACCATTGCATTTTGCAGTATAGCTGGCCGTCCGTTCCCTCTCAAATCCAAGTAAGGTAAATAGTTCTGAAAACAAATATGACTTATATTGGTGAAACGGTCGACACTGGGACAGCAAAACGAGAAATCCAAGAAGAATACACAGCAAAGGCGACGGTGGCAGCAGTAATAATCGAGACAAGAACAACCTCAGACCAACATGTATAACATATTCCATTGATTTTGAGCCAAAATTTTGCATTGGCCTTCAAACAAATTATATTTTTAGTTAAATCTTTAACTAATGCTTTAGTGCCTTTAGTAAAAAACTAATTGTCAAAAATTTAGAGGAATAAATGGTTCAGGCAAAATTGTCGAAATATCGCAAAATAATATTGGGTGTACAAATAAATTTCTGATCTTTTTTACTGAAATAAAAGCCATTAGTTTGTGCAGAAAATGAAAGCTCCATCGTCGCCCATCGTTCAGGCAATAAACGGATTCCCCGAAGGAAGAAGTCTGGTGGTTTCGAGGCGATCCAGTCATCGACCCATTTTTTGACATTTTCATATGAAGTGAAGTGCTGCTGTGCCAGGGCTGATTGCATCGACCAAAACAAGTGGTAATCAGCAGGAGCAATGTCTGGTGAATACGGCGGGTGGGGTAGAATTTCCCAGTTCTGCCTGTCAAAGTAATTTTTGATAGGTATAGCAACATGTGGCCTAGCGTTGTCATGTTACAAAATAATCTTATTGTGCCTTTTGTCCCATTCCGGTCGTTTTGCAGCTAGAGCTTGCTTTAAAGCCTTCAGTTGTCGTCGATAAACTTGTCCCGTAATGGTTTCACGCTCTTTCAGCAGCTCATAATAGACGACACCCTTCATATCCCACCAAATACAAAGCATCACCTTCGAACCATGGATATTTGCTTTTGGCGTCGACGGCCCTGGTTCACCTGGCTTGACCCACGCTGGTTTGCGCTTTGGATTGTCATAATGCATCCATTTTACATCCCCAGTGATGATCCAATGCAAAAACCGCTTCCTTTGTTGTCGTTGAAGCAACAATTCGCACATGGTTTTCCGACGTTCCATGTCCCTTTCTTTCAATTTGTGTGGCACCCAATTTCCGAGCTTCTGAACCAATACATTGCATGTATAAGTTGCGAAATACATTGTTGGGTAATATTCAACTCTTCTGCCAATTGTTTTTCAGTCTGACAAGGGTCCACATCAAGCAATTCTTCCAATTCTGTATCTTCAAATTTTCCTGGTCTGCCTTCACGTTCTTTGTCTCTTACCTCAAAATCACCAACTTTAAATCGTTGAAACCACTCTTTGCATGTTGTTTTCGATGGAGCATGTTCACCGTAAACTTCCACAAGCAAATGATTTGTTTCCGCTGCAGTTTTCTTCAACAAAAAATAATGAAGTAAAACTTCCCGCAAATGTTGTTTTTTTGGCAAAAAATTCGATATTTTCAGTTACATGAAAATAATTGTTGTTTACGCTTTGAACAAATATCACTAGTAGTTATTCAAGCTTGACATCTAACCTCCAAAAGACATGTATTGCCCAATTGAATAATATGCAAGCAGTGATACTAACGACACCTACCTAAAAAGGTCGGAAATTTATTTGTACACCCAATAATTAATTGGAATTAAAAGAAACAGGAAGTTGTTTGAACTTTAAACCTGACGTTAATGACAATAAGAATTTTGTGCTAAACGATGAGTTTTCCAACCGATCCAACCGATGTGTTTTACCATACTGTAATAATTGGGTAAATGTTAGGGTTCATTGCTGATTTGTTGATGCTAGAAAGGGTGGGATCTCTGTCCCACTTTGTCAACTAAAGAAGTCCCGTAATTTTGAGGATATCTTTTCCGATTTTAGCCATCGACAATTAGTTTAAATTCTCGAAATTTTGGAAATCGCTGAAATTTTCATAAACATTAATTTTTTTTTTTTAATCAAAAATTAGTAATAAAATTTCGAATTCTATAAGTAAAATTTAAATTCAATAATAAACTGGTTCGTAAACTGAGGGAAAAATTAAACGTAAATTTTACTAATTTTATACTACCAAAGAACTTAAAACACGCCGACCACCTCAAAGGCCGACATTAATTCATTCAAATCACATCCGTTAATGCCAAGTCACTACATTTTTTATGCAGGTCCTTTTTCAATATTTAATTGACCATCTAACCACTTTTTATTTACCAAACAAATCTTCTCTTGTCAAGATCAATATCTTTTAGTATCAGTCCCCCATTTTTCTGTATCAACACACAGCCCAGATTTTTCGTATTCTATTTCCAATGACGTAACAACATAATTTCTATTTTGTTGTCATTCGTTACAAGTTTGAATCACTTTTTTTTAAACAAAATTAGTATGCTTCGTTTTTGTGGTAAACGATTCAAATTAAGAGAGCTAAGAGTTGGTAAATTTCACCATCATCAACCACAGAAAATAATTTTAAACCTCCAAACAGTATCGTGCCTTCATCGCTAAATCTAAAATAAAACAGCTATTCCCTTTAGGTACATATATTCTAACTATTAATAGAATGTTACACCATCCTTTTTTCTACCATCTCTCCCATGTTTATTTATTTCCCAAAGATACCATCATTTTTAAATATTCTATCAGCAGCTAAATAATTTCTTATTTTATTCATTTCTCGTCAAGCAAAACCCGTTTAAGTGATTCCAAGAAATTGAAAAGAAATTCGATTGAAATAAGCTGAAAAATATGCTTGACCATGAAAATGTTTTATGCAAATGTGTAAGCCTAGAAAGATGGTTAGGAGGTGAAATTTTATTTTTAGAAACCTTCAATATTTTTTGTTTTTATTTAAACAATTTTGTTTTCTTTGATCCAGTGGAATAAGTAAACAAAATAAATGAATATCGCAGATAGGCAATGTTATTAAAATTAAGTGTTTTTCTTAACGAAAAAGGCTGGTGGTGGAATATTAAAAAACCATAAATGTTTTTATTTTGCTCGCGTGGTACGGGTACACGTCTTACTCATATATATAACAAAACGGCTCAAGCATTTTTAAAATTCAATTATTAAAAACTAATTGATTTTATTCTGAAAAATTATGCAGTTTCGGATTAAAATATTTTTGATGAGTTTAGTATATAAAATAATTTCAACGTACTAAATCGATCCCTTTCGCAAATAAAACTTAAAGCTCTTAACATATAAAAGATTATACTTTCGGCTTATAAATCGCGCCTCAAGCTCTCAAACAAATAAAATAAATTCTCAAAGGAATAAGACGTTTTAGGCAAATTTCTGTTTTATTATTTTTGTTACGCAATCGGAATTCGATTACGATTACAAATGGCAAAAAAAAAAAAATAAAATTGGAACGAGAGCAGAAAATAAATTCTAAAGAAAATCAATCGGAAGGAAGGAAAAGGGATATTTTTTATTGATTTGACAAAATATTTTTATACAATCTCTTAAATAAGCAGAACCACCAAACGTTACGTCGAGACACACATCACATAATTTTTCATTTTCGAATTTAATTTTTTATTTTTTCATTTATCATTTTCCGCTTTTTCCGGTTTCCTAATACAAAAAAAAATGGGGTTGGTGTATTTTGATTATTAAATGTCGATTAAAAATTCTATTGAAGTGTATCACAAAACGACAACACAGTAGTACTCGTAATATAACATTAATAATAATAAACGAGAGGAGTTGAGATGAAAAACGAATTGAAAATTTTTTTCTAACAATTGTGACATTTTTCATTTAAATATTTTTGTTATTTTCTTGGTTCGTTGCGCGCTTGTAGATAGGGCAGATTTTGGTCCTTTATTATTTTAATAAACAGAAATCATATTTCAAAAGATTTCAATTTCATTTTTCATTTTTATTTTCATCCGTACGAAGGAATTGTTGTTGTATACGTGTGTGTGTGTATTTTCATTTTTAATGATTAATTTGAAATTACAATTAGGGAAAAACATTGCGCACAATGACATTTACGAAGACAGAATAAAGTATATACTCCAGTGCGCGAATTCTCTTGGGTTAGATTTTATAATTTTATTTCTTCAAGAGCAACCAAAATTGAATATGAAAGTGAGACTGTTTGAGGCGGAATGTGGGTGTATCTTTTAATTGTTGAGATAACAAACTGAAGAAAAAAAAAAGGTTAACCGTTTCATTTTTCATCATTTCAAAGGTTATTTATATGAATATGGAGCAGAGGTAATTAGTGGTATTTAGTTTTGATGAAATGCACATAATTAACAGGGTTGAACGAAATAATTAATATTAATGGTGATGGCATGAACAAAAGTCTGCTTATTATAAATTTATGAAAATATAATATACGTGAAGGTCACACCTTTATATAAAATCTAAAGAAATCCACTCTCATTTCGAGCATATTTTGTTTAATGGCCAATTCTCAGAACAAAAATTTTAACTTATACGAAAAAAAATTTCCAAAATTTTGAAAATTTAGACCATCAGAACGTCAAATTCACGATCCGTGATCAATTAATCTTTGATTTTTTGATTTACAAAATCACCATACCATAAACCAAAAACAGAACAAACTTTTAATTTAAATTTATACAAATGAGCCCTACTGTAATAAATGTACATAATGTTATTTTTATGTTAAATACATAAAAAGGGAATAACAATTTTAATTACAAACACAAAAACAAAAAACCTTAACTTGTAAAACACGAGCAGATGTAATTATTAAGCGGATATTTTTATCTTTTGCAAAGAGAAAGCAAAGGTCAAATTTTGAAAGATTGGGCTCGCTTCGTTATTCACCCAGGCAAGACGCCTTTAAATTTATCCACATATCTACAGTTATTCCTAGGCTCGAGATTCCATCTGTTGCTGAGTGGTTTTATTATTTTAGAAATAGTAACATTAATTTGCGGCAATTCAACAAATGTTCAGCAACAATTGACCTATGATGTTATCTGAACTTTGTAGCCAATACGTCTAATCATTTATCAAAAGATCTCGCTTTTCGCCCAATGTACTTCATTTCGCAGTTAGGATGCTATGTTGTATATCCCTGTGGGGTGTCCTTGAAGATAATATGCATCGCTCCTTTCTTAACACTTTTTGTGACCAAATCTAAATTCACTTGTTTCATTTCAAAACATTACCAATTTGTTCGTGATGGGATTAAATGGAATGTATAAACGTTTTTTATTCCGTTATACTTGTCTTGCTATTTTCTTTAAATTAATGTGGTTTCGTGTATTTTTCTTAGCTATAGCTTCTTTCTGCTCAAAATTTGATGTGAATGCTGTATAATCTGTGGGCCAAAGTCTGGGTGCCGTTGGAATATGGTTCAGCCGTGATAAAGCGAATTTGGTTGGTGTTTTTTTTATGAAACATGCTTAAAATATTACGATACAATTGCTAAAGCTTAAATATACAAAGTGATTAAAGTTGAGGATATTGGAACCTCAACTTCAAAATATAATAAATGATGAAAACTCAAAAATCGTCTTAATCCAAGAAATCAAATCAGATTGCTGCTAGAATATCAAACATTTTACAGCCTCCCTCAAAAATTGTTTGCCACATCAATTTGTGGCCGGCAGTGTTGCTACTTATATCGCTAATGATGTGCTATCGGAAGAAATCATTTTAAACACTAACCTAGACGAAAAAAAAAAAAATTTTCAATTGGTACTACCTATTTAGCCCCCTCTGAAAACATGAATATGCGGGATATTGAAGATTTAATATCTCAACTACCAACACCGTAAGCAATATTTGGAGAGTTCAACATCCATAATATTATACTCATACGAGGAAATGAAACAAATGTTCGTAAAGGGAAAATTATCGAACAGATTTTGGATAATAATTCCCGCACACTTCAGAATAAGATGTAGTGTTTGGATCAAAATAATAGTCCTGAGGTTACAAATTAATTGTAATTCATTAGTTTTATTGCTTTTTGGTAAACAACATTTTTGTTTTCTAATTCATGAACCTCATCTAAAACTCTTTATACAATCCCACTTGCATCGCACATACTGGATTTTATCAAAATCTTATTTGGTCAAATTCCACAATCTTATAAAAAAATTCATTTTAGCATCCATCCCACTTCCATCAGCGTTTCAGAAGCGGGTTTAAAAATAACTTCATCTATAAATCATTTTAAAATTCGATAGGAATTTTGGAAAAGTTTGAAAATCTTCTCATTACACTAAATAAAAAACTTCCATCCTAATTGGCCCGGTTCCAGAGCTTTATCAAAAAATCAATTTAGGATCCCATTTTAAGATCCCCCATAGTTCTTTTATACTAAGGACCCAATAAATCTCTTCGCCTGCCGCAGGCATGGTGTTCCATGCCAGCAGGAGTAATTTTGTCTATCCTCCCAGCGCCTTACCACGCCCTAAATTGGCTCTTAGTGACCTCGCAGAAGCGTTCTGGCCCAATAAATAGAGAGGCAGAACTCACGCTGCAAGGCCATTTGGAGCCTCATCCGCCCGATTCCAGTGTGCCCTGGCACTCACATAAATGTTGCCTTATTTATGCCTGTCAATTTCCATTTTAATCCGTTTTATCAACAAATCATTTTAGCGTTGAATTTGATTTGTGATTAGAATATCGTCGATAAATCTTCGAAAATCACAAACCTAATGAATAATCTTGAAAATCTTGAAACTCTCTAAAATTTCGAAATTCTGCAGTAATTTTGCAAGCCTCGAAAGTTTTCAATTAAATTTAACAGCGTCTGGTCTCGGTAACTTAATGCTGAAGTCAAAATATTTCGAATAAAACATGAAATCTAGAGTAATTCGATAAATCTCTGCCGTAGGAGCTAAGTAACTCAAACTTAAGCTAAGCACATTTCGATAATCTCAAATATCTAAAAGCCTCGAATAATGTCAGGATTTTTGAAACTCTCGAATTGCTTATAAATCTGTATTGTCAAGCAAATCTATGGCTCAACCATAGATATCTCACTAAATAATAATGAATAATCTCGAAAATCTTCAATAGTCGCGAAATAACCGAAAGGGAAAGTGTCGAATAATCTCTTGTACCCACAGCAAGCGACTCATATATAAAATAATAGTTGCTCTCCAATCGACTAACCGCAAGCACCCGCTAGCACCCCGCTTGTAGAAAGGTTTTGGTCTTCGCTCAATGAACTACTCGTAACTGCTCTTGTTATTTTTCACTAGCAGTTAGAAGCAGTTACGTACGCATAATTTCGCCGCTAGACGGCGATTGATCATTATGTTTGGTGATGATGACCATTATATCGTGTGTGAGCATTATTTAGCTTTTTATTTGGTGGTGATGATGATGAATGACGATGACGTGAGGATGAAGAAGTTACTAATAAAAAGTGAAATTATGAAGAGTTCACAATTTCAGCGACCTCTAATTTCCACTCATTTTATCAGGCTTTAGCGACTGAACTGCAACTGTTAGCCTTGATTACCTCCTATATATAGAGATCTAACACTTTGTCGAAGTGTTAGCGAATTATATGCAATAAATTTAACGCAAAAATGCGATTTCTATTTGAAATATGTATTAGTTTATTTCGGTAAACAATTCACTGGACTCTTCTAGATTAGACAGCCATAAAATTCTTCGACAGACATAAAATTCGATTGTGTGCAAACTCCTTCGATGGGCTGACCGTACCTATAACGTTCACCAGGGTCTCCTGGTCCCAGTCACCCGTGGTTAACATGAATTTTTAATATTAAAGAGAATAAGCTAATACTTATTAAATTTTTGATAAAAATTTGAATATTGTTTGAATATTGTCCATATCATTATAATATCGAAAACCCGCGATACATCACTAACATAAACATATTCGAAAAACTAAAATAAATTATTATTATCATAAACCACAACCGCAATCAAAAAACAAAAACATTGAAATATGCATAATCAAATTTAAAATTTTAAATTGAAAATTAAAAATCAAAAACAAATCTTTATGAAAATCTGTCGATATTTTTATATATGGAATATGGGTTTTGGGAAATATAAATATTTTTATCAAATTATGATGAAAATAAATATTATCGTTCAATTTACTTTATTTGATATTTTTATTTTAATTTATGTTTTGAGGAGGAAAAATAAACAAATGGAAATTCGTGGAACTCGTATATAGTATTAAAATCATAAAGCAGCAATATATTATGCATGCTCTTAGGATATTTTTTGTTACAAAAAATTAATCAACAAAAAAAATATTTAGAAGTTTAATTATAACGTTCTATCGAGCTACAATCTAAAAATACATTTACCGTTGGAAAAACTTTATTATTTTAAAAAAATCATCAACTTCAATTGAAAAATCTTTGTGACCTATATAAATACAATATTTTATGCTCCTATATGTATACGTTTATGTACAGAAAATAGAATAGGTAATAGTAAAATTTTAAAATATCATCTAAAACCTAGGTACTCGTGTTCATAATAAAGAAATTTTTGTAACAAAATGCTAAACAAATAAAAAAGGCTTTACATGCATACATACATTTAGTATTCATATAAAACCTATACAATAGACAATAAGACAAGAATATTCGGCACAAAAATTTCTTATGTATTTACTTTTGTAACACAGAGAATGAAAAGGAAATTGAAATAAATAAAATAAAATGTACTTACAACCCCCAACAGAAAAATAGAAGAGCACAAGAAACAAATAGGAAAAATTTTTGAAATTTATTCTGGTGTTGTAATCATATAATACAAAATTGAATACAGACGTACCTACATATAAGAAAATTAAACGAAAAAGAACGCTATTGTTCAGAATTCTCGATACATCGTTTTATATGTTTTCTTGGTATTAGCTTAGTTAAACAATAATGGGATTGTTGTGTAAGAAAATATATAGGAAAACAATGTAGTACGAAAGAGTTGAGATTGTTTGTATACTCTTATATATGTTTCATTTGAATAAGTTATGTGGGGAAATATTTTTAAATTTTGGAATATCTGCGGCGATCGCGATGAAAAAATAAAAAAGCTGTTAGCATATAAGAAAAAATATGTGTTGCCGACATTTATAAAAACAAACTTAACTTAGCTTTTAGCAACAAAGCCTAATTTATCAAATGTTATCACGCCTTTTTATATTTAAAAGTTATAATTTTGATCAAAATCGATTTTGTAAGCTTCAAAATTTGCAAATAAAATCAAAATGTTCATAAGGTGTACAACGCAGTGTAACTTAATAATACTAATGATAACTAACGAGATACAAAAATAATAGAGTTAACAAAATAAGCTTAGCAGTTATAGCGCAAATATAACAAGAAAACACAGCGGATCGATATCTATACATACGCTTACATTGTTCTTGTAGCTGTTATTTTATCCAATACCGAACAACAACCTCCTTTTTGTCCTTACCCCATTAGATTATTTACATATGTAGAGATGTTTAAAGTAAGAAGTCTCCCTTGAATACAATACAACTTATACTCGTATACAAATCTTAAACCAATTTTAAGGTTCTGGAGAGGCTAACAAAATACAAAACTAAGTACATATACAAAAACAATTGAAATTCAAATTAAATAAATCCGATAATGCCCGCTTAGTATAGTCACCTTGTGTGTTACGAACAATAGTACCAACATACAGAAACTGTATTAGCGATGTTATCATTTTACTATATTTATAGATTTTGGATTTAGCACAAAAGGGTAATTTTGTGCTTGGGAATAATAGGAGTAATTTTTACTGAATTGGAAAAATGTAAAAGAATTGATGTAGTTCTGTACAAATATATACCTTGTACAATTATTTATTTTATTTACGAATTTAAATTCATGGCTTTATTTGGTATTTTCTTTTTTTAAATTATATATTTATTTTTAATGTATTCTTTGAAATATTATAATATTTTGAATTGGTATATTTCTAATAATTATGTTTAATATGGAAAATATTATTTCGTTTAGTTGCTTCGGTTGAAGTCTAGAAATATATTTTAGAAATTTATAAATTAAGCGTAAGGTTACCTAGAAATTTTGGATATAAATTATTATTCAAATATTAAATATTAAGGGCGTTGGTAAACTTTTGTTGTTAGATAATAGGATTAAGAAATTTCATAAATTAAATTCAGTATATTATACTATGATTAAGCTGTAAATATTTCTGTAAGAAGGAGCTTTCCATGGGAAATATCCACAGGTATCACTCAGTAGATCTGCCATATACAGAATTATAAAAAAAAAAAAAAATAGAAGAACACGGAGCTGTTAAAAACCTACATTGAGATCGTAAATAAAAATCAAAAAGATTAAGAAATTGCTGAAAAGCCAAACTATTCGGCTTGTTGTTGCTCAAGATTTTATAAATTTAATCGATTCACAGAATGAGTCATTCGATTCATGATACAAAGAACATCTTTCTGGAAACTATTCAGTTCTGTTAAGCGGAGTATTGGAGTAGACTAATTTTGAGCAGGTTTTCGGAATTATCACCGAATTCTAATCCATAATGTGACTTTCTCCTAATGGGTGGGATTGGAATAATTTGGAAATACGATTCGTAAAAATTAGTGAGATTTCCCAGATTTGGTTATCAGAGTTATCAATACTGTACCAAAAAGGTAACAAAAGATTATCATTGTAAATGGTGGGAATTTGTTAATCTGCACCACATAAGTCTAGTTGCAATTTAAATGAAGCACCTTGTGTAAAAGGTTAGCAGTACATTCTAAATTTATTTAATTATCTTAAACATTAAGAAATATAATGTCTAATTTATAAACTTAAAATTCTACAAATAATGAATCTTGGAAAAAAATTAAACTAAAAATATAACTTCTTATAACTTCAAAAATAGAACATTGAAACTCTAAAATATTCAGATGTCAAATTTAAAAATCTGTTATCTCACAAATTTTGATATCTTAAATAAAACCATAATTTTACGAAATTTTCGAGGGATTGTTAAAAAAATCCTAGAAAATTTAACATTTAAGACCAAGATTTTGAAGTAAAAATAGCGAGCGTTTAGTAAAACGGAACCAAACTTTATTTTATAAACTTTACATACCTTTACATTATATTCTACTCTGCATAATAATATAGCAATTTCGCATTACAATACAGAGAAAATATTCAAATTCCCGCAATAGACATTAAAAATAAGTCAAAATTCTTATGAAAACCAGCATAAATCTTAACAAGGAAAAAAAATTCTTGGAAATTAAAAACAAAATAATTTCAGTATTACATGCTTCACTGTTTTATTGTATATTGCGTAGGTGTATTCTTCGTCTGGAAAATCATTTAGATTGATTTCAAATATATAATAATAAAAATAAATTCCACTGCTTTCCAAAAAACAGATGAATGATTTTCAGTTCATTTTCCAAAACAATTCTAGAAAACCTTTTTCTCATCTTCTCGTAAGAAGTAATTTTATCGATTAGAATTCTGAACAAAAACATAAACATGTCTAGACTTCTATGTATTCCATCTTACTTAGTCAAGATTTTTGAATAAGCGTGATAATGAACTCGAACTGTGTATAACATACATAAATATGTTCAATAAGGATTTATATCATTTCCCTCTCAAAGTAACGTAAACGAGAAAATCAATTTTCTTATTTTATGATAATTTTAACCCGACTCGAACATCAACATATATAACTTTGTTGTATATTTGAATGTCGGCGATGCGCGTCATTGGTAATAAATGTTTATACAAAAATATTTTGTTTTTCTGGAAAAGTGAAATTCTAAATATTCGCTGGACAAAAATGCTTAGCTTATGAGATGAATATGCCGTTTAATCGTAAATTACCGGTTGGAATTATTCATTACTTCATTATACCATGAATATATCGCAAACATAGATAAATAAAATGAATATTTTTTATTCGTACACCATATTTCACTAAAAATAATAAAACTTTGTTATGACTTTTACAACTAAACACAAAACCCAAAAAACCGAAAAGTTTTGTTATTATTTCAATAATACTACAAGATATAAATTTTTAGTTATAACGTAATATTCGTAATATATGGTACATTCACAAAAAAAAAGTTGGAAATACTTTTTTGTTCAACATTGAAAAGAGCTTTTTTTCAAAAACAAATACAATCAAAAGCTTTAGTTTTTATTCATATCTTTTCTAGCTTATTCTGTATGCGAGCAACAACCAACAACAAAAAATTTTTATTTACTTTGACTTGAAGAGGGGAATAATAAAAGCACAAAAAAACCAATGAATGAATGAAAGTCAATTATGTTGAAAGTTTAGGATATTATTATTATCGTTTTATTATTATTGCTGAGCTTTTTCTATGTACATATTTACGTGTTTTATTTTTTCTATATCGTCCTTAAGCTTGGGTGAGGAAATGTTTTCTCGGGGAAAATGGTATAATTGAATTCAATTGTTTCATGATGCGGATACTTTAAATAAAAAATGTGGTTTCGTGTTTTCTTTAGATCTTTAGTGCAGTTGGTGTTTTTATTATTTCAACTTTTTTTTAGTGAAGCAAGTAATGGATGAAAGTTTTTTATAACAAATATAAATATATATATATATAGAAATATGCTACGGAAAATTGTGGTTTTATGAGTTAACCACGCATTTAGTGAGTTGCAATCGTTATTTAATAAATTTGTAGAAGTAAAAAGGTTGTATGAGATTTTTATTTTGAACGAACTGGTTTTCTGTTGTTACGTGACTTACAGAAAAAAATATCAAATCACGTTTTTGGAAGTCATGTTTTAATTGTATGATTTTTATGTTTTAAATGTGTAGCACTAATTAAAAATTTAAAATTTATGGAATATGATTTTTGTTCTTGTTGTTTTTTAAGGTACAGAGTGTGAAATATTTAATGCACTTGGTCTTGTATTTGTTGCTATAAAAAAAAAAAATAGTTATCCGAAAATTACAAAATTGAGCTCGTTTTATAAATAAATAGAGATTATAAAATAATTTAAAAAATGGTACCATCCATTGTGTGATCAGCGATATCTCCCATTTTTAATTATTATTCCATGCGATATAACGTATTTGCATGAATTAAGAGATAATTTAAAATCAAACATTTCGATTAAACTATTTGTTTGTGACTTTCAGTCATAGATTTTCAGTTCAAACCCAAATAAATTTTCACTTATGGCTTAACCAAAAACTATGGACTAGCAAAAAAATGCATTACTTGAAAATTAAATTTGAATTTTCTTTAATCACCATGAGGTTTTGGTTTTCCATACTTTAAAATAAAAGCATATAAAATCTAACTGTCAATAGTTATCGTGTCGATGAAGTTAGGAGTCTATACAGAATACATTTTGCAGAACGGGAAATTACAATTAAAAGTCGACAGTAAAATGCATCTTGAAATTTAGGTTTTGCACGTTTCTCTAATATGTTTCATCAAACAACTAACATTTCTAAACAATTTCTAAACTGCACAAAACATTAAATGTCACCAGCAATAAAATCCTCAAATTTTTGAAAGCACACAAAAGACATTAAATACTATTGTTTAAAATGGTAACATACAATATTACATCCACCAAATAGCTGCAACAATATAACATAATATATAATGAAAAGAGTTTTCCATCAAAACCATTTATCTACTATTGTGGAAAAGTTTTCAAAAACCATAATTTACAGTTTTTACAATATATACTATGTTTTGTAATGGATTAGTATGTAAGTATGTAGCGGTGCAGGAGTATAATGGAAAATGAAACATAATAAGGAAAATGTTTTTTGTTTGTTTGTTTGTTTGTTTGTATTGTTTGTATTGTATGTGTATGTTTGTGGAGAAAGCCAGACAAAATGAATTTTCAATATTACATAGAAATGCTTTATACAAATAGATTTGTTATATCATTGTTGTATGGTATACAGAAACACAAAATAATTGAAAATTTTCATTTTTATTGTGTTTTTGTTCGTGCACATATAATTTTCTGTCTGGTGGGAAATGATAAAATAATAACAGATCATATAAATAGATTTTTATCGTCTAAAATTGTTTTTGTCGTTGTGTGTGTATAAAACGGTTAAAGATTTATGTTAGATCGAATAAAACATGTGATTGAAAAATTTCATATGTTACAAAAAAAAGTATTATCGACAAAATTATAATTATATTTATGTCGCACAAGTCGTTTTCTAGAAATTGGTAAAATATCTATATGGACATGCATATGTCTAAATGGAAAATCTCAAATTGTCGCATATCTTTATACAATTTGAATCAATTTCAAACTAGAATTTTTTCATCTTGAAGTTCAACATTAAAAACCAAAATACACTATTCTTAAATAGTTTTAATACATTTTTATTATGTTCATACTGGTGATAATAAAAATTCAGTCTTCCATAATTTTTGGTGAATGCATTAATGTATAAATCAACAGATTTCCGATTTTTTGGTCTAACCATTTCCTTAATTTTATTATGTATAAAGTACTGAGTTGGTGTGCCATATTAATATATAAAAATGTTCACGGTTGCTCTGCATAGTGTGTTAATTTAAAAAATTGTTTGTCCAATCAGATTATTCTCAATCAGGGTATATATACTAAATACAAGTATATACAAAATACAATGTATACACCATATAGTTAGCGCTACTCTACACTCTACAGTATGATATCACATCACTTAGCATCCGGAATCATTTCCATTGAAATAAAATTTAATTTTGTTCCATTTTATCAGATTATATTACTGTGCGATGATTATTCTCCAGGTTTTGCTTTAACATTTTAGAAAAATCCATAAAAAAAAAATATTTTCCATCCATTTTACGCTGTTTTCATTCTCGCTTCTGAATTTTAGTATTTCGTGTTTTGAATTAATTATTGTACTGTACTCTTACTAGAGAGTATACATGTTTATATGTTTGTAAGAGCAGCCAGCAACTAACTATTTACATAGCTGGCATTTTTTTTTTTTTTTTTTGGATAAATAAAACTAAGTAAAATGTTACGTGAATGAGTACGTACAAATGAAAAGTTGGAAAAGCAAGGAAATCATTTTACCGTTCTACTTTCTAATGTATTGAAATACATAATTGTGTTCGTTATTATTTTTTTTTTTTTTTTGAAGTTATAAAAAATTTAATAAACTAATAATTGTTTTCGAGAATTTTTGTTGTTTTGGTATTCAGTTAGTTTTTGTACCTATTTTCCATCGTTTAATTAACTGTAATGTGTGCTTTAGTACTTTAATTGTGGATAACAAAGTCTTTCGTATTATTTGAAGCCAAAAAAATTATCCAGCAAAAATAAATAAAATATTTAGTAATATTCTTTTAATGGTACGTATCACAGAAAATATGAAAAAATGCAATCTTTCTTTTTTGAGGTTGTTTGTTGTCGGTAAAAATAAAATTTCTATTTGAATTATTTTGTAAGTTCTTTTTAATATAATAAAACAATTTTTTTAGCTTCAGATTTTTCAAAATTTATTAATTGTTTAATGAAAAAACCACGCCGCTGCTACGGTCATTTTTACGTCCTTTAAACGTTTTGTTTTACTATATTTCTTTACTAAATTCTTTTTCACATTTACTTTCTGTGTTCTATTTTGATAGCACAATCGAACAATTGATATTAACGCAATATTTGGGACTGATTAGCCCTTTCAATTCTGCTCTTCATCGTAACTCGATCCCGGGAACTCTCTATTCGTATTTCATAGTTTTAATCAATTTGCTGTTTATAATTTATCCGTGCAACTGAGACATAGGCTTCTGGAGCGTTTCAATTTGTCTAATTTAGTCAATTTTCTAAATTATTTTTAAACGTCACTTCTATGAATTATTACTCGAGATCTATATAAATTATCGTTAGATTAGCGAAAATTATTATTTTGTTCAAGTAATTGCAGGTTTATAACATGGCCCCAATAGATTTTTACTTGATTCTTTCTATGAAAGGTGTCTCTACAGATTTGAACGGATTATGGTAGAACCAACTACCAAGAATTAAATACGCAAAAATCTAAATAATGTGCGAGCTGGGCTGATAACAAAACCATCTTAAAAAGTAATCTTTTATGGAATTTAGCGCCTTACTTATGTTATATCTAAATTACTTCCTTCTATAATTGAATTTTCAACTATTTTTAAACAGATTTGTGGAGTTTTTTGAAGAACAAAGTTTAAAATTCTTAAAACTTTAATCACATTTGGGAAATTAATAAAATATTTTACTGCACTGGTTAAAGCAACAGTATATATTAATGCTAAAATTTACGACACATCAGATGCAGAATTCTCTTCTGGTTAATGCCCTAATGAAAATTTCAAGTTAAATGATTTAAATTAACAAAATTAAATAAAATAAAATATTAATTTTCTAGACAGTGTCTTGATACCATTAAATTCGAGAGAAATATGTGTTTATTCATCCTTAATTACTGACAGATTAATTTCCTTTTTGATGGGAAAACATCTTTAGCGGCAGGAGTAGCTAAAAAAAATTATTTTCTTGTAAAAAATACAAGAAATACACGTAAATTCAAAACAAAATATACCAACACATATGCAATAAAAAACATCTTCCAGCAATTCGAATTCGTCGTTAGCCGATCGTGAAAAAATCCATAAAAATTTCTTTATATTTTATTAATTCTATATTGATTGTGAAAATATATATAAAGCAACGGTAAGTATTTTTATACTTCATAGAAAAAAGTTAAGGAAATTCAACAACTTATGAGAAATAAAAAAAAAATATTTGTGTCTTACCTCTTTTCCTGTTGGTGGACTCGGTTAAGGAAAGCTTGCGGAATATCTAACTATAAAACAATTAAGATTGGAACTCTATTACATTGGATCCAAATAAAACCATTTACTTTGACCGACAATTTGCGGGTGAACGTCTCCAAAAGAACTTATTGGCTATAGGAATTCAATTATTATTTTTTATTTTAGAGGCTGCTCCAAAATTAAAAGGATAATAATTATATTTTCTTACTTTTCAGTCTCCACAAATCGATTAATCTCTTAATCGATTAATTCTTCTGAGCATTCAGAAAAATGTTAAGGGAGTGAATATTTTCTTAAGTACAGGTGTTAAATTTAAAAATCAGATTTAAATACATCCTTAAGCTCCTCAATAATCTTTTTATAAAATGATACACACCAAATATGAATATAGCACAATCAAAACAATACAAATTTTATGGTCACTTAGAACAATAATATTATATTAAATCCAAATCTCTCCTCATAATACCATAATTTGAATTGACTAAAATAGCCTTTTGTCATCAAAAACTAAAATTTTATACAAAAACTAAACAAAATATCCCCCGATTATTATTATACTATATAAATTATGACAATACACAACATTCATGTACTGAACAATAAAAATAAAACGGAAAATTGAAAATTTAATTCAACAACACTCGGCACTGAATTCAACACACAAAAAAAAACTATTTTTATTGAAATTTCAGTACATACTCGTGTACTTGTTTCATATGTACAATATATACACAAAACTAAAAACACAGAACTGTATACACATGATTGGTATTATAAGTTTGTGTACGTCAGTATTATTTTTATGTATTATATGCAAATGATGGAAAATAATCGAGTTAAATTAGGTTTTTCCTTCTGAACAATAAAATAAATAAAAAGATAACAACAAAAACTTGTTATTTGGTCAATCTCAATTTGTTGTATGAGTAAATGTATTTGTTCGGTCCATTGTTATTATCAGTTTTATTATTATCACTATAGTAAAATCTTATTAAATAATCTTGTTGGAAATAAATTTATTTTGATTTTAATCGTTCACATACTTGTTGTTCGGTTTTCGTGGTGCTTTGAAATATTTGCCCTGATTTTGACTTCCGCGTGTTTTTTTTTTTGTTTAAAGTTTGGTTGATCTAAAGACTTGTTTTTCCCCCGGGTTACTGTCGTACATTTATATGACTGGTCAAGTTATATTTATAAGTAAAACTTAACAATAATTTGAGGTCAAATGTCTTATTCTTCGTGTATTTCTGTCGTCTAGAAAATTTGAGCGATATAAAACTAGGGCTATACAATGAATATTTTCATTGATTGGACTATTCATACTTTAGTTTAGAGAATGTTGGCAAAATTGTGTACATACAGATAATTGAATTTTTGTCATTGTTGTATATTTGAAACAGTCACGTTAGATGTGTTTTCGGTAAATTCTTATTTTAGAAAATTGATTTTTTGTCTTTTATGCTACTAAAGTAAATAGTTATTCAAATGTATTACTTTTTTACACTTGTTGATCTTAAGGTTATGCAATGTTGAAGATTGCAGACTTACTTGACAAAAGTTATTTGGAACTTAAAAGTAATAAGATAACCTAATATAACCATAAACTTGGTTGTATCATTATGAAATGATCAGTCAAAGTAATATACTGCAATAAAAATTTTGCAATTTATTCCATTATGATATTGCTTTAAAGAGGAAAGCTACCTGTTAATCTAACGGAATATATCTGAACTAACGTTATTTTATTACAATCAAATAATTTATCAATTTAAAACAAATGGATACACTCAGAGAAAAATACCGTGAAAACAATTATAATTCGTATTTAATTAATGGTTTTTTACTATTATTTTTAGTCAATGTGATTTACCACATTATTATAAATAATTTACACACTTTAAGTTTAATATTGCCCGAAAACTATTGTTTCAAATATAATATCGTATAAAAATTATAAATCATCCTATTAACAGATAATAGGATCTCACATTATTTAAATAAGAAACACCTTTTTCAACAGTAACCTGATTTTCCTATTATAGCTAACGGATTAATTAATGTAAACTATTAAAACTATATGGGCTAGCCTATAAATTCAATATGATAGAAGAAAATTAATTTCATATGGTAAATCTTATTAGTATATATAAAAATATAGAACCATTCATTGTATGATGTATACGTAATTAAAATAGTAATGTTAACCATATTGGAAAATAATATGATGCACTATCAAAATTATAGGTAAAATATAGATTCAGGATTAATACTTACGTCATGAAAATTATGGAATGCTAATATAATTCCTGTATATTAAATAAAACATAATATACATTTTTCGAAT
Source organism: Tipula vernalis (assembly GCA_958295665.1). Taxonomy (NCBI): domain Eukaryota; kingdom Metazoa; phylum Arthropoda; class Insecta; order Diptera; family Tipulidae; genus Tipula; species Tipula vernalis. The sequence goes on from OY282558.1 coordinate 25,523,574, forward strand.
TCATTGTTTAATAATTAGTTTATTAATAAAATAAATAATTACAAAGAAAAAGTTCATGAAATATAAAATAATATATTACAAGTATAACTTATTAAATTAAGTTATTATTCTTTGAGAAAATTGATCAAACTGGTTACATTTGGATTTTTAACGGTTTGAAAGAGTAAAAAAAATTATCTAACAACAATATACATTTCTCCCTTCAATAGGATATTTAAAATTCATGTCCTGGGGTACTATTCTTGAACCATTATGAAAATTTTCGTATTGCGAGTTAGTGTAAAAGAATTTAAAAAAATCCTAGTTTTTGTAATACTTTTACACTAATTCGCTATACGAAAATTTTCGTAATGGTTCAAGAATAGCACCCTTGATATAATTTAAACGTCGTATCTAAACATTTCAAAAACGATGAAAATTTATAAATAATCCCATCAAAAAATGTGTCGAAATGTTGTAAACAATGCTTCTCTGGATCAATTACTATAATGATAGGCTGAAAGGTCATACCTTTTTCATAATATTTTAGTTTTATAGCCTCGACCTTTGACTGAAATTGGCTAACACAAGGACAATGCAGCAGAGTTGCTTCTTGAGAATCTATATGATGCTCGGTTTCCACTTTATAATTTTGTTTTCCCTTGTTTTATGGGAAATTATTGCTGATTTTAAAACTGAATGTATAGCAGCAAAAATATCAAGCAATCACGAGAACCTGGCAATAGAAAATATTAATTGAGGTTATCATGATTGTAAAAATCATAAAACTGAAAACTTACTATCGTCAATCCCCTCTCCTTCCAACTGGCTAAGCAAAGGGATTGAAGGTCTGTCTTTTATGTTTATTTTTAGATATGGTATAATATTTTCCACGAATGTTGGCCACTTGTTCAATAATTTTGACTGATTTTCAAAGCATGATAATTGATAATCGAATTATTTTAATATGTATAGAGATATTTCGTAATTTTTTTTTTACCAAAGAATGCCCAAGGCTATTTTTGAAAAGATTAGTATCAAAACGTGATTCTACTGATATGCAAAATTTATGTTTAAATCTTAAAATTAAAAACACTTTTACAAACCGTGCATCTATAATATAGTATGTGCCGTAAAAAATTCAAAAGTAATATTGATATATCTTTACCAGCTCGTAATTACCTAGAAAATATAACTGAAGATAACGTGACCAAAAATTTTGAAAATAACACCAACCAAGTAGACTTCAATTTTGAATCGGAATCACACATTTTAAATAATTGCGAAAACGTGGTGGAATGTAACTCAACTAAAAACAAAGAGCAAAATAGTTGCACTGAAAATAGTGATTCAGGCAATCTTATTGAGACGGCTCAGTTGAATGAAAATATATTAGAGAATGTTAGTGAATTCATTCAAAACGACAAAACCAGGAAGCAAAATTTGATTTGCCGCAGTAGGAGATTACTAAAAGCCACAACCCTTTCAAAATCAGAAAACAAAATTAATTACCAAATACAAGTCCCAGTCAACATTTGGAATGAAATATTTTCTTTTAATGACAAACAATTAGACTCGGAGAAATACACCATTATCATTTCCGACATTTTAACTAAATCACTTGACAATTAGGGCGTATAGTGGGCATAGAAATAAACAAACCGCGTGTAGCACTTTCAAATTAGTAAATAATAATTTGATAGCAGGTAAATTTAATGTGTTTAGTTCAAGTGATACTATGGTCCATCCTTTTAAAAAATTTAAAAATATCTCAGCTACCAAAAGAAAACAAATGAGACAGGTTTTCGTTCCGACAGAACTCGTTAATGACGAAGATGCGGAGTTTGTAAAAAAAACAAACACTATATTAGCAGCAAAGCACACACTGATCTATGAAAAATTAGGTCCGAGGCATTAAAAGAAAACGACAACCATACCGATGACTTTTTGGATATTGCCATGGAAATAAGGAACACCGAGCCGAACACAGCGTACATCCAAAAATTGTATTATCATCCATTTTGCGTAATAACGTATAGCCACATGCAAAATGATGTGCTAAAAATGATTATAAATCAAAATAAAAATAGACGATTAAGCGCTTATTTGGGTGCAACTGGTAGTATTATCCGGGTACCTTATAATCCGTGCAAGACCATTTTATATTACGCTCTTATAATAGCGGTCAAAAGTAACGAGCATACTACTTCCCCATTCCCGAGATATTGTAGGTTCCAGTCATACTATTGATTCAATTGGTGGATGGCTTAAATCATTTAAAACCTTCGTAGAAAAATCTATTAGAAAGTGGCCTGTTTTTGATTCAGTTGTCATTGATTTTTCATTCGCTGAATTAAATTCTTTACTTTCCGCCTTTAATAATATGGACGTTGTAGACTACCTCAACACAATATACGCCTGGATAAATAATAAGCCTACATCAAATAAAATAGACGAAGTAATCAAAATTTACTTATGTTGCTCGCACTTGTCACTCTGGCAAATGATATTAACAATCACTTCTCAATAACTAACCAAACATTAATTAAAGAGGTATTTGCATCGATGTTTTTGGAGTCGGATTACGGTATCTTAAAACAGATTTGGAAAAGTTTGACCGTTTTACTCTCGACAAAACTGATTACCAGCACAGTACGGGCAGAAATGGAAAATGTATCTACTCTAGATAGGAATATAATTTTTAGTAAAAATGATAATAGTGAAAATCAATTTGAAATATCCGAAAAATGGTACACTTCCCATGTACGTTCAAAGCCCTTTCTATCAAAATTTCAAAGATGCAAGTGACGACATTATTAAAGAAAATAACAATTTACCAACACTTAGTAGGGAAAATAGTTTGTATCAACCAACGTTTCTAACTTTAGTATTAAAAAAATATATGACTATAGCACCATTGTGGACCGGCCTACTAAATAGTGGTGAAAGATTTAGCAATAGTCAAATAGAAAATTATTTCGCTGTTATTAAGCGAAGGATTAAAACCTCAAACAAAATGGGTAAAATTCCAATTAAAGCAGGTCGATTCTAGAGGGAAATTAATTTAAGAAATAAAACTATTAAGAAGCAAATATATTGCAATATACCCAAAGTTTCTTTAAAAAATAAATTAAGTTTAGGTATGTTGCAATCAGAACTAACTTTGAATGACCTACAAAATAGTGTTTCTATATGGAAGCGTAAAGGAAAAGACAAAGCAACACCTAAACATAAATCTAGCTTCAATTTGTCAAAGCTTTCGCAGTTGAATAGCTTATCAGTGAAAGATCGAGCCATAACCAGCATGGACATTTTAACGAAAGGTTCCAAAGCTCTAAATGAGGTTGGTTTGTATACGCCAAGTCGGAAACCCAAAAGAAGGATATCTCATAATAGCTTTTTGTCAAAATTAGACAAGTTACCTATACTTTTAAATGCAACACAAACTTGCGATTATTTTATAAATACTTGTGCTTTCGATGCATTAGCTCAAGGGTTGGTTCAGCAGTACAGCAGCTAAATTATCTCACTAATGATGCATGCCCGGTGATGATTGGCCAAAACAACTCGTTCGCAGCATTATGAATTACGATGTAGAGCTTGCATATAAAATAAGGAAACAAATATTGTTTGACGTTTTTGGAGAAAAGAAAGACAAGTTACTACCCAGTTTCAGCAGCCTTGCCCTACAATTAGAGTGCAGAAACTGCTCTACGATTTATTTTGAAGATAGGAACTATCTTTTAGTTGATATGTGCAAGCTGGTCGACAAAGGTTTTCCAAATATAATGCATTGTTTGGATGACAGTTACTACAGCTTAAATTGTAGTAGTTGCTCACACACAATGAGGAAAAAATCTGCCGTTTAGCATGACATCATTTGTATTTATACAGAAAACACATTTCCAGAGCAAAAGAACCCAAACTTAGCAGAAGTACCACCGGTTTTGCTCTTGGATGGCAAAAATTAAAAATTGGCATCAATTATTGGCTACGTTCCAGGCCACTACATAAGCTATATCAGCCGTCAAGGTACTTGGTATAAGTATGACGATTTGAACTCGTATATTGCAACCATTAGAAATCTAAAAATTCATCAAATTTCACCACATTTAATTATATACTTTTGGAAAAAATAAATAAAAAAACGAAAAATTTTAAAAGTGACCAGTTTATTTTTGAAATTTGATTCGGTAAATTTCATTTCATTGGAAAAAAAATATTCCTAACCCAAAATTAATCCCCGTGATTTCTTAATGAGGGTAGTTTTTTCTAATTGCATAAGTGTTAAGAAGTCGGAACCATACAACATTTCTTGGGGACATCTCTGAGATTGGCACAAGAAATTTCGAAATTGGCCGTGTTTCATTGTAGTATTATGTTTCGTAATACATTTATGTTGCGGTTCATTTCCACTATTAATCCCCGTGATTTCTTAATGAGGGTAGCTTTTTCTAATTGCATAAGAAGTGTAATAATAATAATAATTGTTGAGAAGTCGGATACAATACAACATTTCTTGGGGACATCTCTGAGATCGGCAGAAGAAATTTCGAAATTGGCCGTATTTCATTGAAAGTATTATGTTTCGTAAAACATTTACGTTGCGGTTCATTTTCACTATTAATCCCCGTGATTTCTTAATGAGGGTAGTTTTTTCTAATTACATAAGTGTTGAGAAGTCGAATACCATACATTATTTCTTGGGGACATCTCTGAAATCGGCACAAGAAATTTAGTAATTGAAATTTGATCGCGTATTTAGTGTTTATTTACATAAATGTACGTATTTTGTGTCCAAAGGAATCATCAAATATTTGAATTTTATATTTATTCTATTATAATGCTCTTAAACCTTAATCTATTTCTTTACAATTATTTTTCTGGATGAATACCGTTTGGTTAAGAGTTTTGAATATTTTTTTCTGGATGGAATGAAAAATTCCTCAAATTTTAGCTGAGACACACATTTTAGAAAAAAAGCCTTTTTGGGATGAAAATTTCGTGCTAACTTCTCATACGTTATTCCATTAATGGGAATAAAATATTAATATATTTGCTATTAAATTAATAAGACGATTATTGTTAACTTATAGGATATTTTTCTCTGAGTGTATTCTAACATTTTCGAAGTTTACTTCAGTTTGTAGCCTCTTAATAAAGAATGTTATTGATTGAAATTGTTTGCCTATCAAACGTATTTACGTACTAAATATTTTACAACATTTAAAATTTATAAAATAAATAATATTTCATTAAAAGTTACGTTTTATGCTCATACCTACAAACATAGGTACAAAAAATATAAATACATTTATTTTTAATCGAAAATCCAATTTTATTTCTTTATCGACAAAAAATGTCGAATATTTTTGATAAATTTGCCATAACAGCAATTTTTAATTTGGACGTTAATTAAACACTTTTGAAAATTCGGAATGTAAATTAAATCCATCACATCAATATTTGTTCCTATTTACCAACCTATGTGCGGCTGCTAAAATGAAAAAAAAAAATATTTAACGAAGCAAACCTGAACATGTGATAGTTAGTAAATCGCAATAAAATTTTAAAAATATTTTAAATTCCCGCACAAATACGTTATATTATGTATATTGAAAATGTATAATGGAAAATAACAAAACAGAAATGTTCATATACAAATTAATAATTGTATCTCTCATCCAAATTAAACATATACATTTTCGAATTTTTTTGTTAACAAATTTTAAAAATTAATAATTTTTGTAATTAAAATTTAACAATAGCATACAAAAAAAAACATTATAATTTTTATTTTATTTTTGCAATAATAGCAATATTGATAAACATAAATATGGTAATTTAAATTACAATATGCAATTACAATAAAGTTTGTGGCATAACAATAAAAATTATCGTTAAATTTCCAATTTCGCGAAAGTGATGTCCGTAAAAGCAAAATAAAAATATTTTTAAAGCAGAGCGACATTAAGTCACTTGAATGAACCCGTTGTTTAATTGCGTAAAATTAAAAATTTGCATAAGGTTAAAATATTTTATTTACCTGCGACTAATTTGTCTTAATTTTTTTTTGTATATGAGCTCATTTATATGTGTACAACTTAAATTCTAGCCATGTTTTTTATATTGAACCGGCATATTAAATTTTGAAGCCAAATTGTTTCTAATTTCACAAATTTTCATCACGTACGAGTAAACGCATTTTTATTTCAATCGAATATATTAAATTTACCAAAAAATAAAATCTTTTTGACCCACATCAAACTTTATTATACCACTTACCAGTGTACATATGTATATATGTATGTATATGTATATATCTAAATCCAAATGATATTTTTTTTGGGCGACAAAACAGCTTTCATCTACTAGTAATCCACATCAAACTTTGTGTATATCGATTCAATCAAAACTACATTTTTGAAATACATATATAAAAATAGCTATGTTGTATTCTTTAGAATTTTAGATATCTAATATTGTGTATAAGTTACACCTAGATAAGTAGAATAGATGTAGATGAAAACAAAAATGAATTTTCTTTTGTTTTCGTAATTTTATTTTGAGGTTAGATATAAATTTTCCGACCTTTATTCTCTAAACAGATTTTTTTTTTCCTTTCTTTTATCTCAATTTTCACTTAGAGAAAAAAAAACAAAGATACAAACCGAAGGAGAAAATTGAAAATAAAACTGCCATCAAAAATAATTTTCTCTTTGTTTCTATACAAAGGGGCTTGAGTATGTCCGTTTCCACAAATACTTTAAATAGAGATACAATTTATAATTATATGTTTATAGAAAGAATGACGGTTAATTCGGCGATACTTTATAATAATTTATGTCAACCATTTACGTTCTAGATCTAGACCTTTCCAGGACGGTGATATTAAAATTTTTATTGGGAAAAATTAGTCTCGTTTTTGACAAATTTGTAGCCTTAACACACTAAATGAAATTGAAATAAGGTACGGATATTAGCAGACCTACATCAAAAGGAGATCACCCCGAATTCTCAACAACAACAATCCCGAAAAACAGAAATTTAGATTTTTGTGGAATTTGATCAACTACAATTTGATTACAAAAAGATGCTACATAATTAGAGATCAGATTCTATACGGTTTTAAATTTCTATATATTTAATAATAGGCATCTTTTTACCGGAAGTTATTTCATTTACCATCTGCCAATATTATTTGAGTTATTAAAATACTCCAGCTTAGTTTCTTCGATTTCAATGCCAACTGACTTAGCTAATTTACTAGTATACGAATATGTCATTTTTATGGCGATTGGCTTTTTTACATATTTTATTTTTATATTTAATTTTCACTAGTAGTCGAAGATTCAATCCATCTTTTTAAGAATTTACTATCTTGCGGTAGTTTCATTGTTGTGGTATTCTGACCTCTGTGTTTAGAAACTATATTTCAAAATCGATTGTATATCGATCTAAAGGTTTTTTCTTTGGCCCATCTAAGCTGTATAATTAACGGTCCTTAAAATATCGATATTAAGATCTTCTAACACAAAAAAATGTTTAAAGTGATAACGGGATAATTCCGTTTTTAACTCATACAAGAATGTATCAATAGAAACACTTTGTAATCTATATATACAAATAAAACTCACAATTTAAACTATGACGAACAAGAACTGCTACACCACCTGCAGCATAATTGTTGTTACAACTTTTATAAATTTTATAACCATTCGTGTTAAACGTCTCCAATTCTTCATCAAAGATCCATGTCTCTGTTAAAAACATCAAATCAAGACGAATAAGAGCAATAAAACTGTGAAAATTTTCTGCGCTAATTTGAGGTTACTACTGTTTGTTAATTTGGCCGGAAGAGCTAAAATGGAATTAAAATCTAAATCAGATTGTAAATTTATAAGAGAAGAGCTTAGATTCTGATCAATAAAACTTAAACGATTAGTATTAAAATCACTCATTTTGTTGATAGTTATTTACAGACTTATTTAGATTAACGTTAGAAATTCTTCAAATGAACATCATCACTTCCATCGCAACTATTATATTTACATTTACACGTGTTATCAATACATATTTGAAGACTTTGGAGAGGCTCTCATTAGCATAGATGTTGGAAGACAAATAAAATGAGAATATTGAAGCGTTTAGCTTAGTTTTCCTGTTTACTTTTACTTTCAGTATTTTTTTCTGTAATCCGCTGATAAGGCTTACGATAAAATATGTGTATCTACATATATCCCTGTTAGTAACTGTTACACCATATCGATGACTTGCTCAGCAATATTTTCATCGCTTATGCATGGAACTACAGAAATTTCAATGCAATTGCTTAAAAGTTTCTGTTCCATAAAATCGATTTGAGTTAACAGTTATCCTACCTTTGTTTAATGATTTTTTTTTTAATTTACTATTAAATAGATGTGTTCCACAAAGGTCCATCAACGACTCAATTTTCTTTAGCCAGGATCCTTAGCTGATCTTTTCTCCAACATAATCCTCATGTTGGGCTCACTAATAAAATACACAAGCAACCATGAAAACGCATCAACGAAATGTTTGACATATTCTGTAATTATTCAGATTGTTTTGTTTTTAGACTTTGTGTAAATACTTCCGTTTAGACCAAACCCTTCAAAGTTTGTATGTCACATCAATAAGCGAGTGATAGTTCCACAAAATCCATCATAACTACATGGAACACAAAGGTACCTGTAATGGTTTGTCAAACGTGATCCAGGGATCATTCTGTTCATACTTTTGCTGCACGGAATATTAAGGAGCTTTGAAACTTTTGCTTTTTCCGCTTATCCTATAAAACCTCGGTTTAAGAGACTAATTGGGGGTTGGCCTGTTTCTGATTTCCAATTGTCACTTAGATCAGAATGTAGAAAGTTTAAATATTTCCTATAGAAGTTCTGGAATATGGTCAATTAAGGAGTAACTTGACCGCTTCGACCAGAGCATTCACGACGGAAATGGGATTTTAAAATAAATTTTAGATGAAGTTCTGCGATATGGTCTGATAGGAAGGAACCTGACAGTTTATTAACCCATTATGACGAAACCCGATTTGTCATTAAAATGAGGCTATAAAATGATGAAATCGATAAAGAAACAACCGAGCTTCATTCTAATTGGCCTTATTTCAGAACTTCACGTAAAAATCGTTTTATAAACCTATTTCATCATAATCCGTTAAGAAACGGCTAACTCTTTTTAGTTCGCCATCTTCTAGAACTTTGTCTAAAAATTATTTTACAATTCCATTTCCGTCGTGCATGCTGAATTTCATCATAATAGGTTAAAAAACGGTCAAGTTCCTTCCTAATTGGCCATATTCCACAACTTTATCTAAAAATCATCTTAGAATCCCATTTCCATCATATATTATGAATTTTATCATAATCGGTAAAGAATTCACCAAGTTCCTTCTTGGCCATTTTCCAGAATTTCATGTAAAAATCATTTTAGAATCCCATTTCCATCGTGCAAATCGAATTTAATTTAATTTTAAAAATGCTATTGATAGATAAACTTCTATAAGGGATATTTGAACTTTCTACATTCGGATCTAAGGAACTACTACTGTTTAAAATATATTTAAAATAGTCATATGGCATTAAGCTATATCTATTTGACCCACACGATGACGGCTGCAATGCAAAAGCTGCAGTTGAGAAGTCCCAGTCGTCCGAAAATAACTCATAACAAGTGGGCCAGCCCACATGTAGCTTGGACCCAAACATATTGAAACGGTATCAATTTATGTGTTGGTGATATGATGAGTGTTCAGTCTGCTTCTTAAGTAGAATAGATTTAGTCCACAAATTTTTTGTTTTTATTTATCAGATATCTACATTTCTAGAAGATAAAGAAGTTGAAGTTTTATTGGCCTCCACAGAGCACCGGCTTCACTCCAATGAAAAATATTTCAAGTCTAATGAAGGTCCGGCAAACTCTGCCGAAAATGCAGTTTTAAGCTTGTGGAAGCATCTCATTTCAAAATCTATTTAACAATTTTTTTTTTGTACCAAATCTTTCATTACAAAATCTCACATTACAAAATTTCGGATAAATTTTTTCGATGCGAAATGTTGAATTGCGACCTTATATTGTATATGTAATATACTTGTGTACCTACAATGGGTTCGATATGAAATTTCGATGATAGTAGGTAATATAAAATTTAAAATCTTGAATTCCAATATTTATTGGGCTGCCACCCCAGAACGTTTTAAGTTTTGAAAAAATCTCAGGATTTATATAAATTCCAAATATTTTCAACAAAAAATGTTTTTGCAGTATTCGCTTACTAAATAGAGAATCCTAAAATTGGTAAGTATTGGGCCGAGATCGGTAAATTAGTGGAAAACAAAGTCGATTTAGAAGAACCGTGAATTTTTTCTTCGAAACTAAAATCATTGAAATTAAAAATAAAATATTTTAATAATTAAAACTCTTTTTCCAGAATTTACGATTTTGTTTGTGTTTGTTTTTTCTCCCATCGAAATCTCGAATTTCAAAATAAAGGATTTCGAAATTTGAAGATCTCGAAATTAAAATTTCGAATTATCTCGAAACGCGAACAATTAATATAATTTTGTAAAATTATTTGCTGTACCACAAATAATTTTACATTTTTACTTTCTTTTACTCTAGTAAAATAAAGTATAGTAATCATGAAAATTTTGGACCTTGAGATTTTTAGAGATTTAATTGTTTTGAGGTCCCCTGAGTCCGAAAAAGTGGGTTTCGAAATGGTGTCTGTCTGTCTGTCTGTCTGTCTGTCAGTCTGTCAGTCTGTCAGTCTGTCAGTCTGTCAGTCTGTCAGTCTGTCAGTCTGTCAATCTGTCAGTCTGTCAGTCTGTCAGTCTGTCAGTCTGTCAGTCTGTCAGTCTGTCAGTCTGTCAGTCTGTCAGTGTGTCAGTCTGTCAGTCTGTCTGTGTCCTCTCTACAGCCCATACGGTTTAAACAATCGAACCAAAACTTCAGATTTAAGCTTTTTTGATAAATTGGAAGATCCCAGTGAATTTTACTCCAAATCGGCTAACCGGAAGTGGCCACTCCCTTGGTCCAGAAAATTTGTTTTGCAAATATCTTAAAAAGTATAAGGTTTACAAAAAACTACTTAATACAAATTGTTTCCAAAAATTAAAAACAAATAAAAATAAAAAATTAAAAAAAAAATTTAAAAATTTAAAAATAAAAAAAAAAATTAGGAAAAAAATAAAATTTCTAAAAATTCTCTGTTCGTAAAAGAAAGTCGTGTGTTGGCCACCCCTCAATTTTAACTAGGAAATTAAGGCACCTATTCCATGTGCTAGCCAAACCTTTGTCATCATTGTTGGCAATGGTCGATATTGGCCCTTGGTAGTTGAGTGCGATTTTCAAAAAATAATTTTGCAGAACTTTTACTAAACGAACGATACGTATGGATTAGGGTTTTCTAACTAGGTAATTAAGGGACCTATTCCATGTGCTAGCGGAACTTTTGTCATCATTGTTGGCAATGGCCGATATTGGCCCTTGGGAGTTGAGTGCGATTTCCAAAAAATAATTTTGCAGAACTTTTACTAAACGAACGATTCGTATGAATTAGGGTTTTCTAACTAGGTAATTGAGAACCTATTCTATGTGCTAGCCAAACCTTTGTCATCATTGTTGGCAATGGCCGATATTGGCCCTTGGGAGTTGAGTGCGATTTCCAAAAAATAATTTCGTAGAACTTTTATTAAACGAACGATCCGTATGGATTACGGTTTTCTAACTAGGTAATCGAGAACCTATTCTATGTGCTAGCCAAACCTTTGTCATCATTGTTGGCAATGGCCGATATTGGCCCTTGGGAGTTGAGTGCGATTGCCAAAAAATAATTTTGCAGAACTTTTATTAAACGAACGATTTGTATGGATTAGGGTTTTCTAACTAGGTATTTGAGGGACCTATTCTATGTGCTAGCCAAACCTTTGTCATCATTGTTGGCAATGGCCGATATTGGCCTTTGGGAGTTGAGTGCGATATCCAAAAAATAATTTTGCAGAACTTTTACTAAACGAACGATTCGTATCGATTAGGGTTTTTTACTTTCTTTTACTCTTGTAAAATAAAGTATAGTAATCATGAAAATTTTGAACCGTTAGATTTTTAGAAATTTATTTGTTTTTAGGTCCCCTGAGCCCGAAAAAGTGGGTTTCGAAATGGTGTCTGTCTGTCTGTCTGTCAGTCGGTCAGTCTGTTAGTCTGTCAGTCTGTCTGTGTCCTCTCTACAGCCCAGATGGTTTAATCAATCGAACTGAAACTTCAGATTTAAGCTTTTTTGATAAATTGGGAGGTCCCAGTGAATTTTACTCCAAATCGGCTAACCGGAAGTGGCCACTCCCTTGGTCCAGAAAATTTGTTTTGCAAATATCTTAAAAAGTATAAGGTTTACAAAAAACTACTTAATACAAAATATTTCCAAAAATGAAAACCAAATTAAAAAAAAAAAATTAGGAAAAAAATAAAATTTCTCAAAATTCTCTGTTCGTAAAAGAAAGTCGTGTGTTGGCCACACCTCAATTTTTTGTTTTTTTTGTTTTAATTATTCGAGATTCGATATCACAATTTTTAATGTTTGATAGTTAATTTGGCATATTGAATTCCTCGCTTGTTATCATTAAACATTAATATTTAAATGCAAATAATTTTATAATTTTTGATTTACGTGCGTTTATTTAAAAGGTTGGCTAAAATAAAGAAACTCAAAATCAAAATGCGACCCTACATATGTATATTAAAATTAAAATTTTAAACTTTGTATAAATTTCGATTTTTCTTTAAGAGTTCTTAATATTAATGTTCCTGAAAATCGCTTCGTCAACCGTCGCAGGACTTGGTGATCAAGTCAAAAATCCCATTTCCCTCAATGTCTCTGTGTGTACAGTTGGTACTAGTTTTCGCTTAAAACACTTTCAAAATTATAGAGGTGCAGATACAAACTTTATTGGTTTTAAGTTGCTTTTTTCTCCATTTATACGACAAATGTTTTTTAGCTTGGTGTAATAGCCGGTTATAATAGAAGAGATTACAGATTTAACAAGCAAACAATAACTTGGAAGCTTAACTAAATGTATGTGTTACAATTAGCATCTTCATTACCCGCTTGGTAATCTTTTACCCTGCATTCGCATGCATCAGAACAATTTACCTCATCAAAGGTAAAATAAATTGTACAATTTTCTTACCCATTTTCCATCTGGTAATTTTTACTGCCTAAATTTATAAACCCCAATAATTTACCTGAAAAGAAAAAATGAAAGGGAAATTAGTCAGAATTATATTAAAAAGGATTTTTACAAAAAGTCCCATCGTTCTGAAGGATCATTCTCTTCCCTTGTAAAGAATAATAATTAATGAACGACTTCCTTTGTGATCAGTTTTCTTTCGACCTTACATAAATCTTATGTCACGAACAAGTATAAATAAATTGATGAATGAAGGAAAGTTTTTCGGATTAAAATGTATCGGTAAAGAAAAGTTTACTTTTAGTATACGTTTGTATGATGTGAAAAACTAAGTTTAATCAAAACTTTGGTGTGAGGTGCAAATCAAAATGTCTAAAAAGAGCAAAAGTTTTTTTTTTTTTTGTATAGATTTATGTGTATAACAAACAGTATACCACTGCAATGAAATGGTATATTTATCTTAACAAGTTTACATATTTGTTATGTTTGCATTAGAGAGAACACATATAATCCAATTGATATACATTTTTCGTACAATATTTAAATAAAATCTTATCAAAAGGAAACTCGAACGGTGTACAAAAAACAACCATAAACAACAAATGATGTAACCAACAAACAATGATGACAACAACAGTGACAGTAAAACAATAAAAGTTTTTTTTTTCTTTTACTTCATCTAATGTCAAAGCAAAAAATGAAATGACAATTTTCTTGATGATGATTTTCAAAATGATGCTCAAAATAACAGAAATAATATTTTTTGTTTCTTTCTTATTTCAGCAACAAAACGGGAAGAGAATCTGCTGTTTTTTATATTTTAAAGATTTTTAACCGTAAAATAAGATTTTATTTTGTCTTTATTCTTCATTATAACAATTTCTTCTTTCACTTGGTGCTCTAAATTTTTCATTTTAACTTGTCATCATTATTTTGTAAGAAATAATCACAAAAATAAGGTTTATCTTATTATGTTCGTGTATTTGTGTCTATTGGCATGATGCAATAAAATTTAGTCCTGTCATGTATTTTTAAAAAATTTAATAAATCAAACTGACCACCAACGTTTTAAAAACACAATTTGTCCTAGTTACAGTAACTTTATATAAATTTTAGTCCGAGTGTCATCTCCCCTTAATATTTTAAAACTTGTGATGTATATAAAATGTTATTTATTTATTTATTCAGTAAACTTTGTCATCATATACCGAAATTTTAGAATGGTATTTAACAACTAACTATTAAGCCACATAGCAAAACTAAAATCCTAACCAACCCATTTTCATGATGTCAACATTTTTGGCAGCTTATAAAAAAAAAAATCCCAACATTTGAAACGAAAAAGTCAAAGAAAAGTAGGAAAATGAAAAACATAAATCAAAAAGATAAAAAATACTACGAAAGAAGAAAAAAAAATTATTTTGCAATTCATGAATTTGAAAATACTGGTAAATGGTAAACTGATACGTTTTATATATACATAGAGGTGAAATTGAAAATTTTCGAATTATTCCTCGTACTATTTTATACGTTACAGCGATTTTTTGTTGTATTTTAATTGTGGAGATTACGTATTTGCACGAACATGTATTGGACCATTAATAATGGATTATCAAATTTTCCATATTCCGTACCGATTTCCAAATGTAGGGAGAAACTCTTTTTTGAAATTAGCGAAATGAAATACACACTTTCAAAGTTCGGAAAACGTTGCCAGAAACCAATAAGAATCGTTCTTGAAATTTCCATTTTTAAAATTTAAACCAATATTTTCATAACCAATTTATTGATTATCATCCGGCTTCCTGTAATTTTTTTACTTATTTCTTATTTGGTTAAGGTCGTACACGGCAAGAATTAAATTTTAAGTTGATTTGGTGTGAAATTGCATCAATATTTTAATGGAAATGATTTTATCTTCCTGAAGGTATGTAGCACCAAATGATCAAATCTGCCGAATAAGATAACCCCCATTATGGTTCGCATGCAGTGCACAAGCATACTACAAGAAAATATTATACACCCAAAAACGAACGGCGACCTCCCGTTTGTGGCATTAACTAAAATGAGATAATCCGAGTGGCGTCTTAACCACGTAATAATACCAGAAAAAAATAATTGATGAGACACAGACCCAAAAAGGTTACTGGATGTATTTAATTAAACTGTTCAGCGATGCAGAGTACAGAATATACGACATTTACAGAACGAGTATTATGATCTCTCTGATCGCGATTAACAAAAGAAAGAATTTCAAGACATAGACAAGAAAGAGAGAGCTACCCACCACCATAAATTTCATATTTTGTATTACACAGAGTAACCAGGTCAAAAACGACTACACCTGGGCAAAGTCTGAAAAAGCTTCAAAACCCAGAACATTTCTACTTTGCAAAACCACAGGTATTAAGTCTCGAAATATGTTAAGTATTTGATTTAAAAAAAAAAATTGCTGTATATAATTAGTTAGGTGGCGACGATCATCCACTTGTCGGTCACAAAATAGACGTGTCTTGAAATCTCTTCTAGAAAAGTTTCAAAGCCGCTACCTTGATTCGTCATCGGATTTGGTGCATAATCGTTAAGTTCTAATTGGGGCAGGGATGAATTTTCTTAAATAAAACATGGCCAAAATTCAACAAATATTGGAGACACTACTAATGATACTTTGATCTATAAGCACAAACCATAAATCAAAAAATTAGGTTCACTAAAAAGAAATTTGTTTTCATACTTAACCAAAAGCAAGACCTTTACTACATTCTCAGCACCAAATGGAACATACACGATTGTCAGTGGATTTGATTGAAATCATGATATCTGTGAAGTTAAGCCTGTTCTAAAAATAGTTTCTAATCTAAAATGAAAGTATGTACTTCTGTTTCGAGATTACCAAAAAGTTATTGTCGACAGTTTTCTAGTAAGCGAAACAATAAATTATTTTGACGGTAAAATTGTGCACAATTTATTTATTAAAAATACTATTTATTTAAACTTAACATATTTGTTGTTTGGTCGTGGACTAATATCACCAATAAAAAGATTTTATATAATGAAACACAATATTTCGGTTTTGTCACTTTCTTTAACGTGATATTTATTTTATTTGTAAATGAAATTACGATCGTTTCGGATGTTACTCCTTTCACAAATTTCTAACAAACATTAACTAAAATTATGCTAAAAACTGCTTTTATACCCTATTTTTTGTGCCTACGTGCCTTTTGAATGTTCTTTCCCGCTTATTTTGTTTTTCTTCTTAAAGGGGTGATACCGCCCTTCTTTTTAGTATATACCATCTGTGGCCCTATTCTGGTAATTCCCGGGGAATAGAAAGTTTAAATTTTGTTGCAGTATTATTCCGTTTTCCCCAAAGTGTATTCTGGTGTTCGGGAAAGATTTTTTATTGGGAAAAATTATTCCCCATTACAGCAGTTTTGACGTTTGTTTTTCCACACCGATTTTATGAAAGAATTGACAATTAAATTTATTTCCCCTGTATATTTATTCCCCAATTGACAGAATCCACTTTAAGAAAATGGGGAATAAAAGTTGGAAATTTGTATCTGGGAATAACTGCTGTAAAAAAAATTATTCCCCGTTCCCCGGGAATTACCAGAATAGGGCCACTGGTGTGTGTTTTATGATAAAAACAGAGAAGAATTTGTTGACCATCTGGTGTGTGTGTGTGTAGGTGTGTATGTGCAAAATGATATTAATTACGGATTTACATTGAGGTCGTAAATTTTGTTGCGGCCAATTTTCACGTTTAGTAAAAATGGATTATATCGTTCCTTGTATATTTCCAGTTCTTCTAATCTGTTCATTAGTAACCCTTTTCGCATTCTGTGTAATACCTGTGAGTTTGTGTTGATGTCAGTGTAATTATGTTTTTCTGTAGTCAAGTGTTGTGCATATTTCGAGTCGATTTTTGGTTTTCCGATTTCTTTTATATGTTCTGTAAACCTAACTTGAAAACTTCTACCAGTTTGTCCGATGTAGAATTTGGGGCAGTCATTACATGTATTGTGTATTTATGTTACGTTGTTTGAGTCGATTCCCTTATTTGTTGTTTGTTTTAAATGCCATTGTGTATCCGTGTTTTTTAAAAACCTTCGTTATGTTCTTGTTGATGTTATTATTGTACTCTATGGTGATGTATTTCTCTGTTTGTTCATTTTGCTTGCTTAACGTGGTCATCATATTCTGTTGTTTCTTCCAAATGTACCTATTGTTCATTCTGTCAATTAAGTCCGTGTTATAACCGTTTTTTATTGCTACGTGTTTAATGATTTTTAGTTCTTCCATATAGTCCTGAAAAACAAAATAAGGGGGAAAGAACATTCAAAAAGCACGTAGGCACAAAAAATAGGGTATAAAAGCAGTTTTTAAGCATAATTTTAGTTATTGTTTGTTAGAAATGTGATAAAGGAGTAACATCCGAAACGATCGTAATTTCATTTACAAATAAAATAAATATCACGTTAAAGAAAGTGACAAAACCGAAATATTGTGTTTTATTATATAAAAACAATTTATTTATTAAAAATATTTTATTGTTTTCAGAAATTTTGTTAACTTAAATATGTAGTTAGATATTAACTTTGCTGAGGTTATCGCTTTAGTTGATTCTGTGAGTAACATCGCAATTACTACAAAAAAATTTTAGAGTCAAGGGTGCAGGCGGAGCTTGGACCCGCATAATTCTGGAATTAAAAAACAATTTCTTCATGTCAAACAATTTTGTTTAAAACAAAAGCATGAATATACGAAGGAGGTAGAACTGGAAGAGAACCTTGGGTAGAAACTGGAAGAGAACTGTGTCAAATTGAATTAAAGTTGGTCAACTTCCCGATGCTGAGGTTTGTTTTTATATTATTATTAAACAAGCAAAAAATGCCAAATTTTAAGACTGTCAATGAACATTCCTAATTTTTATCCTCAAATGGAAACTAACCATTTTATAGAGTGATTAAGAGGCGTTGAAATTTAGCCGATATTTCACCAAGAAACAAATGTTAAGCACACGGTATTTTTCGAAAAATTTGACTGACTGAGGAACTACAAAATCTATTTCAAGTGTTTATTTAGAACATCGCATCTCATAGCATTTTGATTTATTTATTACATTTTCACCAAAACCAACAAGAATATCTCACTATATTTTGCAACAACAAAAATATGTACACGTTCTTTCTAGCTAAAAAAAATGTATCCATCCACCTTTTTACAAAGATAAATGAGTTTTGTTACGTACAAATTTGAAAATTCATGCTTACAAACATACGTATGGATTGGATATGTTCGTTTGTATAAGTAAAATGGTAAAATATTTAGGTTTCATTAATAGAAAAATTATTTCATAGCTGAAAGCAAAAACATGACATAAATCAACCATAAACAGACCCATCTCGATATTCATTAATTATATATCATGTAAAATCGTATTAATACGGAATTTACGTCAAATAACTATACATAAACATAAAGTATATTTTCTGAGCCTACATCGAGCCTAAAAAAAACATTTCTCAAACCAAAACAGCGCATAACAAATTATTCCAGCATCTCAAACTCTTTGAACTCATCGCTTTTACACTTATTCACACACATACATAACGATTTAATAGTATTAGGAACATTAAAACTCCTTATCACCCAAAAATTTAATTTTGAAGTTTAAAATAAATACAAAAAATAACAAAAGTTATTTATTTCCAAAGAAAAAAAGGTTTTCAATTTTTTATTTTTTGTGTTTTGTGTGCTTTCGAATAAGTTAAGAACACGAAGCAAAAAAAAAAAAAAAAAAAAAACTTTCGAATAAATTTACTAATGTTTTCCCTGTGCTTTTACGTTACGTTGTTATTGTTGTTGTTACTTTTCTTGCCGGTTTTCCTTTAAAACAAAATAAACGGCGAAAAACAATAATTATTTTAAAATTAAACGTTGATATAAAGTTTTGAGAAACAACAACTAAACAAAACAACAACAACAACAATATTTTCTCTTATTAAAAGCTTTGTTATCAACATTTTAAGATCATTGATGAATGAGGCAATGATGAAAAGTTAAATAAATTATTGAGGTTAACCAGCTTGAGGTAAAAATAATTAAAGCATTACAAAAAAAAAAAAAAAAAATGATTATAAAATAATTTAATTTGTGGTTGAACACGAGGAGGAATTGAGAAAATCTGTTTCTCTTTTGTCTCGCAACGAAATACGCCAGATATTATGTTTGGGGTGGAAGGAAATATTGCGAAGGAACAATCTGTTCGTTGTAAACATATATTTATTTTTCCTATTAATCATTATTATTATCATATATACTATTAATTTTTTATGTAGCGGAAAACTGTTGGTTTTTACAACTTTTTGTCGTAGACATGTTACATGTTTACCGAGATAAAATCGTTTCCAAATAATTGAACAAAACACATCAAGCTATTATTTTAGTAATTCTATCATTATAAGAGATGAAGTTTGAAAATGAATGTCTTTCGACAATACAGGAAATTTATAAAATACACTCCTCTTCGTAGAAATATTCGGTAGTTCCGGAAAAACTGTGAAAATAATGGTAGACACTTCTATGTGTTGTTCTAAAATTGTTTCTTTATAAATGTGTATAATTATATGGTTTCAGTTTTGGAATTTTGTCGTCACAATAGTTACAAAACATTTTAATTTTTATTACTTTCTGAGTTGGGGTACAATACCTAATTATTTAGATCTCACAATCCTTTAATACCACTACCAATATATTAAAATGAATTGGACTACAACATTGATCCTAAAGTAATAAAAGAGAATGTTTGTTGAAAATCTTGTGTATACAAAACACGATTCTGCTGTTTTGTCAGTGTTATATGTGTTAATTAAAAAGTATTTGCTAATTTAAAATTTAAAAATCCTAAGCCATTCAAAACCAGGTATCAAACAGTAAAAACATAACATTCATAAGTATATACTAACATAGGTTAAAGCCTACAAAGTTCACTTGGCCAGATTTCGGATTTTCACTCAATCTGGGAAGATTTAATCTATCAATTGTTTCTTTTGTGGGTTGCCCAAATGGCTCGATATGAATTTTGTGAAAAATGGCTCCTTAATAGATGAATGCTTAAAGAATATTTTCGTACTTTGTTAAATCCACAGTAATCGGATGAAGATGAGAAGTTAAATTTTTTATTAAAATCAGCTCTCATTTACAAAAGGAAGGAATTTTCGAACGATAAAATATCCAATCACGGAGTTCCTTCGGCACAGAAGATAGTTGGAAGCAAGTTCAGAAAAGGATTAGAAACTCTAAGAGACAAAATTACTTTTTGAAGAAATTAGATTTTATTGAGCCTGTTGGGATCTTGGGTTGGCTCGTGTCGTTCCTCCCATATTTGATAGGAGAAATTATTTTGGGTTTAAGAAATCATTCATAGCTGAATGTCGCGATCTTAATGCGGTTTGAAATATTCAATTTCTTATTGTACAGAGTTATTTGGTTTTTTCGATGGTTGTGTGCGATGGTTAAAACGATTTGATTTCTCGAATGAAAATCGGTTTTCCTATTTGTCAATAACCATTTTTTAGAAAAACTTAATGAACAATTGAATATATAAATCATTTGAAAAGCTTACCATCAAAATTTAATTTTCTTTAAAAAATTCTTTGTCAAAAAACTTACTACTTTTAAGCATTGGAAGTTCAATGAGTTAATAGTATGTCCTTATTTCAGTATTTAAATTTTCGTAATTATAGTCTGCACCCTACTACCTAGATCAGCATTTGATTCAAAATGCTTAATTATAACACCAAGTTTTTTTTTATTCTTATATGTGATCAATGCTACTGAGAATATTTACCGTCCTATCCTCTTATCAACACCACACTTAAAACCATACATTGAACAAATCTTATAAAACCATATTGTTTTGACTAACAACTCATATGTATGTTTTATTCGTATCTTTGGGTATGTGGTAAATTCAACAAAAATATCTGAGATAACCAAATGATATCGTTTTGTCCGATCTAACTCAAACTCAAATTACCATACTGACAGTGTCTCGTATACAAGTTTACTGAACATGATTATTGTGGTGACCATTATATCTTTCTTCTTCCTTTTCCAAATTTTCAATTTTTTATTCATATCCATATGTACGTATGTGTGAATACAGCCGAAAATTGGAATTCATATACAATTTTAATAGTTTCCTATTGTCTTTATATTATCTGAACTAGTTGGGACGATGTAAATAGTTAAACTGGATATATGTACGTAAGTAAGTAGGGGGGGAAACCTCAATAACCAGAAAAATATAAAAAAAAAGAATTTTCATTTTTTTGATTAGGGTCACCTAATTTTTTAGTATGCCAGCACATACGAGAATATATGTATGTAATATGTATTTATCCTTTTTTCCTTCCGTATATTTTGGTTCCTTTTTTTTTTAGTTGTACTATTTTGTTGTAGCACCAACAATTGCCTACAATTCACATATGTATGTACAGATATTTTTGATTATTTGGGAACATATTATAGATAAGAGATTATTCTGGTTTTGGCTTTACTGTAAACATGTAGTAGCTATGGAAAATTTTTATTTTCACTCTTATCTAACAAATAAATTTGTTATAGTTTGTTCTTGCCTTTGGTTTGTGTATACATTTAAGTATGTATATAACATATACAACAGTAGTAAACTAAACTTTATGTCTTGATTATTATTTGCATGCCAAATATTTGACCATTCGTGTTGTGAATTTATCGATTTATATTGAATCGTTTGCGTGCTTCTATTTTCGTCGATACGATACGGGTATAACTTAGTTACATTGCTATTGATATGTGTATACAAATTTAATGAAACATGCACACACACACATACACAGCACGAATAAAATGTTAATTTTCAAATGATTTTTCTATCACCATAAATCATCAAGATTTCATTTTCCTATATATGTACATACATTTCCATGTTTCTCATTATTATTAAGAAAATTAATCACGTTCCACGTCTTTTGTTAGTTTCGTCTTCTCTACACGCAAATAATTTTATAAAATTTATTATCAATGAGATAAGATAATGAAAATGTAACGTGTTTATAAGAATACCAAGAAGAAATCGAACCAAAATCATTTCATTTCATTTTTTTTTTTTTTGTATTTTAAATATTTAAACTTCATATTATTTTGGAAACATTTTCTTCAGAATTGCTGATGTTCTTCGCCGTCTATATAGTTAAAAAACTGACATAAAAATACATTAAGAAGTAATTTAAAAATACTGGAAAAAATTCGTTTTTTTCTTTTCTTATCACTGTGCTCTTGTGTTATTCAAATATTTTTTTTTGGTTTTTTAAAACTGTCAAACTAACATTAATTTTGTGATTTTGCTCATCTTAAGCGACGTTCTTGCAAGAAAAACGATTTATCCTGAAATAATGATTGAAATGTAATTTCATGGAATAAAATTGATTTGATATGTAGATGAAACACTACTTTTACGTCATAATGATTTTGTGATTATACATATTTATACAATTACATACATAACTTTACATATAATTGATAGAGTTATTTCTAGCTGTATATTACTAGTAAAGGGCTACAAAAAAAATATGTTCACACCGTCAAAACCAAAATCTGATAAAACGTTCAATCTGTATCCACATATCACAAGTTTGGAGATTTTCTTCTGACTTAATTAGGAAGAATCTTTGAAAGGGTATAGATCGGTAGTGGTTCTTTTAGGTGAAAATAATAGGACATAAGAAAGGTTACCAGGAATTGTTTCAACAATCCTTTTGTCTTGTGCCACCGATAAATTTAGGAATAACGGGAAATGGTTTAGTTCAATACTAAAATGTTAGGACTTTATGATAGAGGTATGATAAGCCGCAGCGCACTTTAAGGTGACGTAAAATATTCTCATTAAAGTTTTAAGCGTTGATTTCTGTCAAAAACGTTATTTACGATTCACCCTAGAAAAAGTAAATGGCTTCGATTCAAGTTTTTGACATTTCTTTGATTTTTGTTAAATCTTAATTATTTTGCTGTAATGGAGTAAAATATTAGCCTAGCCATTTAGAAAAAATACAAAGATTAAAGTTATTAGTGCTGGAATGTTGACTCAGATTTAATAGAAGATATTTAATAAAATGTCTATCAGATGACACTTTATACTGTCAAAGTTAAAGAACTTTTTTTTTTGTTATGTCCGAGTCGCGTCGATTATAATTGAATTAATATAAAATCTTACTTTTAACTTTATATTTTTTGTTAGGCATGTCAGTCGCGTAGTGCTTATCTCCGAGGTTACTGTTGGGAAAAATGATGATCTATAACTTTGCCATGAAATGTTCGATAATTCGGAGGCATTCAGAAGGGAACAAGTTTTTTTAGTCAAATTACTGCCTAAACAGAGAATTTAGTTTGGCAACTAAGGAAAATTTAATGGAAATTTGGACTAAAACTAACCTCCAAATGAACTTTTAGAAGAACTATTTCGCGTCAAGTATTTATTTGCAATAGTTACCTTTTCTTTACTAAAATTAGAAGAATCTCATTTATTGAAGAAAAAAATTCGTTTTGTAACGGTACTCCTGTAAGGGAGCCCAATTGTGATATTGAGTATAGGAAACCCTTGCACAGGGATTTTATTTAAAAAAAAAAACAAAACAAAAAAAGATTCTTCAAATTTTTTACGCTGCTTCCGAAACAGACACTTATTTGTGGAACCTAAGTTGTAGCCTAGAGATAGCTGACTTTTCGCTTATATCATTTTCCCAAGGTTAATTTATAACTTTTTTCCTTTATCTTAAAGCTCAGTCAGTTCGAACAAGTGAAATAAGCGAACATTTAACGCCATTTCCACAAAGCAAATTTTTTGAGGATTAGAGGACATTTTGGTGAAACTTAACAAAATAGTAACGAAGGACGTTTTTAGCAAAAGGTAGGAGGTATCAAACTTACGTCAAGACCATTATACGAATAATAAAAAAAACTGTGGTTCAATAAAAGTTAATAAAAATATTAAGAATATTTAATTCCGTTAATTTTCTCGGCTTTTCGGTCATAAAAATATTTATTAATATAAATAAAACGACATATTAATTTTTATGTAGCTTTATTACGTTCATGTCATCAGACGTTTCGATAAGATTATTTTATCATTGTCAATGATCCATCTAAAATAAATTATATAAAAAACGTTATAATAGGTATGCACGCACTAATATGAAAATACGTAAACAAAACTATGAAAAAAGTAAATAAACGAAAACTTATAACTTACAAATCACTGCAAAAAAAAAAATTATACAATGAAAATTGCAGCAATAAACAAACTACTACATTAAAAAATTAAAAAAATTTAGGAAATTAAACAAAATTAACAAAATGGTGTTCACTTCAGCAGCAGCAGTAATGTTTTGATTTAAAGAAAAAATCAAATGATTCTTCTCCGTTTTGGTGGATGTATTAAATAATGTGTTGCGGTGTTTGTGTTATGTGTTGAGAAATATGCCGACTGTTCTGTTTGTATAATTGTCCGTTGTCTTTTGATGTTTTTTGATGTAGAACAGAAGTCGTCAATAAGTGAGCAGTATATAGGAGCTAAACCATCAGTGTCCCGTTTTATATTGTATGTATTTTGTGTATAAATGTGAAGAGCCTCGATGGTCAGTCTCTTTGAATAATTGGGTTGGTGGGCCAAAATTGAGGCAGATTCAAAATTAGGACGATGACCCAACGAGTGAAAATGCTCCATCAAAGCAGTTTTATGTACCGATGGATCGTTTACTCTCCCCAAATCAAGTCGATGATTCCGCAATCTCTTTTCAAAGTATTGTTTTGTTTGGCCTACATAAGTTTTATCGCAAGGACCAGAAACGTCATCCCCCAGACACGGAATCCTATAAATGACATCAGTCTTCTTCTGAACCGGTATTGGATCTTTGAGTCTGCTGAAAACACTGCGTAGAGTCATTTTGTTACGGTAGGCCAGGGTTGCTTCCGGAATGAAAGTCCTGATAGTTTTCTCAATGCGCTCAGATACACCCATGACATAATGTCATGCTCTTATATATAACACGCGAGGAATTAGTTGAAGCATCCCGCACAACTTCTCTAGGTGAATTGATTTTCGTTAATTCAGATGAAATTATTTTCTGGATGAATTTATGTGGGTAGTTATTTTGTGACAGGCAATCGTGAATCAATCGTCGGTTCTTCTTGTGGTAAATCGGTGAACTTAAAGAGAAAACTCTATTGGCAAAATTTTTTGCCTTATTAAGTTTCTGTTTGGTAGAGTGGTGTGTGTAATAATTTAATATACGGTTGGAACAAATGGATTTACGATACCAATCAGTATGTAGTCCATTGTCATCTCTATTGCGTAAAACAAGCACATCTAAATATGGAATGCATCCGTTCACTTCTGCTTCCATTGTGAACTGGAGTTTGGGATGGAACGAGTTTAATGCATCCATTGTCGCTCCAACTGACAAAGCCGGCAACATGGCAAAAATATCATCAACGTACTTCTTGAAAACCTTCGGTGTGTAGAACAATTTCATTAACGCACTAGACAAAAGTCTCGAGGTCACGATATCAGCTATAACTGAGGATAAAGGGTTCCCCATTGGCATACCATAAATCTGTTTATAGTGCACACCACCGAATACAAAATAATTGGCATCCAGTATACAAAAACGCAACATTCTGAGAAACAAGTTTCTTGGTATTTCAGTGTGTGCGCGTATTCTGTTCCACTGTTCACCAACTATATCGACGGCGAGATGTACCGGTATGTTCGTGAATAACGATACAATGTCAAAACTGACCATCGTTTCAGATGTATCTATCGACAAATCAGATATCGCTCCACAAAACTCAAAAGAGCTCCTAATGGTTAAATTGTCATCCACCAAAAGAATCTGTAGAATACTCGATAACACCTTAGATAGGAGCGAAGACGGGGTATCTATCGAAGCGACTACCGGACGCATTGGAATGTTGGATTGATGGATTTTATCAAGGGCATAAAGTTTAGGTGCCATGGTATTATAAGTCACAAGGGAGAGTTTCTCCTGTATGCCTATAAGTTTCTTATCGAACAGCTCTTTGATTAATCTATTGTTCTCAACTTGAAGTCTGTTTGTAGGGTCGTTCGGTACAATGGAATATGTGCTTGTGTCACTCAACAAAGAACAAACTTTATTATGGTATTCATGCTTATACATGACCACGACGGCCTTGCCTTTGTCACTATTAACAATCATCAAATCGTCATTTATCTTTAAAAAATGTTTTGTCATGTTTTATATACGTCTAAGTGTTATATTTACAACATCTTTATGTTGTGCACGCCTAATGTATCTGTGATAAGAAATGATGTTCGCTACCTTCGCTCGAGCAATATCTTTCACCCTCGGATCTTGTATCGGTTTGATTAGCTCTTCAGAATCAGCTATAAAATCAAATAAAGGAAACTCGGTTTCGTCATGGGACATGGCAAATCTGGATCAAAGCGATAAAAGCCATTTCACTTCCCAAGGGATTTCACCATTGACTAGACTAACAAAGCTCTTTTCATCTATGTGAAGTCGGAGTGTCTGTATGAGTTTATTATGTACATTCTACATCAAAAAACATCAAAAGACAACGGACAATTATACAAACAGAACAGTCGGCATATTTCTCAACACATAACACAAACACCGCAACACCTAATTTAATACATCCACCAAAACAGAGAAGAATCATTTGATTTTTTCTTTAAATCAAAACATTACTGCTGCTGCTGAAGTGAACACCATTTTGTTAATTTTGTTTAATTTCCTAAAATTTTTTAATTTTTTAATGTAGTAGTTTGTTTATTGCTGCAATTTTCATTGTATAATTTTTTTGCAGTGATTTGTAAGTTATAAGTTTTCGTATATTTAGTTTTTTCATAGTTTCGTTTACGTATTTTCATATTAGTGCGTGCATACCTATTATAACGTTTTTTATATAATTTATTTTAGATGGATCATTGACAATGATAAAATAATCTTATCGAAACGTCTGATGAAATGAACGTAATAAAGCTACATCAAAATTAATATGTCGTTTTATTTATATTAATTAATATTTTTATGACCGAAAAGCCGGTGGTTTGGCGTCTATTGGAGGGGGGCGGGGATCAAAGTTGAGAAGATTAATCTACCAGCTCCGTAACCTTCCAGTAGGGTGCGCTGTTCTGGTCTTGTCATTAGGCAGCTGCGTGATGGGTACAATTGTGTAAGGGGTAACCTGTTCACAATTCGCAAGTGCGCCAGTGTACGTACTGCCTCCTCGTGGCAACCACTGGTAACTAAGGCCACTTGGTACATTTTTGGCCATTTGGCACAGGCTAAAGTACGGCACTAAAGGAGAAAACCTTGACAAAAAACTCTAATCTAAGGTGGAACAGCATATGCCGAAAGATGAATGGCAGGTTAATCAGTCCAAAATATGCAAACTCTGGATACCAGGCACCCTCCAGTTTTATTTAGTCTTCCTGTAGTAAAGCTGGGTGACCTACAGGTGATTTGCAATTCCCAGCAACTCGTAAGAGTAAAATCAACCGGAATACGGGGCAGGAGTAAGAATATACGGGAGTGGGACAACCCTATCAAGGTCCTTGAGCTCCAATGCTACCTTCTTTCTAGCGGAACTACATGCTGTAGTAAGCATCTAGGAGGGAGAGCAATAAGCCCAGATAGTATGTATCACGTACCAGGAGGCAGTATTGTCAGGTTCATTAAGAACCTGAATATTGACTGGACGGATAATTAAGCAGGGGCCAGCACAATAGATCTTTTAGGTCGCAGTGCGAAGTGGCTAATCTCCCGCATGGCCCTCCAATAATAATAATAATAATAAAAATGACCGAAAAGCCGAGAAAATTAACGGAGTTAAAGAAACAATTAGCAGTCGAGAAAATAAAATTGGAACATTAAGAATATTGTTTTGAAGGCATTGTAACTCGCTGTATCGCGAATTGCACGACATTCATACTTCCACATATCGTTATATGACTACGGGATTAGCATGCAGACATGCCATTCACGAAGCCTGAATCGAAAATGTTAAACTAATAACAGTTTTGAGAGTATCGATATGCTTTCAATACTGCATGACTGAAATATCTCCCGAATGCTTCATAAAATCCTAACTTCCTTACATATTGGCCAACAACGCTGAATGTCTGCAGAAATTCTGTCATTCAAATTTTTTTATATAAGTGCCCTGAATCTAACGTTTAAATCAGATAGTAGATTGCTGTTCAAATCAGGTCCGGATTTACCCATAGGCCATATAGGGCACTAGTGCCAAATTTATCGAAAAGTGGTGGTAAAATAAATCTCTACTTTCCTTACGCAATATACTTTCCAATTTAATGGATAAAACCTTTCTTATAATTATACTGTCATTATTAACTTATCAAAGTTATATACCAATGAAATCCAGGAACGTCAGTTGTAAGTCATTTCAAAGAAGATAACGACACCTGATACTTTCATATGTAAACAAGTTTTACCAAAATTGTACAAGGGAGCAATTTTATATTTTATATCCAAACATTGTTATAGCATTAAGAATATTTTTTGTGTGTAGCCCCGATGAATTGTTCGGCCGAAAGATTAGTTTCTATAAACATATGTAGGAAGATAGAGTAAAAAGTCTACTGCATTTTAAAAGCTAGCGTTTTGATCGTGAAACGGTTACATTCCAAGCCGATAAATTTCAAGCTGACATAACATTTAGTTTTGTTTCGACAGCCATCGAAAACAGTCAATTTTGATATTTTTTTACTACAATGGAGAAAAGCGAATTTGATTGGGAAAAGTATTACGCAAACCGAAAAAAACTTAAAAAAATCTTATGGCGATCATATTTCTTACTTCATACGTAGTTTACTACATTTCGAATCGTGTTGGCCGATCACCGAGTGAAAAGCCGAATATTTGGGCGTCCTACACGAAAATTTGGACATGAAAGAGGTAAGACACCGGCTCTCTCATCCGCGGTCGCCACTTTATTATTTATTTGATTTGGCATCTAGTGCTTCTAATGAGTCCTTCCTGGAATGCATTTTTTGAGTTAAAATAAGACTATGTTGAAAAACAAATCGATTTTTGGTCAAAATGTATTTTTGATTCAAAAAGTATTTAAATTTTCACTCTGACTGTATTAATATTTTACAATCATTAAAACTATTAATTAAATAATTTTATTTAATACAAACTTAAACTTAAAAAAATCTTAATTAAAACAAACTTAATCTAATAAATTTAAAAAACTAAATCTAAAATCTAAAAATAATCCTTTGTGTTTTTCGTAGATTCTCCACTGCACAAATGTGGTATATATCAACATTGTTGTTGTAAGGGTGAAATATGTCCAGCTTTCAGGATATAACAAAAATGTTTACGAAGCTTAAATGGAATTAATGCCGTTTAGTTTAAAGAGTAATTTTTGTATACTTGAGATTCATTTGGAAAACAGTTTTATAATTTTAATTGCCAGAAATGTATGCTTAAAAATTGCAGAAATTTAATGTTAAATATACTATAAATATATACGTGATGAGAATGTTTTCGGCTTTTGGTTGAATAACAACTCAAGTAACAGGAAAAAACGTGATTGTGAAAAAAGTGAAAAAAAAAATAAAAATAAAGAAATGTGCACACAACATGGTGGTGGCTTAAAAATCTTGATTGAGCCCAGTGAATCTTTGTTTCACGGAAAAACCATTTACCTATGTCGTGAGTTTAAATTTAATGAAATTAGTGAAACGTATGTCAAATGTGTATTAAATGTACAGTTTTTGCGATGCCATGGTATGCTCAGTTATACTGTGCCAATTTAAAATTTTGTTGATATACGAGTAAGTGTGAGTGGAGTTAAGTGTTGTGAAATTTGTTGGTGTTTTAAATTTGTTGTTTACAAGCTCCATATTGTAAGCTTCAAGCATTTCGCAGAATGAGTGGTAAATTGGAACCACAACTGGTAAGTCTCCTATAATTTAAATTGTTTACTTAAAATATTCTATTTTCATTCGGCTATCCAAGTGATTCTCTTTCCTATGATCTACGCTACAGCGAAATGTTCGACTGAGCAAGCATAGGTTTTCACAAACGGGTTTACATGCTCATGAAATTTGAAAAGTTTTAGAAATTAAAGGATATTGAAATTTGGTAGAATTTATAGAAAGTTGAATATTTTATAAAAACAAAATTTAAAAAAATTATAAAAAAAAATTAAAAATTAAAAGATTTACTGAAATTAAAATATACAGGATTGAACAGGATTAAAACTAGCTTTGAAATAAAATCAAAATTTAAAGATTTTGGAGAATTTCTACAATTCTTAAGTATAAAAGAAGTTGTAAAGGGAATTGAAAAAATTGTAGAATTTTCCGAAATTCTAAAACTAAATTTATTGAATTTACAGAATTTAAAAATATGTTGAGACCTGAAAAATCGGTAGAATGCATAGAATTTATAAAATTAGTAAAGTTTCTAAATTGAAACAATTTAATCAAGGAATTAAATAAATTGGATTGATTTGAAGGATAAAATTTATCAAATTGTTAGAATTAGGGAAGTTATTACAATTCATAGAGTTTACAGATTCTGTAGAATAGGTAGAATAATAAAAAAATTATAGAATTAGTTGAATTACACAATTTATTGTAAATGCCGTAAATAGTTTTTAGAATTTAGAGTTTATAGAATTTATAGGATTTCAAGTAGTAGAATTTATAAAGCTCAAAGATCTGTACATTTTTAGGATTTAAAGATTTTTAAAAATTGAAAGAATTGGTAAAATTTATGGAGTTTTAAAAATGTGTAGGATTCTATAATTTATTGCATGGAATTAGTAGAAAAGAATTAGTAAGACTTAAAGAATTTAGAAAATATACGTGCTAGCATTAAAAAAACTTAGGAATTTGGTTGAATTTGCAGAATTTAAAGAATTTATAGATTTCATCTAATTAACATAGATAAATATTTAGAATTTAAAGAATTGATAGAAATCTTACAATTTTTAAAAATGTTGCAATTTAAGGAATTTACTAAATCTAAAGAATTTAAAGGTATTACAGATTTATTGAAAGTTTAGACATGAAAAATCAGTAGAATGCACCGAATTTTTAAAATTAGAAGGATTAAACAAATTGGAATGATTTGAAGAATAAAATTTATTAGAAATTTTAATAATATCTTTAATACAATTTGTATAATTTACAGATTTTGTAGAATAGGTCGAATATTAAATAAAATTATAGAATTAGTTGAATTGGGAAAATTATCCTAACGAATTTTAAAAATTTAGAGTTTGTGGGAACTGTAGAAATTTATTGAATTTTAAGATTCTAAAAAATTGACAGAATTAGTAGAATTTATAGAATTTAGAAAAATGTAACGTGAGAAATCAGTAGAATGCATAGAAACTATAAAATTTGTAAAATTTCTGAATTAAAAGAATTTATTGAATCATTAAGAATCAAGTAATTAAATACGTTAGAATTTAAAAAGTTTAAAGAATTTGTAGAGTTTTTTTAATGGAGTATTAAAAAATTATAAAATTTAATGATAATTATTATAAACTTGAGCCGCCGTTGTTTCCATAATGGAATATAATTTTCAAATTTTGACAATAGATGCAAAATCTTCTCGAAACCACAACAAAATTATAATTGGAAAGAAAAAAAAAATTTCGAAAACTATAAATTAGCAAGAGACTTAATTTGGTGCTTGCGGTTGTGTTTACCCCCTCAAAATTAAGTTAATGAATTTCTCTTTCACGATCTTTTATATATTTGACTTCTTTATCAAACTCAGACGTGGACATAGGAATGTTGTAAAGCCATTGCCATAAAGACTGAAACGCTGCTTTCTTATGCAACCCATTATGGTGGGAGTCGGCAGTGATGAATCTCAAGGTGTTGGTCGGTTTTCTATAGATTCCGAACTCTAATTTGTTAAGTGTTCTCATCACCTTTACATCCAAAAATGGGGGTATAACGTCTATTTCTAACGTTAGTTCAATATCTCCAAAGTTCATTCCAAATACATCTTTTTAATTATTGCGTAAATGAGGAAACAGTGGGGAGTTCTTAATTGATTTCTCAAACTAACACATAAAAATGTTGCTAACATATGGCGCTATGAATTGCGATGTCGTTTGGCGCATTTGGGTACAAAGCGGTTACATCAAAATACATTTGTGCTTCATCATCATGTAGAAGCATGTGAAGTAGCCCAGGATTTTATTGCCTCTTGTTAGAATTAAAAAAATGAATGAAATTTGTAGAATACAATTAATAGAAATTATAAAATTTCGAAAATTTGTTGAATTTGTGAAATTTAAGAAATTTATAGATTGCATCAAATTGATGTATGCTTAGAATTTATAGAAATTTTAAAAATTTAAAAAATGTTAAAATTTAAGGAATTTATTAGATCAAAAGATTTTAAAGATTTTACAAATTTATTGAGTTTATAGAATTCAAAAATTTTGAGACTAGAAAAATCGGTAGAATGCATAGAATTTAAAAAATTTGTAAAATTTCTAAATTAAAAGAAATTGGAATAATTTGAAGAATAAAATTTATCAAAAAGTTAGAATTTAGAAAATTAATAGAATTTGAAGAATTTACAGATTTTGTAGAATAGGTAGAATATTTAAAAAATTATAGAATTTGTTCAATTGGTTAAATTATCAAATTTACTAAAAATAATCAAAAGAATTTTAAGAATTTAGAGTTTATAGAATTTATAGAATTTTAAGGTTCTAAGAAATTGATAGAATTATTAGAATTTATAAAGCTTAACCGTTTAAAGATTTTTGGAATTTTTTAAGATTTTTTAAAATTGAAAGGGTATGACTTAAAGAATTTAGAAAATAGATGTGTTAGCATTAAAAATATTAACTAAATTTATAGAATATAGTTAAATTAAAGAATTCGCTTGAATTTGCAGAATTTCAAGAATTTATCGATTTCATCAAATTTAAAGAGATCTTTATTTAGAATTTAAGAAATTGATGAAACTTTTACCATTTTTAAAAATGTTGCAATTTAAGGAATTTATTAAATCTAAAGAATTTAAAGGTTTTTAAAGGCAAAAATGTTGAGACCTGAAAAATCGGTAGAACGCATAGAATTTTTTATATTACAAGAATTAAACAAATTGGAATGATTTGAAGAATAAAATTTATTAGAAATTCTTAGAATTTGGTTAATAGCCCCCCTCACAACCGCCGATGGATAAAATGGTGGAGGGAATAATAATAGTTGTTTACAGATTTTCAGAAAAAAGAGTTTGCGGCATCAGGAAAATTTGTGTTGTCATTGTGTGTTCTTACAGGTTGGAGCAGTAGATGAGCTTTAAATAGATGAACTTTAAATTGTATTGTCTTGTGCTAAATAAATTACTAAAAAATATATTACTAACAAATTTACTAACTATCAACTACTTAGGTGTCTGGAACCGGGTTGAGTCTTTGTTGCTAACATTCCTTTCCCATCCCTCGATCTTGTTATATGTAAAAAGGTGTACGACGGCGGCCTGGCCAGGGGCGAATATCACAACTATTAGACTTATGTGGTTATCGATGTGGCGCCTTTCTTTACGGAGTTTTGGGCTTCATGATGAAATGGTGTGTCGTGTTGTTGTTGTAACATGGGTATAGTGGTGTGGTATTCGCATTTATAATACGGGAGACTTGCTTAATGCTTGATCGTACATCGAAATCAATCAATCAAAAAGTATCTAAATTTTCACTCTACTTCTGGTAGGGCCTCTGCTTTCCTCGCACTTCTGGCTTTTAATTTAATTTTCAGTTTTGTTAGCGTAGGGTAAATAAAGGGGTACGTTTTGGAAATAAAGGCTACGACTAAGGTTAGGCTAACAACTAAGATTTTTCTTCAGCTTTTCCTCAACTCTTCCAACAGCTAAGAATTACCTTACTCAGCTTTATGAAGTTGAAATAATTAAGCTTCCATTAATTACAAAAATCGATTTTCGAATTCGAATTTAAGAAAAATTTGCTAAGGCAACATGATACAGAAAATTTAAATTTGCTTTTTATGAGCAATATAAAATGTGCAAAAATTTGTTTTGGATTTGTATTATTTAAAATTTCTCAAAATGTGATCAAAATTCATTAGCCTAATATAATAATATATCGAAAAGAGCTTAGCGCACTTTTATATAACAATATTCGTTCTATAGGCGACGGCCGTTGTGTTTGATACAAAAGATTTTGGGGTCATTAAATGTTGTAAAGGAGGTCTCAGATATCTCAGTATGTATTAACTATTACCGGGCGTTAAACGGAAAATATACGCCGATAACAATTGAAATACTGATAAAGGGGTTGCTAAAATGTTTTTTGAAGAGCATTTTCGTCCAAAATTCATTCCACATAACATATTATCAACATAACAACTCAAAAACATTTTTTGGGCCTAGCCTTTCTTAGGTTACGTAACCGAAAACAATATTAGAATAATACAGAAAAGATATTAGTTGCTCGTCTGTAACTATTCTGCAGTTTGACACAATGAAGATAACTTTTTCTTTTTTTTGTTTTAGAAAAGTATTACTCTGGGTACCCGTTGATAAACACATGTCTACAAATACTTGCGTGACTTAATTATACTTAGTCTACCAACAATTTTATCTTCGAAAATTCTCGTAACTGGTGCTCTTTTTGGGTAGAATTTCTCTTTGGATTTCGAAGTAGAAGCATCATTTGTCTATGTTATTGCGTTCATAAACTCAACATTTTCATTATTTACTGTTTAAAAAAAGGAATTAAATATTAATACAAAACCAAGTGATATTACAATCAAAATAAAAGGTAAATGATTTAAATAAATAACTTGAATAAAGTCACACTATGATGTGCCTATTACAATTCATACAATGTTTCTCAATCAACAATCATTTAATACAATTAAAAACGTATAATTTTCAGATAATTAAAGTATTCATTTGTGAAATTTTAAACATTTTGCAAAAATTTTGAATTGTAAAGCGGTTTGCCTAATATTAAACAACGTGTAAGTTTGTTCAATATATTAATTAAAGACATAAAAAATCTTAAAAATGTCTGTTTTCTTATATTAATTGTATTATTTATAGAAACTTACCAAAAGAAAGAACACGATCAAATATTGGTCGACGCACACGGCATCATTGAAATGTACGGTTCAAACGAGAAAGCAGAACGGCAGAGCAACGCTCTGACGCTCTCAAGACAATGAAAATACTAAAAATCAGATGGTATAGTTACGTATACAAGAAAGTCAGGAGCAAAGTTCTTCATTATTACAGTTGTGATTACACAGTTACATCTTTTATTTATTTGTGCTTTTTCATCGCCCATAAAATAAATTTGTAGGAGTTTGGGGTCTTTATCAGACATTACTTGTAACGAGCCGATTCGATGGTAAATTTAACCTAAAATTTTAAACGTTGTTTTAACAGCGACCATTATACATAGGCCAAATTATATTACCTCGTAATATTTTTACCTCTAACAATCCTGCTTGCAGGAACAGTAAGTTTCGGTTCAAGTAACTGCTAACAGTAGAAGGTTCAGTAAGTTTAGGGCCAAATATCTGCTAGCACTTCCAGAAATTGTCTATGTATCCAAACTTAAAATGGTAAAGAATATTTATTTTTAGTTAAGAAAACGATTTTATTTTTCAAGAAAAGGATTTCATGGAAGCCTAAACATTATTTCAGAGGGAAACAATAATCCTTTTTATCATAAACTGATTTTGTTATAGGAATAATATTTCCAGCATCGATGTTTTAACCAAGAATTTCCAATTTTTTGCTCAACTTGAGTATTGAACTTGAAAATGTCGTACTGTTTTAGATTGTGTATGTAGAAGTCACCGAACTCGTTAAAAAACTGCAACACAGTTTTGCCTTTAAAAAATATTATATTTAAGTGCACCAATTTTGGTAAGATCCATTTTAAACTGATTAACAAAACAACATTTAAAAACCAACAAACCAACAGTCAAAATTACAAAAATCGATTAAATCTGATTTAAGCATAAACATAAGGATTTAGTGCTGACCAATAGACATTGGATTCCCGCAGATGGCGTTTTCCTTTACTAAATAGAGTTGTCTATTTCTTCTGACATTTGATATTTTTTAGTTTATGTTCCCCCCTTCTTCAAAGGAACAACCAACTTTTATTGAAATTTTGAACGGTGATGGTCTTCAGCAAGAGAAAAATCTTTTCCCGTAGAACAGATAAATTTCATTTAACAAAAATTACCTAGTCTTGTTGTAAACCATTAAACTAATAAAACAGTACATGTATAAAAATATCACTGATTTTCTAGCTGACACAGAAATTAATGAACGAGTTCCGTACCCCACCCCGAATTTTGGACCAGGTTCTCTTCTATCTGCTACATGCGTGCTTGTTGACAGATCCCCATTTTGAGAAACAATTCTACAAATAGAAGCATCATTTCCGAAATTGCCATAAATACGATTCCAAATTTGACCTAGGAATTCGGAAGTTGGCCGACTAAAAGTAACTTATTAACGATTTAACCGATCTCAATCTATAACTGCAAATCAATTGATGAAATTCGCAATCCACCTGTTCTATATTTAAAATTGCTTATGCTTTTGATGACTAACATTATCATTTTGGTGTGAATTTTAAAATTGAATCTTGAGAATTATTGATAACATTAAGGCTACAAAATTCTACAACAATATATGTATTTGATCACAATTTTCTGGAAGTAAGTTTCGAAGAATTTTCAATGCATCAACGGAGACTTGAATCAAATATTGAAACCGATTCTGCTCAACTACTATTACAGTTGCTCTGTTACGATTTTCTCTTATATACTTAGCCACCGAAGCCACTAAACGAGATAATTAAAATATTCCTTGTTTATTAGGTATCACAAAGATTTCACGCAGCAGTGACATAATTCTAAGAAAACCAGGCTTATAAACCAATTTGTAACAAAAAAAAACTGGAATATCATAGAGCATTTGAAGGAATTCCCGCAATTTTGTTTACTCTTTTCAAAGTTTGTACTATCTGTGCAACCGAACAAACTTGGAATTATTTTATTTAAAAAATGTTCTTGAGGTTCGACATTGTTTTAAAACTTATAAGCAAACGAAAAACAATATTGAAGTTAGAGATAAGGACCTTTTCCTTTATTTGCGACTCTTCGAAAAATACAAAAATTTAAATATTATTAAGGTAAACAAGTTTATATTAAAAACCCAAATATTTTGCGGTGCCATTCATACATTAAGAGTTATTTTCAGTTTCACTAAAATGTTCCAAAATAATCTTTTAACTGTCCACACCAAATATTTCAATAAGAATCTAATTTTTAAGCATACAGAGATGATTATATATTAAAATTGAAAGAAGAGCAAGTGTTATAGTCGGAGCGAGCTCTAACCGCATATTCATATCGCTTCTATAAATCACATTTTTTGATTAAACCTAACCAAAAACTAAACCAAATTTTGAAATATTCGTTCTACAGATATTACAATTGCTTATAACACTTCACTTTAATTAAAAACTATCTAACTTGTTTTATCTGCTTAAAGTTTTGGATAAACTTCAAAATTTTACCACTAACAGATTGAAAGTCAAAAAACATAAGTCTTACTACATACCAACCCACAAGTTTGAAGTTTTTATATCAAAAACCAAATTGGATATAAATTTTTCTTCTTTATACAGAGAGTAAAATTCAAAATTTTAACCGCACGTATATTTATGATGTACATACATACCATACCATAATATTGAGAAAGATAAACTACTCAAAAACTTATAATATTATCCTATATTCATATACACAAAAGTTTTCATATATATATATTATGCTTCTCTGTCATAACGACTCGTCTATATACTAAGCCAAGTTACATTATTCAAAAACATGAGTATACTCCATGTACAATATGATGTTGGTATAATATGTAACATCGATCGACCAAAAGAATCACGTCCACAAAAATATGGTTTATTGTCACGTCCCGCATCGAAGCAAAACAATTCTAAATCTTAATTAAATCCATCTGAGTCGAGTGTAATATGACACTTGAATTATAGTATAAATTATTACCCAAGCGCGGTGAAAGCATAAAATCTCGCGAAATCACATCTCAAAGTGTGAAAAATATACTAAACACTCGTACGTTGTATTTGAATTAACATGTGACTGACATATCCTCCTCTTCCCTACATAACTATACGCAATTCTTCGTATACACATGCCAAAAAAATAATAAACAAAATTATGTACGAAAATCTTCCAATAAAATATGTAGCGTGAAATATTTTGCAGCATACACGCACATATAATGGGGTTACTATTCGGCGACAGATATTTAATTTAATTAAATTTTCTTTTCTTTATTTTTTCAAGTACGACAGCAGCAGAACAAACAACATACACATAACATTTAGAAACAATATTTCGTCGTTAAGAATAACAGCCTTATTTATAGAATCTAAAATATCCTCTCTTTTATCCTTAAAATATAACGAAAAAAAAAAGCAAACGTTACCTCGTTTCTGTGGTGGTGGTTCTATTTTCGATGGTGGTGTAATATTTTGCACAAGCGCAAATATCATCATAAACATGAATATTTTTATCCATAAATTTTCATTTATTATAAATTTATTTATTATTATATTATAATTACTATTAATTTTATTATTTAAATAAATCAACATTATAATATTATGTAATTATAACTATAATATATATATATATATGTATATATATATCAATTTTCTAAATTTTTTACGCTACTCTACTAAACTTTAATTTATTTAATTTAATTTTTGTAATTATATCACGATTTATTAATAATTAAAAATATTAATAACATTATTTTAGGTATTTAATTTAATTTTTTTCTAAATATATATTAAACCACTACACAAGTAACATTTATTTAATTAACTAAATATTTTAATTTCACTAAATAATAATTTTTTTTTTTTTAGAATCACTACCCACTCGATTTTTGCCACAAATTTTAATTAAAACACAAAAAATCGCGACTAACTGTCTTGTATGTAAATATTGCAACAAAAAATTATTTTTTTATTATTATCATTAAAATTATTAATTTTTATAATTGTACGAGAGCCTAGTCCAATTTTTTTTTTTTTTTTAACTGTATAATACAAATAATTTTAATAATAATATTACAAAACATAAAACAACAAAATTTAAAAAAAGAATTTCCCGATTTTGAAAAATAATTTGCCCACAAAACAGACGGACGACGAATCGATGTGTGCGGAGAGCAAAAATTCGAATTTTTTTTGATAATATGTCTAAAGTTCTAGACGACCGAACATAAACTGATACCAAAATTGATTTCCATCTGAACACAAGAACAACACAAAATACTACATTTAAATACCAAACAACGAAAGTAAAGAGTAAAAAAAAGCTCTTTTGTTGGTTTGGTTTTCATTACATTTCTATTCTGAATATACATTTAATTGTGTTTCCCTAATATCCGAGGAAAATTGGGAAAAAAACACGATGTGGAAAACGAGAAACGAAAAAAATTTAAGAAACGGGTATACAAGAGAAACACGCAAAAAAGGGGAGGTAAAATTTCTTCGTTTTTGACAAGATGTAACGATATGACAAATTTTTTGTTTTTGCTGGAATTTTCCCCCCATTTCCGACTGATACATGGTTTCGAAATTTCTTTATTGATGTAACGGAGTTGCAGTCTAATGAAGAGATGAATAATGTAAATTAGGGGAGGTTAAATTTTTTTGTATGGATGCGGATCACATGGTACAGCTTAATTTGAGTACATTTCAAAGTGTATAGCCTATTTACATGAATAGCGATTTTACTCGCACGAGTAAAAATGATTCACTGATTAAATTACATGGT
Source organism: Tipula vernalis (assembly GCA_958295665.1). NCBI lineage: Eukaryota > Metazoa > Arthropoda > Insecta > Diptera > Tipulidae > Tipula > Tipula vernalis. The sequence goes on from OY282558.1 coordinate 25,563,771, forward strand.
AAAATATAAGCCACTTAAAAAATAGTTAATAAACAATTCCGAATAAAATATAATTGACAATTTTTTTTTAGCAAATACACATTTCCTAATAAAAACTGCAAAAAATGTTTAAACCGCTGTCATATTGGAAAGTTGGCGCGAGTAAACACTTTATTGTAGTTTTTAGTGGGAAATGTGCGTTTGCTAAAAAAATTGTCAATTATATTATATTCAGAATTGTTTATTAATTATTTTTTAAGTGATTATAGTATATATTTTACCATGTATTTTAAGAGTAAATTCGCGATTGTTGTGAACAGGCCATTAGGAAATATAGTACATGGGTCATCAATCATTTCAACTCATTATTTTACTAACTTAATTCTGATTTTTCAAAATTTGGTTATTTTTATCGATAGGGATGTCAAAATCAACAGCGAGTACTATATTGAAAATGTTCTTAAAAATCCTTTGATTCACCATGCCAAGGCGATGCACAGAAATGTATATTACAGCTTCCGCATGATTGTGCTCCTTCACATAAGGCCAAACTAACTCAAGAGTGGTGCCATGCCAATTTACCTGATTTTATACCTTCGGAAAAATGCCCTGCTGCATCTCCGGATCTAAACCCTTTGGGTTTCTGTATATGAAAATAAATGCTTGGCAAAATTGGCGATGCCAAAAATTTGAATTTGTGATCATTTAAAAATTTATTGATTAAATTATAGGATGAAATACCACAAAATATCGTGCGTTCCGCGTGTAAAAATTTTTAGAAAGATTATGTAAAGTTATCAAGTGTAATGGAGAATGATTTGAATTGATGAATTAAATTATAAATTTAAAGTATAAAAAACCATACAAAGATATGTTATTTTATTACGTTAACAAATATAGAAAAAGTTCAAAATTTCAAAAAGGACGAAAAGAACTGAAATTATGGTGGACATGGACGACATAAATAAATCGAGATAAAAACACCAAAATTCGACAGTCAGCGCAGACTCAGTATTGTATATATACGACGAGACATACCATTTTGGTCAGTTGTCATTCACGCGTCATGCCTCAAACTTTATCCAAAAACAAAAAATTGGAATCGCGCTCACAGCGTGTTTGGACCTAAATACAAAAGATCGAAGAATGTGGGTTAGAAAATGGCGGTTACAACGCAAAAAATTAACCATTTAGTATTGTTTTAAATTAACTGAACCGTGATGATTTTCGGAATTACTTGCATATGGATTACGAAAGTTTTATGGCTTGTTAAGTTTAACATCTCCATATTGATTTCTAAACATCATTTCATCTTAGAATATTTAGGGACTTACTTTATCATCGTCGCATATCGACGGCTTAATCCGCAAAAACGCCAACTCCAATTTTGATCGAAATACACATTTTATTACCAGCAGGTAAGTGACATCAGCCGTCAAGCCGTCATAATTCTGGATAAGCGACAAATCCAAAATCGACGCTAAAAGGCAGCTCCATAGTTGGCTTTTCTGCGGATTAAGCCGTCGATATACTATAAGTAGACTATAAGTGTCGACTCCGCTTCCTCAAATTACTTAACCTGTGATAAAAACCCCTTGTTGTTCGTTCAAATCTAAAACCTGGTAATGCGCGATTATTGCACATAGAACAAAGGATGCACGAATTTCTCCTGGCGGTAAATTTATCTTAGCGATCGGTTACGATTTGCAAGGTGTTGACTTGCTTTTTTGACACAGACTTACAGATGCTTAGCTTTGATTTACTTGACGTCTCAAATTTTTTTCGAAATTTTCAAATTCATTGAGTTGTGTCGAGTTTGTTGAAAATTTTTCGAAAATATTTGAGATTTCAAGAAATCTGAAACTTATTCATAATTGATTAGTATTGAATTGCTTACATATGTATGTATATCAACACAATAATGTTTTGCAAGTTTTTGACGGTAACTGATAGATAACCGAAGGTGAATTTTGTCAAATTTAAACTTCTTTGTTCTACGAGTAAATTAACAAGTAACCCTGTAATATTCGCAAGGCAAATCTGTAAGTGTCACGTCATAGGATCTCACTTTTGGGGTATACGAATTGGTCCGATTTTTTGCGAAATAAGTTCTTTCTGCCCCAGAAAATATTTTCGATATTATATGGGTCATTCTTAAATAATACTAAATATGGCACATACAGGCAAACCTGAATCATGAATCATGCTGTTCATATTTCTAAAGGGTTTATTATAGACTTTGCTATAATTCTCGAAGATCGTCATCACACCGGCAAAATGTAATGTGGCTGCTTCATTTGCGCAATGGAAAAGTTACATCTAGATGTACAAAATGTGATAGTGACTCATTTAAAATTGTTGTTGAAAACGATGTAGAATTAATCGTAAACAATTGTCTGATCAGAGAATTTTAAAACCATCCAGTGTTACAATCAAGATAAGACCGAGTTTCGCCGTCTCTGTAGACATTTCATCGAAGAGTCAAGAGTAAGATGGCTTGGGTGCGTTCTCCGTTCACAACATTAGATCACCAAACAGGCCTTGGAGTCAGCACCAATGAAAGTAGCACCTCGTGGGAGACCACCTGCCCGAATGATAGACAACGTTGAAAGGGACCTAAATAAAATCGGCCACAGTGTCTAGCGTTTTCTTGCGGCGGATCAAACTATAGTATTTCTAGGTGCTTCGTTGAGGTGGTCAAATCCCTGCATGGGATATAGCGCCAGTGGAGGGAAGGAGGGAAATTCTTTCAAACATCTGAGGAGTGTAAGCGTGACGTTCTAACCAATTTGTTTAGACAAAATTTGGTTACGTAAACCTTGACATCATGAAAGTACCCCAAGGCAAAGAATTCGCCACCAATCAATTGCCCTGAATTATTTTCAGTTCTTTTAATTATTTTTAAAACGCACGTGTTGGTAATTGGGCCCATAGTTGGATCTCTCATTTAGAAAGACTTCCATACTATTACTATCCTGGGCCCTTCATACCTCTAAAAGGCCCTAATTTTCTCTATGAGCGGCTGATTGTCGGATTTCTTTTGATATGCAATAGAATTATTGCGATTTCTAGTTTGGAAAAATAGTTTGACTAATTAGCAAAATATTTGGCGCACGTGTGGTATTATCCAAGACTACTACAACTCTGTGTAATTCTGTAAAATTCAACCGAGACATCAATAAATTATTTATAAAAATAAATACTAAAACACCATATCCGTTAACCCATATACTCAGAATACTCAGACAATACTGTCGTTTAGATTCCAGATAATATAACAATAGCGCAATATATCATATTATACGATATATATATATACATCTCAATTTATCTAATTGAATTAATCAAATAAATCATACAGTTTTTACTTTAGTATATGTGCCCTTGAAAACTAAATGGAAAAAACAAAACTAACAGCAATCCACTAAATTTTATTAATAAATCCAATGGATTAAAAATTTGTCCACCTATTTCAGAGATCACCAGGTCATAACATTATTATAAGAATACCGAAAAGTTATAAATACAGGAATAACAACAGCAATGGCGCATGTGCTGCTGTAAACTGTTAACTCACTAATATAGTCACAGATGATTTTACAGGGGAAATTTATTTTATACAAACGATATTTACTAATCCATTACTGTTCTTTCTCTGAATACTGTTTGTGAATTATGATTGGAATCATTAGTAATCAATATTTGTTCTCTAAAAAGATTCTATCTGCGACGTAACACAAACAAAAACCGATTACTGGTGTACTCTATGTACGACTATCTGAAATACTAATACAGTGGTTTTTAACGTTTGTTACACGAAACAGTATAGTGCTAAGCCAATGCGGAAACCACGCTGATATTTTTCCTCAAATAATTCCGATTTATGTGTAATCCTATACATTGACCAGATGTCCTGTTTTCTACGGACCTGCCCTAGTTTTTCAATTCTTCCGCGAAAATGCTTGACATTGTCGTGGCTTTTAGATAATATTGTTTGAGGCCGCTAAATTTATTAGCGACAATACAAAATTCCGGAGGAATCAGAAAAATAATAATTTCAACATAATTTTAGTTATTTATGGTACTAGTGAGCAAAACGAGATATCATCCATGAGGGATAAGTTTGTCAAATAATTGTGTGTGAAAATAATTTCTTTTAATGGTTTGTATTTATGAACGTGATATGATCATTAGTAGTATCCCATAATATTTGTTGAATTCTGGCTCCATTCCTTCCCCAAATGGTACTTCTGCGATTATGCACCAATCCCATTGAAATTTGGTATCTGACAACCAACATATTTGATCATCAATGAATTATTTACAGTACATTCAAGTGGTGTATATAAAATATAAAAAATGTAATGTAGTATCTATTTTATGTAGAGCCAGCATAGCATGATGGTCGCCACCAATTTTATATAGGAATTTTTGTTTAATCAAATACATATTTCGAGACTTAGTAACTGTCCTGGTTTTTTTAAGACGAAATGTTCTGGTTTTTTCAGGTAGTGAAAAATTTTGCGATTCACGCAAATTTACGTTATTTCCTATCCTGGCCAAAGAACGTTAAAAAATTCACGTTTTCTGGTTCCGTTTTTGAAACATTTTTTTCGTTTATATGACAAGAAGCCAGTAATTTAGCAAAAAAAATATATATTTTGTAATCAGGGCAATATAATTTGGTTGCCGTTTAGTTTTAGAATTTACTAATTAAATTAATAATAATTTAATGAACAGATAAGGGAATAAGCGGCGGCGCGCAGCAGTGGCAAGCAAACACCGAGATAAACGGAATTCAGAATACGCCTGCAGGTTTTAGTCGTTTTTGATTCTTAAATTCCGATTCGATGACAAATGAAAATGAGAAATGACTTAATTTTTTAGAAGTTGATTTGTTAGAACATATTAAAATCATATAATTAAATAAATAGAATTCTGTATATTAGTCGGTTTCGTTCAATTACTGTTCGTAAATACTAATATACTTCTCGTGTTAATCGAAACACACTTAAAATGGTCTAATCACCGGTAGCATATTAGATATTACATGAATTAATTAATATTCAACAAAAAATTAATAAAGTAAAAATTAGTGTACACAGAAATAGAGCTGTGTGAATATTGTGAAGAAGAAAAATTGTAAGAGAATTCATCTGTATTAATACGATTCGCTAGTACTTAACGCACAGCACATTCTGTATATATAGAATGTAAATTGTGGTATAATCAGTCCAGTCGCCGCGGCCTGATGAGAAGATTGATTTTTTCATAATCATAAGCTCATCAGTTCGGAACATAATAAAATCATATAAATATGAAACGTTGAAAACTGAAAATAAGTATAGCTTGGTTTTTACCTTTACCAAAACTGTACGCATTATTCGTGAGGCGTTTCATCCTTTATGTAAATACTTTTAGTTAATTGATTAATATCCTATCTAAAACGGCTCTACAGGTAAAAATAATATACTGAGCAGAAAATATTTTGACTATTCAGTTTCCCTCACCCGGACTGTTCAGAAGGATTTGCCGAACTATTATCAACATATGTACATATACTTGTTTTCTATGCAAATGGTTCTTTTATTTCAAGGCCCTTCCAAAAAATTCTAAGTTTTTTAAAATATTAAAATTTCAAAAAATTTGAATGACGAGGGAAGACAGTTGTAGCCCTCAGTTGATAAGAATAAATTATAAAAAAATAAAATAAATTATTTACGTACTATGTATATACCCAAATATCTAAATCCAACTAGGTAATAATAAAACCAAAATATTTTTTTATTTTTTAGTTTGTTATTAATATATAGATATTTCTTTATTTATTATTCATCTTTGTTCGTATAATATCGTCAAATTAGTATTTTTTACATAATTAATTTAATATTACATTTATTTTGTTTTTAAGATTATACTTTATTTATTAATTTTCATTGTTTTTTGATTTTATTTATAATATATTTTAATTTTTAACATTAATTAAATTATTAACATATTATATAATATAAACTAGGATATTATTTATTATTATTTATTTATTACTGTCAAAATTATATAATTAAAATAAAGTAGTTAATAAAATAATAATAAATTATATGATTTTATTAGTTTTTGTACTTTGATATTAATATTTAATATGAAGTTGGTTTATTTTGTTTTTTTAAGTACTTGATTACTTTTGGAATTTTGCTCTAGTTTTACTATAAATTAAAATACTTAAAATTAATTAACAAAAACATAAATTAATATGTTTTTTTTTTGTATTTTGATTTTTTTTTTTTTGTTTTATTTACAAAATAGAGAAGAAGAAGTGTTGAGCAGTTTTGATCAAAACCACTCTAAATCCGTTTCGCAAACAAAAATATTAACAAATCGGCCCTGAAGGGCATTGCACAAATATTTTTTTTTTCCAATCAAACAAAAAATAATTATTTTTAATATATTGATCAATGACGACGAGGCACTTTTTATTATAAAATAAACAGATTACAAATAAATTTATTAGATAAAGGTAAGCAGAAGAGGAGCAGCACTTCAAATATTGCTAATTAATTTTTTTTTAATTTTATCCGGTGGGTTATGGGGCCGATTTGAAATTTTTCTATGCTGAATATTTCCAAAGTATCTATATTTGTAGAATTAAGTAATAATTTTCACTAAATAAATATTTATTTTCTAATAATAATTTCTAAGGAACACACATTTAAATTTATTTAATTAAACGTAACACTTTTCAATATTTATATACTATTTATGCATATTAAACATCGCTTTTTAATTTAATTAATATTGCTCCAAATTAAATAAAATATATTAATTAATAAAATATTATTTTGAAGACGATTTTTTATTTTTTTAATTAATAACATTTTTTTCTACATAATAGTTAATACAAAATAAATACTGGTTTTAATATAATATATATATATATATATATATATATATATATATATATATATATATATACATATATATATATATATATATATATATATATATATATATATATATATATATATATATATATAAGAATCACAATTAACTAATTTATTTATTTATTGCTAAATTCAGCTACTTTAAAATATAATATTTATTCATTGTTTATTAATTTAGTTTTTGGTCTGTTGCTATTTGTTATTTTAAATTTTATTGAAAGACACAGTATTTTAATTTATTAGACATCCAGAAATACGTTTGTTGAAAATTTCAAATGATTTGGTAAAAATAATATTTAACCTTTCTTAGTGTCGAACCTTCGTTTTGTCTTTTGAATTACTTATAGATGATAGTTTCGAAAATTCATTATTCAACATAACTCTAATTAACATAAAAGTATGTACTGGAAATATAGATATCAAACGGGTGGCGCAACATCCTATAAATATTAAAACTATCGTAATACTGTCGTGATAGTTAATAAAAAAAACTGTAACTTCACAAAACGATACGTTTTAAAGTGTAGTAATATTACTAGATTTAATATTAGTGTCAGCTATAATGAAACCTCGAAAGGTTCCAGTTCAAAAGTAATAAAATCACTACACCTATTTTTGAATCGTTGTTGTGTGTAATGTATTACAGTCAACGTTGTGGTGTTTCGATTAATTGTGGTTTTGTGGACTAAATCATATTTCGTCATTAAAATTAATAATTTCGGTATAATCAAAAGTTCCGCTTCAAGTTACCACTAATATGTTCTAATTCTACTTCACTACCACAAGAATAAAAATCAAAAAATATATTTTACCAATCTCTAGCTCCAAAGCTGCGTACATTTCCGATATGGTGTTGAAAAATTAACTAAGAAACAGATCGAAGCCCATTCACCAGCTACTAATTCAACCTCAAACGTTTGTGTTAAATGAAAGTTAGGTTTAGGACTGGAGATTCATAAAAGCGTTATCTTATTTATTATTAGTGAAAAACACTTGATATTGTCATCTCAAAAATCATGTATCAGTTGTGGAATGTTATCAAAATTTTATTTCTACATTTACATACATATTCTAAGCTACTTTCTAGAAAGACACCGATATACTTTCAAAGCTAAATTCTACATATTTAGATATAAGGATATGATTATTAGAAATGTATATACAAGGTGGGCTTTTAGTTTATTCGAGGGCACATATATCGAGATTGTTTTAAAAATAAAAGTGCTAAATTTCTCAAGCTCTTATAGTTGTTTTATAGTTATAGGTTAGAGATTTATAAAGTTTAATATTTTAGTGATAGACAGACACATAGTTGCGTGTTCTATACCGATTACAATTTTCATTCCAATTTGAAGCAAAAAAATTTTGATTTGACTTGTTGAACAGAAGTCAATTACCTTTCTAATTAAAATTTAACAACAAACCAGGTAAATACCTCACTCTTATAATAAAATATAACAGTTTTCTTCCGCAAAGTCAATTAAATTTCATTAATCGGCGATTCGATAAAATTGCGTGCACCGACAATACAGGACAAATTGTACAAAACTCCTCGTGCAGATAATTTTGTCAGAAATCAAAGATATAAGAGGATTACCTGGTTCTCGAGATTTAGACATACCACAGTTTTTCATGTTACACCACCCGCTATAAAATAAAAATCCAGACTATTAAATTATGTTCGTATAGTTAAACAGATCTTCTTTTTATAACGACGATCACTATCTTTTAAAATTTACAAAAAATATTGTATAGATTTAATTTTTTTGATGTCAAGCAAGACAGGATCAAAAAAAATATATTTAAGCATCATCGTATTTTTTTTTTAATAATCTTTGTCAGTTGCATTCTACTTAGTTTTATATAATAATGCATCGTCGAGAATCACCCATTTCTTGTAATTAAAAGTAGTTTTTACTAGTATTAATAATAATATTATTATATAATAATGTATGTTTAATGACAGATCGTAATTCTATATTTTAATTTTTTTTTCTTATTATTAATCATTTATATATGTATAATATATATATATATATATATATAAAAGTGTTGAGGTCAACTATTCATATTTTTTTCATTTTTAATAATATTACATAGTTATATCATCTTGTTTAGTTTTTAATTTTAATTTTAAATATTTTCAATTTCAACAAAATATTTTTTTTTTTTTTTTAAAATTTATTTATTTATTTTAATTAATACGTTGGCGCCTGATATTCGTTTCCTAATCAACAAAATAACATAAAATTAGTTTTAATGTAAGCCATTAATGTAAGCCATATTTACCTCGCTGCTGTTGCTGCATTTGTTGCTGACCGACACCACCGCCGCCAGAGAATGGTGGATCCTGATATTGATCGTTTTCATTACCAACTGGGTAACTAGAATATGCATTTGCTGATGGATCTGATTCATATGTAGATGCAAATGTTGTGTCTACACCAAGCTTATAACGTTGGAAGGCGAAAAATGCGCAACCGGCCCAGGAAAATATCGAAAAAAAACAGAATACAATAGCGGATTGAACATTATTTACACCATATCCGTTTGTTGGCATTTTTGCATTACTCCATTGGTTTGTTAGGTAGCAAAAACCGATAAAGAATAAAAATGCCCATAAAGCTGGAAAATAAATTGAATTAAAAAAATAAACTTCTGTTCAAAAATAAACAAACACATACCTGAAAATACTAAATCAGCTAATACATAATGTTTTCGTGTTTTCACAGAGGACATTTGTTCAAACAAGTATTCACCTACAATAAAACCCATTGAGGCCAGAAATCCGATTACACCAATGCCAACACCATAATTGCATGCATTCCCATCATCGTTATACAAACAAGTATCCTTGCCAGTTGTTTCGTCCACATACCATCCTTGTGAGGATATACAACCAAAAACTATTATACAAAAAAGCTTGAAAGGAAAAGGGAAAGAGAAAAGTTTTAATTAATTATTTTTAATTTAACAAGAGAATAAATTATTTATTCTGTCTCTATTGAAATAATAAAATAATTTAGACTAGAAACGCCAATAAATAATAATTCGTATAATTGTATAATGTGTATACACATTATTATTTATTAATAATAAATAAAAAATAATAATAACAATCTTTGTTGATTTTCAATTAAACGCGCGCAAGAAAGGAAATCTTTATCACTGCTTTAGTCGTGTTCCATTTAGGAAACGTTTAAAATAAGATTACTTAAAAATGTAAATGTCTAATTAACACAATTTAAGATGTCAACCGAACAAAAAATGGGTTTCATGCTTCCAGTCCAACTAACAGAAAATCATCGTAAGGTTGGTGTCCAGGACTCAAAACTTAGATTAGTATTCAATTGAATAAAAATATTTAAATTTTATTAAAACAACAAATTCTTTTATAAAATGTTATAAATATTAAAAATTGTATAAAGGGAAAACTTAACTTGTTTCAACTGAAAGCGCCCATTGAATATTATCTTTACGTTCAATCATAAGATTAAAATAATTCCTTAACTTCCGAGGAGGAGGAGAGAGAACGGATAATTATTTTATTCGTAGAAAGGAAGAATAATTTTGCTTCCTTTTTGTTTTTCTTTCATTTTGAGGTATTTAGGTAATTAGTAATTTGGTATAAATTACAAACTGAAAGTTTCTTCCGGTTACATTGAAAGAAACAACAAACGACAATGAAAGTAATTTTGCCAAATAATTCCGAATAGTTATTCAATTTCTCGCAAAATAAGGAAAAGTGCTCAAAAATATTAAAATTCGAATTGGACCAGAGGTGGTAGACACGTATCCTAGAAGAAACGGCATAAAAGTTGTGTAATGATATAGACTGAAGGGAAGGTTGAGTTTAGAAAAATTTCATTTGTATATACATATATCCAATTTCTCTTGTATTTTCTGTTTAGCATGCAGGTTTGTAATAGCAAAATCAATTACATGATTTAATTCAATATTATATGAAGCAGATATAGAATTAAGAAGACTCTCATAAAACAATGCTTGTTTGGTTAAATAGTTATCGAACATTATTGTACAGACTTATAATAATTTTGTCACGGATTTATCAATTCCTTAAATAAATATTATAATCTATTATTCTATTTTTGGAAATTACTGAATAATCTGGAAATCTCTATTCTTTAGTAAACAATTTATATGGCGACACAATGGTTAATAGCCGGGATAAGATGATTTTATACAAATAATATCCTATATTGTAAGAGTATATTCCGGCAATGGGAGATTTATTTTCGAGTAATATTCTTATTCGAAATAAGTTATAAAAGTTTTATATCTGTATTCTCTAATATTATCAATGTTTGTAAGTTTCACATTTCTCAATTTGTGTATATATATGGCTAAATAAAATCAGGTTTCTAGGCAACAATAAATTTGCGTGTTTAGCCAGAGGGCGGAATAAAATCGCAATTTGTTGAGACTATATTCTAGTCTAGACATCAAAGGCGAATATTTTTATTTGTTGAGTTGCCAGTAATAAACGTAAATTTGTACAAACATATAAATAATTTGATTAATTATGCAAATTAAGTAAGTATAATAGTTGGTTACAACATAAATTACATTTATGTAATACGTTAGTTGCCACTTATCTTGTTACTCATAATAATCTATTACTTTAATAATAATAGTTCATGAAATGTCAAATGCTATGTAAATTCAGAGAAAATATAATAAAAAATATTATCGGTTTTGCATGCAGTGATTCGTTCGACGAAATTCGACGTCTGAAAAAATTTGAAACACAAAATTTAAAAATTCATAAAAGAACAAAAAGAAATTGATTTGCTTAAAAATCCAACTGAAACTCGAGAAACATAGTGAGTCAAAGTCAAACTAATACTTACACTATAAAAAATTAGGACATTTTTAAAGAATGTTCGCCCATTTCAGCATTCTCCTTATGAAACGATATAAGACTTTTTTATTCTTTTTTTATACATTTTGGAATGTACACTCTCCCTATATATTTTTAAGTTCGAAGACTAAACTGTAAGATTTTAAATTTGTCACCAATAATGCAAAATTTACAAAAAATTAAATAATGTTTTTATTTTATTTAACGGTATTCATATGTTAATTTTGCATTCAATAGTCAAAGGAATGGGCGATACAATTTCATAAATGAATTTTCAGAAAAAGCCCGGTAAATTTGGCATTCTCAAAAAATAAACTCACTTTTTAAGTGTATGAGTTTGACTTTGACTCACTGTACATGTTAATACGTACGTTGGGCCGGGAATTTGGTTTGTGAACCAGTAATACAGTAGACTGACTGCGATTTAATAAATCCGATTTAGCTAAACTCGTTCAAGTAGATCATGCAAAAAATCGCGATTAGATAATGCAAGGTTCTATCTATAGAGCCTTTTATTAACGCAACCACAAAAGAAAACAATTCTAGGCTTAATAAACATTAAAAATGATCTTCAAATTTCTTCCGGATAAAATGGAAACGGTCATACAAGACAGAATTATCCAATAATAATTCAATATTCACAAATTAAATCACAAATATTTGAGCAATGGATGCAAACAAAACATTTTAGAATATAGTGTTGCCATCATTCCCACATTACGTTCCCACGTTTAATTATATGTACATCTGGATCAAATAAGCTTACAATGCAAACTTTTACGAAAGTTTTCGCCTTTATTAAAAAAGTGAATGCTATGAAAATAAGAAAAAATTTCGACTAATAAATAATAAGAGGATTTTTTCAATTATAAGCAAATATTAATTAATTTAATTAATTAACAAAATACTTAATTTCTCACTTATGACCGGCACAGTCTAGTGGAAAATGAATCCAAAAATGATTGGTTCGTTGAGGAGCGCAGAAATTGTGCAGAAAAAGAATGTAATACATTTATGCCAGATTTTATTTTTAGAATTTCCGGGGCTGAACATTGACTTTATTTCCATTTAGAAATATGCCTATTTAAATGTTCGACCTAATTCAGTTAGACTGGAAATAAATCCAATTTTATGAAGAAAAATATTGATTCCATCTAATAAAGTAAATGGAAATGAAGTCAATCTGCTTTATTTCCATTTACTCAATTGACTTTATTTCCAATTTGAAGTGAATCGTTCAGAATTTAGTTTTTAATTTCCAAATTAATTGCTGGCATTGAATGCATCATTGCCTTTTAAAAAAAGAGAAGAAATTCTGGAAAAGGATGACCTAATTTTAAAATATTCTTGGAAAAACGGGGGCTTAGTGGTCCCACCATCCTTTATTAATTTTTGGCAAATTTTCAAAACAAAGCTTCAGCTGGACAACGCAGTAATTATTTATGTATCCACGGCCACAGAATTTATCTTACTTTATTTGGGCACCACAGCTCTACAGTATACAACGAATTAAAACTATATTGAAGAAATTTTTACGTTTATAAAACTTGCGCCTATTTTCAACATTTGTTTTGCTAAAAAAAAACGACAAAAATAATTTAATCTATGTCTACAAGATTGATGAAGCAATTATCATAAATATTTCCATTATAATTTTAAAATTTTCCTTTTCCAGAATTTCTTCTCTTCTTTTAAAATGCGATGCATTCAATGGCCGCAATTAATTTGAAATTTAAAAACCGAACGATTCGCATTAAAACGGAAATAATGTCAATTGGGTTTATTTAAATTTGAAAAGGAAATTAAGGCAATTGATTTTATTTCCTGTAACCTTATTACACGGTACCGGAAATTAAACCGCAAATTTTCCATACAATTTTGTAAAGTTTTGAACTAGAAAAACAAGCATTAATTGCTACTACCAAGTTCACTAAAATAAAAAAGGACCAAAAAATATTTTTGGGAAATCTGGCGGAAATTAAGGGAACCGTTTTAAAGTGATAAAGAGGCTTTTTCTAGACTGCAGGAAATGACCATGAATGGCGAAAATGCATTACAGTAAATACACTATTATTGAACAAGATTTTTGGTGGCCCTGGATTTTATTTTTCAGTTCATGAGGGACCAGTTTGAAAAATTTTGAGAATCCCTATTAAAGGACTAAACAAAATAATAAAATAACAATATTGATAATAAATCCCAGCATGATATTTATTAGAGACACTAGATTCGGAATTTCATCCAAAATGGTTTCGTATTATGTGCCATATTTAGTACAATTATCCTCGTGTGACTTTTTTCATAAGTATAATATGTTTGTAATGATTATTTTAGGACTTGTGGGTCCAGCTTCATTTCAACCGCATATTTTACACATACAAAAAAAGACGATATTTCGTATGGGAATGCGCTTAATTTATCAAAATTCGGTATGCTTAAAAATCGCATTTGGACAGAAATATCAATGTTTTTTTGTACATGATTTTGAGATTTTAATTTTATTGTATTTAATTTAAATACAGAAAACTTCTTGTGATACCTCGATATTTAATGCTAAATGACATTTAGTAAACAAAATTCAACAACAACAACAACATCTAAATTATATGAAGATTGTAAGTTCAGATATAGGAAGATTCTTGCTAGTAATTTACTCCGCAATTACCCGGATCAACATCCGAAAATTCCTATGGAAATGAAAGGTTTGTTTCCACTTAACTTAACTTATAATTTAACTTTAGAAAGCTTTTGAAAGATTATTGTTGTTTCTCAAACAATATTTCATTCATTTGATCTAAAAAAAACAGTCATTTTTATTGCCTTGGCCTACGGATCGCTGATTTTAGCTATCAAATGCTTTTAGGGAAAAGGTATATCGAATAAACCCCTTAATCAACGAAATAGAACAGAATTTGTACACCACTGACACAGGACTCTGTAAAAAGTAAGTCTGCCTAAAAAATTTTATTTAAGATGCACACCACCATTATAACATCTGACTCGTGCGCAATCAACAAAAAAAAAATGCTTTTGATAAACAAACGAACTTGCTAGCACTTAAAAGTAACCACAATGTTAAGATAACATTGTATGTGTTATGTTTTAAATTTGAATAAAATGTTGATAACAGAAATTCTGTCTACCACACACCAATAACAAATTAAACACAAAAAAATGTAACAACATAAAATATGATCGAATTCTCTACACTTTAATGTTTTTGAAAAGATTTAAGTTTAATTTTTCTAATTGATTATAACTTAATATCAAGATTTTGTTGTTTACGTTTTTGTTTTTGTTAATATGTTTAGTCATAATGCACAAGTAATGGTTAATCTTGTTTATAAATTGCATCTCCCGTGACCTATTTCCTCCCGTGTGTTTTAGATACTTATTTTAATAATTCTAGGCTACCGTTAATTAAGAAAGAATATGGGGTAGAAGGAAAAGTCTTTTTAAATGTTATTGAAAAATTCTTCTTCAACGAAATTTGTTTTACGTGGTTTAGTATTTTGTAGCATCATCATCAAATATAATTAAAATTATACATCATTTTGTTAGCCTAAATTTGCGTATTTATGCAATCGCAATGCAAAACATGAACGTCGAATTCTTTCAGATATAATAAACGTTTATATATTGTATTTCATTTATATGCTCATATGGCTATACATATACAATCAATTTTCATAAAGCATACTCATTACAATTACAAATGAATTCCATTTTTTAAGTTAATATGTGTATGTGTGTGTATGACCTGATAAAATAAGCATGATAAATAAATAGTATATTGTTCCAATTTTAGTGCACATAAGACGACGACGCGCAAAGTGGGATGACTAAACAATTGTGAATTTTTCAGAACAAAATTTGTCTCTTAAAGTTTGCTGTCTCTTAAAGAGCAAGATAAGAACTCTATATACGTTAACCCCCTTTACCTCATAACGTTTTGAATTTGAACACACTATGTACCTACTTACTATATGTGTGGAAACAGAAGAATTTTATTTAAATTTTAATCAGTCGAATTATCAAAAACCGCTTCGGTACCAGTTTCATTATGTACAATTGTATACAATCTCGTAAATGTTGTGTGTTTAATGGGTTTTTTTATTTTAAATTAAATTATCAAATTTGGAATCAAACTAATACCGGTTGTTTGTTTATATGTATAACTATAATAATTTTTACATAATATACAGAAATTCAAATTTGTATTTAGCCCATTGAGAATTTGCGATTTCGATTTATGTTTATAAACTCGAACACTTTTTAACACGACATTAGTGATATGACTTTTATCATATATTAAATGAAAATTAAATCCACATTTCTGGGACCTTAACGAGATTTTAACATTAAAAAAATGTATGCCCTCATTTGTTGCTCTTATGCTCTTATCAATTTATTAATAAATTAACGTTGTGTATACGATAAAATACAGTTCAATCGTTAATCGAAAAAAAATTGTTTGTATTCCTAATGATGATAAGTAATGGTTCAGACAGTCCTAAATGAAAAACCAAGCAAAATGTAAATGTGATTTTTTTTATTATGTTGGTCCATTGTGAATCCTGCAAAGTAACCTATAGCATCTCTAATGTAATTTGCTGTAAATTTTCACAACTGAGCTGAAAATACAGAGGCTGCTGTTTTAGTAGTGATATGATACGGAAAACTGGGAACAGTGGAAAAATCACCTAATTGCAGCTTCGTAAGATAAAAAAATTCAGTTAAAATTATCAAATTAGGTGTAATCTCACCATTAAATTAGAAATTTGAAGAAACCAAAGTTGGATAAGTCGTAATTGAGTAAATACAGTAAGCCCCCGTCTAAATCAGTCCATGTGTACATTGCCTTGAACCAGACCCAAGGAATGTAGATGATCTCTAAAATAGTCATGGCCTGTAAGAATTACCATCAAAATGTTTAGCTGGTCATTTTTTAAAGATAAAGAAAGCGTAGGAAATCTCTGATTTGGCTCACTAATATAGTGATTTGCCTCACAACAACCAAATGTAGCAAGATAATTTATCCTTAAATCTTTTAGAGTGAGGTGTTTTATTGTTTTATTAACATTGTTAAAAATTAAAACAGCCGCTGGTTCGGGGAAGTTTGGAAACGATCAAGGGATTATTTAGCGAATACATAGAGAAACCATGTTAACGGTTTTTGCCCTTAGCAGCGAATTGCAAAGCATCAATGAGAGCTACGTAGGGTTTTGGTGTGATTTGAACAAGACGGCTCTTTACAAAAATGAAATCTAGTTCCGGTTTTCATATCGATGACCGAGGCGTATCCTGTCGTGAAGACGATATAATTCATCCAATCGCTCTTCTCAATTCTCAGAGCAAACATTTCCACCGAGTTAGTATATCATACCAAGCATGGTATTTTTCTGTTATTTTACTAGTCATTGTAAAAAACTGGCGCTTTTTTCTATTGGTCTCAGCCACGATAATACTCAACAATGTTTCTGAGATGATTTTTTGGAAAGCTAGTAACTGAGTTGGCCGTAGTACCTCATACCAGTATCTGCTTCTTCACCTTCAACAGTGGCAATATCAACATTTTCTTGTTCATTTCTTTGATCATCCGCGTAAAGTTTAAAATTGTCATCCTCATCAAAATTTATCGGCTCAACATGCTCGTCCCATCGTAATTATAAACGTTTATCGGCTCAGCTTGTTCACCCTCGTCGCAATCGGAAAATCCACATCAATATTGTCGTTTGCTATTTCCTCTTCATCTGCCACCTCAGGGATAGAAACTCTATCGAAAAGTTTACGGAACGCTTGGCTGCTCTGTCTTTTCCGCACCATAATAACTATATTTACAACCAGGACTAACTATTTTTTACTGGTAAGCACCTTGAATTACAAGATTAAACTAAACCAGAAATATGGTTCAATGATCGTTCGGAGCAGTTTCCCTCTCAGCCTCACTTACTATAATTAGCAGAAAAATTTGCATAAAACATCACAAACATATACAATAAATTCATAAACATAAAAGTAACTCATTTTTCGATTTATATAGAAAATAATACATTGATATAACTTGGGGTCATTTTGAACCCAGTATATAGAAATGCGCTTGGTTTATTTCAGGCTATCGTAATTACCCCGTTTATTGTATTGCGTGTATAAGAGAGTAGTTGAGGCTTTCGTATAGGGCAAGGGCCACTTAAATAATTAGAAACGTTTTTTTTATTATTTTTTTTTTTTTTTCAGTTTAAAATCGGTCAATTTGACCCCAGTAGCCTTATTCTATAAAAAATAAGATAATGTTTACACGTGATAAACAGTGAACGAAAAGAGAATCGAAAAACAATTGAATGTAATTTTAGTAAAAAATCACAAAGTTTACCCGTTTTCACGTTTACACATTATCTTATTTTTTACAGAATAAGGGTGCAGTACATTGAGAGAAGGGTAAATAAAATAATTCTTACGGAACAAAATCAGCTAACTCCACTCTGACTCGATATATTCTGGCCAATAGCCGAATAAAAATTCGATAAGTCGGTACCTTCAGAGAATACCAGTTCATTCGTATCCCAGAAGTTCATCGGCATTTTAATTCATCATATCTCAGAAGTCAGAGGTCTTGCAAATTTACAAGAAATATTTTAAAATATCTCTTGCAAATGCAATTCGAATGCATTTGATTCAAAATGTTGATTCTTTTCAAAACTGAATTACTTCTTAGTAAGGAGGAAGAAAACTTTACCGTTCGCGTAATTTAAAAAAAAAAATTAAGAGCAAATGACAAAGCACCGGCTTTGCTAGCAAGTTCTTTGTCGCTAAATACAGTTAGTTGTTTAATCAATTTCATCGACCCTTTTGTTTCAAATATCACTATTTTAACACACCAACATTTAAATAACCATTCACAATGATAAATAGTCGTCAAGATAACCCAAAATATACCTTATAAATTAACAAGTGTATTGATGAGAAGTAGAAGTATCACAACCGTAGTGATGAGAAGAAATATCTCACGATTGAGGGTGTTTTTAATTTTCCTTCAAATAACATTAAATCTATTAAAAAACAAACAATAAAACTTATTACTGTAAAGTAAGAATAATAATTCATTTATTTTATGTATTGGGTAACCTCAAATATAACTCAGGTCAAATTAGTTTAAAGTCAATACTCGTAATCGTAACTTATTTCACTATAACGATGATAAGAAGTTTAGGAAACCTAAATTTAACACCTAACAAGTGGTCGTCAAAAACTCAAAAGAGCGAGGAGAAGGAAAATTTACTCTCCCCCATATCTTCATCAGGTAGTTGGAAAAGCTCCAATAATAATGACATTGTCTAGAAACCTTAACCTGATAAACTCAACACTTTCGAAGTAAAAACTGTGTTTAATTCATTTTTTGCTGATTTTAAAGCACAAAATAATAAAAAAAAACTTTACTGTAATATACCATGTCGTCTTCAAGTAACCTATCACTAAAAGTTATTATTATTTATCTGATCAGTAATGCAAAAAAATAAAAAATATGTCGCGATAATAACTTTAGTATACACAAGTCTATATTATATTACTTCAAGTTCAATCAAATTGTATACTCATTATTCTTCTCTACAGTACAGTGTGTATATATCGCTATATAATACAAATATAAAACATTATGTCATCCAATCAATGACGATGGTGATCAGAAATAAAAATACATATGTAGTTTTATATTAATGCGTTTATCTATAAAAATCTTAAGCCAAAATCTAAAATCATCCTAAAAATGGGTCAAAATATTTTGCTTCCATTTTAATCCCTCGCCTTCAGTATTTTCGGATAAAACAAATACATATTAAACTTGTTGATAGAAACAAGAGGAGGAATGTTATTTTTAATTCAATTACATGTCCTTACCTAAAGTGAA
This sequence comes from Tipula vernalis, assembly GCA_958295665.1. Lineage (NCBI taxonomy): Eukaryota > Metazoa > Arthropoda > Insecta > Diptera > Tipulidae > Tipula > Tipula vernalis. Next base: position 25,583,476 of record OY282558.1, read on the forward strand.
CATTTGGTTATTTAAATTAAAGATGTAACTTAAAATTAAATAACAAAAGGAAAATTGTGTACATAAAGAACCATTCTACCTACATAATATGTACATATACTGACTGGTATGTGTATATTGTTGACATTCTCCACTTCGAGTAAATCAATATTCCCTTTTTCTTTGGGAAATTTCAAAACATTCATAAGCGTAACAGAAACAAAAACAAAATAAAGAAACATGATGGTTAACTCCCACATTATACATATCCTTGCACTATATACATACACATCTAAATTCTCGATTTCATCTCTGTATATATGTATGTAGTTGTATATAATATAAAAAAAAGTATGTAAAATGATTTTCTCGAGAAAAAATGTTCTCTAAATATTTTCCATTTGAAACTTGATGGCGTAAAGAAGACAACCAAAAATGATCGCTTTTCTCTCTGTGCCGAGATAATAAAGGCACTTTGTGTGAAAATAACGATAGTTTCTATCTATGTATAAAAACACCACCCACACACTGGCGAAGCTTAAATTCAAACTTTCATACGCTGAAAGTACGAGAGAAGAGAATTATAATATTTGATGCCAAGAGATTAAGATTGAAAATAGTACATCAAAAATATTTTGACATTGAAAATATTAATAATAAAAGTATTTTTATATGTAGATGTTGTACAGTTAAAGGCAGCCAAGTTGACCCCCAGGTGGCTGCCTACAAGAAAAATCTGAAGAGTACAAAATCCGGAAGTAAGACTTGATAAAACGCAACTGACCCAAGTTCCACAATTACGTAACTTTTTGTAACTTCCACACTCACCTATATTAAAATCTACAAAATTAACGTTTACTGTATCCGAGAAAATGATTTTTCATTGAAGAGAAAATGTTCACTACATACATTTTGTGTTTTGTTTTGGTTTATTTTTCATGAAAAATAAAATCGACAACAACAAAAAGACGAACGAATTAAAAATTCTCTCTTTGGAAAATCGATTTTTCATTTAGATTTTCTTTTCTTTTTATTTTTTATTGTAGTACTTAAGTATAAATAAAATTTAAATTGTCAAAAAAATAAAAATTAGTTTGTGTGATTTTGATATAATTACCCAGCATACAGCACGTAGAATAACCTGCGGTCGTTGTATAAATTGAATTGGATCAAACGCACCCCCAGCTTTTCCACCCCCGTAAGCACCACCAGCTTCCATCTTTTTACGTTCCAAATTAAATTATTTTTTTAACTTGCAATACTAGGGTACCACAAATTACTAAAAAATTGCCACTGCTAAAAATATTTTTTATTGAACTTTTGAATCAAATTAAACCACTTTTTGTATACAACAAAACAAATTTTTTCCACTTTTCCACTTTTTCTGTATCAAACACTATCGACAGCAAAATTCTTCTTGTTGAACCCCAAACGAACAAACCCCAACTGATTAGTACTAAATACCAAATTATAGTATTGTACTGATATACTGAGTAGTGAGTACTACTGAGTAGATTTTTATTTATTTCAAATACTCTTTTCTCTGTATATTTTTATATTTTTGTCGTTGAAGTTGCAAATGTGGTGGAGAAACTGAGAAAATTATTTACCAACAAGCGCGCACACATAATATTTTTTCGATGCCAAATGGACTGGAACGTAATGTAGAAGTAAAATATTTTAAAATTTATGCCGTCTTACTTTGGTTACTAGAATAGTTTATATGTATAAAAATAAAAATGCAAGTTATGCTCAATTGACATTATCAAAAAAAAATCATAATTATTACTAGAATAATTCTATATCAACAAAAACTTGGTTTGAAACTATTCATTCCCGATTGAAAATACACGGCATTGTTGTTGTAAAATTTCCAAAGTAAGGCGTTAGTTTGAGAGAATTTAGTACTGTCAGTACGTTTTACTAACATAAAAAAAAACAGAATATTTATGCTAATTAATTAGATATCTACGAAATTAATTTAAATTACTCACTAATGTGTTAATTAATGTAAACCGTGATTGGTCCAGCGTCAGTCATTAGATAGATTGATTTTTTGTGAAGTAAAATTTTAGACGAATGATTTTATACAATATTTGCAAGTATTAAAATAAATATCACGTTTCAAGGTCGCTTGCATCCATGCAGAGAACGTAGGTTAATGTTTAAAAAAAAAATTATTTTGATTGAACAATATAAATTATTAATTAATTTTATTCCGTTGCTTCTGAAGCTATAACTTATACGAGTATAACAAGAAATCACCGTAAACACAATCACAATTTCGAACAGAATATTTTATTAAAGTATGGAATATTTTGTATTGTGATTAATTACCCAACACGTAAAAATGATTATACGTTTATCCAAATAACAAGTGCCGTTTACTACATTAAAACTTTATTGTTATAGTATTTTATTGAATTTTTTTTTTCTATAACAGCGCCTTGTTTGTTTATTCTCTATGATATATGTATGTATGTACTATATTGCAATTATCCGTCTCTTATTGTCACATAACTGAAGCAAACGGTGAACCCTGGAAAGACATTCTTTGTACACTTTCTTTTGTATCTAAGTCGTTTCTCGCCAAGCACTTAGGCAATCGTTTGATATGTCTTTAATATACCTTACGATTATATAGTTGTATTATATCATTGAGTGTATATTTCCAATGAAAGAAGTTAAAAGATAAAAGTTAAAAAAGAATAAAACCAGTGGTGAGATGTTTAACAGTATTCTCGATTCGAATTGTATACAGTTTATATATCTTGTTTCAAGAATAAAACTGTTCTATATTTCGTTTTTTCTAGTGCGATCTCAGCTTGTCGAGTTTTTTTCCTTTTCTTCACATCGATAAAGTAGGTTAAGTTAGATTAGGGTGGCTGTCCAAGGGCCGGCATAGACACAAAAAAGGTCCGTAGCCATACAAAATAAAATAAAAATCTCAACTATACTCATTGAACCATTCAGAGCTTACAACGAAGCATTGAACACACCTGACGTCCATTCTCATGAGATTCACCAGGTCGCTGAAGAGAGGAGCTCCTAAAAACTTCCATCTGCTTTGCGAAGACTGAGACAAGTGCAGAGCAGGTGGAGTACAATTTCTTCCTAATTTACATCGTCATTGCTTCTACAGTAATCGTTCGAGGAGGCTTCTAGTCCTCTAACAACCCTCATGATCATATTACTATGGTGACGCCGAAGTGTTAACAGCTGTCCAGTTCTTCTAAGCTAGTTTTGGCCAAATCTGCCTAGTTATAACACACGAGGTACCATTGAACCATCTATAGTTTACTGCTCTCCTAGCTTCTTCCTAAAGCAAGAGTTTGCATGCAGCAAGTGGAATTTCAACATTTACCTTACTTAGTAAAGCGAAGAAATGTATACCATGCCGAGCGAGTTCATCTGCCTTTTCGTTAACCGCAACGCTGAAGTGCCTTGGCACATACGTTAGGTGGATGTTAAACTGAACTGCCATCTCTTTAAGAGATGAGAGACGGCTCTGGGCTACCTTCGATGTAAGATCATAGCAATTTAATGGCGGCCTGACTGTCCGTAAAAATTCGAATATCCCTTACAGATACTACTACCCGAAAAACGCTGCAATCCACATTGAAATGGATTCACACCGGTCCTTATTGAAATGGATTTGAACCTTATAGCTGTGTTCACTGCTATTTGAATGCCCAGATTATTTAGGGGTATGAGATGAAAAATAAGCTCTAGTGCCTAAGTGGGTCTGCACCTGAATGTACCACTAACACACAAGGTGGAAGTTCTCTGAATTTGTATCAGCAACCTTTGGTTAGCAGTACTGTTTTGAGCTGGCCACCAAACAACAATCCAATATAATAGTATGGGCCTTTCCACTGAGTTATACAGCCATTACACGATGTGGGGTTCAAGACCCCATCTTTTACCAATAGAGTTTTTACATGAGTATATCGCTATAATAGCTTTCTTTAACCTTTCTAAAATATTAGAGTTCCAGCTAAGTTCGCTGTCCAAAATAGCATACAGGTATTTTGCTTTATCAGTGAAGGTCAAGCTAATTAATAACATTTAAAGTAAAAGGATAAATCTGAGGAAGTTTGTATTTACTAGAGAAGAGGACCACCTCCGTTTTGCCTGGATTAACCGTCGTGTCGAATTCCTCGCCCGAAAGCGAGTCTGACACCGAGTCCTCCTGCAGTTCACATAGTATCCCCAAGGATTTGGACATCTCAGAGTCCAACGAGAGTGTTTAAAAACCCTCATCGGACACATTCTCACTCACCAACGGGCCATCACCACCAGGCAAGATATAACCCGGAGTCACCTCTACACCTACCGGGGCAGCCCCAGACTTACCCGCCTCACTCTATTTGTAGACTTTTAGTGTGATCACATACTTCGTCCTCGCCACAGCCTCTATCGCCTCGACCTATAGTCAGCCTTTGGCTCCTCTTTGCTGGTTAGCGAAGCCAATGTTTTCCAATTGGAGATTGGACGATAAAGATTGCCCATTCGGAACATCTTCAAAACCCCACTTGGATAACTCGTAACTCGCCATAACCTAAAATCTGGCTCCAGGTCAGATCTCAGCCAGGCTCCCTACCGCCTTCCATTAGAGATAGAGCTATCTTTGGTCGAAACAGGCTGTCAATTTGACATGGTTCATGTGTCATCCTCCATCTCTATATAACAGAGCAGGAACCGGGTTCTCCCGCATTACATTTAGGAGGGTTGCGGCAAAAGCCACCTCTACATTCACTCAGTTGACGAACTATCACCGCAACAACCAGCTGGTCCTTAAAAACCTCGTTGAAAGGCCTGGTTATAGTTTCCTGCAACCTTCACCTCTTTTCGTCTTTAGAGAATTCCTCCTGAGATCTCTGCCTTTTGAGCTGAGAGCTCCCAGAGGATGCACCCTCTTTATTACCAGTAACCATCATAACCCAAGCAAGCGTTTCCTTTTCTTTGACTGTCCGATCTGCCAACAGTATTCCCTTCGACCTCGTAAGAGCTTTCCATGCTCTTTTGCGAGTCTGATAATTTCGAACTTCAAACCAATTTTGTTAGAACTTTTATCCTTTCGCAAAGAGTTAGAGAGACCAGCTTTATATGAGCTTATATCCTTCTTAATTCCTGCTGTTTGTGAACCAGACCTATCGGTCAAAGCTCCTCAGCAGTTGTTGTATTATAGGGATCAGCAATATTTTTTGCTTATGTCTCGCTTCTTATATTGGCTTTCAACTCCGGAATTAAAAGCCAATGTCTCTTCAGCCGTAGTTTACGGCTTTTGAAGAGTCCCAGACTTTATGTTTTTAAGTAGATCATCCATAAGAATCCCACGAGTAGCGGAGAAAAAATGTTCATCTGTGCAGAGATCCGCGATGCACAGATAAGACTACATTATCCGGAGGGTGCCAGGAATACACCGTTAGAGGCTGAGGTAATTTCTAGACTGGGCCCAGCCAGGTTGGTTTTCTGCACGATACGATTAACACCTTAATCTAGCCCAGTTGTTTAGCGTTTAGCCTATACCATCCAGTCAAAAACAATGATGAGCTAGAGTTGCCGATGCTGTTACCACAGGGAAGTAGCACGAACACTTTTGAAACCTGCAAGATATGAAGCTGACAACAAGTAACAACTTCATTCCCCCGGCAGCTTTACACCTAGACGACCATCGATAAAGAATCGCAAACAAAAATTTAGGTGATAAAAGCTGCGTTTTTTATTCACTCTCGATAGCCGCTGTCTAGAGCAGTCGTACAAAAAGTGGCTCCCGGTGGCGCGCTCCATATAAATAGGTTAGGTTAGGTTTGGGTGGCGGTCCACTAGGACCAGGCACAGACACAAAAAAATGGTCCGTAGCCATACCACAATAATTATTCTCCGTCCCGTCGGCCAGCAATTTCCTTTCTCGCGTGACAAACTGGCACTTTGCGCTCTTGATACACAAATAACTATTTCCGTCTCGATTTTTATTATCCTTTTGTTTGTTTGTTGTGTTTAATTATTTTAATCGTATGAAATCAAGTTTTCAATATAAACAGTTTTTTTCCATCTCGATTTCTTATCCTTTTAAATTGTTGTGCTTAATTATTTTAAACGAATTAAATAAAATCAAGACACAAAAACTCTAATTGAGAACTTTGACAACTAAAAGTTGACGTTTCTAATTTGTTGTTGTAGTTGATTTATGAAAAAATATACATTTCGTAAAATTGATGTACATCGAAAAAACATTGATGTTTTTTGGCAAATCGAATATGGTTTTCGATGTACATCAATTTTTTTTGATGTTTTTTGACGAAAAGAATTTAACATTGGTTTCGTGTACTTTTCGCACTACAAAATTTACATTGATTTGAAAAAACGAAAAGAATTCGACATATGAAATGTCACCTTTAAAAAGGCGTTTCAAAAATGACATGTCACCCTTCAAACAAATGAAATACGTAACTATACTGACTTCTATTGTCAAAACGGCGACAACTTTTTAGACTATAGTTAAAAAAATAATACTTACCAAATATAGTAAGGCTAAGTAGATCTGCCTAGTCAAGTATCGTAATATTAACTGTAACATCCCTTTTCACACAGAGCATCGAATGCCGTCGATTGAAAATTATAATGTGATTAAAATAAGGGCAAGTAGAACGTCTGTCATTTAAATGACCGTATAGCATTTAATGCAAAGATGATATTTTATGAGATAAAGTCTACGTCAGTTCAACTTTTAAATATTGTACGTTCCAGGGTTTAGGTTATTACCCTTTTAAGTTTTAACTACGGCTGTCGTCAATAGACGATGGAGCGATATTTTTGTGAGACACAGCTGCCGTCAATAAAGGATTTTTTCGCGTTTAGAAATTTATTAAGCTTAGAAAGTCAGTTTTGTGAATACATTTCCGTAATTTAAGGGTTAAATAGCCACTTTGCTTGAGAAATGTCAGGCATTACAATCGCTTTTATTTTATTATTTCCGTCAGACCTAACAATAAAGTACTTTTCATACCAGGCGCCTCGGCTTTGAGCTTCGTAAATAAAAATGTTTTATTTCGATTTTTAACTATGTAAATTAGTTTTATTCGATTGATACCGTTTAATTTTATAGTAATAAATTCAATTTGTTGAAAAATAATTTATTTTTAAGTGATAATTTAAAAAAAAACAAAATATATTACAATGAAGTTATCTACAAAGCCACGGCAATGCGTTCCACACTCGACTGCGAGATTTTAAAGTAGTACAAACCGAAGTGCTTTCTCAACATAACCTACAAATCATATTTTTTGCACAAATATTTCTTACTTACCAAAAAATCTAGCTCATATGTACGTTACAAATTTAGAATATCTCAGTTCTTGCTATAATTCACGTGTAAAATAGACCTAAATAAAATATTTGATACCAACCGAATGTTCAAAGCCAACGCCACCGGTATGAAAGGATCTCAGCTTCGCATTTGTGGTAACTAAATATTTCGAGGCGAGGCGCCTGGTATGAAAAGTACTTTAAAATGCTGGAGTGGGATGTTGTGGCATCACTTTCGATTCGAATTTGATAAAGTTTATGTCTCTTGTTTCAAGAATAAAATTGTACTCTATTTCGTTTTTAAATTACGCTTTTTTTTCTTGCTATCTCAGCTTGCTCGAATAAAATAACATTCTATTGCTACTTATATTCATGATAATTTATCACTCAAATTTTTGTTTAGTGATATTTTATCGATATGACGGAAAGGAAAAGTACGCAACAAAAAGAGATCGCAATAGAAAAATCGTAATCAAAAAGCGAAATAGAGTACAATTTTATTCTTCAAACAAGAGACGTGAACTCTATCGAATTCGAATAGAAATTGATGTTACAATATTCCACCCCTGGTAACTTACAGACCTCCGAAATTTTTTTCGGAAATACATAAATTGTTTGTTGTACTTGTTTATTAATGATAGCGGCGTCATTGTCAAATAATAATTATTTGTGTTTGGTGTTACTTTGTATGATATATTTATAATTTGTTATAATTTCCAACAGCTTTTCCTTGTCGTTATTATTTAATCGACTCATTTTTTCACGTTATATATTTTTATTTAAATTAAACAAAATTGATTTACACAAAATTATTATATACTTATGTACATATGTATTTTGCAACAGACAACAGTTACAAAAATAATATCTATTTAACAACTAGTTAGTTTGTTTTGATTTATTTGACACAACAAAGGAAAATTATTTTTTTCATGTTGGCAGCTCATGTTCGAGAAACTATGTATAGAGAACTGTATGTAGATCTGGCGGCAGGAAATTAAAGGTTGATGGAGGCAAACGGACGAAAATTATTTTTTTGTTTATTTATTAAAAACTACAATTTATATATAAAGTTTGGTTCTGTTCAATTAATAATTATTTAGCAGTATTATTTGTGGAATTTGCAGTAGGTTCTCCACGCAAATCGCGAATACATATCTCAAAATGCCCAATCACTTTATTATTTTCAATTCTAGATGTCAATTACACGTACTTTAACAGTTCTCAACAGTTTTATTTACGATTAAAAATTCCATTAAAATCCCAACTAAATTCGCTGTTTTAATGTCGTTTAAAAATACCAGTTTCGGAATTCAATTCCGGAAAAACTGTAGCTACAACTAAAAGTTGTAATTGTGTCTATCGATTTGGCAAAAGTCTGCTGGGTAACAGGCGCACCCGAAAATTTCCCGAAATTATAAAGGCCTTTTTTATTATGGATTGTTGGTTTATTGTCACTTTATCAGTAATACCTTACGGGGAATACCCATTTTGTTAATTTACTTTACAAAGGATTCCAACCTAAAGTTATTTGTATTACTAGTACAACAATCAACACAACTGCGTGGGCGTACAAAGTGCAAACTGCAACGTGGCTTAAAGTTTTTTTATATTAATTGGCTGTAACTTGTATCAGAAATTACAAAAAATAGTAAAACAGTGCAAATTGGTGTTTATTTTTTAAATAAAAGTGAGTAAATTGTTTTAAAGCTACATAAATTTTTTAACAAAGAGTAATGAATAGAATAAAATATTATTGCACCTCGTGTCTGTAAACTGTAATGGCTACTGCGCTAAGAGAGTGAAGCGATAGAAAAATCATTTCAGTAATTCTTTAACCAAACAAAAATGTGCATACCGTCATTTTGTAATACAATATTTCAGCGGGAGGGACAAAAAAATGTTTTTTCGTGTTTCTGATCACCTAACTATTACTAAAGATACATGTTAAACCGAAAGTGATCTGACTGAAATCGTTCGAGATAAATTCAACATGTACGCACAGCGGCTTGACTGAAAGCAAAGATTATTAACAAGATCTTCTTGTTAATAATCTTTGCTTTCACTCAAGCCGCCGTGTACGTTGGTGAACGTTTTCAGTCAGACCACTTTCGGTTTAACATGTATCTTTAGTATATGTATGTATGTATATCATGAAAACACGTGTTTCTTCTTTTTTTACTGTTTTTTGTGTAATTAACTGTAGTGCCCACCACCAACCAAAATATGCCTTATTAGTTTGCCTATTGAAACTGAAAGGTAAATTCCTTTCATCGAATATTTCAATAGGTTTTGAGTTTAGCTGTAAAAATCCCGGTACAAGATCTTTAACGAAATAGTTCAAAATTTAAAATAAAACTCAAAATTGTGTAATACCTAAATAGACATAAAATAATAGTATTCTGTATTAATTTACTTGATGTTCAAGCCTATGTTAAAAATGCATCGTTTTAATTATAAATGTGTTTTTTTATTAATAAAAAATAAATGCAGTTTACATAAGATTATTTCTAAAATAAAGACGCGAGAGGTTAATATAAGGTCTTGTGTTCGCTTTTTACTTTCCTGTGAATTTCGGCTTTTCCTTGGCCACGAAAGCGCGCATACCCTCCTTTTGATCTTCGGTCGAGAATGTAGCGTGGAATGTACGACGTTCGAATTTTAAACCCTCGGTTAGAGTGGTTTCGTAGGCCGTGTTAACTGCTTCTTTGACTAACTGAATAGTTAATGGCGAGAATGTACCAATCTTATCGGCTAATTTAATAGCTTCGACAAGTAAATCACTAGCTGGTACAACTTTACTGACTAGGCCAATTTGAAGAGCTTCGGAGGCATCAATCATATTACTGGATAAACAAATTTCCATTGCCTTTGATTTACCAACAACGCGAGTAAGACGTTGGGTGCCACCCGCTCCGGGAATTGTTCCCAACGATATTTCCGGTTGACCAAATTTAGCTTTATCCCCAGCATAAATAATATCACACATCATGGCTAATTCACAGCCACCACCCAAAGCATAACCGTTTACGGCGGCAATAATAGGCTTTTGACACCGGGCGACACGAGTCCAGTCATTTAGGAAATTACCTCGAATACAATTCGAGTAAGTATTCCCGTGCATTTCTTTAATATCAGCACCAGCAGCAAAAGCCTTTTCACTTCCTGTTATTACAATGGTTTGAATTGAGTCGTCACGTTCATAGCCGTCAAGCGCTTCGGATACTTCCAACATCAGACCATTACATAGCGCATTCAAAGCTTTTGGTCGGTTTAATGTAATTAAAGCGACATTATTATTTGCTCCAACTACTTCAGATTTAATAAATTCGAAAGACTTTGTACCTGAAAATTGTATATAAGAAATTTATGAATAATAATCTTTTCAAGGTTATGACGAGATAAGATTTAGAAATGCAAAAGTTTGCCGTAATGTCTTAGTGGTTGCTGAACTCGATCAACAGGTTAAATAATCAATATATACACCGGCAAGCCCCCATATCTTATAATATTAATACCACATGTGTTACATAATCAGAAAATTCAATTGATTCAATTAACGTAAATAAATTAGGAGTAGTGTTGGCATAAGACGCAATGATAAGTGCGGCTAACGACATTATATAACTTTTGCACATTCCAATTAAAATCCAATTCGAACTTACTTGCAGCTGAATAGAATCTTATTTGATTAAAACTAATAGTTTTAATTAAAGCGCTTGATCGGACGCCTATTAACTTTGCAATGTTGGACATTTTTTGTTTGTTTTATTTAAAAAATCTTAACACACAAAAAGAGAAGCACTTAACAATTTGGCTTAATAAACAGGAATGACAAAATCAACTTCATTATACATATATGTATAATATAAAATAAGGCATGTGTATTGTAAATTGTCATTGTGTCGTGCGATAAGATAAAAAATATTTGGCGTTGTTTTTTTTGTTGACATTTGATTTAGTTCGTTTATACGGCGAATTGAGTTTGGATGTAATTTGTCGCTCGCGCGCGATAGAAAATTACAATTTGTTTTTTTGATTGGGGGCATTTTGACTGAGCTGACTTGAAGTTGGAAGAAGACAAAAATAAATAATCTATCAGAGTGACAAAGACGAAGTATTTTATTATTGTTTTTTATAGTCATTTTGACAGCAAACAAAAACATAACCAAGAATTATTATAAAAATGAAGTATTAATTTTAATTTGAATATTTCCACGTTTCAAAATAATCTAAAAAATTAATTATTACTAATACTCATATCAGAATTATTTTATTCAAATTATTTCCGTCATAAAATACAAAATTTAAAAAATCTTTCCCATAAAATTGCCAAACCATTAAAATTATCAGTGTGTGCGAGAAATATTTTTCATCGGTACACAATATTTATGTACATGGATTAGTTGGACTGCCATAAAAATTTTCTCGATTTAATACTTTTTTTTAATTTCGATCTCACTGCACTAACCCAGACACACATTGTTGTAAGTAAAATCTTGACTGACTCCGTTGTGTGTCATTCTGACAACCACCGATTTTATAATTTTATCTCTAGTTATTTTTACTGACAAACTTTGATTCACAGTGGAATTGAGGCAAAATCCGGAAGAATTCGACATATAGAGTTATATACTTAGAGCTGAAACAAAGATTTTATATGGCTTTTTCCCATATAAAATCTTCTATTTCAAGCATAAAATTAATTTTATTATAAATGTTGAATTTAAAAATAATTATAAGTGTATTTGCATCTAAAATAAAAATGTTTTTTAAACTTTGTGTTATTTTAAGCAACCCACGATATTCTAATCCATTGAATAAAATTCTAAATCTGGCCCTAATATATTTTAGTCTTTCTCTTTTTCGCATGGAATTTTCGATGCTTGACGTTTGCCTATTTCAAGTCTATTGTATTTTAACGTCTTTGTTATTGTCTATTTTGTTTCATATGAAGGAAATTTTAGTTGTTTAGGCCCGATTCTGTCTACCATAATTTTATGGAATTTTAAGAATTTATGTTTTTTCAATACCAATTCATATAGGACGCGGGGAGATAAAATAACATGAATTTTATCGTCCCAGCATTGGGCTCCAACTACAATTCCGATTCGATTTATATCAACCCATTTTTTTTTTATTTTCAATTTAGCTATACTCTGTTTGAGTCGCAATTGTTGGAAATTTACCAAAGGAACCCAATCGGATTTGACAACAATTCAAATGGCCGTGTAAACAAAAATGTACTAGAGCAATTATTTTTATTGCAACAAAACGCCAATGTCTGTTGTTATTTGGTAAAAATTTCTGACATTCAAATTTTTCATAAATTTGCTTAAAAATGTTCTCACCAGTGAAAAATGCGTTAAAGTTAAATTATTTTGCCAGTCGTACGATGAGCTATCGTGCATTACAATTGCAATACTCTGAATATGGTGAACCAGCTAATGTCGTAAAACAAGTCGAGACAATTGTGGAAGATCCAGACAATCGGCAAGTACTGGTTAAAATTTTAGCCGCACCAATTAATCCAGCGGACATAAACACAATACAAGGTAAATACCCGATAAAACCAAAATTCCCCGCTGTTGGTGGTAATGAATGTGTTGCTGAGGTGATAAAAGTCGGAAAAGATGTGGCTGGATTTAAGCCCGGCGACCGTGTTATTCCATTCTCGACGGGGCTAGGAACGTGGCGAACACATGCGTTGTACACATCACATGAGCTACAGAAAATTCCAAATGACATTGGACTGGTCGAAGCTTGTACAATAACTGTAAATCCATGTACTGCATACCGGATGCTAAAAGACTTCGTTACGCTTAAACCGGGTGAAACTGTGATCCAGAATGGGGCTAATAGTGCAGTTGGCCAAGCGGTTACTCAGCTGTGTAAATTATGGGGAATAAATAATATTGGTGTAGTGCGTAACCGACCCGACATTGAAGAATTACGTAATCATTTAAAATGTTTGGGTGCTTCTGAAATCCTTACGGAAGAGGAGCTCCGTACTACAAAACTATTTAAAGATTGTGTTTACCCAAAACCAAAACTAGGATTAAACTGTGTTGGAGGAAAAAATGCCCTCGAAATCAGTCGATGCCTTGATCAAGCTGGTTTACTAGTCACATACGGTGGAATGTCTCGAGAACCTGTCACTGTACCAACCGCATCTCTAATATTCAAAGATTTACAGTTTCGCGGTTTTTGGATGACCCGGTGGACGAAAGAAAACTTTAAATCAAGTGAAAGGCAAATCATGTTCAACGAACTATTCGATTATATTAGAAAAGGACAATTCCGAGGACCAACCCATAAGCTGATTCCACACGAAGAATTCAAAACAGCACTCAGTGAAACTCTGGATATCAAGGGATTTATTGGCCAAAAATTTGTTTTAGACTTTACTAAATAAATTTAAATTGTATGTATAAAGAAAGAGTTCATTAAATTTAATTTACTCGATCATCGAGCATTTCTAGAAGTTACCGGTATAATTTATTTCATTTTCAGAGCTTCGATTAACGCTAGTTGATTTTTTAACCTCAACCTGGTCATTAACATCTTTATTACATTGACTGTTACGCTTACGTTTTCGTAGTACTTTAAAACTAGCTCGCAATACAAAAGTTTTCGTAATAGTCATCGATCCTGAATCACGAGATTCTAGTACTCTCCATTGAACTTGTCCCTCCATTTTTCTCCCTTTCATTCGATTAAATCACCTAGGCCGAATTAAAATGTTTCGTATTAATATTCTCATCTAAATTCCGTCAATAGTACGCATATGCTCTGCTTGTAGTGATTTTTTTTTTATTGTACCGAATTATTTAAACTTAAAACAACAGGCCTTTAATCTGATCAATGACATATATCACATCTTGTAATGTACTCGATGTTTTTGGTTGTTATTTATTAATAAGATTAAAATTGTTCGTATATAGGTAATTCAAAAATGTTCTCATAAGTGAAAAATGCGTTAAAGCTAAATTATTTCGCCACTTGTTCGATAAGTTATCGTGCATTACAATTGCAATACTGTGAATTTGGTGAACCAGCTAATGTCATAAAACAAGTCGAGACTAATGTGGAAGATCCCTGCGACGGCAAGTACTGGTTAAAATTTTAGCCGCACCAGTTAATCCATCAGACATAATCACAATACAAGGCATATACCCGAAAAAGCCAAAATTGCCCGCTGTTGCTGGTCATGAATTTGTTGGTGAGATGATAAAAGTTGGAAAAAATTTGACTGGATTTAAGCCCTGTGACCGTGTTATTCCTTCCACGATGGGGCTAGGAACGTGGCGAACACATGCGTTGTGCTTGTACAATAACTGTAAATCCATGTACTGCATACCGGATGCTAAAAGACTTTGTTGCACTTAAACCGGGTGAAACTATGATCCAGAATGGGGCTAATAGTGCAGTTGGCCAGGCGGTTAGTTAGCTATGTAAATTATGGGGAATAAATAATATTGGTGTAGTGGGTAAGCGACCCGATATTGAAGAATTACGTAATTATTTAAAATGTTTGGGTGCTTCTGAAATCCTTACGGAAGAGGAGCTCTGTGCTACAAAACTATTTAAAGATTGTGTTTACTCAAACCCAAAACTAGGATTAAACTGTGTTGGCGGAAAAAATGCCTTCGAAATTAGTCAACAGCTTGATCAAGCTGGTTTACTACTCACATATGGTGCAATGACTCCAGAACCTGTCTCTGTACCAACGCCATCATTAATATTCAAAGATTTACAGCTGCGCGGTTTCTGGATTGAACGGTGGACCAAAGAAAACTTTAAATCATGTTCAAAGAACTGTTCGATTACATTAGAAAAGGACAATTCCAAGGACCAACCCACAAGCTGATTCCACACGAAGAATTCAAAACAGCACTAAGTAAAAATCAGGATACCAAAGGGTTTATTGGCCAAAATTCATTCTAGACTTTACTAAATAAAACTAAATTGTTGTATGTATAAAGAAAGAGTTCATTAAATTTATTTACTTGAGTCATCGAGCATTTCTAAAAGTCGATCGGTAAAATTTATTTCATTTTCAGAACTTCGATTCATTCTAGTTGAGTTTTTAACCTCAACCTGTTCATTATCATCCGTAATCTGTAGGTTGGCTAAGATTTCATCGATTGTTTTACGCTTATTCGTATTTTGGATCAACACAAACTCGTGATTAACAAGTTTATCCGCGACCGGGGTTATTGGATCCGTCGAACAATTGATCTCATCCAATACCATCGGATTTTGAATACTACTCGTTCCTGATCCCGAATCCCGACTAACATTCAACTCGGTTATAAATTTATCAATTTCATTCGTGATTTTAGTACTCGCCAGTGAACTTCTCTCTCCATCTTTCTCCCGTTCATTCGATTCAATCACCTTGGCCGAACTAAAATTTTTCGTATAAATATTCTCACCTAAATTCCGTGAATAGTATATATAATGCTCTGTTTGGAGTTGTTCATTAAAAAATTTTCCGTTCGGCTTTTGAAATCCCAATCGCAACAGTATTGATATTTTAATATTAAAACTCTCCAGCCACTCGGCTATATCGTTATTTAATTCGATATAATCTTCTTCCGTTAGCCGATTATTCCACAAATGTAGTAAATTCTTTTTCGTTTCATCGATTAAGATTTGTTTCTGCACTTCGGGGATCAACTTACCAATCCCATCTAAATGCCGAAAGGTTAAGCTAAGTATATCGATTCGGTTCACCACATTCATCGTGTGGAATTGCCACTTGAATATCATGGTCATCAGATCCCATAATTTATCCATGCTCGGTGTATCCAAATGCATGATAGAGCTGCATGCTATATCTTTGAATAGGATTCGACATTGGTTTGGTGTTAGAGTAGATCGATCTACGGCTGAAGTTGAAAGTTGCTGTAGAAATGTTGGATCTAGCAGTACTATTGTCAAATCCCGTATAACTGAAATGTAAGTACCTAATTTTAATAAATACTAGGTAATCTCTTAACTGTTATACAAAATTCAACTTTTAGAACATACCTGTAAAAATCAATAATCTGTGAAAGGATCATTTCATGCATATGCATATTTATTAAAAAAAGCTTTGGTGCAAGGTGTTTAAAATTTGTGCATAATCTATTAAATTTTGGTTCTGTAAAATTTCGATAAAATATCGAATATTTCCATAAATCGGTGAGTTTACTGTGATTTAGTGATGGTTGCAATTAGTTCTTTTCTGAAAGCAAGTCGATACTTCGAAAAAAAATAATTAGAACTGTAATCTCTACTTTTCACGTTATGTATAAAATCATTAAAGATCTTTCGAAAATTCAATGAAACGTTACTGGCTTCATATTTTTAAAGCAAATCTGATGAAATCACAATGTAGCCAAAAACCGTACGAGCTAGAGAAATATAAGCAATATGGGCCAATCCTCGGAAATGAAACAATTCCGTCAGCTCCTCAAAGCACGAAAAAAACGAAATTCTTAATCATGGTTTGGTTTGTATAGTTCCAAAAAATGTTATATATTGGGTATAAATAGAAGGAAGGCAACCCGTAACCTGTAAGTTTAAGAAGTTAACGATCATATTACAAAATAAAAAAAAATAACAAGACAACATAGAATAAAAGCTGCTTTCACCATCTCCAAAAAAAAAATTCATCTCGATCGATCGGAAACCACTCAAATAATAATAATGGGCTCCCGATTCTGGAATGATAAAATTCATGCTATTTAAATTTATTTCCCCGATTTATGCTAAGGTGGGCCCGTATTTTTGAAATTCACCGAAAAAGTTGCCGATAACTTTAAATCTGTGGACAGCAATTTTTTTACTGTGTAATTTAAATTTCCGACTGACTTTTAACAGGTCACAATTTGCTAATTTTAAGGTTTTGGTAATTTTTCAACAAAAGAACGGAGAAATTTTTTTTAGTAATTTTTAATACATAGCTATAGATGAGAAAAATTTAATTAAGCTCATCCGTTGAAAACTTTCCGAAAATATTGTGGCGACAGTTTTCGTGTTATGAATTCAGCTTGATAATGAAATAAAAAAAATTGGGCCAACCCGAACGACTGTGTCTATGTTGCGTGAGTGCAAAAAGATTAAACAAATGCAAGACCGTTGGTATTTTTTTTACTTACTTTGTGCCGACTTATTTAAACTAACACATTGGGCCTTTAATCTTTGATCAATTACATATAACATTTCACATCCTAAATTTAAAACTATAAATACATTTGCTTTTGACATTACACCAGAAAATCTATTTTGAAACAAAACAAATATTTTCTTATCGTTTTGTTTAATTTTTTAGTTTATGTAGTTAGTTCTAATCCAATATCGTAAGTACTGCCAAATAGTTTAATATTTATCTATTTTATTTTTTATAAACAACGATACAATTCTGAAATCCGTCGTTTAATGGAACAAAAACTCGAGTTCACTGTATAAAACGCAAAAATTGTTTTAATTTATCGATCAGAAAAAGTTGTTTTTAGTATTTTGTTCGTTTTTTGCTTGATTTTTTTTTTGGAATGCATAATTAAATTATAGTTGTATAATGTGTTTTGTATATTATACTCAAATAAACACATAGCACCCGGTTAAATACAAACTAAAGAAATATTACGTGGTACCTATATAAATATAATAGTAGTAATAGTTTACAATATGTAATCACAAAAGAAACTACATGCGGGGTGTTTGAGATGGATTATTAATTTGTTTTAAACCACCAAAGTGGTGATGGAAACAGAGGTTAGGGAACATTAAATTGTTTGATTGTGGATAAGAGGGGCGACAAGTTGAGTTAGTTCTTCGTGTATAGGTATTTGTATTTAACTGGGTTTTTCTTTAGAATTGATTTTCTTTTATTATTTTTACTAGAGTATAGAGTGTAGCGATGGTAAACATAACCTTAACATTTTTATTCTTGAGCTCTACAAAAATGTTGAATACCAATTTGAAATAGAATTAATACAATATGTATTAAATATTTTTGTGATCGCGTATCGCGACCATTAAATTTGACATTTGCTAACTTGAGGACCCTTCTCAAAGATGGCACTAATCCACTAACGAAAATTCGTTACTCCACTGTATTATCGATCTTTTAATTCAAAGCGCTCTCATGAAATTTGTATAAGTACGCTATTGCTTCCGTAAAACTAAAACATTTTTGTGCAAATTGAGTTACTCCAATTGAATTAATTGATCTACTGAAGCGGAACTGGTGATTGGATTTAGATATTTCACTTCACATAAAATATCAAGAACAAATCCAAAATACTTTATTTGAATCTGATTATTTCTAAACTTAAATTAAGATTTTGTTTAAATCATTCACTCGAGAAACAACTTCCTACTACTTCAGTTAATTCGGTACGATAGAATCCGAATTTTGCACCGTCGAATTATTGTGCCATTACGTGATTAACTTGCTTTTGCTTCAAACCACTATAAATAAATATGGAACCATAATTCGAATTTTAAATTTCCTGAAAATCCAAAATTTTAAAGATTAAATGATTGGGATAGAAAATGTAGCTTTCAGAATGTTAGAAGCAACGAAGAGAGGCACCAAAATTCTTTGAAGGAATTGTACCGTTGCGCTGTGATTTTCACTTATAAACATATTTTTTTTTTTTAATCGGGCATATGGAGTTTGTAGACGTTGGATTCACGTTATTTAAAATAAAATTTCAGCATTTATGGTGTATGCTAAGTTGTCTCAGTAGCAAACTGTTAGCGCTGTTTAAGCGAGTAATTAATTTTACGGAAAATACCTCATTTTGGATGAGTTCATGCTTAAAATAAGGTGTCCGATTATTATCTATTTCTGGTCACTCACTATATGAAACATTTTCCAGCAACTCTGTCACTATGATCCGAAATAATTATTCCACTCATTCTGTTTAAAACTATCCGATTTGATTTCCGGGTCATGAATGCCTGTTGCTTCGAAATTTAAAATTCAAATAATTGCCTAGGCCGTTTTTTGTTGAGTTTATTATAATGGTTTTATAAAGTAACAACTGTTCACTATAAATTATCATATTGAAGTTTCCCAAGTATTTATTTTGTATTACAACTTTAGGTCTGTGCCGGAATTTGTATTTAGAAAAATAATTTATTTTATTAATTGTTAATAAACAAATCGTTCTATTTTAACATAAATTCTTAAACTAAGTAGAGAAACGCTTGCACGCAATTTTCTATTGTTATAAAACTATGTTTTCAGACAACATCATGGACATTTACGATCATATACACCAATTCTTAGGCAAACTTGACAAAGCTGAAAATTTAGCAATATCCTTGCAATATCGGAAATTCAATAAAAATTGTGATAAAGTTAAATTTATGGCGGAAGTATTGGATAAGTGTAACGTACTTAGTGATTATCAACCGTTCTACAAAAAAAACAATGAGAAATCAGCAGAGTATCGCAAAAATGGCAATACATATTTTAGTTTAAAGCAAAAGGATTACGTACATGCCTTGGAATGTTATAACAAATCAATATGCTTTGCCGAATTGAACACAGAATGTTTAGCAACTGGTTACTCAAATCGTTCTGCTATTTATTTCGAATGGAAGTTATATTGTAAATGTTTGGAGAATATAGAATTAGCTTTTGGAACTTGTTCGAAACTGCCAGTTAAGTTATGTGCCAAGCTGGAGAATCGAAAAAAAATGTGCTTGGAGTATATGGCAAACAAAAAAGAGAACATCGAAAAAAATGAATCGATTGTACTGTCGTATCCAGCACATTTGCGTATACCGTTTATTGCTGAATGCCTGGAAATGGAGCAAAATGATCAATTCGGTCGATTGATTAAAACAACACGCGATTTATATCCAGGTGATTGTATTATTATAGAAAGGCCATCAGCTGCCATTGCAGTGCCAGAGCAAATCTATAAACGTTGTGCCCAATGTCTTATTGAGAATTGTTATAGTTTAATACCATGCCAACATTGTACGGCCACAATGTATTGCTCGGCCAAATGTCGAGATACGGCTTACGGAAGTCACCACCGTTTTGAGTGTACGGCTATTAATGGACTTACTACGCTATTTAATAAAATTCATCTGACTGCATTAAATGTGGTTCTTAAATTATTTTCGAACCAAGCATATTTGGACAAAACGATCGAGTATTTAAACGATTTCAAAACAATCGATTCATATAATTTTGATTATAAGTCGAACTACGATTATGGAGATGAATATAAAATGCTGCACAGTTTAGTAACAAACGAATCAATGCGTAGCGTCTCAGATCTATTTCAACGTGCTGCCATCGCCGCTGTGCTGTATAAATTCTTGAAAACTAATAAATTTTTAAAGGAAATATTCGAGAAATCCACACCGGAGCGAAATTACGAGGATTTATTTCTAACTCTAATATTTCATAATTTACAAACGTCAGCATCAAACTTTCATAGTATCGATATGATCGATATACAGGTGGATGGAGAAGATTTATCATATGGTACGGGGGCATATCCATTTAGTAGTTTACTAAACCATTCATGTGCCCCAAACATAGTGCGATTTGGAAGTGACCAAACACTCGATAATATTTTTTTTGTGTTTAGAAAAATTGCAAAGGGTGAACAACTTTTCGACAATTACGGGTCTCATCATTGTCTTCAACCAAAGGCTGTGCGTCAAGAAAAGTTACAGCAATATAATTTTAAATGTATTTGTGAAGGCTGTGAGCATGACTGGCCGTTATATCATGAACTGAAATTATACCCAAATATACCGCATATAATTACGGAGAAAGTGAAAGAGGGATTATATAAATATGATCGAGCATTTGCTAAAAAATTGAAGGAGATTATTGTCAATTTTTTGAATAAATATGATAAATATTATCCGGCCGCTCAGATTTGTGACGCGCAGGAGGGGCTTAAAATGTGCCTGTTTATTTTGTTGAAGGAGACGCCATTACAGGGAATTTATAAAAATTGATTTTTAATTTAATAAAATACATAATGTAAATCTGAAATATATTGAATGATGCAAATAATGGTTCGTTTTATTTTGTTGATTGGAGGGAGACCGTAACAGCTTAAATTGTTTACATAATTCATTATACAATTAACAAATTTATGTTAAATTTATTTACATTCAAGTGAAATTTTAGTAAGAGGCATATTATTTTTACGTTATATAAATGAGAGTTATGTGTAAGCTCTTAAAAATGCTAAAGTGGTTTCAGACCTAAAGATTTTCTAGTAATCCGTTATACCAAAACCTTCGGAGATAAAGAAAGATTTACTAAGACAGGTGAGTGATAGTGATGGGTTTAATCGATACTTTTAGGTATCAGTATCAATTGATACTTTTGAGTCAAGAACCTGATACTTTTAACCTGATACTTTCGAACCTGATACATTTTTCGATTTTTTCGCTCAACCTAATTTTTTCGAGTAAAATTATGCTAATTTTGTTTAATGTGGCAAATTAAATCAAAATTATAACATAATAAATTATTCTTGAAATCTTGGAATAAATATGGATATATGTATCATCATAATTATTTTGTTTGCATAATATACAAAATATTATGTACCTACATCATTTTTAAATAATAAAAATTCAGCATGTGTTTGTAATATCCCTACATACTTCTCATTCTCACAAACCAATATCAGCAATGCACCAAAAGAGGACAATCGTTTGAATATGGTTTTACTTTTACTCTTTTAACCAAATTCTGAATTGATAGTTCCAATTCCAACCGAGTTGATCTTATACCGAATTGATGCTTTTGAACGAATTGATTGAACCGAGTTGATACTTGTACCGAATTGATACTTTTGAACGAATTGATACTTAGAACCGAATTGATAATTGGGATCGAATTGATACTTTTGAATAAATTGATTCTTTTGCGTTATTTGCATGACACTTTTAAATAATTTTTATGATGAATTTTTTTATAAATTTAATCAAACTTCTGTATTCCTATTTGCTTAAATCATTTAATGAAATTAATTTTCAATTAAAATGTTTATCGGTGGATATTTTTTAGATACATTTTATTTTAGTAAATAAATCTTTATTTCGATTAAGTTCAATAAATAAATTAAACAAATAGGAATCGAGAAGATTTGGTTAAATTTATAAAAAAATTATATCGTAAAAATTATCTAAAGTTTCACGAAAATGTAGCGCAAAAGGATCAATTGATTCAAAGTATCAATTCGGTACAAAGTATCAATTCGATGAAAAGTATCAATTCGGTACAATGTATCAATTCGATCAAAAGTATCAATTCGGTACAAGTATCAGTTCAATGTGAAAGGAAAACGTTAACATATACGAGTATATTATGTTTGATCTGTTTTGGTGCATTGATAATATTATTTGTAAGAATGAGATGCATTTACGTATGTATATATTAAAATTGAGAGATGAATACATTTATATAGGTAGACATATTATGTTGATATATGCATAGCTATTTGTCTCTATTTCTCAGTAGCAAACA
The DNA here is from genome assembly GCA_958295665.1 of Tipula vernalis. Lineage (NCBI taxonomy): Eukaryota > Metazoa > Arthropoda > Insecta > Diptera > Tipulidae > Tipula > Tipula vernalis. Next base: position 25,606,280 of record OY282558.1, read on the forward strand.
TCCCAAAATATCATAAGTTGATATACAATTCATTCTTTCTCGCATAACAAATTGTATAAGGAAGTAAACCATACCAAAACAACTGTTTGGTTGTATTTTGTTCGAGCGTCGAATGTATGAGTTGATACTTTTTACCTGATACTTTGAAAAGTACTCAATTGATACTTCGAACCTTTTGAGTATCAGGTTAAAAGTATTCGGTTCGACTCAGTTCGAACATCACTAGTGAGTGACACCCAACACCTTTTTCAATAAAGCAGGTCTTAAAAAAATTGAATGCCAATTTATTCTGGTACCCTGAGATTGCACTGAAGCTGCGAACATATCGTTGACTGGAAATACCATAGGATTAAAGTCCAATCATATTCTAATCAAATAACTTCCAATGATAAAAGATCTCTCGCACTTTTCCTATGTTCCAGTTGAAAAAATTATTACTTTGATCAAAATGTATCGGCATATCGCCGATACACTATGGTATTTTCAACTGATATTATGTACTCGACTTTAAAACTACAGTGTTTCTTAATAAAGCGATGCAAATTTATAGTTAGTAAAGCAGTGGTATCAATTTAATTAAAAAACGCGTGCTCGGGCTATTTTCTAGCTTTCTACAATAGATGTTCCATAAATCAGTGTAAAATACTTTCTTTTAAATTTACATTATCTGTTTAAAACCTTATTTTACGGAAAAAAAACCTTCACCGGTCGGAGAGTTAGATTAATTGTAGCGAGCTGTTGCATTTTGTAAGAATTATTGCTTTCCAAGTAAAGCCTGCACCGACATTTGAAGTCTAGATAAAAGTTTTTTATAAATAAAAAAATTTAGTTATTTCGTAGTTTTTTAAATAAATTACATTATTATCCAATTTTATTAACAAAATTTGTCTTCTTCATTGGCAGACAACGTCATGAACATTGATGATCATATACACCAATTCTTAAGAAGTCTTGACCAAGTTAAATATAAAGCAATAGTATACAACCATTTCACGAGAAAAATAATGAAAAATCTGCAGAGTATCGCAAAAATGGGAATGCCTATTTTAGTTTAAAGCAAAAAGATTATTTACTTGCCTTGGAATATTATAACAAATCAATTTGCTTTGCCGAATCGAACACAGAATGTTTAGCGACTGGTTACTCAAATCGTTATGCTATTTTTATTTCGAATGGAAGTTATATCGTAAGTGTTTGGAGAATATAGAATTAGCTTTTGGGGCGTGTTCGATGTTGCCAGTTAAATTAAGTATGAAGTTGAAGAACCGTCAGAAAATGTGTTTGGAGAATATTATAAATAACAAAGAGCTCACAGAAGAAAATGATTCAATTGTATTGTCGTATCCAGCACATTCGCGTATCCCATTTGTTGCCGAATGCTTGAAAATGGAACAAAATGATCAATTCGGTCGATTGATTAAAACAACACGCGATTTATATCCAGGTGAAGAAGAAGAATGAAGAAAAGCCATCAGTTACCATTGCAGTGCCAGATCAAATTTATAAACGCTGTGCCCAATGTCTTCTTGAGAATCATTATAGCTTAATACCATGCGAATATACTGTACGGCCACAATGTATTGCTCGACCAAATGTCGAGAAACGGCTTACACAAGTCACCATCGTTTTGAGTGTTCGGCTATTAATGGACTCCAAGTTATTTCACAAAACCCAACTGATTGCATTAAATGTGGTTCTTAAATTATTTTCGAACCAAACGTATTTGGCAAAACATTGGAATATTTAAAGAATTTCAAATTTTTTTTGTTTTAATTTATGCAATCTGTTCTGGGGCTTAAAGGCACTCCCAACTCTTTCGCAGTTTACTTTTACCGTCCTACTTTACGCAGTAGTAGCCAAATCGAGGACGTACGATAGACCCGTTTTGTATAAACCACCTGCACATTGCATTGCTTCATGCCAACCTATAGTGCTGACATGAAAGGTGGGTCGTCCCATGGATTCTGCACTCTCAACAGGGGGTCATAGACGTGTTCATCTTCATCACCGATCGTAATCAGATGATGAAAAATCCCGCCCCTATAGGGATTCGAGCCCGGTACCTCCCGATCCAACCGCCGCGGCTTTAACCACTGCGCCGTTTGGTCGGTTCAATTTCAAATTAATTGATTCCTTATCCTCCCTTCCGCACAACCACACATTCACATTGCCCTCGTCGCTGCTGTTTTTTATAAATTCTTGAAACCAAATAAATCTTTAAAGAAAATATTTGAGAGATCCACTTTAGAACGATATTATGAAGATTTATTTCTAACTTTTTTTTACCTTATTAATTTTTTGTTGAATGTTAATTAATTCATGTAATTTCTAATATGCTACCGGTGATTAGACCTTTTTAAATGTGTTTTTATTAACACTAGAAGTATATTAGTATTTACGAACAGTAGTTCAACGAAACCGACTAATAGACATAATTCTATTTATTTCATTATATGATTTTAATATGTTCCGAAGATTGTAAGAGAATTCAATCCAGTTTCGAACTGATGAGCTTATGATTATGAAAAAATTAATCTTCTCATCAGAACGCGGCGACTGGACTGATTATACCACAATTTACATTCTATATATACAGAATGTGCTGTGCGTTAAGTACTAGCGAATCATACTAATACAGATGAACTCTCTTACAATTTTTCTTCTTTACAATATTCACACAGCTCTATTTCTATGTACGCTAATTTTTACTTTATTAATTTTTTGTTGAATATTAATTAATTCATGTAATTTCTAATATGCTACCGGTGATTAGACCTGGGAGTTTGGTTTCTTTGGTGTTGTTTTCTATTATTGTTTGAAGTTCGGTCTCATAACTCCAAAAATGTTGACACTAACAATTCACAATGGAAAAACTTTTTACTTTTGACTTACAGGTTTGTATGATTTAACGAACACAAATTTTCGTTAATTACTTAAAAAGAGTCATAAAAAACAAAACAAAAAAAATAAAAAAACGAACCTCAGCGTCAGAAAGGAGACCAAATTTCTTTCAATTAAAAAGCAAAAAAAAAATTATCTGAAATTTAAAACAGCTTTTCTATTGCTTTTTCCAGTTTGCAAAATTACTGGATAAACCTGGATATGCATAAACTACAGTCATAGTTTAGGGTGAGTATTCGATGTCCTACAAACGAAACAAGGGATTCTCATAAAAATTTCATTGCCCACCACCATTACTGGACAGTTCAATTCTTAGAGCCATCGCAGTGGATGGTGAAAGGGGCAATACACCTTCATTCTAAGCATTTCTAGAATAAGTAACAATTCCCGAATTTTTCCATATAGAAAAATGCAATCTGATCTGAGCTCAACAACAATTGCAATTCGCTTTTAACGTCCTACATTCGAATTTTTTTTCGAAATTATTCTAGATTAAACTAGTTCTTCGAGATCACTCGTGTTTCTTGAAATTCGCAAGAATGCATCTTACAGAAATAGTAATTTATCGAGAATTTTGCTTTTAACCTATCCAAGATTTTCATAGCGTTGATTTAAATACAGATATACACTTAAAAATTGAAAAAGTTGAGTTGCCTAAAATTTAGTGGTAGAATGTGATACGTCAAGAAAAAGATGATTATAATGATACATAAGGAAGATTAAAACAATGATAATGAGTGACTGCCCATGGTTCGCTGAAAAAATTCATGGTGAAATTAAGCAAAACTATTTTTACTTTCGTTTTTATTTTGAATTGAAAACACTGAATTTCTTTAAAAAATAAAAAATATTTTTGTAAATTTCGAAAATAAACATTTCGTATTTTATTACATACTCGTATATGTACATATATCCATATATTATTACATAATATATTATACATGTATATTATACATATAATATTGAAATAAATTAAGCAGAGAAACATTAGCATGCGATTTTCTATTGTTATCACAAATAGTGCCGCAATAAACCTTATTGGCCTATGTATGTTACCATAAAGTATTTCCTATCCAATACCTTTAAGTGTTCTTCCTTTATTTTGTTATAGAAGTGGTCAGAGAGTATGATTTTCTCAATAACGACAAAATGATTTTTAAAGTACCACCTTTAGTGAAACGTTAAGTATTATTTCTTAGTCATTGGGTGCATTCAGCTCCGCCAATTCCTGGGAACATGTTGAAGTAGTAAGATAGATTAAAAATTTCATGACAGTGTGATAGTTTAAATGTCATTTTTTCCATCATTAGATTTCTATTGCCAACATGTTGAGAGACCTGAATGCGCCTATTGGTCCGTATTTTTCTAATTGCTTAATCATTTCATATATGAATTATTGATGAACTTTATTATTGATTTCTAATTTGTTTTTGAAACTACGAAAGGATCTTAAATTTTTGTTTAGGTGGTTTTATAATAATTTACATATTTATAAATTTTTGAATAATTTGTTTCTCAAGTTTTATATTTTTGATTGTTGTTTTCTTTAGTGGTTTCTACTGTCGTTTGCAAAAGGAAACCTTTCTTCTTGCCATAATTGTTATACTTATGTTTAATTTGTAGTTATTGTTACAGAAATATAAATAGGTAAATAAATAAAACTAATACGCAAAAAACGAAATATTTATGTTTCCAGACGACATCATGGGCTTTTACGATCATTTAGAACTATTCTTGAGGAATCTTCACCCGGCTGAAGGGGTAGCAATAAAGTTGCTATACATGAGCTTCAATAAAAATTGTGATAAAGTTAAATTTATGGCGGAAGTCCTAGATGAGTATAACGTACTGCGTGATTATCAACCGTTTCACGAGAAAAATAATGAAAAATCTGTAGATTATCGCAAAAATGGTAATGCATACTTTAGTTTAAAGCAAAAAGATTATTTACTTGCCTTGGAGTATTATAATAAATCAATATGCTATGCCGAATCGAATTCAGAATATTTAGCGATCGGTTATTCAAATCGTTCTGCTGTGTATTTCGAATGGAAATTATATCGTAAATGTTTGGAGAATATAGAATTAGCTTTTGGAACTTGTTCGAAACTGCCGGTTAAATTAAGTATTAAGTTGAAGAATCGTCAGAAAATATGTTTGGAGAATATTAAAAATAACAAAGAGTTCACCGAAGAAAATGAATCGATTGTATTGTCGTATCCAACACATTCGCGTATCCCATTTGTTGCTGAATGCCTGAAAGTGGAACAAAATGATCAATTCGGCCGATATATTAAAACAACACGCGAATTATGTCCAGGTGATTGTATCGTTATTGAACGACCAACGGCTGTTTTTATCTTGCCAGAACAAATCTATAAACGCTGTGCCCAATGTCTTCTTGAGAATAATTACAGCTTAATACCATGCGAACGTTGTACGGCCACAATGTATTGCTCGTCCAAATGTCGAGAAACGGCTTACGCAAGTCACCACCGTTTTGAGTGTTCGGTTATTAATGGACTCACCAAGCTATTTCGTAAACACGACTTGAGTGCATTACAAGTGGTTCTTAAATTATTTTCGAACCAAACGTATTTGGACAAAACGATCGAATATTTAAATAATTTTAAATTAATTGATTCTTACAATTTTGACTACACCTCGAATTACGATTATGCGGATGAATATAAAATGCTCCACAGTTTAAAAACAAACGAATTAAAGTGTGAACAATCTTATCTATTTCAACGTGCTGCCGTCGCCGCTTTTCTATACAAGTTCTTAAAAACTAATAAATTTTTAAAGGAAATATTTGATAAATCCACATCAGAGAAAAATTACGAAGATTTGTTTCTCACTCTAATATTCCATAATTTAATAACGTCACAAACCAATTTTCATACTATTTCTTTGGGAATGGAAAATGATGGTTCAAATTTAAATTATGGTATGGGAGCGTTTCCATTTAGTAGTTTACTAAACCATTCATGTTCACCGAACCTAGTACGATTTATACGTAATCAAACGCTTGATAACTTTATATTTGTTATTAGAAAAATCGCAAAGGGTGAACAACTTTTCGATAATTATGGACCTCATCATTGTTTTAATCCGAAAAAAGAGCGTCAAGAAGTATTACAGGGATTTAATTTTAAGTGCATTTGCGAAGCTTGTGAGCATGATTGGCCATTGTATCGTGAATTAAAATTTTACCTAAACTTACCATTTCTAATTCCGCCTATAGATGTTATAGAGAGATTATATAACAATGATCGAGCGGTTGCTACAAAATGGATGGTGATTTTAGCCAATTATTTGAATAAATATGATAAATATTATCCAGCCGTTCAGGTTTTTCACACACAGTCGGGATTTAAAATGTGCCTGGATATTTTGTTGAAGAAGGTACCTTTACAGACAATTGATCAAAATTGATTTTTAATTTATTGAAATGCGTAAACATAAAATAAAACACATATATTGAATTTTGAATGTTGCATTAATAATACGTTTTATTATGATGTTTAGAAGACGAATTCGATTGACATAAGAATAAATTTCTGGATTTGAATAAATATTTTTGTTAATTTTTCATTCACACATAGGAAGCATCCTCGACAATTTTGCTTCATTTCGATTTTTTGTATTGTTTAATTATTACATTTAATATTTTGTAATTATTTAGTTATAATTTTTTTGTGTGAAATAAAATCCTTTAACCAAACAAATTTAAGAATTTTTTTTGCTGTGATCAAAAAATAAAATACATACATATTAAAATATTGTAAATGAACATTATATAATTATCAATTAAATATTTATTAATATAAATTCAAAATTATTTAAGTTTCTCACATTACATTTATTTGAGAAACATAAAATAATTGATTGGAATTTTATTATAAACTATTGTGATAGGTAAATTGATAAAACTTACTATATGAGCAAATTCTTTCGATTACAGGCATTCGGGCATATTTACGTTTAATTTTCTTCTAATTTGTACTTGTATTTAATTCATCTCAAAACAAAATTACTGGCAACAATAAAATATCGAATAAAAAACGAAAAGGAAATCAAATCTCACTTATGTACTAGGGAATAAAAGTAAAATGTATATCTACTGAGACAGTTCTAGTGAATTTTATTATTTTTTACTAAACATCGACAACGACAATCTAAAACAAAGGAAGAGGAAAATTATAAAATATAAAGTAATTAGAATAGAATTAGTGACGAAATTACTCTTGGTAAATTTCTATCATTATTAACTTAAACCTCTCCAAATCCTCTTTATGTTGGGTGTAAGCTTGGTCGAACACCCCAATCAATCAATATTTTATTTGCAAATTTTTGAATAATTTGTATATGCTTTTATATTTGATTCTTATTCGTGATTGATTTTAATTTTTTTCGAGTTTTCTCAATAACTTTGGCAAAAAGAAACCTACCTTCTTGTCTTAATTGTTAAACGTACGACATGTTTAATTTTGTAGTTATTGTTACGGTTAATAGATATATAAATAAGTACATAAAACTATCTGTTTACTCAATGATAAAACTAATGCCCTAAAAACGAAACCTCTATGTTTTCAGGCAACATCATGGATCATAGACAACATAATGGATTCATTTACGATCATATACTACAATTCTTAAATAATCTTGACGTGACTGAAGAAGCAGCAATAAGGTTGCAATATACGAGCTTCAATAAAAATTGTGATAAAGTTAAATTTATGGTGGAAGTCCTGGAAAAGCATAATGTACTACGTGATTATCAACCGTTTCACGAGAAAAATAATGAAAAATCTGTAGATTATCGCAAAAATGGGAATGCATACTTTAGTTTAAAGCAAAAAGATTATTTACTTGCCTTGGAATATTATAATAAATCAATATGCTATGCCGAATCGAATTCAGAATATTTAGCGATCGGTTATTCAAATCGTTCTGCTATTTATTTCGAATGGAAGTTATATCGTAAATGTTTGGAGAATATAGAATTAGCTTTTGGAACTTGTTCGAAACTGCCAGTTAAATTAAGTATCAAGTTGAAGAACCGTCAGAAAATGTGTTTGGAGAATATTATAAATAACAAAGAGCTCACAGAAGAAAATGATTCGATTGTATTGTCGTATCCAACACATTCGCGTATCCCATTTGTTGCCGAATGCTTGAAAGTGGAACAAAATGATCAATTCGGTCGATTGATTAAAACAACACGCGATTTATATCCAGGTGATTGTATTATTATAGAAAGGCCATCAGCTGCCGTTGCAGTGCCAGAACAAATCTATAAACGTTGTGCCCAATGTCTTATTGAGAATTACTTTAGTTTAATACCTTGCCAACATTGTACGGCCACAATGTATTGCTCGTCCAAATGTCGAGAAACGGCTTACACAAGTCACCACCGTTTTGAGTGTTCGGCTATTAATGGACTCACCAAGCTATTTAATAAAACCCATTTAAATGCATTAAAGATAGTTCTTAAATTATTTTCGAACCAAACGTATTTGGACAAAACGATCGAATATTTAAAAAATTTCAAAAGTATTGATTCATATAATTTTGACTACAACTCGAACTACGATTATGCGGATGAATATAAAATGCTCCACAGTTTAGAAACAAACGAATTAAAGCGTGACTACTCTTATCTAGTTCAACGTGCTGCCGTCGCCGCTTTTCTATACAAGTTCTTGAAAACTAATAAATTTTTAAAGGAAATATTCGATAAATCCACATCAGAGCGAAATTACGAAGATTTATTTCTAACTCTAATATTCCATAATTTACTAACATCAGCAACCAATTTATATAGTATTTCCTTGCCCGGAATGATAAAGGATGGCACAAGTGTAACTTATGGTGTAGGAGTGTTCCCATTTAGTAGTTTACTAAACCATTCATGCACGCCGAACCTAGTACGATTTGTACGTAATCAAACGCTTGAAATCATTTTATTTGTTATTAGAAAAATCCCAAATGGTGAACAACTTTTCGATAATTACGGACCTCATCATTGTTTTTACCCGAAAGAAATCCGTCATAAACAATTAGAATCATTTCATTTTAAATGCATTTGTGAAGCTTGTAAGCATGATTGGCCGTTGTCTCATGATTTAAAATTATACCCAAACTTACCAATTATATTTTCGGCTGAATTGATGGTGGGATCACTTAACAATGATCGAGCGGTTGTTAAAAAAATGAAAGCGAATTTTGTCAATTTTTTGAATAAATATGATAAATATTATCCGGCCGCTGAAGTTTTTTTGGCACAGGAGGGATTTAAAATGTGCGTGGAGATTTTGTTGAAGAAGATACCTTTCATAAAATTGATAAAAATTGATTAATTTTATTATGATATCCGATTGACATAATAAATTATTGAATTTTAATAAATATTTTCGTTAACTTCTCGTTCAGACACAGGAAAATAACCGACAATTTTGCTTCATTTCTATTTTTTTTTTATTATTAAAAATTAATATTACATTTAAATAATAAATTTATATTTTTTTAATTAAGACAATTTTTTAATTATTTAAATAGTTTTAATTTTTTTGTGTGAAATAAAATCCCTTAACCAAACAAATTTAAGAAAATGTTTTTGCTATGGTCAAAAAAAAAAAAAAAAAATTCATGCTTAAAATATTGTAAATGAACTGTCATAATACTCATACACAATTCATTTCATATCTGACATGGAAATCTATATATATATATATATATAGCTTTTTTGTTTAATTAATTAAATTACATTCTATAATTATCAATTAAATATTTATGCATTTATTTATATAAATTGAAAATTATTTAAGTTTTTCACATTACATTTATTTGAGAAACATAAAATAATTGATTGGAATTTGATTATAAACTGTCGGGATAGTGAATAGATAAGATAATTAAACTATATGAGCAAATTCTTTCAATTACGGGCATTCAATCATTTACGTTTAATTTTCTTCTAATTCTTGTACTTTATTCATCTCAAAACAAAATCACTCGCTCACATAAATAAAATATCGAATAAAAAAAAAAGAAAAATCCAATTTCACTTATATACTAGGCAATAAAAGTAAAATGTATATATCTACTGAGACAGTTCTAGTGAATTTTATTACTTTTTATTGAACATCGACAACGACGGAACTTGAAAACACTTCTCGATCAATCAAAAACAACGGAAGAGGTAATTGATTTATAAATTATATAATATAAAGTAGTTAGAATAGAATTAGTATTGAAATTACTGTTGGGCACCACCCGAGTTATGCTGTTGATGGTATGCTCCTTTCATTGCACGATGCTGTTGGCGGCGCATATTTGATGGATTATACGGATGGGGATGAACACTGAAATGAGAATAATATCCAGAACAAAATTATAATTCGATTCTAAGATGGACTACATCGGGTTAAAAATTAAAAAAAAAAAAAAAAAAAAAAAACAAAACAAAACACTAAAATGTTAGGTTTACAAGTCTATAAATTACGTCACATCAATTTTCTGAAACTGGTTGGAACCTTTTATTAACCGAATAATCACTAGTTGAAATCATAAACTGTTAGGTTAATTAAGCGGGTGAGCATTAATAATAATTAACGAGTGTATCATTTAAGTAGTCTACTAGTGAGTCAAGTTCTGGTGCTTCTGAATTGTTCGGCCCAAAAAATTATGTTAAGTAATAAATGGAAATATGTCTTTAGCGTTTAACAAAGAATTTACACAAATAAATTATTAATTAAAAACTAAATTAAAAAATCATGACTGCTAGTAATTTTAATACATGAATCACATTGTAAATGATGATTTTTTTTGTTATTTTTAGAGTACTGTATAGCAACTGTGCAATATTAAGATTAAGAGTAAAACGTCGTCGACATCATTATTTACTAAATAGCGTTAATTTTAATTAGGAGAATTACAGGTGGCTTTTCGCTTAATATTTTCAAAAAACTATTCCAACAGAAAAAAAATATTTAAAAAAATAACAAACCTTTTCGATGCTGTATTATTTGAAGCAAGTGGGGACGATGACGGCGTCCTCAATGGACGACGTACTTTTACATTTCGATATAGTCGACGGTTTGCTGAGTAATTGCCAATCGACGATGTACTATTACATGGAATTTGTGTTGATCTACTATTATCGTATACAGCTGAAGTCACGTTGGACGTTGTCGGTGTAATCTCTTCCACCTCATCATCGTCATCGTCGTCATCAACAAGTGTTACAATCGGCATCGGTTCAACACCATTACTATCAACTTCATCATCGCTGTTACTATCCGTTACTTCTTCGGCCGTATGTACGCTGGGTTTTATTAATTGTTTGGTTTAGAAAAATATTTTTTGCGATTTGTTCTTAATTTAAAAAATAATTTTTTTTAAACAAAAATCTCAAATCGATTAAAAAATGGGAATGATTTTTGTTTTCTAATAACTTAAGGGGATAACAAGTAACAACATTTAGAACAACCACAAGAGTACAACACAAATTAATGGAATTCTAATGTTGCATATTATTCATCAAATTTACGATACCAGACACTATATATTTGTCTAAATCGGAATTTTATAAATATTCACGCTTACCTTGTAATTATTTGTTGTGGTGGTGGTAATTGTTGTGGTATATTATTTACAACAGTCGATGAAGAAGGTAAAATAGCTAATTGTGGCCGGCTTCCTCCTGGTCCACCAATATATCGGCGATTATCACCAGCTCGTGCTTTTTGATCAAATTCTCGATCAAAATCTTCCGCATCATCATCATCTAAATTAATTAATTCAACATTTTCCTCCTCTTCACCGGTAAACGCATTTCTTTGTTTTTCGATCACATGTGCCCGATCCCCAATGTGATGTCCAATTGCCAATTTTCTTACGCCAGTACGGGAATCTTCAACTGTTTTTTTTGTTTCACAAATGCCTCCTGGACCAGTTTTAGCGCTTGATGTTGCCTTATATACTTGCTGCCGGCCGTCTGGACCCCGTGTCATCGAAACAAAACTACTTGAACTGAACGAAGCCATTCCGGGATCAGGCATGTTACCCATTAACAATCGATTAGGACTTAAGTTATCAAAAAATTGGAATGGCATAAGACCATGATGATTGCGGGTTTGTTGAACTAGTTGGTTTGATAAACCTGGTGGTGGCCCTGTAATGGCTTCTAAACCTCGAAACATGTCGTTTACATTATTGGTAAACATTGAATTCATTATGTTGTTGAATTGGCGCATTGATCGCATGTGCATTCTATAAGAAATTAAATTTTAAAATAGTTAAGAAATGAGGTATTACCATTTTGTCTGTAGAATAATTGAAAGGATTGTTTTTTTTATAGATCATTTACTTGTATTGTGACAATTTAATTTAACTTTAAGACTTTGTGACGTAGTTCACGATCCAATTTCCTCAACCACAAATTATTGATAGTGCGTCAGGGAGGCGAACCAAAAGCCCAACCCTCAACTCAAGGATATCAAATTGATTGATTTTACTGGAATTAGCTAGTAAGTTAAGATAGAGTAGTAAAACTTGTCTACCTTGAGTAAAACGTGTCTACCCTAATTTTGCATTTCATTCGTAACACACTGATTGAAAACGGTTCGATGCCCTCGTTTAAAAAAAAAAATCAAAGCATCCACCATTTCTTATCTAATCGTATCTGAACCAATACACTACTACTGCCATTTCAATAAAATTGTGAGAATTACATTAAAGTAAGTTAACTTCTAAACTGAGATAGAAATCTCGAGAAGTATCCAGAGGACCGTCACATAGCTATTTATCACAAGCAACCAACAAAATCAAAAATTTCTTGAAATGTCAAAATGTCGAAAAAAAAATTAACCAAGAGAAATAAGTTTTGTTTTATACATACGCAAATATATTTTCCTCCATATCGTTAAGCATCAATGAATCAAACAAAGACATAATTTAACTTAACACTAATTATAAAGCGTTTTTTGTTCGCTTATTTCTTCCAAAATTAACAAAATTTATTTTTCAGACACAAACACAAAAACTTGTCTTTTCGTTTTTTTTTTTTGTTAAAATGATGGTTTTACTGCAAGTGTGAAGTTGGTAGCTTTGTAGTAAAATTAGTGCTGCCCGAAGTATTGAATATCTCTCCACTTTTCTGCGAAACCTTCCACTTTGGCTAACTTCATATCGATTACTAAAATTTCCCAAACAAAGGGAGTCAATTTTGTGTATCGTCTCTCCGTGTGCGCAAGAAGTTGTCACGTTTTTTTGGTATTTTAAAGTTCTCATATTCGCGATTTTATTATGTTTTTTGCATTAAACGAAATAATTTCCTATTATTGAATTAAAATATATATCTCCAAGGTATATACGAATAATTTATCGATTAATAAATGTGGTCAAATCAGAAAATCTAAATTTCCTATTTGAGTATTCTGTGGCTTAGAAAAGTGAAAGAAAATTAATTTCCATACATTTTTCACAAACTTTCCCCGGATTTATAAATAACGTTTTGATGATCATTATTATGTATTGATTAATTAATTACGAAAGTGAGGTTAAATATCAAGTGCTTACCCTAAAGTTCATTTCAGTGCGGCCTGTGCCTTGAAATGAAAAACCTGAAATTTTCATTTCGTGTTGTAAGTAGTTATGATGTGAACAAGCTAACAATCATTATCTAATAATATGTTGTTCTCAAATTTCCAGATAATATGTTTGAAAATTATTTAAATCAAAATCGATTCTCATGGGTGCTTGTTTAACTGTAGAACGTGAGGAGATCGCTGCGGCTCGCCGTAAAAGTGATGAAATCGACAAGCAACTCGATCTTCTGGCAAAAGAGAGGCCACGCATATTAAAAATTTTACTGCTGGGAGCAGCGGAAAGTGGAAAATCTACTCTAGTGAAGCAAATGAAAATTATTCATTCTGATGGGTTTACTCATTCAGAGCTAAGTGCTTTTCGTCCCACAGTATTAGATAATCTACTCTCATCAATGAAGTATGTCCTAACCGGAATGGGACTCCTCCGAATCAACCTTGAACATTCTTCAAACAAAATTTATGCTGAGATTGCTTTAGCGAGTCCAAGTTGTTTTGATATGGAATTTAGAATAATTGATAAAGTACGATCAGCCCTTAAAGTGTTATGGAAAGATCGTGGTGTGCGATTAGCTGTAGCACGCGGATACGATTACGAGCTTAATGATTCAGCTCTCTAGTAAGTATATTCAGATTTACGGTCTGATTCCTTAGAAATTTTTTTGAAATTATGATTCATACAACGCGATTAATTTTGAATTACCTTGAATTAATGTAGTTTTTAATTTATTCCATTTTGGTTAAACCTCTAATTGAATTTACTTTTTGTTCGATTAAAAATTCGCCCAGTAATCGAAATCGAAAGCAATAATTCTCTAAATGTTTGTGTTGCAAAATTGCATGTTGCGTTAGTGACTTGCTGTATGACATTTAATCCAAATACTTGTCCAAAAGTCCCACTTAAGCCCCACGCTCTTGAGGAACTTTGGTCAGTGTAGTGTGAAAAACTTGTTTACAAAGGTTTTGTGTTATGTAACTATGTTATGTATTATGTACAAAAGGCATTTGCCTTATATTAATCGATAATCGATTTTTTTTTTAAATTTTCCAGTTTATTCGAGAATATGGATCGAATTGTAGACGAAAAATATGTGCCAACACCAACCGATGTGCTCCGAGCTCGCGTTCGAACTAATGGGATAATCGAAACCAATTTCCGTGTCAACGATACCATCATTTCCATGTACGATGTCGGTGGTCAACGATCACAACGTAAAAAATGGGTATATTGTTTCGAAGATGTACGTGCAGTTCTGTTTGTCGTCTCGCTAAGTGGGTACGATATGACTCTTCTAGAAGACCCCGTCGTTAATCGCCTCGAAGAAAGTCTTAACCTATTCGAACAAATCGTAAACAATCGATGGTTTAAAGAAGCATCGTTCGTGTTATTCCTAAATAAACTCGATTTATTTCGTGAGAAAATTATGCGAACTGGTCGCCAACTGAAATTGTTTTTTCCCGATTATAAGGGTCCTGATCGTGATATTGATCATGCCGCCTTATTTATCCAAAACAAATTTCTACAGCGAAATCATAATGATCGCAAAGTAATTTGTCCACATTTTACGACCGCGACAGATACTGCAAATGTTCAGACTGTATTCCAAGTGGTTATGGAAACGGTTATAAAAGACAATTTAGGTAATGTAACACTATTGTGATTTTCGTATAAGTATAAATTATTTATTGTTAGATGTTTTTATATTGAACCCACCCTCTATTTTTAATCTATAAGTGCCTGCCTAATTATTAGAAAAACAAAATCAAAATTGTTAAGTATAGACTTGTAAGTTGTAGTTTTTTTTAAGAAATGTACATAATTGGAATAAATCTTTCTTGCCAGTTATGTTGAAAAATGAACAAACATTTATGTGATTAGCAAATAATAGAACAAATTTTTTTTGAAACAAATTCGTAAGGTGATAATGGTTTTCCGTATTTAAACAAATTTAAGAAGCATATTAAATTATGAGCAAATTATTATTCGAATAATTAATTTAATTTAGATTTTAAAGATATTTTGTGATTTTTTAAAACAATAAAAATATTTTGTACGAATTTTCCAAGCGTTTTTTTTGAGTTCAAAATCAAATGTACATATGCAAGTATCAAGATAGTATTTTACTATCACGCTTATGTATTGACTGTTCATTACGAAAATTCTGTATGCAACCAACATTTTTGACATCAGTGAAAAAATAATTCAAGATGGACAAGTTGTTATTGTGTTTTACAGGTAAATTTAATTTAAATTCTTGTAATTGCAAACAAATAAATAATTGCTCCTTTTATATTGTTTCAGTATTGCTGATAGCAAATAATGTAAACTCGATTGAATTCCGTGGGTTAAATCTCTTAATAAATTTTATAAGCGGCGAATTTATGGACAGCAAATTTAATCTAAAAAATCGGGATTTAGATGAGGCCCCACCGGTTACATCGGCAGGCAAGTCCCCGAATGATTTTATCGGATTTATAACTTACGAGAATAAACGTATTTCCTATCTAAACGATCAGAGTTTAAATCACCAGGCGAATCTGGAGCGTGAAGCACGAAAAAAAGAAATCAAAGTCGAATGTGTCGCAAATGCAGGAACGGGCAAAGTTCAAATGATTGATACGTTGAAGGATGTATCTGCGGTACTATCTAGTCATGGTAATTCGACAAAGCGTATGGTGCCTGGAAATTGTGCACTAATATTTTTTTATACAAAATCTTGTCCGGGAAGTGCACATGCTGGGCCTCATTTTAATGTAGTTGCACGATTTTTTCCTGACATTCGAGTAGGAGCTGTGGATTCATTGAAACATAATTCTTTAAATACAGAATTCGGAATTGTGGGATTGCCGACCGTAATGCTGTTCCACCAAGGACGACCCGTGGTTAAATTCAATGAAACTTATATGTCATTCCAGTCATTTAAATCATTTGTTGAAAGGTATACTGGTATTAAACCTCTTGACTTGGTTGTATCGTCGGATGATTTTAAAGGCCCACTTCCCGACAAAATAGAGGAGGAAACAGATTTATGTTTATATTTAGCTTGGTTATTTATTTTGGTATGTTCGTTTTACCACTTCACCAAGTCATCGCTGTGCGAACAAATTATCGAAATGATAAAAAGGAATTGGCGAGAATCAGAAGCGAGGCATGAGATAATTAATTAGGAGGTTTGAAATATATTGCTTTGTGATTTACTAAAACAATTCAGTTTGTAAAAAAATTATTTTTAAGTAGGATGTTTTTAAGAATAAATTATTTAAAATCATGTCGAATGTTTTGCATGTACCTAATTTGTTTAATTATAAAAAGGATTGTTTGTCATAAAATATGGGAAATAAGGTTGTCACAGGGATTAAAATAATTTTATAAAAAACGTACTTGCATTTTTACAATCAATCATATGTTGACATAAATACAACGCCTCGATAGCGCAGTAGGTAGCGCGTAAGTCTCATAATCTTAAGGTCGTGAGTTCGATCCTCACTCGGGGCAAACATTTTTTTTGCAACTCTATGAAGAGGTGATTTCTGTTTTCATTTATAATGACTGCAAGGGGGTCGGACGTCAACTCTTGAAGAAGACGGACGTGTTTTTCGGAATTAAAATTTTTATTTATTTATTTAGTTTAAAGTAGTTTAGTTTAAAGTGATAATAGTTTATAAAACAAGTGAAAAAAGAAAATTATAATGTTTAAGAAAGAAAAAGGAATGCAGTGAAATTTATACGTAAATGGAAAATGTGATTGTGTTTGTGTTAGAGTGTACATATTCAAATCTTTAGATAAATATGTTGGCTAAATTAGTGTTCTCTTTAGGAAAATATGTTGGCTAAATTAGTGTTTTATGTGCAGCTTAGGTTTCTCAGTGTTCTTATATGTACATAAAGTGTAGTGATGTGTAAAATAGTTGTAGTGTAGTGTTGATTAGATTAAAACAGTGATCAAATCAAGATGGACACAAACTGGTAGTTTGTGTTACAAAAAAAATTCAAAAGGTATAATTCATATTGCATGGACTGCTCTTTGTGCATTATGTACATGGAATATGAATGTGTGAAAAATTTATTGCTCTTTATTTTTATTTACATATTTTTATTGATTATTATATGATTATTTGGTTGGATATTATACAGAGTCGATATAGCGGTTCTTTGTATACATATTAAGTGAAAAAAACACGAAATGTTTGTATGTTTTGTCATGTTATATGTATATGGGGAATGACAAAAACATGCCAGCCAACGCGCATTTAGATTCCTTCAAAATCAATTGGTTTGAATCATCAAATTCATCAAGTTTTCGGAACTGTTAACTGTCGCACCAATGCCATTTAGTTTGCTTTACAAGGCTACTGAATTAATACTAGTAGTATTTACAGTACCTGTGAACTGTCTATTGGTCCTACAGAAATTTTCCGATAAAAAAAAAATATTCTCGCTTGTGCATTAAATATTTAGGGAAGGCGGTTTTTTTATAATTTAATACCTGCTTCATAACATATTAAATAAATTATAAGCTTAAATAAAATCACTCAACCAACAAATCTCCTTACCATAACCACACAAAATCATGGTTTTTATAATTTGTACTTTACAAATCCAATCGACCAACATCATCAATAAAATCAATGGAATACCTCAACACAAAAATATCAATCAATTAATTTTCATATCGCCTATAAACCTGATAATTATAATTAATTATCATTAATTTTCTTTTTAAATCGTGATTACAATTTAGTGTATTTATTGAGTGCTTGTGCATTGAGTTTATTGTGTTTTGTGTGTGTGTGGTTCGATGGTGTCTCGGTTGTGTTTTCACAAGATGAAAATGAAAATTTTTCGGTTTCTGTGATTTTATTTAAAATGCTAACAAAGGTAAATACACTAAATCATCGATTTCCATAATAATTATGTGATTGAATCAAAAATAAAAGTTGAAGATTTCGAGATGAAAACTTTTCAAGGCCATTTGTTTTGTATCTCACATAAAATATGTGATTGTCGTATCGACAATCAATTATACATTTTTGGTTATTGTGTTTTTTAGTAGTTTTAAATTAATTTTTTGTGCATTAATTAATTAAATGTATCGCGGTTAATTCGTATTTAACTAAACAACTATGGTAATTGCTGAATTATTGAACAAAGTTTGCGTGTTTTTAAAGTAATATCATATTTTGACAATTATCGACTGCTTTATCGGCGTTTATTCCCTCCAGACCAGGGGTGACATGTTATAACTATCACTTTTTTCGCTTCGATGTATTTTCGACAGAGTAACGGTATCTTACAACTAAATTGTTTTCAAATTTTATAATTTTAACATAGGAATACAGTTATGCTATCGAAAATGTATCGAAGCGAAAAAAGTGATGGTTATAACATGTCACCCCAGGTGTATCATAAACGTACGGTTTACGAAGACTTTGCTATACTGGGGTGTTCGCGGACGTTGCGCTGGAGCGGTACGAATGTAGTACGTAATGTATACTTTGGTCACATGTGAAGTGAAACAAATTTGCAATGACTTGTGTATGTATTGGTATGTATAAAGGTGTTCATAACGTGTACGCTTAAACGTAATATTTGCGGGCTGCTTGAGCGTAACGTTGACGAACGGTTTAGTGCGACTTGCCATATTTGGTTAGAATAAAATAGTTTTTTTGAAACAATCTTATCTTTTATTTGGGTTTTTCTTCAAATGAGCCGCAACACAAGAAACAACGTGCCAAATTTCCTAATTGATCTTTTTCTGAAGTGAAATAGAATGTTTCAGTCAAAGATGAGGTACTTCGAGTATTGCTTAAATACCTTTCAAAATGATCATTGTAATGATTTTTATACGATATTGGGGATGTGGTGCTGATCTTGAATGCCACGAGGGGCTAACAATGGTTGTCAGAAGTTTTTATATTTTCACAATACGACAACTTTAATTTGATTTGTACAAAGAGGATTGAAAATAAAGCGAATCCGCAGGATATAATTGATAGCACTGTGTATGGATAGTGTGGATGTAGTGGTGTGTTGTAATGGGAACCTTTCGTAAACTGTTCGTAAACGAAATACTTTTGATGTATACATTTTAGCGCCGGGAGAGTTTGAGTGCAAATCTGTCATTGTGTTACCTAGTGGTGAAAAGTTGCACTAGAATTCTGTAATAACCAATTTTTTGTGTGTTTTCGATGTTGTCTGATAAAATTTAATTAGAAATTTGATCGTAACATTAAATTTGAAATCAGAGAGTTTTTATGTAAAGTTTGTTCGTGTTTTTTCTTAAATTTTTCCTTAATATTTTAATTATGATTTTTGGGAGTAGAATTATTTGTCTAATGTGTTGCTCATCATCATTGCGGATGGCTGACGTCTTCAAGTCGGAAATTATTGGGACTATTCAAAAACCTGAAAAAATTGGTGGTCGAAAGAAATCTAATTATTGGTATTGATGGATGATGATGTAACGTTGTTGCTTTTATCTTTGTTTCCCATTTCATTTATAAAGTGGAAATGAATAGTGGATCCATTTTTTTAATATAGATAATCTATCCAAATTTGTATCCTCAATTCTTTACCATCCTACTGGTAATATGAGGTTTAGAGCTTTTGCACAAATTACCATGGTTTTACTAATAACTCGCATCATATTCAAAGCTTAATAGCTCACATTCTTTGTTCTTGAACCTCCTAAAAAGCCTCCTAGAAAGCCGGTAGCTAACCAGTTTAAAAATACTTATTCAAGGTAAATATGACAATTTACAACATAGAGTTTCTCGTCATGTTCCTTTGAAGGGCTTGTTTGAATTTTCACAAAGTTGAGGGGTTGAGATTAGTTTATACAATTTTGCATTTGCCAACACCATTCGTTGCTGACACTCAGATATTATTTACTCGAATTTACTTAAATATTCAAGAAATAACACACGAACATAACTACTTGGATTCAGCTAGGAAAATTTGTTAAACGTAATGAAGGTGTGGGTGATGGAACCCATATGGCTTTCACTTGATTATTCCTTAATCCATCCGGCTGATTTGCCGCAGAAGGCTTCTCATTTATTCCATCCACAGTTATTTAAGCCAAAGTGCGAACTATGATTTCAACTGTTTGAAGCCTTAATATTCCTAAAGATACCGCTCATTATGGGTTTGATATTTTATTTGACTATATTGAGCAAATTGTTCAGAAATTATCAAACGTTCCTTTTGGTAAATAACTTACAAAAATTTAAACTCATTATAAAAAAATACAATTCTCGAAAGCTGAACTCCCGATCCTGTTTAATACTTTCTTGACATTTCTTCCTTATTAATTTACCATCTTCTTTAAGGTAATGCTGTGTATGAGAGTTGTGGTGTCGTGTTGTGACATGGGTATAGTGGGGTGTTATATTCGCATTTATGATATGGGGGACTGGCTTAATGCTTGACCGTGCATTGCAAGCGATCAATTAATCAATCAATCAAACATAACAATGCCTGTATAAAGATAGTTAAAAATGTTGTTCTAAGGTGACAAAAAAAATCTTCTGCTGAAATCAATCACTTTATTAGTGTTAAATTGTAATTTATATATGTAGATTGAAACAATATAATAATTGAATGAACAGCATCGCACGTTACCTATGATAGGGGAAATTTCTTTTTATATGATATTGTATACATACTATATTACATTGCAAGAATATTTGAGGTATTGATGGAAACATTTCAGCACTTTTTGGTTTGTTGAATTTAATTATATCAAAGTGTCATAGTTTGTTCAAGTATTTTGTCTGATGGTGTGGTTGTTATAAATTATACTAAATTATATATGTATAATTGTTAGATCGTCTCCAAGCTACAGAAATATTGGTGAATTCTCGCTCAACCCCCAGAAACGCTAAGCATACAGCAGATATGTATCGTAGAAATTGTATTGCCTTGTGATATCTATTTTATTTTTATTTATTACTAACTAATTTATATAAGTTAATTGCTATTAATTAAGTAGTAAAGCAATTTAGTTTTCAGAGAAACCTGGGAAACTCTATTTGAGTCTTATTAGTAAATATCATATATAGGTACATGTAGTGCTTAACTAAACGATTAATATTCTAAACCTTTTGAGTAGTATATAATATTTAATTTAAACATCATTAACTGACTAAATAAATAAGTAATTTAAGCATTATAATTATTCTTTTGCAAGATTTTTAGGAAATTGCCGATTAGTTGAATTTTTAATAGCATGGTTAAATATATAAAATATATATTTTTTCAGCTTTTATTTTTGAATCTAGTTGCTGTAGGTAAACCATTAATTAACTATCTACAGGAGAACGGTGGGTGGCAAATGAAACAAGTGCTGTGAATTTGAATTATAACTTAGCAATTTCTAATTTTTTGAACATTCCCGTAGAATTTTATTGTTGATGTTAAATTATTCATATGGCTTAATATTATGGTTGAGGTTGGTATTGGTATTGAAGTGGGTGTTGGTATTGGTGTTGGTACTGGTGTTAATGTTCATACTTGTTGGTATAATTGTTAATGATAGTTTTTGGTATTAGTATTCATATTGGTTAGTTAAAATGGTTTTAGTTTAGAACACTCCTGAGAAACTCGACCATGATGACAATGGCTGTGATGATAGCACGATGGCCAGATGGTAGTTGGTTGAGTGATTGTCAAACTATTAATGGTTATTTATTTGTGGTACATAGGGATTGAGTTAGAATTTATTTCAGAGAATCAAATTTATACTTAATTAATTTTAAAATAGTTATTATAAAGAATTAATGCATATTTTAAATTTAGGAATGTCTTGAAGAACCTGAAACAACCTTACAGGAGTTGGAGCAGTAGATGAACTTTAAATTGTATTGTCATGTGCTAAATAAATTACTAAAAATATATTACTAACCAATTTACTAACTATCAACTACTTAGGTGTCTGGAACCGGGTTGAGTCTTTGTTGCTAACATTCCTTTCCCATCCCTCGATTTTGTTATATGTTAAAAGGTGTACGACGGCGGCCTGGCCAGGGGCGGATATCACAACTATTAGACTTATGTGGTTATTGATGTGGCGCCTTTCTTTACGGGGTGAAGTATTGCTATGTTGGCTTCATGAAAAGTGGAGTATGATGATATATATTTCCTTGGTAAGGGAGAGTTATGGTGTCGTGTTGCAACATGGGTATAGTGGTGTGGTATTCGCATTTATAATACGGGAGACTTGCTTAATGCTTGATCGTACATCGCAATCAATCAATCAATCAATCAATCAATTTTGTGTAGACCTCCTGCACATTGCATTATGCTTTGTTGACTTATCGTATAAGTTGAAAACACCGTTGTTTTCGGGTTTTATTATTGGCACCTGCATTGATGCTGCTGAACTAGTTGAGTCCGTTTTCGACAGAATAAAACAAAAAAAAAAATCGTTGAAAGATTTTTCTTGTAACTTTTCGATTTAACGGAATTATTCGCGTCTAAATAACTTAAATCCGGTGGTTTTAGCCGTCATCTAATTCACGATCAACACCCACGTCTATGTCAGGTCGTTCGTTATCTGAAGAGATTATCTTATCTAGGTAAACTGCAGGAAGCTGGTATTCACTCTAATTTGCTGGTGTGGATTAAATCCTACATATTTATGTGATCGAGTTCAAATGATATATTTCGGTGAATGCGTTTCGCAATCACATAGTATTGTAACCGGTGTTCCTTAAGTTAGCGATCTTGGGCTCCTGTTACTTTTAATTTTTATTAATAAGTAAATGCCTGTTGAATACTCAATGATATTTTATGCTGGCGACAAGAAAATTTTCCTTCCCGTGGAATGTGAATATCATTGTCTGGACTAGGGTTTCAGGATCGTTTCAATAGGTTTAGTGCGCAGCAGAATAAATTAGACCTTATAATATTAATAAGTGTCATTCATTAAGTTTTCATAGGGAGAGCCGCTACGAATATAAATTGTACGACTATTCATCTCACAAGATTTGTAAATTATTAGAGGGCCCGATTCTAAGTTCAAAAATTGTATGTTATGTTGAGCTGTTTATATATCTTGCAACTCATGCAAGTTGTGAGTGATCGAAAATATTTGGAAAAATTTGATTTAGGAATTTATATAAATTTTAATTTTTCTTTTATTTGTTTTGTGTTTTCGATAAGGTGTTGTAACCTTTAATTAAGCATTTTTCTTAATCAACTTATTTTTATTTGTCTGAACACCTCAGCACAGCGTATAATAATAAACATTCAGAAGCCTCACTATGTGGGCCAACAAGTTTTTACTGTTACTTACCTGATATTTTACTTCTGATAACTTATAGAAAATCTTACCTTTGCCAAACTAAGGTAAAAAAAAAACAGTTGTTAGATAGTTTCCGCATATTCTATGATGAACTAATGACGACTTGGAAAAATGCTATGTAAGAAGGCAAATAACTCTTTTCCAGGGCCTTATTTGTTGTATTATAATGTTTGAGCCAGTTTCTTTATTGAAAATTAAAATTCAACCGATGATCGGCCCTATTGTGTAATATACAAACAACAAAAGAAAATACAAAATCACGTTCTGGAGCACCAGTTTGTTTAGACGTTAACAGAACAACAAAAAAGCATTATTAGTTTTCCTGCTTTTCTCTTTTTCTAGGGATGATTTATATTACACTACAATTATTTTCTTTTACATTCTCAGCATATACTCGTATGAAAGACGAAAGCACATTTTTCTTATGTACTCGTAATATAAGGAGTAAGTAAATTTTTCAATTAAACTGCAGTTAATTCCTACACAGAAAAATGTAAGAAAAGTTTTTGTTTAACTCATTATTTTCAGATTTTCCTTTAAAACAACATTTATAAAATATTTTTTTTTCCTTTAACAAATAAGAAAATTTATGAATTTTCTTTTTAACATTTTGTTTCTTATTATTCCTATTCCAATTCTTGCACAAAATACATAAGTATGTACAATGAATATAAGAAAGGCTTTCAGCACAAATATACAGTATTATACAACAATGATAAGAGTAACGGAAAATATGAAATAAAACAAATCTTTTGCGATCTTTTGTTTTGTAATTTAGGGACGATGCCGTTTTGGGTATTTGTATAAATACATACGGTGTTTGTGGGATGACAATTTGAATGGTTTGTTGGGAAAAAGTTTTGTAATTACATTCCTGTTTCATATGTACATATATAAGAAAATATGTTCATTCTTCAACAAAAGGGGGCAGATAGCTGAAAAATTTAGAACAGCAGGATATTTTTATGCATCTATATAGTAAAGGATACAGGATTATTAATTTTGGAGGTTTTTAAAGGGACAAACTACACTTGGAGTATTGTTAAAGAAATGAGCTAACAAACTTTCTTACTACCATTTGAAGCTATACTCAAGCAGACTGAACAATTTTGATCCCTACTTTTTTTCTTTCTGTTACGAAGTTTAAAGGAAGTAAATTAATCATGAAAATTTTACAACCTGAGATTCTAGTTAAAAGGGTCATCTTAAGTATAAAGTAATCTATTAAACTGAAGTAAATAATGAGGTCACCAAACTTAGGAATCTGGAAACATTAACAGAAAACCGCCATTTCTTTTTGATACCTTAAAATTAAAAAAGAGTAACTGTTTATCAGCCATCATATGCTACCTAATTCTAATTTGTAACCATAATTTGCCACTGTTATCCTGCAACTATTTAATAATTTCAAAGGTAGCACGATTGAAGATTTGCTATATCAATGCAATGACGAAGACATGGCTAAGAGCCATGTAATTCTTTATTTAAAAGAACAATGCGAACAAATTGGTTTCGATTTTCTTTCATTGATACCAACACCTAATATCTAAGAAATATTGAATACAGCCGTTAAGTTACTCATCAAGCATATATTCATCAGTATTAACAAAGATAATCCTAGTACAAAAATATAAAATAAAAATGGGGGACCCCCGATGCAATATGTAGGGTACCTTTGTTTTATATGTATGTAAATATTTTGCGTACAAATTACATGCAAATATTTTAACTTTAATGTGCTGATTTTTATTCAATTACATGTACAGCAAAGGTAACCTATATAGAGAATTGGGGGTAGCCTATACATATTTCTTTATTTGATGTATTCAATGACCCATCTCTAATATGCTATAATCTTTGGTATACGGTATTAGGTACAAATTTCCAAAAATATTTTTACCTCGATGGCTCTAGTGGTGTTTTAATTGAAAAATTTTCCCAAAATAATATAAAAGTATTAAGTGTGGCCTCGATCAGGATTTCAGCGGACCTCTTCCCAGACAGTATGACATGTTATTCAGTTTTCTTGCTTCCTCTCAATAAGGGACATCCTTAAGGGTGTCATATGTGACGAAGCAATCGTCCGGTTGCATTTGAGTGGCGCAGGTTAGCAGATTTATAGTGTGCGCTGTTATGCGAGGGGGTGTGGCTTTTGGTACTCTAAATGCAGGAAGTAAAGTTTTCATTTGGTATCGTTCCTGAATAAATTATTGTATTTTCAATTACTTTTGTCTTTATATCTTTTTCTTTAACTTTTTTTCGAGATTCAATAAACACATATTTTTTGTACATACATACATCTGTATGCACAACCATAAAATAAAATAAAACAACCCTTTATAGACATTTTTGTTGTTTTTGGTTGATGTTAGGTTTAATTTATTTTTTTTTTCTGGCCGATATTCACACATAGATGCAATATTATTTGTTCGGGACATTTATTTCCATAACTTGATTTCTATACAATTTTTTACTTACTTCTGCCGCTAAAGATGTTTTCACATCAAAAAGTCACAAGTCTTTAAATCCGATGAATATACGTTTGCCATTGGAAAGTTCTATTAAAACGGCTAAGAAAACGATTCGGGATGACTTTTTTATCAAAACAAAAATTGTACATAGGTAATCAAAAACTACTTCTGCAGTATGCGGAAGAGCACTATCTTGCATAAACCATTCATCGTTAACTTTAATACCTTTAGGCGATAAGTCACACAGTTACCTTTTGTAACGGCGATTCATGGAGTTCTCTGGGGTTTTCTGTATACTCCAATGCCTTTGATTTTGTTTGTTCACGTTACCCGTGAGGTAGAAGTGTGCTTCACCTCTAAACCAAATATCCCTCAAAATGTAATCTCCGTTTAGGAGTTCCAAAAGCAAGGTTTCTGTAAGCTCTTGAACTTTTTGGATTTTGTACGGACGGTAATTTAAATTTCGAATGCTTTTCTGTGTACTTATGCGGAAAACTTGGGCAACACTGGAAAATTTTCGAATAAATATTGTTGGATTGTCTTCACTAAGACAAAGTTAGTTGATTTTTAAATTCCCGCTTTATTTCTTTAATTGACTTTCAATTGAATAAATTACAAATTAATCACATTTTGCAAAGGGCACGTGTATTCTAGTAAATTAACATGGTATCCCTCATTAATATGCAAATTCTCAAATGCCCAGAAGGAATAGTGGTGACCACTACGACAGTAGCATTTTATTAGACATTTTCTTTTTGTAATATAGTCTCTATGACTTTTGGATTGTGTCAGCTTTCGATGGCTAAAAGAATAGCTTCTTGGCAACCAAATGATTGCCTTTAACCGAAGCCATTTATTTGCAAGAAAAACATTAACTATTTCAATATATGTACATATATATATAAGCCTAGCGCCAACAGAAAAATTATAAATTATATTCTAATGAAATGTATATTACCATCATCAAAATTCATTGTTGACCCTTCAGGCCTTCGATCTATATAAAAAAAAATAAGGAAACCTCTTAAACATCATTTTCCTATTTATCATATTTTTACATTACTTTTGATAATATTTTTTATAAATATACAGCAGAGAATAAATATACAGGACAGTTTAATGGTCATCCAAACAAAACAAAAATGAAAATTCAGCAACATAAAGAAATATAACAACAACAACACTAAAAAAAAATAATCTTAAGATGTGCTGTGTAAAATATACAGTAGTTTTTTGATTCTTTGTTTTGTTGTTGGAACTGACATTATATTCTTCCATGGCACAACAAAAAAATAAAATGCTTTTATACGAGTGTATGAATAAAAAAGGACGAACATAATCCTTATGTATATTTGAATTGAAAAAATATTATTTTAAAAAGATATGAAAATTATTATAAAGAATTTTACATTTTCTTTTTTTTTTTTGGTTCAATTCTATGTTTTACTCATATAGATGGAAGATGAATTATGAAAATGCATTCAGTAATTTTTAGATTTTATTAATAATAAGAAAAAAAAAAATTCCATTACAAAAAAGTAACGAAAAATTATTATTATTGTTTGCATTCGTAGAAGAAATTGTGAGCATAGCAGAATCAGAAATTATGTTTTGTCTGTGAATTACAAACAATAGAAAAGAAAATGCCTTGGGGGAGGAAATTAAACACCTTGTGTGAGAGTGTGTACTTTTTGGATATGTGCATATTATAAGATGTACTATGTAATGCCCACAAAATTTCAAGAGCAGAATTTTTTTTTTCACAATTAAAAGAAGTCTCTGTAGTATTGTTTGGAAATAATATGATTTATGTGTACATATATTGAATTTGCTTTAAAAATAAAAAAAGGGTGGTGCAACCGTATATACGGTACGAGCATGAAAAAAACAGAAAACAATTTTCTTATCATGTGAAAAACATAAAACTAATTTTCAAAATTTTTTATTCTCTTTCAAAAATAAAATACAAAAACCATCTCTTTATCAGTAAACAACCCCTTTTTTGTGTGTTCGAATTAATTTTTTTATTGTAAGTCTTCAATTAGTTTATGATACGATACGTATTTTGACAACAACAAAAAATGCTAATTTTTTCACAAACAAAAAAGATGAAAAATCGGAAAAAGGTTTTTTAATTAGAAATTCTATACTTTGTCTCCAGCTATAATTTCGTATATAGAGTACGAGATAAATATTGATAAAGAATGTGTACACATTTTTCTCCCGACACATTTGTATGAGTGCGTGTGTGTATGTGTGTGCGGGGGGAGGTTATTGAATTTTTAAATATTAATCATAAATGAATGCTTAAAATATCATAAATTTTCTCGAAAAAATTTTAAGCTTATATACGTTTTGGGTGAATTATGGGTATATGTTTGTACTATAGTATGTATTAGGTGTGTGTGTACGTAAGGGAATGATTATATGACAACGATTTTTTATTTATTTATTTACGGTTATTTATGAATTTATTAACACGAAAATATTTTAAACGTATACGAGCTTAAAGGGTAAGCTCATTTTATGATTATATTTGGAATAAGTTTAATTTTTATAATGTATTGTAAGTTTTGTGTGGCGCTGCATTTGATTTAAAGAAATTAATTTCAGGTAATTGAAACGCCTCATAAATATTAGTGTCAGCCACAAATCGTAAAAATTAACTTATTATAATTACAAAATCTGTCAGGCCATACTTTGCCGAAAGAGACATGAGAATTGTTTGTTTCGAGGAAACCTTTAATTACAGAATCCAAAATTGCGTTCCAAGCAATTTTAATAAAATAACAGTAAATTTGTTTCCTGGGACCAAATTTTGTAAATAATTAAAATTCTGAGCTTTTTGGTTTGATTAAATTAAACATTTGACTGTTTACCTATAACTGATTTGATCTAATTGTCTAAGCATTTCAAGGTAGATATTATACCAAACTTTTTTTCCCGGAAAGAAAATTTGAATAAAATAAAAAAAACTTTCTTAAATCTTTATGTTATTTCTGTCTACTATTTTCCCATCAACATTTGTATTACATAAAATATTCAACTTCGTTACTATAAAAATAAAAACAAAAAAATAATTAGAAGTAAAAAAATAAAATAAAATTTACGAAATTTAGTAAACTCACAGATAAGAAAATGAAGATAATTACAAGAAATATTTTTGGATTTAAATTAAATTAGTTATTCCTGTTATTTTATTGTATTTATATAGAAATTAAATTTTAATTAAAATTTTTAATTGATTTTCCTTTTTTTGAAAATAGAATTAGAATTGTATTAGATGGTTGAAATAGTAGCACCTACTGTGCTGTAGATTTGTATTTGGTGAGAGATCTATGTATGTATACTACTTACTTTTGCAACTTTCAATTAATTATTTTTACCAACAGGAAGCTGAGGAAGCAGAAATAACTAGTTTTAATGAGATTCTTAGTTGTGATTTAACTAAAAAAGTTGTATGTTTATAGTTTACATGCATACTTAAAACATTTAATATGCGGAAATTGTTTTAAAGAGATAATTTTTTTTAACTACTTCTGAATTTCTCTTGGTTTTCAAAACACTTTAACAAAATGAAAATACCAAATAATAACACTAAATTGCATACTATACAGAAAACAAAATAAAAACTTCACCTTTTCGATATTTCCTTTTTACAGTAATACTAGAATTGTGCCTTCGCAACCAGAAAGTTTTCTTGGAAAAACTGTAAAAATCAAACACAAAACAATGAAAACATTTAGCTCTATCCGTACTTGTGGTATATTGAATTGTTTTTTATCGTATGGTATATTGAATTGAGCAACGAAATTTCCAAATAAACTAAATTCAGCTGGACAACGTGGTAATTCTTTATGTATTAGGAGCCACAAAATTTAGCACTCTGGAATGAATTTGACTTCTGGCGCAATAGTCCTTCCATCTTTCGGTACGTAGGCAGCATGTCTAGAAAATGGAAAACTATTGCAGCTGTTACATTCATTCAAGAGTGTTAAATTTTTTGGCACTCGATACATAAATAATTACCACTTTATTATGCTCTACTTACATTAAAAATATACATTAGTCTTGGACACCATCGATATACAGGGCAACTCGACTTCAGCAAATTTATACCCAAAGAGAAGTTTCCAGACAAAGTTTTACTGTGGTTGGCAATAAGTCGATTAGCCATTAACAGCAAAAGGGACAAGATCAAGAAATCACCATGCAAACCAAAAAACGCTTTTCTGGCCGAATTTAGCATCGGTCCATAACTCCAAAGCAAGCACAAATTAAATTCGGCGCTTAGATATTCGTTTTGTAACAAAAGAGGAAACGAAATGTGCCTCAGTTGCGTCCAATAGAGGATTTTTGGGCAAATCTTAAGCGGAAAGTGTATCGGCCAAATGTCCAGTGTAAAGGATATCAGCCAAAAAAGCGACTCTCAGGGAACTCGATACATCGATATTTAAATCGGCAATGGAGAGAGTCCGTATAAACGTACGAAAGGCTTAACGAACCAACGTTAACCAACTTTTTAAATTATGTCCATTGAAATGCAATTTCCGAAATATTGAATTTATAAGGCTTAAATTCTCGAAAAGCTCATTATTTACAAAGAAAATTGAAGAGAAAGTGAAAATTATACAAATTGGTAAAAAGTAAAATTTTGGTCATCAAATTTGAAACTAAATATCTGGTGGTGAATGTAAATTTAGTAATTGTTTGAGTTTTTTGTACAGTAAACATTCCTTTACTTACCCCATTGTCTTAAAGTTCTTAATTAAAGTTAATTAAAGTATATTTGAAACTAAGCCAATAATTAACATAAATATTTTGTTCACATGTTTACATATTTATTTATTTCTTATATTTTGGTACACCCTATTTTTGAGCATAAGCTCATTCATAATAAGGTGTCATTTTACAAAAAGTTTAAAGTAACGAATAGATTACTTATCCTCGTATTCCCAAACCAATACCAAAAATAGAAAGAAAATTTTAAAGTTGAATTTCATTATTAAACTTTCGTCATAATTGTTTTCGATATTATGACTCAACATTTCTAGTTTAGTGAGGAGGGAGTAATTCTAAAATTTTGACCCATGGTAAGCTTACCCAAATATGGCATGCGGGTAATTGATTGATTGATTGATTGGAGCGGATGACCAAGCCTAAAGCTTGCCTTGCGGCGATGGTCATTAGTTATGACAGAAGCGGTCCGCTTACAGACACGTACGTTAGAGCCGCAAGTTCTGGAAACCTGTTAAGGTTTCTAAAACTTAATTTAATTACGGAGAGGGGAGATTTCAGTCCATTACACTCCTTCATGTTCCCATACGGTCAACCAAAATTTCTTGATATTGTTGTGGTAGTTGTTGCGCCTCTTCTTTCTCGTCTACTCGCCCTTTCCAAATATGGCAGACGATCAATAGTGAAACACCACTTCCAAATCTTCTTCTTATAGCAAAATATCGGATGGTTTAGTAATATTTTGTGATAGTATGACTGCCGCGGGCCAAGTAATTTGGTCTTCAATGAAAACAACCATCATTTCTATTTACAAAGCAAAATTTGGGTCAAAATGTTGAAAACTTGAGATTGCAAGCAAATTAAATATTCAAGCGGAAAGCACTCTTTGCAAAGGAGTTGTTATTGAACAATAAACCAAAACAGCTAAATTCTCAACCTACATCGTCGACGACCTAAATTCGATTAATATAATTTTGAATAATAAACCAACTAATTCGTATTTAATTATATGTATTAATTAAAAATACATTTATGAATTACAAAAAGAAATTTACCAACGATTTTTGAAAACAACTAAACTCGATTAAACATTTTGGGAATAATTAGAGAGACGAGTCAGGAAACGCCTTATAAGGATTTCCTGATACGTTAGCAACAGGCTGGAGTTATAAGTTGGAATTGAATGAGGTTTGCATCGTTAATTTGCATTTTTGATGGCAAATCCTTATTTTAACTTCTAATAAAAATGAAAGCAGTAGTGATTAGTATGTATTCTGTACCTATACATGGAACATTTACGTAGTTTCATCTGAACTCATGATTTATGTATCGGTGGAACTTTTTTTTATGTAAATGGGACATTAAAAGACAACCTTTATACTTTTAATTTTAAATTAATTTTAAATATTTAAATAAGCATATACATAAAAACGGGTATACATACACGGTTAACTACTTGTAATAAATTGTATGTACAAGCAATTTATCATGCATCGCAAAAATTATTACGGTAAACATAATTTCCTTTAATTATATTTATACTGAATATTTAAAATATAATTTAAAACTAAAAAGAGTAAAAGATACAAAACTAAAATAAATTTGACTTAATGAATATCGCGAGCTCAATTATAAAATCGCAACAGTTGTGCAACTTTGTAGTTTAAAAACCAGAAATATACTCTTACGGTTTATAAGCTTGAATCCTGTAAACCAATATAATGGGAAACGGCTTTTACAAAAAATAATAGGAACATTTCCCTGGGGAAAAAACAAAAAAATAAGACGATAAATAAGAAAAGTATGTTGCCTCAAATGCATTTTTATGAAAATTTATTGTTAAAATGTTTTTCTTGTTTTTTCAATTTAATTTACATTTTTTTATATGGTATATAAAATCTTTGTGCTGTAAACATGAGTTGTTATAAATAGAGTATTGTTGCAAAAATGAAAATATTATGAATTGGTACTAGATAAAGATACAAGGAGAATTCTTTCCTTTTTATGTACATAAATATTCTTATATCTTCTTAAATATGCAAACTAAAATGAGATCTTTAAATATTCAGTCAATCCAAACATTAAAATAAACGGTTTTCTTATATACCATACATTTACGATTTATACCTTCTAGCATTAAGTTCAATCCCACATTCAAATACACGTACAAAACCCTTTCAAAAATTTAAATCAAAATGTTTGAATATTTTTCTATAGATTTTCAATTTTCTTCTAAATAACTTTTTCCCTCCTAGATCACTGAAAACATAAACAAACACACAAACACTTATATATCCTTTATTCAACTTTAAATTTCTTATTATGTATCCTTATTTTAATATTCATTATATTTATCTAAATTCACATGATATAAGGATAACATATCGTCGACAAACTAACATTGAAAAAATCCATGATTCTATTAACGCTAAAAAATGGGACGATTTTAAACTACATATATTGTTATTTGATTGCTTGAGATGGTGGCGACGATATAATTCCCAACAACGTGTACATGACACATAAATGTATGCAAAACCAATGTTGTTAGAAAAAATATAAAAGAAAAACTATTCTTCAAACAAAAATAAATGTTTGTAAAAACATAACAAAGAATACCTTTCAATATTTTTGTGTCAACATAACATAACATAGAAAAGCATAAAAAATGGTTTAAATATGAAACCTTCCTTATAAATAGGGCAACGGACTAAGGCAAAATAAACATTTCTCACAATACGAAGATGCTTAGAAGGAGTTTGAAGGAAGGCGAAATATTTATTGATTTGCGAAATTAAAATAAAGGGTTTAAAAAAAATGGTCGAACTGATGTAGCGAACATTTTTATACGAAACTCAATCTAATTATGGTGGAATCTTTGATCAACATCGACAATTATTGTTCTTTGATTTGTTCGTAGTTTAATTTTCGTCTTTGCGTATCGCTTGTCGATATATTCCTTGCTCTGTTTATTAGAACTGTACACACCAAGCGCGATGAGTCGGTGGCAAATTTAAATATACTGTTACGTTTTTGCCTGGTTAATTAAGGTTCGTATCACTGGATTGTGAATAAAACAAAATCAATTCAATTTATCACCAACGAATTTGTTTATGTCACACAAAAATTATAACAACACTATTTATTAACGATAATTCACAAAATCACTTTAAATAATTTTCATACAATTTTACTGTTCACTTATAATTTTTATTTCGCACTACAATACTTTTTAAATTACTTTTTAATCTTCACACTGTCGCTTTCCAAATACTACTAATGCTTACAAGCTATCGCGTTCCATATACGAATAATCCAATTTGATCTCGTTCGCCTTTTTATATACACAAACCAAACTTCTCGAAAGTTCATGACTTTTCCAGTTAGAATAGCGTAGACACATTTAGAACTGTGTTATCATGGAAAATTTCATTTTAGTACAGTAAAACATTGAGCTATTAGTTTAACTTATTCTATCACACACTAGGTGTCACTGTCACAATACATATTGTGACGGTGACATCTAGGGTGTAATAGAATAAGTTAAATTAATAGCTCAATGTTTTACTGTACTAAATGGAATTTTCCATGATTAAACAGTTCTAAATGTTTCTACACTATGGGTACTGGAATAGTCATGAGCTTTCTAGAAATTTGGTTTGTGTATATAAAAAGGCTAACAAGATCGAATTGGGTTATTCGTGTATGGAACGCGATAGTGATATGTGTTAGTGTGAAGAATAAAAAGGAATTAAAAAGTGATTTACAAAAAATTGTAGTGCGAAATAAAATTTATAAGAGTACAGTAAAATTTGAGAATAATTTATATAAAGTGAATTTTTATTAATAAACTGTATTGTAATAATTCTTGTGTTAACCAATTAAATTCGTTGGTGATAAATTAAATTGATTTTGTATTATTCACAATCCAGTGATACGAACCTTAATTGACAAGGCAAAAACGTAACAATATGTTAATTTGCTTCTATATTAGTAGAAAACTGCAGCCATCGCAGAAATATAAATAATTTTTATAAAAATATTCAAATGATTCATAATATTAATATAAAAAAATAATTTAAGAGAAAATGAATCACAAGTGATTTGTGCGGAACATAACGAACCTTGATTGGTATGTGCAACCCTTTAAAGTATAGAAATACGAGAAAAAATATCAAATAAATTGTGTCCTTGAAAAAATAAAGAAACATTATTTTTACCGATGAGAAGTTGTTCACATGAACAACAATGAACAACCTGAAGAAGCTCTGTAAATATATTATGGTTTGGGCTGGATTTACCGCTGTGGGAGAGTTACCGTTCAAACTCATCGAAGGGGTCAAGGTGAACCAAGAAATTCTCGAGGAAGTTGTTTTTCCCTAGACTTGTGAACAAAATTCTGCTCCGGCTCACAAAGCGACACTGACTCAAATAGAGATTCTAGAGAAATTTCGGGATTTTATCGATGTTATGCAATGGCCACTGTATTCACCGGATTTAAGTTCGTTCGACTATTTTAATTGGGTAAACTTAGAGACTAAAGCCTGTGTTGTACTACATAAAAATTTGGAGTTATTACGTGCTGCCATTGACACGGTATGAAATGAAATGCCTCTAGAAATGGTTTGAACCTCTGCTATGTATGGATGCTCGTAGAGCCTATTTTAAATAAACTTTTATTTACAAGTCTATAAAATTTTCAGATGGTTTGGTTCTAATTCTTTAGAAATAATTGGAATTTGGTCTGTCTCCGTATTTTATTGTAATTAGTCTAATATTTTGAAATTTGCTTTAGTGATAGTAAATCTTTAGAAAACATTAAGATTTCTGAAATTTATTGTAGCTAAAAAAATAAATTGATTAAATAGACCTAGAGGTACTATGAGTAAGCTATATCATATCAATTATTTATATTTTGTAACTTTTACACAATCCACCATATTTAGGTGTCTATGATTGTAGTCGTGGCAAGCAGGATCTCCCTATACTTAGGTGGATCTGCCGAATAAACGTCTATGGTAATGAAACATTGACTGACTAGGAATTAGGTATAAGGTGATAAGTGGATTATTCCAGATTAGCTACAGCGTGCCAAGATTAGCTTATTAGTCATAAGATTAGTTAAAAGCTTTTTATTTCAAGACTACTGAAATTCTCAACATATTAGGCGTTTTCGGAAATACGAGTATATTGATTTATCAGTTACAAATTAAACAAAATAAAATGTAAAAATAAGAGACATATAATTAAAAAATTTAGTAAATTATAAAATTAAAACAATAAATAGAAATTATATAGAATTATTTTTTCTTTATTCGCCTTTTAAACAACTCGCTTGAAATATTAAAATCAAAGCTGTCATCATTTTCGTTCAATAAATGATATTCAATAAATAACATTTAATGAAATCCAATAAAGAGTACCCTTTACTTATAACATTGTCTATAGGCTAAGTAAAAGTAAGATTACACGAAAAAATCACACCAAGATCACAGATAGGTCGACCAATCAGAAAAATCATCAAGCTTATCCTGTATACGGTCATACGGGCAGTGTCAATCATAGAATGAATGAATGAAATTGGAAACATTGGGGTAATGGTCCAAGATGGTTGCCTTGTGGAACACCAGACGGTATGTTGCTAAGTAAGATGCAATCCAATTAACAGGAATGAAATTCCGAAGAAGAATTGTGTGATTCAGCCTACCGAATGCTTTACGGAAGAGTTCAACGAATCGGAAAAATAAAAGAAGGAAAAATTTGGAAACGAGTTACATAAATCATGAAAGCCCGAAGAAGGAACATTATTGTAAGCTACAGTGAAACACTTTTTACTTTTGATTTACAGGATTGTAAGAACTTTAATTTTTTGCCTTAAGAATAGATAGAATGTAGTTAAATACACTTCAACAAATTTCTTATTATTGAGATGACAAATTTAATTTCGTTTGTTTTTCTGTCGAGTTGACAAAATGAATTTCGTTTCGGTAAATTTCGGTTATAACGAATTTAATTTACGATAAACTATAAATTTGTGAAACTAAAATGTATTTTTGATTTTGCTGCGCGAAAATTGAAAATTTGACATGAAAGAATTTGATAAGTAACTATAAACAAAAGTCGATTCAGCTTTTTAGTTTGACATTATCTTACCCATTGGGAATTCTATTTTTTAAGTTCAAGTAAAAGGTAAAAGTCAAACGTAAAATATGTTTTCCATATACAGTGCTGGGGAAAAAAAATGGGGCAAACATATTTTATTACAAATTGGAGTTTTTTTTTGCTAAAATTACAAAACTTTTGAAAGCAATTGCCTTATTGTTTCATTTTAAATACATCTAGGACCTAATTTTTTGAAAAAAAAAATGTACCTGTAATTTAGCGGGAAAACCCGAAAAATGTCAAAATATTCAAAATACGTTGATTGTAGTTAAAGTAATGGAATAAATTAAACACTTATTATTTAATTTTTTTTTTTGTTTTTTACTGATTTAAAGAAATTCTATCTTTAATATTAATATTTTGTTGGACCGCCATTTGCTTTTATTACAGCGATACACCTCTGATACATTGAATTTGATAAATTTTTAGAGTTTTTAGAATTTTTAATATTACAATGTCGTCGAACCGTTTTAAAACTTCATCGGACATAAGAGGAGATCTTGAGCGAGCAACGGGAAATCAAATTTCAGCCAGCTTAGTGAGAAAAATACTTGTTAAAGCTGGTTTGAAAGCACTTAAACCAGTCCAGAAGCCTGAGTTCACATTACGAGTGAAAAAAACGTTTGCTCTGGGCCCAGGAGTATGTTTCTTGGACTCAAGAGATGTGAAATGATGTGATTTTCTCCGATGAATCAAAATTCAAGCTGCATATTGGAGATGGAAGAATTCTCGTAAGGAGAGAATCTCGCGAGAGGCTTAGCAACGAATGTCTTTTAAGACTTCTAGTGAAAAATGAAGGAGTTATGGTCTGGGGATGCTTTTCTGAAAATGAAACCGGTCGATTGTGCTTCCTTAGTTCCAAAATTACAGTAGCTGTTTATCTGCAGGTCCTACCTAACGAATTTGAGCCTTTTGTGCTAAACCTTTTTGGCGAGACTTGCAGATTTATTTTTCAACAGGACAACGCTCCGTGCCATACCGCTAAAGTTGTGAGTTATTAATTTTGAATTGTAGATAGAAAAATTGGCTTTCAGATAAATATAAATAATTTGTTAAACACTTGTTTTTTTTCTCATCTATTCATTCAATGGTAAAAAAGTACTTTGCAGAAAACATTATCGATCTGTTGAGCTGGCCCCCGTACAGTCCAGAATTAAATCCCATAGAAAATATTTGGTCTATAATGAAGCTAGAAGTAGCAAGAAAGTGCCCAGAATCGATTCAAGCTTTAAAAAGTTTGTTAATGACGATTTGGGAATTCATACTTTCTACGACTTTGAAAAATTTATCAAATTTAATGAATCAGAGGTGTATCGCTGTAATAAAAGCAAATGGCGGTCCAACAAAATATTAATATTAAAGATTGAACTTCTATAAATCAATAAAAAACAAAAAAAAAAAAAAAATAAGTGTTTAATTTATTACATTACT
Organism: Tipula vernalis; assembly: GCA_958295665.1. Taxonomy (NCBI): domain Eukaryota; kingdom Metazoa; phylum Arthropoda; class Insecta; order Diptera; family Tipulidae; genus Tipula; species Tipula vernalis. Next base: position 25,644,902 of record OY282558.1, read on the forward strand.
TTAACTCCAATCAAACGTATTTTGAATATTTTGGCATTTTTCGGTGTTTTGCCCCTAAATTGCAGGTCAATTTTTTTTTTTTCAAAAAATTACGTCATACATGTATTTAAAATGAAACATTAAACCAATTGCTTTCAAAAGTTTTGTAATTTTAGCAAAAAAAGACTCCAATTTGTAATAAAATATGTTTGCCCCATTTTTTTTTGCAGCACTGTTTGTATATGAAATAAGAAGTCGCTCAGCAGCAGGGATAAAACGGTCCCTTTTTAAGTTTGATTCAATATTTAAAGATTTTCCAGCTCCATCGATATGGTCAAATCTTTAAGACCTATTAAACAATTCAGGCAAATAGTTTCTAATTTATTGCACACTGATAACCATTAAAATGCAAAATAAAACAATTAGTTTTGTTAAAAACAATTTTGCATTTCCCGAACATAATCGTAACTGCAAATTAAATTGAACGGAAAATATAAACTATTAAAAAAAAAAGAAACAAATTCATTAGATTTTCGTATTAAATTGGGCGTAAATAATTTTCACTCTGTTCTGTGTACACATTTCCTTGGTGGTTTCAGGCATCTCTTCGTCTTATAAAAAAAAAATTTGTGTGTTTTGATTTTTTTTTTTTTTGTAAATGTGTGTCTTTTCTCTGACATTCTTTGTTGCTACATTACGAACAAATAAATTCTTCCAAGAAATATTTAATAACCGTCTGTATATTTGGTTTAATTTGTGCGTTCATTTTTCTGTTGATCTAACAAAATAAATAAAATACAATGTAATTAACTTAATGAAGATAAGGCGCAGTTAATTAACAGTATGCCGGTTTAAGTAAGATAACAACAGTTAATATACAAATGTTTTTTTTTTTAAATTGCAGATGTAAACGAACCAGAAGTATTTTATTCGCATAAAAATCCAACCCCTTTTGTAACAATAACAAAATCCGTAAATACAAATTAAATAAATTAAAAGATTAAATTTTCATTAAAAAACTATAATTTCTAATAATAAATCCTGAATCATTCAAAAACCGCTACGATTGGTGCGGCTTAACCAATTTTCAATTTGAAATACATACTTCTTTCAACACCACTCCTACACCCAAAATATAAAAAGTATCATCAACTCAAATTAAGGATTAATTTCAATTACAAAAACATTTTATTTTTGCTAAATCAATTTATATATATTTTTAAATAAAAACGTAAATACCAAAAATATTATTTTTATTTAATAATTTATTTATTTAGGATATTAAAAATAATAACAGCAAAATTTTATATTTAGGCACAATGCTAAAATCCTTTTATTCCCTACCCAAAAATCTAATTTGAAGAATTTTTTTTTCTATAGAATTACCTTTTTTAATACTCTGTATATATGAACGTACGCTGGAGCTGATTGATGGGGTGAGGAGGCGGTGGGTTTTGACTGATTTGGAATGGTTTCAAAATATTCTTTTCAGCGAATTAAACTTAATAAATTTGTATTTATTTTCAATGTTATTTATTGATATAAGCTTTTTCGTTTTGAAGCCTCTATATCTATAATCCTTGTTATTAAATCGTAATAAAAATAAAAAGTAGTAACATTTTTGATGTAAAGTCTGTTTAATTTTAAATATAGCATTAGCAGGTAATATTTCACCGCATTTATTTGGAAAATCCATTAATTGGAAGAATTGCTTCATTCTAAATTCTGAGGGATTCACTTTCATTATTAAGAAACAAATTTTTAAGTTATATACATTTCGCAATTCCAGGCAGGTTCACATTTCGAAATTATATTTCTCTAAGTCCGTAAAGTTTTCAAATGTGAAATTTTAATTTTATCACCTAATTTGGGTTAAATGCTTGCCACAGATTAACCTTAAATCTTGTTAATGCCACACCGTTCATATTTTGTCTTACAATCATAAATCTGGCAGCACCAAGTACTTCATGACTAATAACCTGTTATGTTTATTGAAGATATACCTCGATACTTCGACATAAAAAACTGCTTAAACTCGCGTGTACAGTATTAATTATTCAAATATGTACTTAAGTCTTCCTTTTACAATGGCTTTTACATTGACAGTGTCAGGTTTGATATATGTATTTGTATAAAAAATAAAATTAAACTAAAATTCCAATTATCTATGGGTATTACATTTATAAAATTGAATCAAAATCAAAACTTAATTTGGTGAGCTAAAATTTATACAACTAAAATTGATTGGATCTTTACTGCCTACATACATACATTTAATTAAAATGTAATATATGGAATTAACCCTTCACATACTCGTGTACACTCGTCAAAACCCTAATAAAATTTAATTATTCAATTTTAATCAAAAACTAGAAGCACTAACAAACTTCAGCCTGTGTACCTACCTACAGTACTCACACATATAATAAATCATACCACCAATAGACATGCCATACAGCACACAGCAGAACCTATTTCACAAAAAACTATATTAAAAATCATAAAAAGAATGTCGGGAGAAATTTATGACAAAAATAAATAAAAATTTGAAAATGTATATTGGATATTTAAAAAACAAAAAAAAAACAAATATATATGACATGTTGTCCTAAGGGGTGATCAATCACAGACCAGTGGATTTATTGAATATATCGATTATTTGAGTTTTGCATTGATATGTTTAATTAATGGTTAAAATATTTTAGTAATGCATATATAGGTTCCAACTAGCCTTAACTCAAGTCGACTGAATTGTTCAACAACCGCTCGAACCCAAAATGCTGTTATTTATTATTATTACTTTCGATTTTACATTCTGGACGCGCCCACCAATTTATATTTTGTAAAATTTTTTTTACGTACAAATTATTTCAATCAATAATACATGCAGGTAATCTCAAAGAAAACGTTCTCGTAGATCCAGATATTGGGTAACGAAATATAAAGTATCTTAAGCTACATAAGTTTTTCTTATTTATGGCATTTGATTTATTTATTTGGGATAGTAAACCTTCAAATCTTTAAATATTTAGATCGATTTTGTTATGTAATACTAAAAACCATGTTTTGATACCAAAAGTTACAAGACAGATAAAGCGTTTTATTTTATTATTCAACCATCCCTCACGAAGTAGTGAGATAACATAACTCTAAATACTATATTATCCACTTTATGGTGTAATTAAATAAGTTTGTTCTCGTATATACCCCACAAGTATATCAAATGAAACATGCAACTAGAAATACCAATTACTAATTCTAAAAAAAACGAACTATAAATTGACTCGATTATCATTATTAATAGTTTATCATTTACTTGGTAATATTGATCTAACCCAAAAATTTTAAATCTCTGTCCACTATTTCGATAATTAATTTAATCATTTTTTAAGTATGTACCAAAAATCTGAAATTAAAATTAAATGTAATCTTGATACATACTTGTATCTGTTTTTGTACATATTTTGAAAGATTGTAATCGAACATGAAATAGAGTTATAATCTAATTATGTTAATTACTGCCTCACTATTTGTATTATTATTATGTTTCTATCAGTTTCTGTTGATCTCAAAATATATTCATTATAAATAATATGACATAATAGTACATATTCATATATTGCAGTTTGTACATATGTATAATCATTATCTATTTCTACATTTCAGTATTGGGGAAATAAAAGTTGGAAAGTAGCACTTTAAATATAGTATAAAGCAGCGGTCCTGATTATTACATTTTTAAAAATCCCATTATTTTCATTTTTCAATCCTTCAAGTTAAGGCAATTCAATAAAAATTACAAGCTTAATTCAAATAATCGTTTTCAATATTTGCTCTCGATGGCAGAAATCTCCAAGAATTCTACATTTTAGTTTACGAAAAAAAAAAATATTTTTTGGTTAAGAAAATTTAGGAAATTTCAATATGAAATTTTGTAAACTTTCCTCGGAGGAGTAACAAAATATAAAAAAAAACTGCAATATCGTTGTATTTAACCATGGCAGAAAACTTGAGTACAAAATTTTTTTTGCATTAGATGCTTATTTTAAGCAATTTATGTAGAAATTATTTTCTTAGATATATTGACAATTTTAGGAATTTTATTTATTCCTTTAATAATATATTTTCAAAATTAATTCAAAATCTCATCCCTCTTATCAATACTGAGAGGATCAAAAAAAAGGGTTGTTCACTGTTCGCTGATAATATTTGCAATCTGAGTGGCAACATCATCTCATCATCGAAAGCTGTGCTCTTCCCGAGATTTTATTTGCAGACTTAGACAATATGAAGAGGGATTGTTTCTGTGGACAATGTCAAAATCTTCATTAAACTAAACATTTTCAGAGCGCTGATAAGAGCAGTTATCACCTTTGGTTGTGATTCTTGGATAATAACATCACCAAACCTTCAAAATCTTACTGTAACTATGTATCGTGTTTTTTTGGTCTATACAGGTTGATTTCTGAATGAGAAATGTTTTCTTTTGTTACGCGCAACTTTTCTATTTTTTTTTTGAGTCCCAAATATAATTAAAATGATCTCTTGTTACGTTTTTGCCTTGTCAATCAAGGTTCGTGTCACTGGATTGTGAATAAAACAAAATCAATTCAATTTATCACCAACGAATTTATTTATGTCACACAAAAATTATTACAACACAGTTTATTAATAATAATTCACAAAATCACTATTTATAAATTATTCACACAATTTTATTGATCACTTTTACTTTTTATTTTACACTAAAACACTTTTTAAATCACTATTTAATTCCTTTTTTTAATCTTCACACTATCGCTTACCAAATACCAATCATCCAATTCGACTTCGTTCGCCTTTATATATGTACAAACCAAACTTCTAGAAAGCTCATGACTTTTCCAGTTAGAATAGTGTAGAAATATTTAGAACAATTTTATCATGGAAAATTCCATTTTAGTACAGTAAAACATTGAGCTATTAATTTAACTTGTTCTATTGCAATCTAGGTGTCACTGTCACAATATAAATTTGAAGGGGTGACATCTATCGTACGATAGCCTAAGTAATATAATTTTGTAGTTCCCTCTTGCGATATTTGCTACGGAATAAACAACAAAGCGTAAATTTCAGCTCATTTCTGATTGTGACTGTGAACGAAAAATGGATGAGGGAAAAACTTTGGAAAAAATATAAGAGAAAAAGAGAGGGACTAATGAACGAAAACTGTCAGGTAGTTTCAGAAGTAATTGGAATTTTTTTGTGGTTGTGTCGGTTTTTAATCTGCTTATCGTTCCAAAAAGGCGGATTCAAACCTTAAAATGTATTAGATAATATTTGGGTGGAACCAAATTAAGAAACTAAAGTAAATTCCACCCAAATAGAGTTAATCATTTTTTTGTGTGTATGTTTAATTTTGTGTAATAAAAAATAACCAAATTAATAAACTTCAGGGGCAATGAAAAATTGATCTCCGAGGAGTTTTCTTAAAAAAAAAATCGTGAAAAATTCTTAAAATCATGGGAATAAAAACAGTTAGCCGGCGAGATAGAATTTTTTTTTGTTGTACATACATATGTATGTGTGGTTTTTTTTGGATTTTTTTTGCATATTGGTAGATTTGTACGAATTTTTTTTAAATACCAATGGGATTTTGATTATTTTTTGCGGGATGGCATAGAGAAAACAAACAAAAAAAAATGAAACAACCTTAAATAGAAACCAAGATCGATTTTCTTTTGATTATAAACATATTTTAATCTTTGTTTTTTTTGTTATCTTTTTTTTCTGAGAAGTCATAAGTCAGATCGAGGTACTAGGAACCTAGCTATTTATACCAGAATGCTGTGCGATAAAAGCATCACGTGAAAGCAAGCTTGAAGTTTTTTTCTTGGTTAGGGAGTCGAGGAACTAAGGACGTGGGAACCAGGTGTAAGTCTGCCCATTTTAGATAGAGAGATATAACTTCTATCCGCAAAAGTAAACCTAGCTGGTGCACATTCGAGCGTATGATGGATGTCATAGCGCTCAACTAAAACACAAAATATTATAATTATTAACATCAAACATTGTCTAATATATTTTTTTATTTCTTTAAAGATATATATATATATATATATATATATATATATATATATATATATATATATATATATATATATATATATATATATGTATATTTTTTTTTTTTTAAATGATTTCCTGCTTATCTAAATTGTGGATAATAATTAAATTTTGTTTTTGTATTAAAATTTGTTGTCCTTCGTCCAATTGAATAAATCACAAGCATTGGAGAAACGCGCTCTTAACGTCTCGTTTAACGTCCTCAAGGATTCCACTCGTGCTAGTCCTTTAATAGTTCCTCCAACTCCATCAGCTGCTCCTTTTCCTCCATCAGCTGTGGCAAAAAGATCCATTCTGCTTTTATACTGAAGTCCACGTTGTGATAGCATATGTTACTGCAATTTTTTTAAGTTTAGAAGTGTGCTGTTGATCCATCAGAAAATTAAGTAAATTTGGTGGGCGCAGGACAGATTTCACTATTATTATTGACAAAATTTATCAGCTTCTTCTTGAAAACGTATACTTGGTTTGTAGTATGTTTAAGTTCCTCAGATATCATTGCAAATAATACGTATTTTAGGTCATCGTTCTTCTTATAATAAACAACCATCGGAAATTGATGACAAATCAAATCAATGCAATCCATCTCCAGACATAAAATTCCAGAGGCTGATTTTATACTAATTTTCTAATAATTTTTGGAAAATTGAATTTTCCGAGATTTCCCACGAGAAACTTAAACTGAATTTTTTTCCTGCGACAGCTATTGATAAATCAAATCAATGCAATTCATCTCCAGACATAACACTCTAGAGGCTGATTTTATATAAATTTTCTAATAATTTTTGGAAAATCGAATTTTCCGAGATTTCCCACGATTAACTTGAACTGAATTTTTCTCCTGCGATAGCTATTGACAAATCAAATCAATGCAATCCATCTCCAGACATAACACTCTAGAGGCTGATTTTATACAAATTTCTAATAATTTTTGGAAAATCGAATTTTCCGAGATTTCCCACGGGAAACTTGAACTGAATATTTTTCCTGCGATAGCTATTGAGTAATCACATCAATTGAATCTTGACTTTTTGATGACTGTTTACTTTCGGCTGGAAACTTTCGGCTAGGATTAGACAACTGCACTATCATTTTTTATACTTTCGGCTGGACTAACACAATCTGCATAGTCGACTTTTCACTTTCGGCTAACTTTAACAGTATTTCAGTAGCGCACGAATTTGCTAGTTTAATACCAAAAAATAATTAATTGATTGATTTCAAAGGTACGATCAAGCATTACGCAAGTCTCCCGTATTATAAATGCGAATAACACACCACTATACCCATGTTACAACACGACACCATTTTTCATGAAGCCAAACCCCTTAAAGAAAGGCTGCGCACATCGATAACCACATAAGTCTAATAGTGTGATATATCCGCCCCTGGCCAGGCAGCCATCGTACACCCTTTTTACATATAACAAAACCGAAGGATTGGATAGAATTATTAGTAGGGACAGACTCGACCCGGTTACAGACACCAAGCGATCGATAGTTAGTGTTTTTTTTATGACAGCACAATGACAACACAATTGGTGCCGCAAGTTCTTTTTCCTGAAAAGCTGAAAACAACTATTATTATTCCCTCCACCATTTTTTCCATCGGCGGTTGTGAGGGGGGTGAGATTTCGTTCCATCATTATGTTCCCATGCAGTCACCCAAATTTGTACTAAATGCAGCTAGTGTTGCTTGACGTTGTTGTTGAAATCGTTGCGTCTCTGCTGTCCCTGCTACTCGCCCCACCCCCACTAGTTTAACATCAAAAAATAATTGTAACTAAATTCAGATGTAAAAGAGAATTAATCCCGACAAAATTCGTGAGTTTCGTATTATTGTTTTTGAAATTAAGATCGAATTCTAAGATCGGCTTTATTTCCTTGGCTTGGCTAAACTTTACAATTACCTCATTTGATCGCCGCTTGATTTTTTAAAGAGTTTTTGCTGTGTTTCTTGTATTTTTTTATTTCCATGTGAATTTTACATTAAACTTCACTTGTAGAGAATTTTTTAAAATTAAATCTCCCTTTTCCAGAATTTACAGATGTTTACAGATTTTTGTTATGTATGACAGTTAATAGAAAAACGAAATAAAATGTTAATGATTTCTGAGCTTTCCGAGCGAAATTCCTTTTTTTGAAACATTATTTGTTTCCGAATTATTTGTTTCACATTTTTTATGAATATTTCTCGACTTAAATTTTACTTGTTCGGCAAATTAAAGTCGGAAACTCCATTCACATTTTGCGACTTAATTTCAGTTTTTTAGAGTTTAATTCCTACGGACCCCGTGGAAGTTGCATAATTAGATTGTTTTTCACATCCTTACTTCGAGCACCAACCGCTCGTTAATCGTTTGCACAAATTTGAAAGTTTGTTACTCGAGGCGCCAAACGATGATGGTAAAAGGCTATTTACATGGTAAAGAAAACTACCACACGACTTTCTTTTGCAAACGGGGAATTTTTGAGAAACTTATTAAAAGGAAATTTTTGTTTAAATTTTTATTTTTTAATTTATTTTTTTGCAATATTTTGTCTTTAATAGTTTTTACACATCTTATATTTTTTGAGATATTTGCAAAATAAATTTTCTGGAAAGTATCTTAAAATTGTCGAACGACCCCACAAACAAATATCTTAAGGACATCAAATGCCAAACACCAAATATTAATTATATTAATAAGATGATTAAGCCCACAACACCCACAATAACCGGACTACCAAAAATTCATAGACATGACACACTTTTCAGGTCTTTAATAAGCTTCACCACCTCGCCATCTTTTAAAATAGCTAAACATCTCAATAATTGGTTAATCACACTCATACAATGTCCACCAAATTACTCCGTTGTCAACAATATTGAACTAATTTGCAAGATACAATCCATACACACCCCGGCGTTATTGTACTCCAAGATTCCAATAGCTGAAAGAATAAGAATTAAAACGCGTTTATTAACTGAAAATATTATACAAAATAAAATTATCATAGAGGTCACTGATCTACTGAATGTCATACTAAGCAGAATCACTATTAACACCAAAATGAATTTTACATATAACCGGATAGTTTTCCAATGGGAAGCCCGTTGTCAGGAACATTGGCCAACATAGATACAGGTACATTAGTATACATAACAACACCATTAATTTTCTGGATTTAACTAGAAAAAATTTCGACCACAAACACATCTTCAGTAGAGTTGCTGATTTTGCAAAGCTCGAGCTTTCGATCTTTTTAGAGTACAAGGGTTTTTGATCCCAAAATATTAATTTTGTATCGTAAATTATCTCTCTTTATTAAGAAATCTCTTGAATGGTAAGAGTTACAAACTTTTTAACAATACTTTCTACCATTCAAGAGATAAAGAGATTTCTTAATAAAGAGAGATAATTTACGTTACAAAATTAATATTTTGGGATCAAAAACCCTTGTACTCTAAAAAGATCGAATGCTCGAGCTTTGCAAAATCAGCAGCATACACATACATACATATGTATACGTTATTAGATTTTAGAAGTTGCACAAAAAAGATAACTCTTTCCAGGAATATCAATTATTAATTTTACACCCAAAAACATTGTATTCACCGAACTTTTGACAATTTTTTTTCCTTAAAATCTTGTTAATACAGAATTAATTTTTATTTTGCTTTTACTCGTACTTAATCTTGATTTTATTTTAGATTTTTCCATCTAAATTACAAATTTGTATCGTATGTTATCCAATTAATTGAAATCTTGATATTAAGACAAAAATTATTTTAAATTTAGAAAAATAAAAAAACCGATTAAATTAAAGAAAATAATTTTACTTTGTGTTATCACCTCAAGGTAAATAGAGATTTTTTCTCTACTGATGTAGTCTACACATTTCTTCTCAACTTATTCAAATTATTGTTATCAATATTGCTTGTTAAATAATATTTTGCAAATTTTTATCTATGTATGTACGTACATATACTCGTATACATATATGTAAACATTATGAAAATTTTAATATTTTCACTCTTCCAAAAATTAAAATGGTATGAAGATGGGTTTTACTGATTGTCGTCGGTTGGTGTTAAACAAATAGATTCGGATCTAAACCATACTATACACATTTTACAATTCATACGATCGAATCGGGTCGCCTTAAATCAATTATTAATCTTCGACCACATATAAACCTCGTATGTTGTGGGTGAATAATCCAATATACCACTTTAATTTAGTCGTTACTGTTTTCTATTTTTCAAGATACCACACACACACACCACAAATACGATACAGGAGACTATTATAAAGAGACATAATTAGATTTAACGTTATAGATATAAGCAAACACATACACAAAGTATAGCAGTACCAGCAAAATAATAGCAACACGACGAACGATGAACAAATATAAAATTATTCCAATTTACTAATATTACATTTCTATTAGTGAGAAGAGACAATCTAAACTGTCTAGACACGCCAAAAACAAATTTGCTAGATGATAATTTATTATTCATGTAATTCAATTTATTTTTATTTATTTTATTAAAAAAAAAAAATGTTACGATTTCTTATTTATTTCTTGTATCGTCTTTGATTTTTTACTTTCGGTGTCGATACAAATGCTTTGCTATTTCTTTGAATTTAAGAACACGATTTTTTCCCATTATTTGCTTTTTGATTTTTCTAAATTAAACTCCAACATTTCTGTAGTTTTATTTTTCCTTGATTTCATTCAACTCGTCGCGATGGTGTTAACCATTTAGATTCTAGTAACTAAGTCAATGGATTAAGGTAATAATTCTTATTTCATGATTGGATATAAATACTTAATTTTATCCAAATTATCTAAAAAGGATCTTCTTCGATTTGTTTTTGAGATTTTATTCGTTATCGTGATCATTAGTTTTCATTTTCTACAAAATTCAATTTTAGAATTTATATTCCTTCACAAGATTAATAATTTTTTTAATCGGGCTTTGAGCTTTCAGACTTGCTTCTAGTTCATTTTCAAAAGCGTTTTAAAATTTGTCAATACATTTTTGGGCTATGTTTTCGCAGGTTCGTCGATGGGGCTGTAGTTTATTAAATAAATTTGATTCCAGAATTTACTATAAACAAATTGTTTATTTCAACACTTTTACAACACACACACACACATTTTTCAGAATTTATTAAATAAAAAAGGCGTTTTTAAAAGTATGATAAACCTGTGAAAGGTTGTTTAGAAACCAAAAATCCTATGTATAGACTATACAATTTTCAGTGATAAAAACCTTATAGCAAATTTTTAAGAAAAAAGTTTTTACCAATTATGAATAAAATTTAAAACATTATACGAAAAACGTATATGATTCAATTATTTAAAATATTGATAAATTATGTGTCTAATACCCCAGACAGACTGTGGTTTAATAAATCCAATTTAGCTAAACTAGTTTAAGTATTCTATGCATAAACAAAGGGATTAGCTAAAATCGAGGATGACACACTGCGACTAATCTCAAAAAATTCACTAAATCGGTTTTAATAAATCGCAATGTGTCTAGGGTATAAGGCAAATAAGAATTACCAATATACTATAGTAAGCAATGTTTATTGAGTTATTACCAGACTTATGTTGTATTTGCTTATGTGTAACATTTCTAAAAACGAATTTTCCTAAATTTTTTTGTTTTTCTAAAATTTTCACATTACCCAAAGTTATTTGATGATTCGTATTTTTTGAATGTTGAGTGAAAGCAATATTTTGGTTTAAATAAAAACGTTTTTCAATAAATTGTTTCGTTGCGTCACAGTCGCATTGAATTCTTTTGTTTAGAGGAACTGGGTCATAAGTTTGAAGAAAGAGTTACATTCAAATTCGATGCTGGTCTTCCCACAATTTTGAAATTACAATTTTTTCACAGGTGTTTGGTTCTCTCAAAAAGATGGTGTTGTATAACTACAGAAATTCTATGAAAATTTATTTGCTTCCAAATAGCATTTCAATTAGTCATCTATTAATTTATCAGGTTCATGATTTTTAGCTAAAATGTTTTTTTTTAATAAAATTAAATTTTTGTAATGTAATTTTGTATGCGAAATTTTTATAATTTTTATGATACCAATCCAGAGAAATTTTGCATGTAAAGATTATCCAAAAATGAAATTTTATTTTCTGATCGTTAACAAAATTCTTTAAATATGAGTTCAGATAGGTATATAACCCTTCGTTACATCGACGGATGAAGTTCAAATTTTGTTTTGTGGAATTGATGTCCTGAATATTTTTATTCATTTCTTGGTTGCTTTTACTCAAAAACTGAATAAATTTTGTAATTTTTTAAAAACTACATGTTTGTCTTATATAAATATTTTTCACTTTCATTTACTCAAAAAACTTTAATTTTCACTTGTCTCATTTTTCTAAGAGGCTTCGTTAAGGATAGATGTTATGCGAATAATCCAGAGACAATTCTAGCTTTAAAATATAACATTGTAACTATTATTCGCGAGATAGGCGCCGAAATCATCGAAAAAGTGCTTGAAAACTGTATGTGAAGTATGGAGTTCAACAAAAAATGTCAGCACATGAATTAAATTGTTTAGCTTACATATTCAAATATTCATCTGGCTATACGTTATCAAATAATTTAAAAAACAAAAAAAACAAAATAATAAAGTTAATATAATTTTTTTTTTAATTCTAGCATCTACTTTATCGACCAATTTGAAATAATAATAATAATATTTGAATAACCAATCAAATGAACTATATACTTTTGTTTTATTGAATAAATTTTTTTTTGTTTAAAAATTTTCAAATATAGTTCATTCCATTTAGTGCCGTGTACCTACAGATGAGTTTGTTATATATTTGTATAATAGTTAATTGTGTTTTTTTTTGTATAAATTGTTTTAATGGTGGATATTGCATTATCAAACTTTTATATATGTAATTATATTTTTTTACAAATAAAATAATGTTATATTTAGTTTAAATAAGCTAAATATAATAAATTTTTTGAATGTAATTAAAAATTATAATTACGTATATAATTATATAAATGTGATAATGTAATACCCGCTATATATTATTTGTGAAAACATTATTTATATTAATTTATAATTAATAAAATATTTTTCTATTTATTAATTTCCAGAACAAACAATTGGTATCATCAAATTAGAATAAAAAAATTATATTTTAATTAAAAAAAAAACAATTATCGGTAAGTTTATTTTAAATATTTTTTTAATAAAAAAATTTATATATATTTTTATATCGTAAATAAATTAATTGAACTAATATGATATTTTAATTATAACAGAAGTATAATAATCTGTTTTAATTATCTGTTATAATTAAGTCTTCTTGATATTGGGAAATTAAATTTGTTTTTTAAAAATATGATTTCCTCATCCTAGTCATAATTTTTGACAAAATGGCATGATTCACTTAAAGTACAACTTTCATGTTTTTTAATTGGATGAATTGGAATATTAGCGCAATTACCACAACTTTTTTTCTTAATTATGTAATATTTTTTAATGTGCCCATAATTTAAACAGTTTTTAAAAAATAATGGTTGTGATATATAATAGCTAACTATTTAATTAACTCCATATATTTTAATAGAAATTGGCTTATAATTAGATGTTAAAATAATTTTCACTGTTTTTACTGTAGCTTTTAGCTTTAAATAAAAAATCAAAGTAATCTTTCTCCCTCTGTAATTGTAACTTCACTGTTGTAATTATTCAATATTTCATGCATTTCAATTTCTTGTGTAATGCCTCTTATAATCTTTAAATTATGGTTGAAATTTACTGTTAAAAAAATATTGTACCCTTGTTTTTTATGTAGATCAAATTTTAATAATTTCTTAACATTTATATATGGAAATTGGAATTTTATTTTACAATTATTACCGTTCGATCCTGAATCTATTTGCCGTATTATTAATAATATTAATTTTAAATTCTATAATATTATTAATTGTATTTTTTTTTCAATGTTAACATTTGCTAAGCTTACATCCATTTCCACATTGTTATCGTACATTTTGAATGATTTAATTTTTTTATTTAAACATTGTGTTTTTCTTTACTACGTATTAATCTATTTAACACATTATCATTGTTTTTTGGGGTTAAAATTTCATCTTCCGAAAAATTTTCACACTTAATACTATTACTATATTATTTTAATAAAATGAATAAAATTAATATAACAAAAATCAAAAATATTATAGCAAACAAAATAAAAAAATACGTCATTGTTGTAGAACGTTTTTAAACGAATAATTTAATTGATTCAGAATTGTTAAATATGTTTTTATAATGATATTGAATAATTATTGGGTGACAACAAATAACAAATAGATATTTAATCTGAAAAATTAATTGCCTATACAAAGTAAAAATTTATATATATTTTACAATATAACATGACGCATAAAATATTAAATTAAAATTTGTTTTGGTTTTAATATTAAATAATATATTATTATTTTTATATTTCAAATTTGTACTTGGCCATGTTTTTGGTAACACACAATCTTGCTGCGGATAATCCTGACCAAATACACTGGTGGGCATGATTGTGGTTGCAAAAAACAGAGTTGACTGACGGGTTATCACCGTGTTCGCTATATTTATCTGTGTCCCATTATTGGGACAATCAGAGGGGTATAGTGATGGTGATAAAACGTAGTTGGTAATCTGTGCTTATTTACATTATTTATTATTTTTTCTTTTCTTAATTAATTCTAAGGTCCCATAGGCAAATAAAAATATATTGTTCAAAATTTAATTTAATTTTTTTAATTATAATAATAATGAAATTAATTTTAATATATGGTAAAATTTAAAATTTATTTTTAAAAATAATTAAAATTATGGCATTATTTGCTAATTATGGAAGCGGTTGATGTAATGTTTTACAAATGTTAAAAAGGGGGAGAAATTATAATAATTTGGCCCAATATTTTTGGTACACACAATCATGCTGCGGAAACTCCTGACCAGATACATTGGTGGGCGTGATTGTTGGTAAAAGAATAAAGCCAACTGACGGGCTATTGCCGTTTTTCATTATACCTATCTGTGTTCCAATAATTAATTATTTTTTGGTTACAATCCGGGGGAATATAGTGATGGCAATAGAACGGAGTCGGTAATCGGGACACATTATTAATTTTTTCTTCTTTTTAATTATTTAATCATTTTTTGATTGTGAAAAACATTTATTTGGTTTTTTTATGTCATGAAACATATCATCCCAAAAAAGGAAAACCGAAGGGGGGAATAATGAACCCCCCCCCCCATAATAATTGTTACAATCAAATGTGGATTGAGATCAAAGTGCTTAAACGAAAATATATTTAATCAAATTCAAAAAGATGTAGACGAAATTTCAAAATTAATTATTGAAGTATCGAGATACATTCACTTTGTATTAATGAAAAAATGGTCGAATAACGATTTTAAAAAAATTAATTTTTTAGATTACTTTTATCATTTAATGATAAAACCAAAATCGAAATATGAAATAGATTTAGAGTATAAAAATATAAGAAATCAAAACCATATAAAATCATATGATACCAGTTACAAAACTAACCAATTCACATTTGCGGCAAATCATTACGAAACGATATTTCATAATAATATATGGATGCATGGCTACAGAAGAGTACGCAAATTTTTAAATGCATTTGACAAAAAAAATTATGACACATTGGATTATTTATTTAGAAAAATAGTCAAAAAAAACCCAACGAAATTTTATTAAATCTTTTGAAAACAAAATTAAACTGGAATGGAGAAAATTTTCATGAAATTAATAATTCAAAAATATATTTTAAATACATTGAATTTTTTTATCGCCTTCAACGATATAATGAAGAGAATAAAATAAAAAATTTCAATTTAATTCCTATACATAAATTTGGGTTACGTAGCCAAAAATTATTTAAAGGTGTTTGGAACACTTTCGAAAAAAAAAATTGAATGGAAAAATATTTTAAGTTTCCTGAAACAGGTAACAAAAAATTTGATTATTCAATTACAACGGATGGTGTATCAATTTCTTTTTTAAAGACCAAACCAGGCGTAGTGTCAAATAATTCAAAAAAAAAAAAAAGTCTATAGAGGATGAACAAAATAATGAAACTTTAAACAAAATAAGGCTTAACAAAAACAATTATGATGTTAAAATAAGATTGGATCCAGGTCTTAAATTAATAGTGGGTGGAGTAAGAAATGGAATACCAATCAAAATTAAAAGTGCATATTATAGACATCTAACAGGAGCACATACAAGGCTAAAACAATTAAAGAAATGGACACCGTCAACAGAGAATACAGAAATTGCGCCAATGTCCTTAAATTTTATTGAATATACAAAATATCAACTATCGATATTTAATACAAGGCAACGGGAGTCTGGCCAAAGAAAAGTGGCAAGAATAAAATTAAAAAAATGTATATGTATTGGAAAAGCATGTAAAAAATTGGCTATCGAAATTATTGGCCCAGTTAAATAAAAAGCGCTAATTGTAATTGGTTCTACAAAAATAGCGAGCAATTCTCCTATGAAAGGTTATAACAGGACGCCACAACCGATATTATTAAAATATTTTAAAAAATAGGTACGCAGATGTAATACAAATGGATGAATTCAGAACGACCAAATTATGTTCGTCGTGTTACAGACAAAACATAACTTCACAGTCACCTCATAGATATCAGAACTGTGTACAATGCCAAATAAATTGGCACAGGGATGTTAATGCGGGAAGAAAAATTTTATATTTGGGCGAATGTCTTATAAATAAAACAACACCAAATATAAACTTTAATCATATCACCAAATTAATAAGTTATTAATAATTTATAATATTTGTTCTTTAGTGAAGAGTATTAGTGAAAATACAAGAAAATGAATACATTTTTGTAGGCACGGTGAATATTATCGTGTTTACAGGTATATAAATATAATATCGACATATTCAAAAGGATGTTTTATTGTATAAACGTATAATAATAAGAGATTATTAACATGATTATGTATTTACGGTTCCATTCTTTTTATTTTGGTGTATTATGAACTTGTAAGCTCAGTTATGTGAAAAAAGGATTAATCTTTAATTTATAAATGAAAAATATAAATGTGTGTGTGTATAATACATCTGATGCTTAGAATGTCTAGAATGGAGGAAAATAGCATTAATAATAATCGTGTATTTGTTCCCAATGTGCGTGCCTAGTGGTTTGAGAAATTGGGGGATATTTAATTAATATGCCTAATTAGATTTCTATTATATTGGTTTCTTTTAAGAACTTTTTATACAGATTTCCTTATCTCAACGTCTAAATCTTTATTCTATAAATTGTTGATAGTCAATTTAACAATGCAAACTAAGAAATATTATGTCATCATCAATACGAGTATAATATTCCAGTCGTTCACAAGAACTAAATCTTTAAAGGGGAGCGCTAACTCTCGGATTACAAAATCTTACATTACATAGTCTTGCATTAAAAAAAAATCGTATCGCATTACAAAATATCGCAAAGATTTTACTTATAAAGTAAAATAGTTGACAACATCATTATAAATAAAGTTATTAAAAGTATCAAATCAATATTTTATAATATTCTGGCAACTGCAAGCAACCGTAGTAAGCGTATCCAAAAACTGGAATTCTAAAAACTCGTGCAATTTTGAGTGACTCCTAATTTCAAAAACGTTTTTGAAAATAATATAAACGCGCAATGCTCATACCAATTGGTTCATTAAACCATTTTAAGAATTTAATATTTTTTTAATAATGAAGGCACTGATCAAACTAACTTGACGTTGTATTTCGGTTTCATTAATCGGCGTTTTGGTTAGTAGCCAGTAGGTTCAACAACTTTGGTTGTTGTGAGTTCCGGAACATCACCTGATTCCCTTTTATGAACTCAAAAGAAGAAGATTTTTTTAATCGGATGAACTTGCCGGATTAATTTGATTTCTGGATAATTTCTCTTGGTTCCGTCATTTTGCGTTATACGCAATTAGCTCGTAAATTATAAATAAAATTCCTCAGTAAGGGATTTATTTGTCATGCATTTTGAATAAAATCGAAAATCGAACTGCATCAACTTGAATAAACCAGATTTCTTCTGTATTTGACCAAAAAGAGGTTTCTTGTACTCTTCCTATATTCTGATACCTTATACCATATGATTATGGCTGAAAACAAAAGAGAATAATACGAACTAAGTGAATATATTTATATGGTTTATTTATGCTTTCAAACATTAGTAAAAGTCGACCCCAAAAGAGCTCATTAAAATTTTTGTGTAGGTACAGCTTACCTTAAAATATTTATTTTTTTGTTGCATACAAATTGTTTAGTTATTCTGCAAGGAAAGTACAAAAAATCGTTATGATATTGGAAATCTATCTAACTACTTGGACTTAGTTAACTGAAGTAATTTCTTGAAGACAGAACGCACAAATGGAAAGTTTAGTGTTTGAAATTGTAAATTAAGCGTAACTAAGGAACTGTGAAATCGCTACAAGTTATTAGAAAATCAACATTTTTCTTAAACGAATTCGTCCATCATCTTTTTGACCTTTAGAGCTACTTAAGAGGATTTCTAAAATAATTATAAACGTAAATAATTATTTTTAACCCTAACACAAAGGATTTACATATAGTATGTACCTTTTAAATGAAAGATAAATACAAAAATAATACTATAATAATTTAAACAATATTACATTGAAAATACAAAACATAACAAATCCCCAATCAATTACTACAATAGTCTTTATTTTTTTCAAATCATACTTCTTAAACAATTAAAAATATTTTCACTCAATTTCATTTTAATTATGTTAAAGAATCCAATTTGACCATCTGACCGCATAATGTATACATTTACTCTTACCATGCACATTTATTATGGGGTAAACTATACAAAAAAAAATTTTTTTTGTCCTTTTATGTATTTATATAAATAGGACGTATTGTTATTTTATTACAATTTATTTAATTCAATTATAACAAAAATAACCATTATTGCAATCGAAAAACCACAATTTATTTTATTTTCCATTTTCCAGCAAATTCTTCTCCTGTGACTTACCGTCCTCCGTCGGTCTCATCTCTCTATTTTATATTTTCCTTTGCTTTAAAAAAAAAAAAACAATTTTTGTTTGAAAATGAGAGAAAATCAAATTGAAAAAAAAAAAAATTCTTCTTGTTTTACTATAATAATGAAAATAAAATAAAAGAAAAACGGAAGCTTTCCATGTTCTTAGTTTAATCTATATTTTCTTTTTCCTTTTTGAAAGATTAATTTAAAAAGGCATCTTTGGGATGGGGGATTTCCAGAAATGCTGTTTCTTACTAGGGTGCATTCATATTTTAAATGGATTTAAACAATTATTTGTGTATTATTGCTGTCATAGATGGCTCATTTACAAATTTTCAGATTTTTTGTGCAAGACAATTTCACAAGTTAAATATATGTATATATAAGGGAAAGTTCCTAAGCAGTGTTGTAAAGGGAATCACTATGAGCCTTATTATGAAATATTTTTTCGCATTTAATCCGCTCTTAGAACAGCGATGATCTAGGCTTCTTTTAAAAACTAAAATACGTTTTTCTAAAACCAAAGACGCTGGTAGGGTGACGATAATATTTGGGTACCTATAAGAGCGAAAAGGTATATGTTAAGCAAAGTTAACTGGATAATTTATTTTTTTGTGGCAATGGATGACACTTTGTTGTTACATGCTTAAAATATCGTATAGTATCAGAAAAAGTAGGTAACACGAGTACCAATATTAAACAAATATTTTTCATGAGAAAATATTTTGTTGTCAAAATCCAACGACAAATTCCGCTTATCTGTTTTTTACTTTGCCTTTGCTTTAAATAAATTTTAACAATTTATTTTTAGTTCCAAATTCAATAAAATTAAAGTAAAAAAATTTTAAATTTGATTATTAGGTTTTGCGCGAAAAAACAAGAGGGCTGGGTGCGAACTATCGACTATCGATAAATCAAATACAAAATATCGGAACTGAAATTTTAAACTCAAAATTTCGAAATTATTGTGCTTTCGCTATAAATACATTCTATTTATTTTTTATTTATTTACCTTCAATAAAGTACAATGAGTAATAAAGAATTAGATACAAACCAATTTCTTGACATATTAAAATCAAAAATATCAAAAACAGAGTTAAAAATTCCGTGACACTTTCAAAACTGGTCCAGAAAAGGGATTGTTTGTAGAAACAGAATCAACATGTAGAAAACCATCTCGTTGATGCAAAAACGCGTAAAACCTTACATTTGGTAAAATTTAACAATACGTTGTTGTCAAAAGACCAACTGCAAAATTTATTCAAATCACTTTGTAATTTTATTCCATCCGAAATTTTAGAAATCGGAGCGAAATATTTTCATATCCTCTGGGTAAAGAAGGCAATGCGTAAATTCAAAACACACCACTACTAATAAATAGTGAGCAATACATTAATTTTAACGTATTGCGACCGAACAAAGAGGTAAGATTGCAACCATTGCATAGATAAGAATCGAATGATCAATTTTATCAAAAGTTGCCGGCCCTCAATCCTGCTGTATCCACAGAAAGATACCAGATTGATAATTGTAGATTTACCTGGATAAAATCCGTATTGAGCAAGCCAAATAAAATTTTTTACACGAAAAAACAAGAATCTCTGTAACATGGCTTCAAAAAGTTTGGTTATGACTGAGAGAATAGCAATTCCTCACACTTCCCTTCACATCTTCTACCAGATTTAAAAATTAACGAAAGATATTTTTTAGAGTTCAGGAAAAATCCCAGTCCGAATGCTTTCATTAAAGGTGTTAATTAGCAGAAAAATATTTTGCGGACCCAGCATATTGGCGAACAGGTTGTAGATATTAGTAGGTTGAATCGCCAATAAGTTCTGAAATATCATCGGTTTAGGAAAATCTAGATTTTTTTCGAATTGGACGTTATCAACTTCAATCTGCCAAATATAACTATTATCTATACATAACCAAGTTAAAATTTTAAATTCCTTCGAGCTGCATCGAATCTAGAATAAAACTCATTTCCATGTAGCCTTTATAACGAATGGAATTTGTTACGCTGTTTTTCCAGGCGCAACAATTTGATTTTGTAACATGGTTCAGGAAACTGAGCTTCATTTTTAATTAAAGGGATATGCCTTTCAATATCAGTCTTGAGCAGTCGTCAGTAAATGTAGTCAATATGTCTAAAATCAAAATTAGTTTTGCATTTTTCATGAAAAATATTTATCTTTATTGGAATATGGTAGACGCTCACACATCTAGTAAAATCATCATATGAGGAAATATCCAAATAGATAACTAAAGATGATAACTCAAATCCAAAAATGGTCCTCGACTGTTGCTTATCCGATTCAACTGCTTTGTTGATATACTAGCAAAATAATCGGTGACGTCCAATAATTTTAATACGTACAGCCATAACCCCGTATACCGGATAACACGCTATAACCTCCCTCGAAAGTGAATTCTTCACGATGATCAACATACCTCCTGCTCTAAGGCTGACATCAAAATCATGTCTGTCTTTTCTATGGACCACATAATCTGATGGGAAGTATTTTTCAGAATAGATTTTCTTTTTTTTGTAAGCCATGCTTCACAAATAACTATGACATCATAATCATTATAGAGGACGCCGCTCAAATTTTCGTCCAATACTACATGGTTTGTCGGTGGTTTGGCGTCTATTGGAGGGGGGGACCAAAGTTGAGTAGATTAATCTACCAGCTCCGTAACCTTCCAGTAGGGCCCGCGTCACGTGAGCTGTTCTGGTCATGCATTAGGCAGCTGCGTGATGGGTACAATTGTGTAAGGGGTAACCTGTTCACAATTCTCAAGTGCACGTGCTGCCTCCTCGTGGCAACCAATGGCAACTAAGGCCTTTTGGCACATTTTTGGCCATTTGGCACAGGCTAAAGTACGGCGCTAAAGGAGAAAACCTTGACAAAAAATCCCTAATCTAAGGTGGAACAGCATATGCCGATGGATGAATGGCTGATAGGTAAATCAGTCCAAGTATGCGGAGTCTGGATACCAGGCACCCTCCAGTTTTATTTAGCCTTCCTTTAGTAAAGCTGGGTGACCTACAGGCGATTTGCAATTCCCAGCAACTCGTAAGAGTAAAATCAAACGGAAGACGAGACAGGGGTGGGAATATACGGGAGTGGGACAGTGGTTATATACTTTTGGTATAAAGACCACATTAACTTTCCTCCACAGTTTCGGAATATAGTTAAAAGCATAACTTTCCCGAAGCATCTGGATCAAGCTGGGGAGTATTTCTTCAATACCTTTTTGAATTAAAGCTGGAAAGATACCATCCCTCCAGCGGATTTGGAAGGTTTGAAAGACCCAATAGAGACTCCAGATCCTACTGTGAGGCGCATAGGCCACCTCACTTGAGGGATCATGCGGGTCCTCTTGGGCTCCTACCACTACTGAATCCGGAAAGTGGGTCTCAAATAGTACCTCTAAGGTTTCCTTCCGGTTATTAGTGGACCTCCCATCTTGCTTCTGGAGAATTCCTAAACCATTTGAATGATCCCTGGAAAGGACTTTCTGGAGACGAGCTGCAGGGAACAGTCCCAAACTTATAGTTGACTTTAAAGCCAACCCGCTTGTGCTTCTCAACTGAGGAGTGGTCCATAGAGAAGGTGCAAAAGGCTGAAGAGTCTTTCACCTCTCTCCTGATCACTCTCCAGTTTATCGCCCGCATGCCCTCGTTTTGGCTTTTGCACTACAACAACATTACTTAAATCTTGGGAGTCTTGAGATCTACAGTCGGGTTGCAGAATTTTACGTTTGAGGCAACTTCTTTTCGAAAATTCTCATTCTTAAATGGCCTAATCAAAACAGCAGTTGGCCATGTTTCCGAACTTAAAGCCTTTTCTTTAAGAACTACGTTTATCCCTAACTTAAAACATAGGTATTCCAGGTTCTGATTTTTGTCGGTTTGGGGATCCATTTACCGACATGGTAAAATCTGGCTCCCAAGCACATATTAGCCAGAGCTAATATATCATCTTTTGTAGTTTTAGGGCCCAGTCAGGATAGATGAAGCCAAAATTTAAGTGGCACAGTTTTAATAATAACATTTGACGAGATATTATAACCCCGTACTGCTTATTTATTCCGTGCCTTAGGTAATGTGGCTAAGGCAAATGTTTTCCTGTTTGCTGGTTAACAGTAAAAATAATACTTGGAGGCTTAATTGCTGATAACATAGTAGCAGTGTTGCAGATGAGTTGATTGTTGGTTATTCCATTATGAACGTCATTAATCGCTTTCAGTATTCCACTCTTGGCAATATTTTGGCTTCGAAATGCTGTCAAGAATGACCTTATCTGCAGTTTCTGATTTATTTAGAGTTAGACTAATTTTATTTTTATTAGCATAAATCTCAATCAGATATCTTCTTAGTGAGTGTATTTTCAGCAAGTCACCTTGTATGATTAAGACGAATATGAATAATATTCGTTCTACAAATAAATAAGTGATTTTATACTCTTATTGTGTAGTTTTGTCTTTATAATTTTTGAATTAAAAACAAACAACTTTTTATAGGCAAAATTAATTTAGGTTATTATCCGAAAAGATCCGAAATAAAAAATTCAGTTTTTAATGTCTATTCTGTGTTGGATCTCTTAAACAGAAATGCATTGTGCTTTATGGTATATTTAGTTCCTCTCAGAAAATTGTAAATTTGAATACCCTTTTGGGATATTTTGGCATTGAAATCTGTGTGTTTTGAGATACAACCAAACAAGCATTAGAATCAAGAATCAAAAATAATAAATTGACACCTAAAAACTTAGTTTTTTGTGTTTCGCGTTTATTATATTTTGTACCAAACAAATAATTTTTAGCACGCCATAAAGGTGATCTTTAAACCTAAAATACTAATTTTTCCTGTTTAGACCGCAAGTTGCCTTATTTAATTATTAAAAATATCCAATTGTGTCCAAATTAGGAATACACAAAGTTACACAATTTATGAATAAAAAACACTTACCAAACATATCAAAGATAAACTTACGGCATTGCTCCGTAACCTGCATTTCAAACCGTCAAATCTAATTTTTGAGAAAATTGTTTCATATTGCAATATCAAAATTATTAAAAAATAATTCAAATCTATACGTACCATATTATTATTAAAACATTTTATTAAAATTGGTTTAGTTTCACTCAAAAAACGCCAATTTTAAATTTTGCCGCGGCTGTGAAATTAAAAACCGTCCATCAAAATATAAAATTGGCTTCTTCTGAAGCGGCGTACATGCTATACATTTCTGGTGAAAAAATGTACACCACGAAGTTAGCTGTATGAGTTGAATTATTTCCAACTAGAACAAAAAGTTCACCAGGGTAACCAATTTTAACTAAAAATTATACTATTTTGCTAACTTCGTGGTGTACATTTTTTCACCAGAATTGGAGCATGTACGCACCTTGAACAAAATTTAATTAATTTTAATACAATTGGCCAGAATAAGGTGATACTTATAAATTTGAACTGTTTTGAAATTTTACCGGTTGTCCGCACGTATTTTTGAAGTTGCATAAAAATCTGAATATATCAGAAGGTCGTTTCCTGGAAGCAGAATATGAAATAATATAAGCAAATTTATTAAATAGGTTAAAAAAATATAGATAATCTTTATTTAGGATGTTTTTTCTAGTTTATTAATTTTTTTTATGCATTGTTCACAGTATTTTTCCCCTCGATATTTGCGTGCTTTAAACTTTTCCTTACAGCCTTCGCATTCAATTTCATCTATATTATATTCCACTGCGTCGCCAATAGCATTAACAGCAGCTCCTGTTGCCACTGAGCCAGTTACACCGCCGGCAATAGCCCCAACAATACCGCCAATTAATGTACCAATACCTGGAAAAATAATGGTTCCAATTGCGGCGCCACCCATAGCTCCACCATAACCACCAGCCCAACCTGCTGCTACAGCCGCCGTTGTTCCAACGACATTCCGTGATGTTTTATTTTGATAGTCTTGATAGCCCGCATAACCAACTCGACATGTATCAATTGCTATTGTTACAGGAAGTAATACTTGATTTGCAGTGTTTGCAACTTGAGATAATTGACCACCTGTTGTGCCTGGCGGTAATTGGTAGGAAGGGGTAAACGGTGTTGTACTTATAGTTCCTACAGGATTCTAAATAAAATATTTAAATATTTTTTTTTTGTATTCAAAATATAATGTTCGTCTTACCTTAGTTAAGCTTTTATTATTTTCCAAATTTTTCGAAGTTTCCTCGTCGCTCTCACTCATTATTTTTCGTAAATTAATTTTAATAATAATAGGTACCTGAAAATTGTACAATTTTGATTAGTGGGTTTTACTGCCGGTTAGCGTGTTAAAAACAACGCTTCAATTGAAGGTTAAATTGATAAACAATAAACGCGAATTGTAAACATACGATAATTGTATTGAATATGAAAACATATGGTTAGCAATAAGGCATGCAAATGTCAAAAAATTACACAAAACAAAAATATATACTTACAATATATAAAGACAGTCAAAATTGATTGAATTGAGTCAATTTTAGAATGAATACATAATTTTGAAGTATATCATAGTGCGAATACGTCCAAACAAAACAAAATTTATCAGCCAACTAACAAAAAATGATAAAGGCACCAATACTTGTATTACGTTTTATTGTGTAATTATATGAAAACTAGATATATACAATAACGTGCACTCTTTGTTCCTAATCTTGAATCGACATTCATATATGTACGTATGTATTGTAAAATGAGAATTAATAAAGTTCGAATAATTTTACACACAAACATGGATAATTTAAAAGAAACGTCATGTCGTTATTGTGACGCCAAGTGCAATTAACTTATTATTGTAAAATTATAGTAAAACAGACGGTTATGATGTAGCTTCCTACTTAAATCATTAAATTGTACATTATAAATTTATGTATTAATTTACATAATTATGTAACACATAGTTTATTATAGCTTTTATGTCGTACATACGTAGGAATAGTTTTCTTAAGCGTTACCAAACGTCATCATCTAAGCAAATGCAAATACGAAAAATAAACGATCTAATTGTGAATTTTAATTGCACATAATGAAATGTTTGTTAATTCTGCTTGTTTTGAATTAACAGATGAAAAGGACAGATTATATCGTCGCCCTGGTTAATAATTTCAATGTGGCTTAGTGCCAAATGAAATGCTTCTTAACAAAACTCATAGAAAGAGAACTTTAATTTTCCAAAGTAGGTAAAGTGAACAAATTGTCCAGTTATATTCTGCGAGTTACTACGAGGAAGGCTGTTAAACAGTTCACATTATAATGTCACATACGAATTATAAAATTCGTTACCACTCACTACATATCCCTTTGGATGTGAATTCTCGAAACCGAATTTATCGTGTAATATGCAACAGAATACAGAACACTTCGGAACTACACTGGGTTAGGCCGTCTTGTATAATCTAAAATTAATTAATAGATTTAATTTAGGATGTGTACATTTTGTTTGACGGTCGGTTTAGGATTTTAAATTAATTAGAAGACTATAAAGTATTAACTTTGGAATTTGTATTCATTGTATTCATTTTGGTATTTATACCTAATTTTGTAAACCGATCGAAACGAATTGACGTCCGTCAGTGATATAAAACATCTTCTATAAAGAGAGGGACAAGAGAATGAAATTTGTCTGTTTTTAAATGATCATTAAAAGCAAAAAGAATTATGTATGGCCGAATATACAGAAACGACAGCGTTTTGTAAAGATCACATGTATGTATTTGGTATTTGGTTTGTATACTTATACAAAAACTAATACATATACATTTAGTTTGTTAAGTTTTTTTTTTACAAATTTCATTAGTTTTGCGATGTGCTGTTGTTGGATGTGTTGTGAGTAATATTTATTGTTATCGGGTGAGTAGTTTTATTGCATTTCAAAGGCATTAAAAGCAAATTTTAAATTGTATTGAATTGATAAAAAAAATACTGTTAAAAGCACGTGTATTTTTACATCGAATACTGAGCAAACACGTTAAAAGTCTGTGTATTTAACATAATTTAATTAATTAAGTTAAAACCGTCAAATAATGTGGTGACGTTAAACCTTACTAATTAACCACATAAATTAACTATAATTAAATGATATATGTACATATCGCGTAAAAATTTTTAAACCGTTTTATATTTTAGGCTTTATTAATATAAATTTGTACAGAAATGAGTGACGATAAAAAATTGAAAAATGCAGAAAATAAAAGCAAACCCAAAAAGGTAGGTCTATATAAAAATTTAAATATAAAAATTAGAAAGATCGTTAAATTTATTTTTATTTTTTAGGAACCACTAAGAAAACTAGGTTCGCTACCATATGCACCGCCCATTGAATTACCACCTGGAACACCAACATATGCTACTGCCCAATTATCACGAATAGCCGAAGCTGCAAATCAAGTACTCCTTCCGGTGGCAATAGCGGTTGATACGTATCGCGTTGGTTATGCGGGTTATGAAGATTATCAAAATGGAACTTCACGTAATATTGTAGGGACGACGGCAGCTGTAGCCGGAGGTTGGATTGGTGGTTATAGTGGAGCTATGGGTGGGGCTGCCATTGGAACTGCAATATTGCCTGGCATTGGGACACTAATAGGTGGCATTTTTGGAGCCATAACCGGTGGTGTTTCATTTTCGGTAGCTTCAGAAATTATGGTAAATACTTTTGGTGATGCAATTGAATATAATATTGTGGAAATTGAATGTGAATCTTGTAAGAAAAAGTTCAAAGCACGGAAATATCGGGGTGACAAATATTGTAACCAGTGCTTAAAGGAAATCTGTAATAAGATAAATTAATATTCTAAAATAAAAAGTTTTTATATTTTTGATAAACCTTATTTTTACTATGGTAACTAATTAGATCTAATACTGAACCGATTTTTATTAATAAACTGAACAGTTGAAGCCTTGAAAGAATATACTCTTCAACATCTTATATACATACGTATTTTTTGTTGGCAATCCGGAAAGTTCAATCCTAATTTCGAATTCTTTATTTTTGGTAATTTTACCGTTACTTTTTCGATGGATTTATTTATTAGGTTGTTCATAAAGTCTTTCCGTATTTTTCAACACAAAAAACAAACCAAATATTTTGTTAAAAAATTGACCATTTTTCTCTGACAGGAAACCAAAATATATTTTTTTTTGTAAAACTCTTCAAGCATATTGATTCAAAATAGTCACCAACAGACATTTTTTGTTTATTGAATGTTTTACATTTTTAACCACTAAGATGTTTTTGTGGATTTCTAAACAAATAAAAATACGACGGTGCAATATCCAGAGAATATGGCGGATCCATTCGAATTTCTCAACTGAACGCAATTTTTCTAGAGCCCTCAAAGCTCTATGTGATCTTCCATTATGATGGTGAAAATTACTCGGTGATTAAATTAGAGCTCTTTCCAAAAGACATTTGTCCTTTAAGTATGACTAACAAATGTTGCATGGCCAAATCCAAGGTTTGCTGCTAATATCCTGTCGTTTACCGTGGATTTTCCTATGCTATTGCTTTTAAAACGTGGTCATATTAACGTGGTTTATCGTTTTAATCAAAACCACCAGAGCATACTTTAGTGTACCAAATTTGGCATGTGCTTAACGACGTCGCGATAACCTTTTCCTAAATACGTCAAAACGGTCTAAGCGATTACCCTAAATATTTGATTTTTGGTCTCATGCATTCGCCAGGGGCGTTCGGAGAAAGAAATATTCCTCAGCGATTTTCTAAAATAAAACTATCGTTAATAAAATATAGGCTGGCTTAAGAAACAAATATGGGTAATCCAGGTCCTTGAAGCGTCTCTTGTTGGGCAACGATAACGACGAAAGAAATTTTGAAGGACAAGATTTAAGTGTTCTGGGAAATAGGTGGCTTTTTGCTCAAGCTTTCACAATTTCTACAGTTTCTTTAAATTCTGCAGTCTTTCAACTTAACTATTTATTTATGTATTAAAATTGGCTGGAACTTACAGCGGCCTCTCACTCATTCCCGCAATGTGCCCATGATGCAATCCAGAATAAATTTGAACTAAGCCTTGGATGCTAATAGGTCTTCATCAACTGATGTAGAATTAAACAGTTCAAGACGAGCCCCATAGAAAGCCGAACAACTGCTTACGTAATGAATGAAGTCGTTAATCTCCTTTATGCAGTTCTCACATAAAGTAACTCTTAAAACGGTCAAGCCTTGACCTTAGCTGACCTTTTCTCAAGGCAGCTAGGAGCATCAAGCCACTTTTGTTTTAATTCATTGAAAAGAAAAGATCTTGCAGCTTTCTTACCATTATTGAAGGATAATGGGGCGGCTAGTTTAGGACCAATTTGTTATAATTGTGAACCTCCTTTGGTCAACGACTCAGCAGAGAGCCGTACCTCTACCGTTGGAACAAAGAAGATTAGTGACCGAACGGTCAGTTTTTGAAATAGTCAAAGTATTCTTCAGCGAATTAAGTACATATTTACTGTCTGTGTATAGAATAATATTTTTTTCTTTATCAGCAAATCAAAGCCTCAATGTGAGTGCAATTATTTCGTTGAATTACTGGAATTTCAAGATTCTGTTCATGGAATTTAGCAAAACTCTTATTTTAATGCTTGACGTAGCGCATGATTTATTTGAGGGTATTATTGCGTTTAGAAGTTAAATATTTTGTGAGTAATCATTTCCTGAATTTTAATTTAGACCGCATACAAAAACCATTAAATTATAACGTTACTTTTCTTGAAGTTAAACAAAATAATGGAAAGCTCACTACTTTGTTGCCACAAGTGACCCTAAGGACTCGGTTTTAGAAATGATCTTGCATCTTCTAGAAATATCGCAAATTGTTTCTTCATATTTAGAAGAAGATACAATTTTTGTCTTCTTTAGATTTGAGGGTATTACTTTTTCCAAATGTAACACTCAGACATAAACATCATTTTTTGCAGCATTTATATGGTTCTCTAATTAATTTTTTACACTTCTTTTTGAAAGTAAACATTGTAACGATATTTCGAAACAAAAAATTTTACGATTAAGACCAGAAATTTTTTCGTTTCGTCTGTCAAACCAAACGGTTGACCAATAACAGTATAAAATATTTTTCTGGTCATTCACTAGCTATTTTCAATAATGTTGATGATTTTGTGTAATATTACAATCAATTGTGGGAATTTGTTTAGAATGATGTTCAACTATAAGTTAGGACTATTTGAAATTATTGACTCGAACGAGTCACCAAAAATTATTTCCTTTTACTTATATTCCTTTCATTGAATTTAATATTGTGTTAGCAAAGTATGCGACCTATATGTCCCTTTTGATGTAAGTTGATGAAATGATTATCCTTTATATAATTTATTAATCAATTTATGTTTTAGAACAAACCTCAACTTCACAGCCACGACATTTTGTTAAAATTTGGGATCGCAATCGCCTGGTTAAAAATAGTTTTTCGTGTGCCGATTTGGATTTAAAATCTTTAAATTACGGTTAACATCTGATGGGATTAAAGTTGGTGACATGAATATTTTAGAATATTTCAACCAGAAAAAAGACATTTTTCAGATACTAGATCAAACTTCTACATGGATACTAGCGCCATCAACTTCTTCCTCTTATGGGATTAGTCCCCATAAATTACCTTCCTGTTAAGAAAATATCTGATAATTCTACGGATTTAACTTTTAATAGCGTAACTACTTGGGTTACTTGGGTACCTTTGCACCTGAAATAATAGAGAAATTGAATTACCAGCAGGCCCCTTGTTTCAACTATTTCTATGTCACGAGGAAGAATTGCTATAAATGAGTTCCGATGTTTCACGTAAATCAGATAAAAACGGAGCAAAGCAAGCCGAAATTGTATACTGATTACTAGTTTCCTGTCACGCAAGTTTCGGCTAAAATGTTAGGTCGGCTCAACGAGGAGAATCCATTCGGGATTTTACTTACTGACTTAATACACTTTGATGTGAATGATATACGCTGAACATTTTTTATATACTCCAAAGGGTGTTTCAAACTATACTACTAGCCTATTTGCTTGACAGTGTTTGATGGTGAAGCCAAACCAATTTGTGTCGAACCAATAACTTTAGCAATAAAGAAGTGTATACACAATAATTACCTAAACAAAATTTCCTACAGCCACAGTTCTACAAAAGTTTTAAAAAGAAAATAAACTTGTCGGATGGAGTTCCTAAAACAAAAAAATTGAACAAAGAAATTATTGAAGCTTGGGCGCTTCAACGTTTACAAAACAACGAAAAATATCTCAACAAAAATCCTACAATTGCTGAGCGTACCGAATATTGGCCCCATCTGTTATCACAGCAATTTTTAATTTATTATATTTATGAACTGATAGATATTGATGAAACCCTGTTTTTAAGTGATGGGATTCTTTGGAAAGCACTAGATTAGAAATCGAAAAGGCACAGAGCTAAAATTATTAAGAATTTTAACTTCATATTTTAAAGAAAATTTGGAAAATCTGTTAAAAAATACACCGTAAGTAAATCAAGTCAAACAATTTTTTTTGTCAGTTTGGAGCGTCAGTAAACGAAATAGACTTTTCGGCTTTTCTGTAATCGCCAATTAGCATTAATTAATGAAATGATTTATCGATGCTAAGGGATTCCAATTTGTGTTGAAATATCGTTTATCGATGATTGCATTTTTTATACATTTCAGCAAATCTAGGAACTTAATGTATTTCTCGTGTCAAATATCAAAAATTCTGTTCCCTTTTCTTATTTGTATTTGAATTGACGTTACCCCCTTCTTCTCTTATCATTTATTTATACGGTGAAACCGCTGTAATATATCCAGTAATCTTTTCCAATCTTAATTTTTATCAGTGATCGACCACAAAGTGAAACAACTTTAAACCAACAAATCATTTATGAATTTTCTTTTGTTTATCTTCACAATAAATACATTTTTGTTATAATTTTATTTAAAGTACAAGTTCCGCGGCCGTAAAAAACTTTCAATTTTGCTATAAATTAAGTTGTTTATCAGGATTATCGATAATTAATTTTCGGTAAAATTTTTGAAAGTCAATATTTTTTTCGATTTATCGATTTATCGATTAACCGATTTATCGGTATTTGAATCTTATTAACTGATTTATCGATTAACTGACTTATCGGTATTTGAATCTATATTGATGGTAATGTTTTACATTACAGATCAAGCCCAAAATACATAGTAACATTATCTATTTCTTCGGTTGCATCAGGAACGCAACCCTTGTCACAATAGGTGCATACTTTGTTTTCAATATTGACCATCTGATGAGTTTACGCAGACCATAGAGGCTCTACAAAAAATTTTTTTTTAACTTGGACGTTAATTTCTCTCGTTCCAAAAAAAAAAAACAAAATGAATTACATATGTGTAAGTTAAAAGTGGTAAATTTAAAAAAAAAAAAACTTTTCATAAAGAAAACTAACAAATTATAATTTAATTAGAAGTTTTAAATTTTTTTAAATACTTATTATTGAAATTTGGCCTACGTAGGTTAATATGTAAAGTGAATTATAATGAAGTTTTATTCTAAAACCTGTAAAACTAGAAACAGGAAGCTTCATTAACTTGTTTACATTTGCTGTATACGACACTTCTTTGGTACAATTACCAAATTGCATAAAACTATATTGCACTGAATTAATGTTTTTAGAACGCTATTTTCAATGAAAATTGATTTTTCGATTTCAATGTAATTTTACATGGCAATTTTGCCTACTTAAAAAAACACGTAATATTCAATAGACACTTTTTACTGTTTAGTACTTACTCAAACTGTTAGATAGCCTATGAGCCAGCACAGGACAAAATGCACTGTTAATAAGTAGGTATTATGAACATATCTTCCAATTTTTAAAAAATAGGTTTTTAGAACAGAGGAGCTGTCACAATATTTAGGGATGATTTGCATTTTGTAAAAGTTACTCCTAGTTTTCCATTGAAATGTTTCACCAAAATAAAAAAAACACAATTTGTTATTGGAACAAATGACACCAGCGGTCACACTTTAGATAAAATTCATTTTCCCTGTCCTCTCAAGGCGGTGCGTAGTTACAGACTTATTTGTTTATAATTTTTGGTATTTCACACATGTTAAATAATCGTATGGAAACATTACAAAATTTATTAATAACTGTTATCTTGTCTAAATTCTGTTATAATTAATTTCTTATCATAAAATATCAAAGTTATAATAACGATTGATAACGTTTACACAAT
This sequence comes from Tipula vernalis, assembly GCA_958295665.1. Classification (NCBI taxonomy): domain Eukaryota; kingdom Metazoa; phylum Arthropoda; class Insecta; order Diptera; family Tipulidae; genus Tipula; species Tipula vernalis. Next base: position 25,678,396 of record OY282558.1, read on the forward strand.
AATGGTGTACGACAAAAATTATAGATTAAACTTGCGAATACATAAACAAATGATAAAAACAATCGTGATTATTTTTAAGTGGAAGATTCGAAAGGAAACGATCTCGAAGAATAATATCGTCCAATCAGTTAATTTCCTATTACTTCAGTGGTCATAGGGGGGTTTGACAGTAGCAAAAGTAGCACCACCATGAAAAAAGTTTGGTATCACGAAGTTTTTTAATAACTGCATAACTAGAAAACCTCTCTAACCTCCCTATCATTTTTATTGCTACATAACTTAATGGCTATTTCACCAACCATTAAAGTAATCCTTAAAGTTGAAAATTGTAAAATAAAAATAAAACGGCAAGAATTTATTATACAAACATTTTCCTTTTTCCATACAAAAACTCATTTTTTATTTTATTTATTTAATTTAATTTAAATTAAATTGTTTGGAGATAATTAATGAAACAAAAATTAAAACATTTATTATTATTATTTTGTGCATGTATAAAAATAATTAAACAAAAATAAAGTAATAATAATAATAAATACCAGAAGTGTCTGTAATTCATTTAGTTTACAATAAAGTATGAGCACAGTTTATTTGTCTAGTACATAATATACATAGATATAGGTAAATAAATGTACACAATTTAATGTATGTTAATTATCATCAATTATGATGCTAAACACTATTATTATTATTCGATTTTACAAGCAATTGAGCATACATATTTTTTGGTAATTTAGAATTTAGAAGTAGTTTCTGTTTTTTTCAACATTTGTACTCGTATAATTTATAAAAATATCTTAGATAAATAACAGCATAAATACATAATATATAGACGATGTACTACATACATGTTTCATGTATTTTTTTGTTTACCAGACTATAAAAAGTCAAAGACTTCTATTTAAAAAATTGTAAATACAAAACTTAATTTAAAATTTAATCGAAAATGGAATAATTTTGCCGAGTAAATATTACGTTTAAAAGTAAATATTAGAGCATATTTGTTAACATACAAAATATGTATTAATCCATAATCAATATTTTTATATATGTTTTACAATGTTTTATGTTTTTGTTCTTATCAAAAGAGGTATCCATGTCATTCATCTTTATCTACAAATAGATTTTACTCAGTTTTAAGTATTCTATAGCTATATACCGCTTTAAAGCGAGTAAATGATCAGGATTACTGTATATACTTACTATATACTTTCGAAACAGTATAAAATTTAAATTGGGATTCATAATAGAGTGAAGTCTCGAATGCTTTCAACTCTGGATAATATGATATCATTCATTTCACATATTGTTTTCGTTTAGAGCATAAAGTAAAAAGTTCATCTAGATTATGTTGAAGTTCGTTGCAACCCTTTAGAAATTATTTGATTCAACATTAGTGAACCGTTCAAGACTACTCATATATATGTTTTTGTATTTTATATTATCATTAATTAACATTACAAGTAACGGGCGACCAATTGGGAAATCTTGCGGTATTCTTAACCACAAAGTTGCAGTGCAACAAATTCGTTATAGAGCCACCATAATACAACAATTTGTAACGACCTCTTTTTACGTAAATTACATGCCTGATCTAATTTTGGCCGTACACCGATATAAATAATCCAAATCTTGTGTTTTATGGTTTTGAATTTTTATTGAAAAATGGAGGTGTGGCCAACATACAACTTTCTTTTACGAACAAAGAATTTTGAGAAATTTTATTTTTTATTTTTTGGAAATATTTTGTATTATGTAGATTTTTGTAAACCTTATAGTTTTTAAGATATTTGCAAAATAAATTTTCTGGATCAAGGGACTCGACAATTCAGGTGCCATGTTGGCTGCTGTTAATGCACGAAAGAAATTTTTAATGTTGATGCTGGAATGAATGGTCGAGTTTAAGATGGGTTATGAATTATTCAAGATTTGGAGAGCTTTTACAGCAGAGACGCCTTAATTTATCAGAAAGCAATCGGCATAAGTACAATAAGAGATTGTCAAGAGCTCGCGTAACTGTCGAAAATGCTTTCGGAATCCTGGCATCCAGATTTGGAATTTTGGAAAAGAAATGTCATATGCTTAAATGTATGAAATTTGGTATTACCAGCTGGCTTCACGTATATTGAATTTATGTATCGCTTCTGAATGAAACGCGCCCATTTCTATTGAGGAGTTTTTAAGGTATTAAATCAAATTCGAAAACGAAAGGCTTTCGGATTCGGATTTAAACGCTAAATCTTGAAGGTTTTGTAATTCAACAACTGGTCCTTTGATGTTGTCGAGTAAGGATAGTTGTTTGGATTATATCAGGTGGTGCGTATTCCGTTTTTAATTTTTGCCATATAAATTAATATATTAACAGGATGGGCCAAAAATCCAGAAGATTTTTTTGATAATAAAATGAAGTTATTAGTAGTTTAGCGGAATAAAAACGATCGCGTTTTTATATATAAATAATCGAGTTTTTACTTTTACACTAGCGTTCAACTGACAGAATATTTTTTAGTTTTATGTTAACCGTGCTAATATTCAGACCGTGTGTTTGTTAAATAATAATTGAAATTCATTTGGAAAATTTCATCCAATCATTTGGATAGGAAATTAAATAATAATAAAATTCTTTATAGAAAAATCAGTTTCTATTTTTAATTTTAATTAAGTTTTACATATAATTTAGAAATTTATTTAGCTGTAAAGTAAAATGAGAGACGATGAATGTTTGAAAAAAATTGCTAAGAATATAGGCAAAACTGGGGATGACATTGTAAAAGGTAGCAAGGCGTATCATGCGTTGCAAGGTAAAAACTATAAAATAAAATTTGACTCGTCCAGTTCGTGTAATGTTCTAACTAAAGTGGGCTAAGCGGGTAAAGTGGAAACAATTTTTCGATTGGATAAGGCACACCATGGCGCAGAATTTAACCATATCAACTTGAATCCAAAGGACTCAGGTTTAATGAAACAAGTAACGGTAAATAAAACTGGGTTAGTATAATAAAACAATTAATTTATTCTATCTGTCTATAGAGATCGACAGCCAGTATAGGTACCGCCTAATAAGGTTCTAGTCCTTGTTGCTATAGTGGTTGGCACAATAACATGTCGATTATGCCGGATATTAAAATTATCAAAATGGAACTTCACGTAATGTCGTAGAAAGGACAGCGAGTATAACTGGTGGTTGGGCCGGTGGTTATAGTGGTGCAATGGGTGGAGAGGCTATCACCTAGCGGTAATCTGGATTTGGTACGATAATCGGTGGTGTCATTGGTCGAGTCACCGGTGGAGTTACTGGTTCTTTCGTATCAGGATTTGTGGTAGACACAATTGGCGATGTGGTTGATTATGTGACAGTGTTTGACAGTGCGACATACTTATGTCATTGCCTTGCGTATTACACAATGTGAGCTAATAAAATAAATATAAAATGAATGAAATCATCTGGGATTAATTCGTTTTTCAATTTTTGGTGGTTTACATATTTTTAAACAACTACAGAATATTTACTTTATGATTTAATCACCAAATACAATTACTTTAACCCGTAATTTTACTTTTTTTTAAAACTGAAATATGTGCTTGTGTAAGTATTTAAAATATAATGTATTACAGTGTGTCAAAAAAGTATTTATTCGGTCACATAATTTTTAGCTAATTTAATTTTATTCATACTCTAGTTTCATTACAAAAATAATTATAGATTTTTAGGTAAATTAAATCTGTAACTAAATAAACATCACACTTCAATATTTAGAAAAAAAATTGTTCAGTCAGGCAATAAGTCCTCTTTTAATCTGAAAAGATGAATACGATAACAAATATTTGTAGGTTTTCAGATTAAATGATACCATTTCCAAATTTTAATGGGATTGAAAATAGTTTCATTCAAATTGAAAAAGTTTCATTCAATTTGGAAATGGTTTCGTTTTATTTGAAAAAGGTTTCTGTTACTTTGTAAAAAAATTCGTTCAATTTGGAAAATGTGTCATTTAATCTGAAAAACCTATATACGTTTTCAATATTTTGTTGGAATATTGTGTGAATCGCTTATCTATTATTTGGGAGGGTCTCCCTTAGCTTCAACCATTTTTGTATGATTTTGTTTTTTGGAAAAGCGTTTCAGTTACAACCAAACTTTTTCGCAATTACGCGACATGACTGTATGAATATTTTTTTGATATACTGTACATTAAAAATTTCAAAACGATAACGTTATTTAGAATTGGGTAAATCAAAATATGCTAAGGCACAATTCCAATTCTTTAATGAAATTATCTGTAGAATTTTTGGCTGGCTTCTAATTATAAGCAAATCTTAGAAATTTGGGACGATTTTTCGCATAAATCGCGATCAGTATTAAATAAAAACAAACAAAAGAAAAACGATCCACAACGTTTAGATCATGCATCATGGTATAAATATAACTAAGTACGTCTGTATGTGTTTAGTGTGTGCGAATAAGATAAGTAAGTAATTAAAAGCATATAAATACTTGGTTTCTTAAAATTTTTTTATTAGTTCATTCAGAATTTCAGACGAGTTCTGTGCTAACATTCAAACGTGCTGAAACGTGTCGAAAATTTTTATAAAAATATTGTAATAGCTATACGAAGTTATTTTTTTATTTGTAAGTATTAGTTTAATACAAAAAAAAAAAAATTTGAAAGTAGTTAAAGCAATTGCTATGTACTTGTAATAATATTTTCATATAATTCAGTTAATCCCCCAACTAATTTTCATTTAAATTTTTTTTTAGTATAAAAAATGGGTGACGAGGAACATTTAAATACAACAGCCAAAAATTTAGGCAAAACTACTGAAGGCTTTGTGAAAGGCGGTAAAGCTTATCATGCATTTCAAGGGAAAAACATAGGAGTAAAATTTCAAAATTCTGGTAAATTCACTGTGTTTGATAAAGTCGGTACATCGGGAAAAGCAGAAACAATTTTCCGGTTTGATAAACCTCACGGTGGTGCAGAATTTAACCACATAAATATGAACACAAAGTACTCTAAATTACCAACAGATCCGCATGTTAAATTACCACCAGGTGCAATGACTGTTGGTAATGGTACAGCCAAATTTTGTCAAGCGATGGAATCGGCTAATAAAGTATTGATTCCTGTTGCTATAGCTATTGACACAGGTCGAGTTGGTTATGCTGGATATCAAGATTACAAAAATGGAACTTCTCGTAACGTCGTAGAAACGACGGTGAGTGTAGCTGGTGGCTGGGCTGGTGGTTATGGTGGTGCAATGGGTGGGGCGGCTATTGGCAGTGCAATTTGTCCTGGTATTGGAACGATTATTGGTGGTATTATTGGTGGTGTTACTGGTGGAATTACGGGATCTGTTGGATCAGGAATCGTTGCGGATAAAATTGGCGATGCGGTTGAGTATAACATCGAGGAAATTAAATGCGAAAGTTGTGGAGAGAAATTTAAAGCTCGAAAATATAAAGCACAAAAATGTTGTGAACGGTGTTGGAACAAATTGAATAACGTCGAAAATAAATTAGTAGTTAAGACTGAATAGTTTATTTTTGATATTGTTATTTCTAATTTTATTGTAATTATATAAGTAAATTAAAAAAGTGAATGTAATAGGTAGGTAAGGTAATTTAATTTGTAGACAAAGGTTCAAATATTGTACAAATAAATTAGAGTAAGACATTAATACCCCTATTATGGTTCTCACCTCACCCAGAGACTCACCTCACCTAATGAGTCGTGTGACTCTTATTTTCATATTATGGTTCTCGCTTTTATTTGGGTGAGTAGTGTGCGCTGCGGCGTGCGTCATTTATTGCATTTTGGTGTTGTCAAGTTGGTATAATTGATTTTTGACAATTTTCGCTTGATTTTTGATCAATTTTTTCTGTGTTTATCAACAAGAATCAAAGTGTAGAAAAAAAACAACAAAAAAGATAAATATTAATTTTGGGTGATTTAATAATTAATATTAAATATATAATATAATTATCAATTATGATAAGCAGTGTCGACTTATTTTTCGAAGATGAGATTATTGAAGATGACAGCGTTAATGTTTCTGTAATGAGAAAATCATTAAGGAATAAATCTGACCCTTTCACACTTCCGGATGCTAAGTTAGTTTGTTGCTAAATTATATACCTTATAAAAGTTTTTATATATCGATAATTTTTAGGTTCACTAGCATATTTCGATTAAATAAAGATGGACTTCGATATTTGCTTGATAAACTAGATGGAAAGTTTAAGTCAGCTATTCGTACCTCAAGCATCCCACCTGTATTGAAATTATGCGCCGCTCTTCGATTTTTTGCATCGGGCAGTTATCAGCAAAATATTGGTGATGACTATAACATTGGAATGGCACAGCCTACAGTTTCTTTGATTATAAACGAAGTGGTAGAGTTAATTGAAGACCATATGTGCCACGAGTGGATTCAATTCGAAAGGGATGAAACTGAAAAATTGGAATGCAAAATGCATTTTATGGTGAAACACAATATTCCTGGTGTAGTTGGTTGTGTCGATGGCACCCACATTAAAATAATTGGACCAAAGAGGGATGAAAGACATTTATTTTATAATAGGAAAGGGTATTATAGCTTAAATGTTATGATAGTAAGCAAGTTTTAAATTACAAACAATTATGTAAATATTCTATTACAATACAATATAAATTAACATTTATTATTTTTCTTCTAGGTCTGTGATCACAACCTTTTCATACGTTATGTGGATTCAAGACATCCTGAAGCTAATCACGATTCTTTCGTTTGGAACAACAGCGCTATTAATGCTGCAATGCGTCTAAGTTTTGAAAATGGCGAACGTAATTCCTGGCTTCTAGGTATGTAGATAGCTTTATATGAAATGTGTATTATTTGATCATAATTGCAATGTATGATTTCTTTTATAGGCGATTCGGGCTATCCCTTGTTACCTTATTTAATAACACCATATAAAAATGCAGCTCCAGAAAGCCGTCAAGCTCGATTCAACAAAGTGCACTCCTCAGCCCGAAATATAATAGAGAGGACCATTGGGGTGTTGAAATCCAGATTTCGCTGTTTATTGGCAGCCAGAGAGCTACATTACAGCCCCGACAAATCAAAAAAAATCATTAACACTTGTTGTGTACTACACAATATGTGTAGATTTTATAAAGTGGCTGATTGCGAGGACCAAGAAGAATTAAGCGACACCATCGTAGAGAGTGACTCAGAACCCGAAGAATCTGGAACAAACAGAAACTTGTTGCAGGAAGGAAAAAGAGTACGAGATGAAATTTTGAATTCATTATAATATTTATTTCATTTTATTTCGTATTGATATATTGAAAACAGTTAATAAATTTCAAACTTAATTTCAAATACCTATGTTATACCTATAATTCAATATAATTCGCATTTTCAAACATTTCAATTCATTTTGTTATATATATAAGTACATAAATTATATAAAAAAAATAATAAGCATTAATAAAATTAACATATTAAATAATATGTGTACTAAAAAAAAAATCCAGTCTTATTGTTTTACAATAATATCACTAAGGCTATAGTCTGACTATTCTGACTATTGTTTCAGTCTTCTGAGTTGCTGGAGCGTCTGGAATTGGTAATATCTAATTTTCTTTCTTCTATTTCCAATTTCCTCCTTTTGATATCCATATTTTGTAGATATAATTTATTTTGCTGTAAGTCCTTTTTATTCTGCCTATGTTGTTCGAGTAAGTTTAGCTCTCTCTCTTTTAGCTCACAGGATTTCTTGAAGTAATGTGACAAATTATATGTATTTTTTTCTATTTTTTTAAGAATCTCTGCGGTTTCTTTTTGTTTATTTGCTTGCTCTTCCAACAACTCTATACGTTTCTTCTCAATATTTTCTTTATTATTAACCGTTGGTGTTGATTTTCGTTTATTGCGAATAGAGGTATCATGTTCTACATTACAAGGGATGTCCTCAATTATTATATTTTCAGTGTGATAACTGGTTGATGGTTCTGGATTACTATTATTATTGCGGTTCCCGGCTGACATTTCCAAGCTTATTTCATTATTATGTGTCACGACTCCAAAACTTGGCCCACGCGGAGCAGCAGATTTATTTAAATTTAAAATTGCGTCAACTTGCTGCTCCATTGGGGTAAGTGACAGTGAATATTGGATATTCGGTCCTCCTCCTGTCCCTCGAATCTCTTCATAGTTTCTTGCAATTTTTTGCTTCAGGTTACGTTTGTAATCGTTCCAAACCTATAAAACACATAATTAAACAAACCAATAAATAACAATGTCACTAAAATTAATTAATTTATTAGTCAATAATAAGTAAAAATTGACTTACACTTCTCCATTCAAACCAGTCTTTTATTGGCGGCCCCAAGCTATTTAATTTAATAGACAAATCTTTCCAAAACTGGGTTATTGTCTCCTTAGTTTTACCCATATTTGGATATCCACGGGCAATATCTGAATTTTGCTCCATAGCGTCAACCAATTTTGAAAACTGGTTGACGTTTGTTATTTTTAGCTTTTGTCTATAATAAAATAAAGATTTAGATAAATCAAAATTATTTATTTATTTAAATTTTATAAAAAAAAAAAAACAAATATGTATTTACGTGTTATTGCCGTCCATTTTTTTTGTGTTTCGTCAAAAATAACATATTTACTATGAAGTCACCAACTAATTGTAGGTGAGCATATTTGACACTAGACTCGCTCACCGGGAGAATCATAATACACAAAATTAGAATGCGGCGAGTTGAAGTCACCGGGTGACTCAAATGTGACAACTATAATACCAAAATTTGATTTGGGTGAGCTGAAGTCACCGGGTGACTAAAATGTGAGAACCATAATAGGGACATAAAGCCTATGACTAAATCGATTATTTTTTTAAATTAATTTTTGAAACACCACAAGAAGTAAAATCTAGATAATCTCTAAACAAATACATTGTTCGCAAATTATACGTACTCGTAAGTAATCCGCGATCTTAAAAAGAAGACAACTTATAATACGTATTTTATAACATGAATCAGATTTGACTGTTGTCTTATCTTGCCGCCACTTTAATTTATTTCTTATAATATTTTTTGTAATCAATTGAAAAGGTTTGTTTGCTAATAAAGATTTTTTTTAAGTGATAACATTTTTTAAAATTATATAAAGAATTTTATCATAATAAACTGCATCCAGACACACACTAAAGAGTCACAAGGTGCAAAGTTTGTTGTTAATGTTACTGCTACAAAGTCAAGTCAAACGATGAATGCACAGCCAATAAGACAAGGTTAATTGTTTTGTTATACAATTTAAGAAATTTTGGAACCTGTTTTAATTTAAATGGCAGACACACGACAAAACGTTTGGCGCAACTGAAACGTATGCTGAACATATTAAATAATTAGTCAACATTTAGGGGCATAAAATATAAATGTTTTATACTATAGTAGATGTCGACGCAAACCCTTAAGAAGTTGATTTTTATGCTAAAGCTAAATCCAATCTATCCGATATTTAATTTTGTGTATACAAAACCAAACGTTAATTTTGTTAAAACTTAATGCATTATGTAAATTAAAATCAAGCACGATACGAACATTTAATACTTACATAGTTTCATAAAGGTCATATATGTAGAGCTAAGCAATGCTTTTGAAGATTTGGTTATTACATTTCCATTGCAATGTGTATTGTAGATTCGATATCGACAGATTTTATCTACAGATGAAAAGTGTAACCCAAAACTTGTTTTGGTTTTTGCTCTTAAATTCTATATACAGTACCTCTAATGCGTATATTAAACTAACCCTTTGAATTCTGATTAAACAAAAACAGGGCCTGAAGATGTCCAGATTCTAATTGCGCTTCTATTGAAGTTTTTACTTTGATTGAATTTTAGCATAAATCTATTTGGCACTTTTACAAATCTAAGAATTCTTTTTTATTTTTACATTTCAATTTGAACCTTTTGGCAAGCAATATAAATCTGATTGAGTTACAATTTGGTTAAGTGATATTGGGATCTAACCTTTTTTGGGAGAGCTTTCAAATAATGTCTTTTTCGACAATGTCTGTCTATTCATACTCGCTTAGGATGGTATTTGGTTATTTATTATGTCATTAATTGGTTTCGTCACCATTATTTCGAATTAGCCTTATAATATCGTTGCATTGTGTCATAATATAAAGGGTTAGTTTGCATCATCACGATGTTTTTATAAAGAGATTGTGTTCTATTTGATTACGCGTGGTAATGGTGTGTGACCCGAACCCTAGAACATATTATATAGACATAAACAAAAAAATCACTTAGCAGCGACATTCAATCTTAAAAGCAAATTGTTTAATGTTACCAATAATACATTTTACTTAATTAAATATTTTATAGTCACTCTAAACTAACATTAAACTTGAATAAAATCATGCATAAAGATTCTTAATATCGAAATCGTGTGGGCTTTCTTACTGTAACAGATGTGGCGTGGGGTGCAAAATAATTTATATATCTATATTGCCTGTTAAACAACTGATGAACGATAAATTTTCCAAAATCGAAAGATTTACATATTTTCTACCTTTTTATGTAGCTGATTGCTGATTTTGGTTAAAATAAATATGACCAAGCATGAACTTAAGCTGATTAGTTTTATATTATGTACCTAAACGGTACACATAGATGTATATGTATAGTTAACAATTATTATGATTAAATTTCGACCCTACCTCAAATAATCAATTTTGTATAAGGCGTCGTCCGTATAAACAAATAGTAAACGCAGCCACCCACAAAAAAAAATCGAAACGTGATATTTTTGAATCATCAAAGATTCAATTTCGGTTAAACCAACACAGAACAGAAAATTGGAAAATTTCTTCCGTCTTTTCTAATCGTACGTCCTTTTTCTAATTTTCGGAAATCGCCAGTACACATACAAGAGATACAATCAAATCGAAAAATATAAAAAAAAAACAACAGCAACAACAAAAAGTTAATGAAAATTCATTCTACCTTGACATTAATCGGTACAGAAATTAATTATGTAGGTTCACAGTGTTTTATTTTTGGCTTCAAAATTTTGGTACATGAATGAATTTTAGATTGGAAAAATATTGAAAATTCCTTTTTTGTCCATTTTTTATTTTTACTGATCAAACAACCAACATACGTTACAAATCTTTGTAATGCGAGTGACTGTGAAATATTTTTATCTGTATATTTTTACCTACTTATACTCATACAGTGTAAAAGACAAAATACGAAGAAAATTGATTTGACATCAATATCAGTTCATTCAATTTACTTTTACTTTTTTCCAATTTTCTTTTTTTATCCGAACCAAATAAATAAATTATTTATTTATATGGATGTATAAAAAAAATATAATCATAATAACCAACAATAACAATCGTATTCTACAGAAAAAAAAGGAAGGGAACACAGAAATAATTCCTTTATCTATCCACGACACACTTTTTGTATATTACAGGAAAATGTAGAAAACAACTCAAAATCTTTAATCGTAAAAGAAAATTGTTTACATTTTCTATTTTAATCGATTTTCCATTTTGTGCGATTTTTCTACCTGTAGAAAAAGCATGGAGAACTTGTGGGTTAAATTTTCCGAATTATTTCGATATCAACTTACCAGTAAATCGAAGGTTTACCAAATATTATGGAGATCAAGTGTAATTCAAAATAATGCTTATTTAACGGGAGTCAATTATTGGAAATGGTAGGAAATTCTCACAAATATATTGATAGGATTTGTGAACTATCTTCGATTGGATCAATGTGTGGAAATAATCAATCAATTTAAAGGCGGTTTGGCATAGCAATTACAGATCCCGAGACCTATCATTCGAGGTATAAAGAACCGCAATCGGAGCACAATTGCAGATTTAGGATGTTTAGGGCTCTGAAACGGCTGATCGGCAAGGTGATTTTTTCAAATCGAATTTTCTATGAAGGACGTGGTTATCCGGGCTGGGAGTACTTGTAAGAGTACGTGTAAGAGTACGTCGAGTACGTGTAAGAGAACGTTGAGTCCGTCTAAGAGTACGTCGAGTACATCTAAGAGTATGTCAAGTACATCTACGAACCAATTTAAATGCGGTTTGGCATAGCAATTACAGATCCAGAGACCTATAATTCGAGGTATCAAGAACCGAAATCGGAGCACAATTGCGGATTTTGGATTTTTAGGGCTTTGAATCGGCTGATCGGCAAGGTGATTTTTTCAAATCGAATTTTCTATGAAAGACGTGGCTATCCGACGTCTTTCATAGAAAATTCGATTTGAAAAAATCACCTTGCCGATCAGCCGATTCAGAGCCCTAAAAATCCAAAATCTGTAATTGTGCTCCGATAGCGGTTCTTTATACCTCGAATGATAGGGCCCGGGACCTGTAATTGCTATGCCAAACCGCATTTAAATTGGTTGATTATTTCCACACATTTCATAGAAAATTACGACGTACTCGTAGATGTACTCGACATACTCTTAGATGTACTCGACGTACTGTTAGACGGGAGTACTTGTAAGAGTACATCGAGTACGTGTAAGACTACGTCGAGTACGTTGAGTACGTCTAAGAGTACGTCGAGTACGTCGTAATTTTCTATGAAATGTGTGGAAATGATCAACCAATTTAAATGTGGTTTGGCATAGCAATTATAGGTCCAGAGACCTATAATTCGAGGTATCAAGAACCGCAATCTGAGCACAATTGCAAATTTTGGATTTTTAGGGCTCTGAATCGGCTGATCGCCAATGTGATTTTTTCAAATCGAATTTCTATGAAGGACGTGGCTATCCGGACTGGGAGTACTTGTAAGAGTACATCGAGTACGTGCAAGAGTACGTCGAGTATGTGTAAGAGTACGTCGAGTACGTGTAACAATTTTGCAAGACAGCACTGTTTCTGAGCTTATAACACTGTAATTCTCAATTATTTTTAAAAAAAAGTTTTTACTAGTGAGATGTATCATGCAATCTTCTGTGTGTGATGTATCGTGTGAGCTTCTTTAAACGAGCTTAAAGCCGTTAATTTTCTATAGAATGATGTTACTTTTGGCTGTATTACATTGTGGAGGAGTTTGACATTGTCATATTCACAATCCCCCAATGTTTATATTACAATGATCATTATTTTTATCTTTCCCTTCAACAAAAACTATTGGTGACCGCTCGATACAAATACTGATACTTCAAAAGATTAGTGTGAAGTTTATGACAACATTTTCTGACCAAATATAAAAACGCTTAAGTGTTAGTAAATGTAAAACCTAACAACAGCCTAATAAAAAAAATTAATTATGTAAACTAAAACTACCAAATTGGTAACGTAGATCAGAGTATGCATGTTTGATAGCAGATGGTTTGTGTCACATAAAATACTTGCATGACCCGTTAAACGGTTTTTATGAATTTTTTAAAACTGTTTTTCTAAAAAGTGCAACTGGGTCTTTGACGACCATTGACAGGAAATTTGTTATCTGAATATACCATCATATTGTACGTACCTTTAAGAAAGTTTTGAATCACACGAAATATATCATTATCCTTAATTTTTAGGTGTCAGACGAATTGTTGCGCGACCCGTCAAACTGCTTTTATTTACAAACTTTTTTTAATCAAACCTGATTTTAGGTTCTTTAGTAAAATGAACTTTGACGGGTTGCATATATATTTTGTCTGATCTCTCTGTCTAAACGGCTTTACGATACCTTTCTCTTTAGCCCCTCAGTAACTGTTAAAAACAGAAAACATTCCCAGAATCTTGCGTATCCATAAATCTTGAATCTAACTGAAGGATCGTTAATAAAATCACACCTCAAAGCATACTCCCATGATATGCTCATACTTAACGTCTTCTTAAGCAATTTCCAAAGAACGATGCTCAATGGACTCCCTCTTTCAAAAAATTAAATGTCTCCTTTGATTTGCGGAGTTTATCACGTTAAGTCATTAAAAATGCAATGTGGACCATTGTTTGTATTCGCAAAACTGTCGCTGTAACCTCTACTATTTTAAAAAACTTATATGGAAGCCGCTCGTCCACGGGTTTTATCCTTAAAACTAATTAAAAATTAATCTAATACGTCTGTTTAGACGTGAAGTAAGGCGATTTATTTTAAGTAGCCCTCTTGGAAAATCTAAGAGGTTGTATGCAGCATCTATTTTTGAAGCCCCTAACAATAAGGAAAAATTTACTTAAACTAGAATCGGGAATAAGGCGCAATTAGCAGCTGAAAGTGCCAGTTAAAATGAAAAGGATAATCCAATTTTTCTTCTTGTTTATGAAGGCATCGGTTTCATAGTTCAGTCACAGAAACCATAAAGTAATCGAGATGATCTTACTTACGAAAACCATAGGTTGTAAAATTTATTATTATCTCCATAAATTTAGACTAGACGTCTTGGCAGAAAAGAGTGCAAATTGGGATGCTAAACAGTTAGCTTTCTCGAGAGCAGTCGTACACAAATTATTATTGTTTTTAACAATAATGTGAATTTTTAAACGTTTCAAGAAAATTGTTTTCAACCTGATTGTGAACTTCTGAGTGGTTTTAATTAATTATTAAATAGTTATCAACAAATTATTATAAGCTTTTGTCATTAAATTATTGTACATTTTGGAACAAATTATAAATACATATAAACAAAAATTGACAAAAACAAAAAAATAATTAACAATACAATTTTAAATTAAAAATAATAATTTCCAAAAATTATAAATTATTAAACAAAAAAATATTTCGCTCCGTTAATTGAATATTCCGGCGGTACACTAAATACGTAAAAAAACAATCATTAATTAGTAGGAATAAAAATCGAATCAATACACCGAACAACAACAAAAAACGGGAAATTATGTAAGCTTTAACGATGTTAACAGTGAAATTCTAGGATTGAAAATAATAATTAAAAAAATTCATCCCTATGTTATATAGTCGTGTACATGTGTAAATGCTTATCACCATGAAAGCTTATGTATGCACTGGGAAATCAAAATTATTGCATTGTTATTGTGAATAAAGCTTTTAAGTTTATCATTGTGTTCGTACAATTAAATTTTAATTGTCGGGATTATACAGCTTAATCGGGACCACTGGGAAATTATTTATGTTAGAGAATCAATTTATTTAGTTTAGAAATTTTTAAACTGTATAAAATAGCAAAGGTGTTACATAAAGAACGATTCCTGTCTGTTTCGATTCAAACAAAATTTCCTTCTGCTAATTTTAATAATTTTTGGTACGCATTTTACAAACACAGAGCATTTTATCAATAAAATAAAGTTAATCCTTAAAAAGGATATTCAAATTATTTTGTAAAACTATATCTTCGAAATGGTTTGAAAAAAATTAAAAACATAGAAAACACCGATTGTAAATTCAGGATTTAACAATTTTTTTGTACGAAAAAGTTTCGTTCGTACTTTAATGTCGTAAATTAAGTGATTACAAAATTTTTTTTTAGAATTAATTCTTCTTAGTAGTTTTCATAACCATATATGGGAAATAGAAACGAGTTTTTTTTTTTAATCAATTAAACAGTTTCCAATTCTGTTGCCTCAATATTATAAAGTAGACGAGACACCAAAATTAAATTACAAAATAAATTCGATACCTTTACACATCATTTAGCAGACTGTCCCAATGTATCATTTATCAAATGTCCTGGAGCATAAATATCATTTTTTTTTTGTCGTACTGGTGTATAATCCAATGTGTAAATTACTTTGGATTTAACAATCTCTCAACTAATGATTATATATGAGAGTAACCCTTTTCGTTGTAGCAAAAATAAATAATTAAACGAATATATTTTGTTGTTGTCAAAATGTCAAATTTAATTTCAAGGTTGAAATATTTTTTGAAAAATTTTCATAACAAATTTTCATCCAATATGACATATTGTCATGGTTTATGGATAAATTACATACGGTTTGCGAACAGACATTGTCTGTGGACATATTTTACAATACATAACGCTGTACTATTATTTTGGAATAACATTTTCGAGTGAGAGAGTTGGAAATTTTGTAAATGTGGATTTTTTTTTTTTTTTTGCTAAAATGTTATATCCCATTTTCACCATTACATATTATTATGCAAAGGAGGAAAAAAGAAAATTAAAATTAAAATAACTGAATTATTAATTATTTAATTAAAAGGCATGTGTACATAGATACATACATATGTACATAGCAATATTACAAACAACCATGGTGAAAATGTTGGGTTTCTATATTATAATACCATTCATATATAGGAGGTACGAGAAATATTTTTTGAGACAAGTGTTGTTCATTATGCAAATGGTTAGGGTAAACTAAAAATTTTCATGTGAATAGAGAATGGTTTTTTCAAGTTGAAAAATTAAATATTTTTAAAATTTAAATTGGAATTTTAATTAGATTTTCATTATTTTATACTGTTTGTAGTATTGGGAAACAAGGTTACGGTTGACTTAAAAAGAACTAAACAAATTTACTAAATTATGATGTTGGTACCTAGACATTTTGAGGTTGAAAATTAAGAAACGATGTTTGATGGCTACAGGTAATCTTTTCACATTTTTTAAATTAGTATATAGCTGTGAACTCCCTAGGTCGGCATGATATGATTAACAATTATTCAAAACTGTTGAACAAATTACTTAATCCAACTTCTAATCCCATCCCTTTTTTGAGCCAAAATTTCCGGTTTTAGATTCAGTATTAACTAAGGAGTGTAAGACGGAGAGCAAATATGAACAAACGATATCTTTATCAGGATTATTTTAGAAATTCCTGATTGTTCATGATTTTCAATATTTTTTCCTATTGTTTTGAATATGACAAATTTACTAACGTAAATTGGACATAACAACTTCTACGTATTGAAGCAAGGTTGAGTTGGAATTTCAAGAATTGCTGCAACACAGAAAAAATACTCTAAGCTGTTTTTTAATCTGCTATAATAAAACAAAACAGTTACTCTGATTCATTTTCTATATTCATGCCATGTACATGTATAAAAACTGTTAGATATTTTAGTTTTTGATGTGAAAACATTTTTAACGGCAGCATTATCTAAATAAATTGTATGGAAAGTTAACTAAAACCTAAAATCAAAACATAATCTACGAATACATGCGTAATATCAGAGCCTTCTAGAGTATAGAGCCATAATCATAATGACGTATTTTTTAGAAGCTTTTTTAGTGGTATAACTTTTCACTGATTTCCATAGGAATCCATAGTAAAAATGGTGTTTTTTAGCTTCAAGTTTTTCAATGAAAAAAGCAAAAATATTATAAAATGTTTATAAAAGAGTTTTCTACATATCTTTAAGAACAATATACAAGAAGGCCATATTGGTATTAAGTAAATATTAATTGCAGAAATATTAAAATTAAATTATTTCTAAAATATATTTTTCGAACTTTCATTTTGAAAAATACATCAAAGTTGGCCCTGACGAATTAAAATAATACTTGCTAAATTTATCTTTAGTTTTACTAATGTACGTAAGATGTCTAAAATATTTACAGAAAAATACGAAAAAAAAAATATTTAATCACAAAATTATCACTCGTACTTAATGTTTTGTGAATTTGTTTTGCTTTTCCTACAATTTTTTTACTTCAAATTTCCTCAGGTGGTAGTTTTTGGTATGATTTTACAAAATTTTTACGGCCATCACTGACATCTATGTAATGTATATTGACTTAATGACCAAACGAATTGTAGTAAGCTTTTATTTCAATTTGACCAGAATGCTGTTGTTATGAAATTTTTTTTATATTTTGGTTTAAATAAATCAATTATTACAAGAAAATAAAAACGATTTACTTAACCGATATTCATATATGTTGAAATTCAAATATTTATGAAAGTATTTCAGAAATCATAATTAAGAATTGGTAACGTTTTCATTTAAAAATTTGTGTTAGGAAAAAATGTGATTTCCCATATGTTTTGTGTATTTTAATATGAAAAGTTTGGTTTTTTCCTCGTTTCTAATTCCTTTATATACTATGACCAAAGTAACCTTGATTATACAAAGCCATAGTCTAAAAAACACAGCTTTTATAAAGGAATTAGAAACGAGGAAAAAACTAAACTTTCAAGAGTAAAATACTCACAACATATGGGAAATCACTTTTTTTCCAAAGACAAATTTTTAAATGAAAATGTTACAAATCTTAATTATGATTTCTGAAATACTTTCATAAATATTTGAATTTCAACATATATGAATATCGTTTAAGTAAATCGTTTTCATTTTCTTGTAATAATTGAATTATTTAAACCAAAATATAAAAAAAATTCATAACAACAGCATTCTGGTCAAATTAAAATAAAAGCTTACTACAATTCGTTTGGTCATTAAGTCAGTATACATTACATAGATGGCAGTGATGGCCGTAAAAATTTGGTAAAATCATACCAAAAATTACCACCTGAGGAAATTTCAAGTAAAAAAATTGTAGGAAAAGCAAAACAAATTCACAAAATATTAAGTACGAGTGATAATTTTGTGATTAAATATTTTTTTTTTCGTATTTTTCTGTAAATATTTTAGACATCTTACGTACATTAGTAAAACTAAAGATAAATTTAGCAAGTATTATTTTAATTCATCAGAGCCAACTTTGATTTATTTTTCAAAATGGAAATTCGAAAAATATATTTTAGGCATAGTTTAATTTCTGCAATTAATATTTATTTAATAACAATATAGTCTTCTTGAATCTTGTTGTTCAAGGTATGTAGAAAACATTTCATAATATATTTGCTTTTTTCATTGAAGAACTTGAAGCTAAAAAACACCATTTTTACTATGGATTCCTATGGAAATCAATGAAAAGTTATACCACTAAAAAAGCTTCTAAAAAATACGTCATTATGATTATGGCTCTATACTCTAGAAGGCTCTGCTATGGCTTTGTATAATCAAGGTTGCTTTGGTAATATACAACGCAAGTTTTTTAATGTGAATATATTCACATCTATGGAGACGGTCATTTAGAGAGTTGAGGAAAAAATTTTACAAGCAACAACAAAATTAAGGTCTCAAATGTAGGCGGCACTGGTATAGTTACAATACAAGAAAACTATAGCAGAGTTACTCGTTATGATTAAAGAGTGCCAAGCGGAGCCTCTGGCACCTCTTTTCTAACTTTGCTGAGTTGTTGACTCTGCGTCTTGAATTAAATTTCATACTATTTCATTTACTATAATCAAAGAACGCGTACTGTATTCACACATTAAAATGAAAATGTATTTCAGTAAAATTTGTATTTCCTATTTCCAATCGTTTGAACCAAATTTATTTCATATACATCGGAAAAACAATTTATGCTTCAATGCGTTAACGTTTAAAGTTACAATAGAAATACGGAAAGAGATGGAGGTTCCCTTTTTTAGGAAATCCATTAAAAATGCATTAAAGAACCGTATGATTGACACGCAAATTGTATTTTTACGTCATTTTCGCTTTGGTACATAGACACACAATTAAATTTTAAAATGAAGTTTTCAGTTCAGGTGTTTTTCGATTGACTGGGTTTTATAACTGTACGAGTACAATAATTGTATACATATATTGATAATTACTTAAGACTCCCCTATTTTGGATTCATTTTCCTCCTCTATAGAGATACAAACAATTATTATAATATTTAAGATGTATACGATAAGATTTCTTTCTATATGGAAACCATATAAGACAATAGGCATCATGATTCTTGACAATTAACAATCATAACATGAAATTATACGTGAATAAATTACAGCCAGCTCCCTTTTATATAAAATAGAGACAGATGTAAACCGTCTATTATAAACAGAATGTTATAGAAAGACACAAAACACTCAAGATGTAATAGATGTAGATTCTTATTGTCTCTATAAAACAATGATTTATTCATTAACGTGAATTATTCGCTGTTTCTGCATTGTTGTTGTGTTTCTTATCATGTTAATGTTTCTTGTAATTACATCTCTTTGCGTTATGTGTAAGATTTCTTTACATGTTTGACGTATAAGCATTAATTTTTATGTTATTATTATGATGTTTATGTTTGTTGTGTCTATTGTGAACTATTCGCTTTACAATTTTATTTGTTAGATAAAACAAGGAGAACGTTTAAAGATTTTATTTGGGAGTTGGATTTAATATAAAACTTCATCATAGTTGTATACGTATTATAGCTACAGGCATATTTTATCCATCAATCCGAAATATTGTTAAACCTCTGCCTTGCTACTGTGTTTGCTTGATTAAAATTTGAAATTTTAATTTCAATTAAAAAAATTTCCACAGAATTTTTTTTTGTGTTGTTTTGTAGTTGATATGGTTCACGTATAGGTATGTTTATGTAATATATGTATTATGTATAATGTATAAAAATAAAAATTTAATATTTTATGTTTTATGGTTTTTTATTATAAATATTTGTGTTGTGCTTAAAAACACAGCATATTATTACACAAACAGGTATGCTGGTGTACCTGGTTCTAATGCTGTAATTATAATAATATTGTCATTTCATGGATGATATAAAATTGTATAAAGGAACGATTTGTTGTCTTGTTTGCTGATCTTATATATTATGTACTAACCGATGTTCAGAGGAAGATAGACAATGGTTGTTAAATTTTAAATGTTATTACACCAATTTGTATGGTTTTTGTTAGTTTATTTCCGTTAAGCTTTTAAAGCTTTAGGTAAACAAGCAACATTAAATACGTAGGTTTACTAAACTTGGTTCATATACACACATTTTTAATAACAAGATCAATTAAGGTTTAGGCATCGGTGGAACCAATTTATCTTGTTTCATTAAATGCAGCTCTGTCGAGTCTGTCGACTGAGTTATTGTCTAAGAATCCTTAATTCTCTTAAAAGATATCAATTCACATATAAAACCAGAAACAATACACAAACCAAACTTTTTCTGCAACAACAAAGGAAAAACAATAAAGACGAGAAATCCTACCGAGCTCTATCAATAAAAGGGAAAATCGTATTTTACATTTTATTCTGGAGTGGTTCGGGATCAGGAATTATTATAACTTTTATATTCAGACTGACAAGAAATTATTGTATTTGAGGAATGTCAAAATTTACAACAACTGGTACAGCAAAAAAACTTATGTTTATTATATTTTTGCATTTGACTTTTGTGTACATCTTCGGAATACGGTGAAAAGAATGAAAAGCTTTTTTTTTTTTTTTTTAATTTTCCTAACATGTCTTTTCACTTTCTCCCCTAAATTTTTATCCCGCAACTTTTATTTTATTTATTGTTTTCCTTGAAAAGTGGTGTACGAGACTCTAAATAAGTATATAGAAATGACTTTTAACAATAGGATCACTCACAATATATAATAAAATATTTAGGGACATATCGTATAACAAACAGAGCCAAAAAGTACGAGAGCACGGGATATTATGAAGAAGGTTGATAATATGGTGAATATTGTTTGTATATTGTCGTAATTGAATTGCTCTATTAAACGTGAATATGTCTGTTACGTGTCGGATTATTGAACTCTCAAGTTGTTACACAATTTTTTCCACATATGCTATATTCATGTGAAATGGATTAATTTTGATGAAGCTTTATACGCTTTATAGCCCCAGTATTATTTGGCTTTGATACGAAAAAGTAGTCATCGAACCAGCCATTTTTACCGCAGTCTCGAGCTAATTTGTTTGTTTCGTAACCTTCAACTGTTCATTTAAAATAAGAAACCAGTCGACTTTGTATACATACTCTCTAAATACAAAGTACAACAGTAAAGCAAGATGTTAGTGATTGAAAATATGTACGATTATCATAATAAAAAGAAGTCAAGTCGTTGGTTATGTCCCCGTCAAAGATAAAAACAATAATACCGACAGTAATTTTTGAAATTTTTGCTTTATTGTGGTTTATTCATCTTATCAAAAGACTGTGGTTATGGTTTATGTGCTATCATTTTAATCTTAATTACATAAAATTGAATTAAGCTATAACAAATGTTTTATGTTTTGTGATTAAAAAGGGTTGGCTTAAGGTTAACTCAAGGAGGAACATATTATAAATTCTTTTTGTTACTACTTGTAATTTGATTAGCTATTGAGTTTGGTGTGTAGTAAAACATTTTTTTAAACATTTTGTCTTGTCCCCCATTGAATTGTTAATTTACTAAATTTTAATTTGGTTTATTCAAATTACAACATTTTTGATTAATTGAGATTAATAAAGAATATTCAAATTTTTAGTAGTTAATCGAAATTATTTGGTTTACTTGAAATTTCCTACTTCAAATTTTTTCAATCGAATTTTGAAGATGTTTCGGTTTTATCCTTATTTTCGTGAATTTTGTAGATTTTGATGATTCATCGAGATTATTCGAAATTTTCGAAGTTATCCAGGTTACTCGAGTTTTGCATAGTTATCGTGGAACGGTACAGACATTGGCCTGTACCTGAAATTATTCGAGCTTTTCGAGAGTCTTCGAAATTATTCGCGTTTATTCGAACTTGGCTTAGTTTTACGGGAGTTTTAAAATTATTCGAGATCATTAAACTTTACAGGAAGTTTTCAATAGTTTTCGAGTTTATTCGAGTTTCTAAGACCTAATTGAGTTTGTCTTCAGAATATTTTCAATATTAAATTCAAGTTTGGTGGACTTTGAAATTTCTGCGATAAAATTTTCAAGATTTTTCGATTTTTTTATATTTTTTGTGTGATTTTAAGAGACTTCAAAATTATTCGAAATTTTACATGAATTTTACATTGAGTTCGTTTGGTATGTAAATACAAGATGTTACAAACTTTATTCGAGGACAGGAAATTATTCGGGTTTATATGAAATTTTCTAGAGTTTCGAAATTTTCCAGATTATTCTAGAAAATTCGGGTTTCTTAAGATATAAACGAGTTTCTCGAAATTAATCGAATTTTCTTGTCTTTACGATATTTTCGAGATTATTCCAGATCATTCGATTTTCTTAGAGATTAAAATTTCAATACTGAAATCTTGAATTCAAAACCTCAAAATTATCTCGAACTTCAAATTGCAAACAAAAGTTTGTAAAATGGTTCGCTGCAATACTATGATTATCTAGATGTTTAGTAGAGGTACAGTTTTACTGATAATTTGATATTTTGGAGAGTTATCGGAGCATTTTGAAACTTTGATATTTTTGTTGGTTATTTCGAAATTCTTGGGCTTTTTGAAATTATAGGTAATTTTTGTATATTTAAGAAGCAATAATGACAAATATCCCGACCCTACTTGAAGAAAATCTGGCTATTAACTATTAGCAAAGTTGATTTAGAGCAATATTCAAAATGGCTTGTCTCCAAGTTTGCTTTAGAAATAAACCAATTGGTTGGGGGAATAACTGTAGACTTAGTTAATTCCAAAAAAATATGAATTTCGGTGATTTGTTTTAAACAAAATCTGGCGGCACTTAACCCTAGATTTTAATAGGCGGTGTCTAGATAAAAAAGTAAAATACGAATTTTGATAACTTGGTTTAAACTAAGTACTCCTTATTCTAAAATTTGTTAAACAAAATATACAACAGAACATCAAGTGGTTAAGACTTTATCAGACAATTTATTTCTAAATTTCAAGCTTTGATAAAATTAGTCAGCTCAAAGATCGAAGACGAATTTTTCTTTAAGCTCTTGTTCAAGAAACATTTTAACCAAATCGAAAATTTTAAACCCCAAAGCGCTTTAGGCAGTCAAATTTAAATATTCTGAATAAGATTCAAAACTTTTTAAATTTTTTTGAATGTTAATTAATTCATGTAATTTCTAATATGCTACCGGTGATTAGACCATTTTAAATGTGTTTTTATTAACACGTAGAAGAATATTAGTATTTACGAGCGATCATTTAACGAAACCGACTAATAGACAGAATTCTATTTATTTAATTTTTAATTTTTATGATTTTAATATGTCCCGAAGATTGTAAGAGGATTCATCCCTTTTATTATTTTAATTATGGTATAATCAGTCCAGTCGCCGCGGCCTGATGAGAAGATTGATTTTTTTATAATCATAAGCTCATCAGTTCGAAACTGGATTGAATCCTCTTACAATCTTCGGAACATATTAAAATCATAAAAATTAAAGATTCAATAATACTTTGCATTTGGTCAAGCTTGACGAGAATTTAGTTAAAATTTTTAGTAATGAGAAATTTAAGCTCTAAAATTTTTCAAATTGTAAACGTTTTATAAATTTTTTTTGTAATATTTTTAAATTTGACATGTTGTTTAGGTCCAGTCAACTTTTATTTGGTTTCATATTCTAACCAAGTCAAGAAAGTTTAAAAAATTAAGAAAGTTTACACAAATTTAAAAATGAAAAAATGAGAAAATGAAAAATGGTTTAGTAAACTTTCAAAATACCAACAAAAAAAAAATGGAATTCAGGAAATTGCAGTTCGATATTTTTTCGTAGAGCTTTTCAATTTGTAAATATTTAAAAATAATAAAATGCAACAATTTTTAATTATAGGGATCGTTTCTATTGCATTTGTATAAATAAAATATTACTATCATTATTAAAATAAAAATAGTTTTAATAATTTTTATTTACATGTATTATCAATTGGTATTATTATTATTATTTATTTATAGATAATAATGAAACAAAAAAAATGTTTAATTTACTAAAATTTCATTTGGGTATTAGATTAAAATTTAAGCGTATGTGTAAATAAAAAAATTAATAATTTAATTATTTAAATGTATACTTGTACATTGTAAACGAAAAAAATTATTACTGGCTAAATGGGAATCGTGGATACAGAAATATGCCAGTTCCTTACTCTTACGGTAGATAGCCAGCAGAGCTGTTTGTCATGGCGGGAGTGGACTTTTTTTTACTTTACAACTAGGAGAAAAGTATTGAGAAAACAAAAAAAAAAACAGCCTGTATCACTAAATATTGAATCTCTAATGCATTGATTCCAAAACTGTCATAATATTATCTCACAATAGCAATCAAAATCACGATTGGAGAAGGCTAAAATGAAGGAGCTAATGAATGTTTATTTTGTAATCAGAAATGGTTCCAAAGTAACAGAAGATTTATTAAAATCTAAAATAAATATCGTTCTAAATTAAAAAATAGGAACGAAAGAGGTGGTATTAGTCCAGAGAGGCAGCTAAAAGATGAAAAACTGTGCCCCTAAAGACAACATGGAATAATGGCAATCGTGTTCCTAAGAAATAGACGGAGGGAAGGCAAAGGCAACGTTAATCTCCAGGTCGACATAAGTAAAGGCACACTGACTGGTTGATGAAGTATGAAAAAATCTTAAATCTTGGAAGGGTATAGAACTGCAGGCAAAATAAAAGAATGCTGCTTTTCGTATGACTGTCGCGTTGAACTACCTGTTCAAAAGGTCAAAAAGGTGCAGAATAGTAGAAATCAAAGTCAAGGATCTTTGTAAACAAATTCTGACACTATGGAGGGTGGAATGTGGGGAATTCCGACGCTATGGAGGGTGTAACTAAATTATCCCAAATCCTACAGGTACATCATTAAGGCCGGATCGATTTTTATCCTATCGATTTATTTCTAAACTATCCAAAGATTGAATCAACCAAGTGATACTGCCAGTGTTGTTGGATGTGGAACGGATGAGAAATTTATAAGAAAAAATATTTTTATATACATTTCTGGCAGTATTTCAAACAAATTTGTACATTAGAGTTTCTTATTGATCAGATTTCTTTAATTACGGGTATATGTAAAAACGGGTAAAAACGAAACTTGCAATGCAAACTCCCTTGTATTCTCCCGATTTTAGAATACTTTGGATGAGATTCGCATCTCCCGATTTCGAAAGGGTTTTGTTGCGTCCCGATTTCAAGTTTGCGATTGTTTAGCTTAGCTAAATAATTCGATAATTTTGCAATTTACAGACTTTCCTTTATCTTATTAAAATTACTCGAGATCTGTGTTTAATATAAAGATAAAGATTATTTGAAGTTTTCTCAGGTAATCGATAGATTTTCTGATCAACTTTATTCCAAATTTCTTAGGTTTTTGGCATTTTGGAGATAATTCGAGATTTTCGAGATTTGCCAATTTTATGTGACATTGTTTTGTGCTTCGATTTGAATTTGAATGGCGGTGTGTTACAGACTTACACATCAAATCTGAATCTTGAATTTAATAGATTTTGAAGTTTTTTCGAGACTTCTCAAATTATGTTCCATTACACGATACGTGTAATATTTTTTTGAAATGTTTAGAAGTTTTCTTAGCATTGATATGTTAACATAACGTTATATTTAATTTATTCGACATTTTTGAGACATTTGATATTAGTGGTTGGATTGCATACAATTTCGGAAGGTATATTATACAATTTTTCGATTTCAGTATTTTCGAAACTTGCTATATGGAACTTGCATAATATGTTTAAATTATTTGTAATTAAATTTATCATTTAGAACAAAATATTTATCGCGAAAACACAAACTAAACTACCATCAATCATAGAAAATCTCAACTAAATAGCTGTAGAATTTTACCAAATTTTGATTTTTAGTTTTTGGATCTTCTTCTCAAATTGATGGATTTTTGAAGTTTTAAAAATCGAAAATCGAAAAATCAATAATAGGTTCCCAGCTGATTCAAGATTTAAACAATTAATTCCAGTTTTTCATGATGTTCGGTTAAATCAGCATAGAGAAACAATTGTTAAAATAATATTGGAGAACAATAATTGACTATATGTACGACCAGCTTAGAAAATTATGCCTTCCACATTTCTGTTGTTCTCAAAATTTTGCAAATTACTTGTAGAAACTGAATTCTTTTTACCTCTAAACTATAAATGGAAAATCGTAAAATTAACCGGTAAGCGATATACATAAAAACTAAATGCTATTAAAAAGAAAGAACGATTCAGATTTTTTTTAAATCTACCTCTAAACATTATCTCATAAATCAACGTCCAAATGATCCTATTTCCCACTAACAAATTTCCATTGTATCAGTACTTGTTAATATTAATGCTGAATAATTTTAATTAAATTTTGACTACATATTTCTGTATTTACCTCTAATGTCCTTCTTCTCATCTTAAATTGCTGTACAACCAACCAGACACAATATTCTCAATTAAATGTAATCGTGTTATTACGATTATTACAATTATAATAGAACATCGTAATAATAATAATGACGGTAATAATAATACGTTTCTAATGATACCTTACATAATAGAATATTAACCAAAATGATGATTGTCAAATGGAAAAAAAAATACAGGACATACCAGATTATTACACAACCAACATAGGAACGAGGAAGACTAAATGTTATACAAAAGGATATTAATGACCGATAACAATATTTTATTCTCTTCGCACACAATTTTCTAATTTTCTACGTGTATAGGGAAATTTCTTATTGTTTCAGTTATTTTTACCATTCCTTTTAACATTAAGAGGAAGTAGTTTCATTGTTTTGCAATTTGCAAAAATAATGAAAACAGAAGAATATTTTCATTTTCATCTACGACCCTGAAGTGAAAATTTAAGGAAATAAATAAAAATGCAGAGTATGAGTAGAGAGTTACGTGATTGAACATTTTCCGAGAGAATTTTGGTTATTGCGCAATACTCGCATGGGGAAATTTGTTTTTCTTTGGTCGTCGTGCTGCGATGTGTTGTTTTTGTGTGAAAATGCAATAATAGGAAAACATATGATAGGTAATTTATTGTTTTTTTTTGCTCAAAGAACAGAATTTTATTGTTATTATTTTTGTTTTGTATTTATGTAGGAGAGAAAAAAAAATGTCAAATTTTTTTTTGTAACAACTCTCTTTACATATTGTCGTGTACTAAACATTTCAATGTACTCGTGCCAAAAATTAGTGAGTTCTATCGTTCTCTATAAAGACAGAGCAGACGTTGAATAAAAGGCAGGTGACTTGTTGACATCAAATTTTCTATGTTTAAAGTTAAATTGAATAAAATAAAATCTGACACCATCAATCACTAGGAATTCACAACCCCTCACATTACTCAAGTTTACGAACAAAACTCACGATGATTAATGAATTTAATTTTAAAGAATTTTTTTTTGTGTGCGGGGTTTTAATAAGGCAAGCACATGGTGTTTATGGTATTATTCAGCACTCAATTTAAATAATGAAATTGACTGAATGAATTTTTCTTTTGTTACATTACAAGTCGACATTTTTGAGTTGTTTTCCATCTGTGCAGTAGTTATCATCTGTGCGATCTTCTGATTTATTTAATAAAATTATCATTTTATTTAAAGGTAAGGTGATCAGTTATGCGATATTCTTAAAATCTGTCTCAAATATCACCTTCTTATGTTTATTTGTGAAAACTTAATTCCTTAAAGGGTTTAACCCTAAATTAGCCGTAAATGGGATGTGATTAAGAACATAATTGTAAATTAGCTACAGGCTTCAATTGGTATATTTTTTGATTATATGGTTTTATTTAACCAAATGTTCACCGAGATTTATTCAAATACAATTTTGCGTGTGGCACACTAATTAAATTAAATAATTTGTTTCCATTAAATTTAATTGAAGAAACAGAAAAAAAAATTAAACAAAACAAACTGAAAGAAGAATGATAATCGACCAATAAACATAGAAATTTATATTCAGTTCGCTACTGTAATTATTATTTTATTTATAGAGAATCGTACAGATAAAAATTCTCACTACGTGTAACGTACGGTGTTTGTACCAGACAACCAACTCGGAGAATTTTGTATAATTTTGTAGGAGTTTTGTATTTCGTTTGAGAAATATTAGAAAATTCGGTATGACAATTTTATGTCAGTATTTTTGTTATTTTTACAAATCTTCAGTACATTGTCGACCGTTAAACGTGATACGTTGTTAAGTTTTAAATTATCCGGGATTATTTTTTTGTTTTGTAATTTTACATTTTTTGTCTTTTGATTTCAAGGAAATATGTATTTAAATTAAATTAAATTTTCAAAAAAAAAAAAAGAAAATAGAAAAAGAAAATTTGTTATTTACACACACGGCTATATAGAGAGGAAAACTACTTTGCAATTTTTTTTTTTTTTTTTGTTGGTGCGGTTTAAATATTTTTTCTCAATGAAATTCATTTATATGAAAAATCGTATTTATGTATGAAAATAGTGTCATTTTGATATATGCTACAATTTATTTTCGGTTTATCCGTTTGTCCTAATTTTGTTGTGTTTAATATTTATTTCTAAACTTAAAATAAATTTCCGTGTGATTTTTCTTTTGATGCGACGAGAAAATTTTATAAATATAAATATTATGAAGTGAAAATTTTATATACCTACATACAAAATAAAAGAAAATTAATATTTGTTATTGTGATATAATTTTTTCGACTTTTTTTTGTTTATTTTTCGCAATAAATAAAAATCTTAATTGGAACAAGAGGAACAAATAGTTAAAAAGAAAATTCGTGTGTTGTTATCATTAAAATAAAAGTTTTGTGTGTGAAAAATAATTATCTTGTGTGTTGTTTGTTTATGTGAAAAAAATAATATTTTAGTCAGTCATATGACAAACATATTTTATAAAAAAATTTATTGGAAAATCGCTAACATTATTAGTTAAAAATGAAGCTGATAAAAATGTTAATAAATTTTCTGCTTATCATAATAACACCAACCCTAGCACAATCGCTAGGACGAAAACAGCAGCAACAATTTACATCAACAGTTGGATCAATTGCTAATAATAATTTAGATAAAAATTTTTACAATAATATTAATAATGATAACTACGATAATAATATAAATAGTAATAGTAATAATAATAATTTTGTTAATTACAATGGATGTAATCCTGACCGTTTGGCTGTTTACAAAGTTGTATTGCACACGTATTGGACACGAGATTTATTCCCAAAACATTATCCCGATTGGAGGCCATCAGCTCAATGGACTAAAACATTTGGTAAATACGCATAATATATTTTAAGAAAATTGATATTTTTTTGCTCGTCTCCTGTTAAAACATATATAAGAGATTTTATGTAGTTGTTGCTGTATTTTTGTTTACTTTAAGTTTGAAATGTGTAATCTCGATATATATATATACTACATAGGAACGAGGATGTATTTTTATTTTAATAATGTTTTTTGTAAGTGGGAGATGGGAGTACCTGTATCAGTGTGGGAATTATTGAGAAAAATCGATTTGTGCTTTTGTTACAGCAAAATTTTGTGCGCTTTAATGAGACTTGAGCTCGGGGAATTTGTGATTAATGATACGGTTCGGTGGATTCTTTTGAATTTAGTGATTTTAGACTTTTTTACTTTTTACCAGTTTTCGATGAATTCTATTAAATAATAATTTATTGCATTGTTGAAGATTTGGATCAACGATTATTTAATTTTTTAAAATTATTTGGTTTAAAATTGATTGAATAAAGTACTTGAAAATCTTGTGCACAAAGTGATAATTTGTCAAACGAGAAAGACAATTATTGCATGGGATTTACCGAAAATCAGAGTTTAACATCATTAAGTTAAAAGTTTAATTGACTAAATGAATACAGTCAGCCACATATGTGTAAAACAATTTATGGCTGGATTATAATTGTTAATCCATTTTTGTTTGTATAAATTGTGTTAATTGGATCCAGATACATCTAACACTTAAGATCATTTATACTTTAAGTTTTCTCAGACTGTTTTAGCTAAAATGTTTTGTGGGAAGACTGTTTTTAAAGACTGAAGAGTGTATTGGTATTGTGTTACAAATTCTTGTATTTCTTTACACGTGCACGATAAGAAGTGGATCTTAGCCTATATGAAATAACATCCAAGAAGAAATGAAATATCTCCCAACTTTGTTGGGATTTAGTTCATTATGAAATAAATATCGAAAACGGTGCTATTCTAACCTGACGGTTCTATTCTATTCTAGCTGATTATGCCAAAAAACAACTTGGAATATTTGTGGTACAGCAAGTATAGAATATCAGTATAGAAGCGATATGAGCAATACAATTTGTTCTGTGCCTGCAAGGTTGACGAAGCATTTAACAACCTAACCAATACATTCAATAAGTAGATACTTGTTAAAAAATACAAATTTTTGAAAAATGTTGAAATTTCTATGAATGTTGCTATTTCTATCTAAATTGTGAAAGCGAGGGAACTACATTTAATGATTATCCGAGCACACAATGACGTACTAATGAATGACGATCACAAAATTTTGAAATTTTTGATTTTAACACCAGAACTACCGACGCTAAATGTGTACCTAGCGAATGTTAGGCCGGTTATTGGAATTGAAGTGTTTAAAAATAAAAAAAAGTTTATTACTTTGCTGTCATATTAAAAGTCACCTAAAATTTTCAAAGCAATACCTAAATAATAATAATAAATATTTAACCCAATAAATGCACAATCCACCAATAATATCTGCCTTCCCCTTAAACAGAAATAAAATCACCTCCCAATATATCCCAAGTTCAAAAACTGAAACTACTTCCAACAAAAATGAAATAACGTCCAAGTTTTATTTGTAATGTTTCGCCTGGAAAGTAAATACGGAGGCAACCAATTCATTTTTAATATTGTACAATATAAGGAATCCATTATTCTGCTGACATTTCTTTGAAGGAATATTTTCAGATTTAATCAAGATGATCTTGCGAGGACTTCTGATCATTTTTTCTGTAATAATTTCCGCTAGAGAAATCGTTCGGTGTTTGCAATAACAATTTATTTCCTGTTGCGCTGAATTTTAGAACGTAAGTAGATCATTTCCGGCCATAAAAATGTCTACCTACACGCATATTAAGTGTGACTGAGCATAAATATGTTGACCTAAATTTGTAACACTTAAAATTATGAAATATTTAAAGTACGTACTTATCTTCCCTAATGTGAAATATAAATATAACATCAATCAAAACAGTTGATCGCCGCTCGTAAATCTTCCAGGTCATAAATTGTATTTTTATTTTTAGCTTACAGACTAATATTATTACTATAATAGAATATTACTCATTAATCCGTCCGGTTATTCACCTGAACTGCGACTAACATTTTCAAAAAAAAGAAAACTACAGATTTGTTTAGTTTTTGAGATAAATTTAATTTGAACGTTATGAAGAGATGACAAAATCATTTAGTAACGTATTTGATCTTATAAGTTTTTGTCTCTACCATCTAGAATTTACCGGAAATCATAAATCATTTAAATTTCATTAGAAGCTTGACTTAGTGCTACAATTATATTTAAATATTTCATCCAGACAATATCTTAAGTTGTGTACCTTTAATTGGATCATTTTGCAGATCAAATCATAAACTTGTATTTTGCTTCATTTTATACTTAGTCTTAGGAATATTATATTGCTATTCTGAAATATTGAGCTATGATTAGATAAGTTTGTAAAATTGCTAAATTAAATTTTTGTCTTAAGTTCTGCTTCGATCGATCTACCAGAATCCTGAAAGGCAGAAATTTTAAGGTACCAAACAGAAAATTCAGCAAGTGCGTAGCTGTACTATAGTCAGTATCAGGTAGGCACCCAGATAAAAATTTCCAAATTGGGATACCCCAAAACTTAGATCAAAATTCTCAAATTGGGGTGTAACACCCCAAAAAGAGCTATGAAAATTACAATTTATACCCCAATTCGTTTTTTGAAATTGAGGTAACTATTTCGAAAATTTATGTAGAAAAAAATGTGTAATACCCCAAAACATGGTATTGTCTGGATACTCTAACCAGATATTTTAGTGCAGTCAACGGTAAATGCTTTAAAATTCCATTTTAAAATGGAATTTTTGGCCGAGTATCCTGTATAATCTGCTTAACATAAGTGAATTTCTGAATATGGACTCGAATACTTTACAAAAAATTTGAGGGAGCTGAGATACACCGGGTACCGTACAATTTTAAATTAATAAAATCATTAAAATTGGAAGAACAATTGAATTTTGAAATATTCTATAAATTTTGAGAATTCATTAACATTCTTCAATTTATGTAAATTTTAAAAATTCATACCACATCTTTAAAATTCTATTAATTCTTATTAATCAAGGTCATGTTGGATATAAAGATAAAGATCTCAGGTTCTAAAACTGTTCTGAGAGATAACACTTATCAGTTTAATTATAAGTGATGACTGATGAAGTTTATAATTGTATTTTGAATTAAGTATGTATTTGTTTGTATAAACGTGGTTCTCGTTATTTGATTAAAAAAATCACTTTCTATTTTCTAGAAATTTAAAGCAAAACAGGTTCCAATCTTAATGAATTCTAAATCGAATTCGAATTCCCATTCGTTAAATTTTAAATTTTAAATAGAAAATTGGTGATTGATTTAAATTTTAAATTGTCTCAGAGTGTAAATAAGAATTAATATATAAATGAGCCGCATAATTTGAGCAAATTAAAACTATGAGATTAAAACTATAAATTGCGCTAAGTTCCCCAAATTCGTTAATTTAAATTAATATTGCAAAAATAAAAATTATTCGAGTTTTGAAATATTTGTGCTCTTTGGAATAAATTTCGTTAAACTAGATCATTAAATCAATCAATTCTTATGTTTAAGCAATTCGGTTTGAAATTTCCATTTCTGAAAAAGAACCAATAAAAGCTCTTTTTTGTTGCGATCGCGTTATGCATTTCCGCGTTATACAAATAGTTCCTGGATTTTTCCAGATGGATTTAATTTTTTTATAGTCTTAATGCTCTATAAAATACAAATTTTAGCTTTGTACTAAATAAAAGTACATATTTTAAAAGTAGAAAATCTATTCCTAGCACAGCTAGCACACAATATTGAATATTTTGTCAGATATATTTCTTTTATTTTGTCATTTTGTGTTAGCTGAGCTAGAAATAATCCTCAGGGTGTATATATTGGTATATGTACTATTTAGTACTTTTAAAATTTAGTATATATGTACACGAAATATAATTTTTTAAGTGCCAAATTTATTAGTTAAACTTGAAATGTAATTTTTATTTATGTACTAAAATTATAAGTGCTAAAATTACAGTTCCCGATATGTACTAATTTTTTTTCATATTAATCTAATTTTATTAACCGCGCTGAGAGCTATCTCTAGCCCAGCTGCAACAAAAAGCCAAATAAAGGAACTGTAGTACCAATATTGCAGATGATATATGTATTTATATTCTATATTTTGATCTAAAAAATATTATTTTTTTCACTTTTAGTACATATATTATTTAGTACAAAGTGGAATGTACTTAATATTTAGAACATATTTTTTTAGACATAATAGTTTCACATGCCTCTAGCCATTGAGTTTTAGCTCAAATAAGAACGTAAATAAAATTGGTGTAGCTCACAACACAGCAATGGTCGAAAAACTCTGCATTGAATATTAGTTTTGTTTAGGCTGCGGTTATTTCTTCCAGAGAACATTCAAACTTTCCTTGGAGGTTTCATAATGTGGTTATTAGCAATTTAAATAAATCTTTTATTCGAGTATTTGTATAGAAGATAAGAGCACCTACGAATATATGCACCAAAAAAACCGTACATTGGTTAAATCTGCGGCTAAATTACCGAGAAATGAAAGAAATTTTCATCTAAATACGTTAGGTGACGGCGATAAGTATAACTAACACCCGCTGTTGGAATGCAGAATACCGACGTGAATCAATGTAAGTCGTTAATTTGGGTACTGTTTAGGTAGAACATTAAAAGCGAACTGCGTAAGAGTTGTGAATGCCTTTAGCTCACAACACCTTTGAGACATCTGCGTTACTTTAGATCGATATGAACTAAGTATTTTACCATTATGAATGCTATATTACAGGGAAACAATCTAAATCTGTTGGTTTGGCAGGTAGTTCTCAGAGAATAATAATATTGAGGTTTTAATAGTTAAATTAAGTTTGTACATTGTGTTCAACAACAATTTTGGATATAAAGCAGGCCTAACGCTTTATTATACGGTGACAACGTCGGAGAAATCACCTAAAGAATGGTTCTTGTGAAATCCATATAAATACAAAACTCAGAATGGTTTCCCGTTCTAGAAAGTTCAAAACGTTAACTTTCATTGTACATTAAACTTTGTATAATAAAAAATAAGAACAATTCGTAGGTAATTGGAAGGATATCGGGCAAATATTAACATTTTTCCAATTAGAAAAAATAGTGTCTGTAATTTATTTTTACTAACAATAGCATAGAACTGAAGGATTTTAAAATAAAACCAAATAATAATTAAAAATGCAATTTATCAAAATGATACAAAAAATGATGCCATTGTTAACGGAATTTTGAAGCAAAAGTAAAGCGTAGTGGTTTTTATTGAAATTTTTGTAGTGTTTTTTTATTCGCTCCGGATAGCTGCTATCGAGAGCCTTCATATAAAAAGTGGCTCCCGATAGCGCTCCGTATAAATAGGTAGAGCCAAATATATTTTATACCAAGTTTTCGCTAAACTGTGGAATTAAAAATGATAGTTTAATGTTAAATAAATTTAGTTTATCAATAAATAGCGCGTCAAATTTAAAGTTAGGCATAAAAAATGACGGCTCTCGATAGCAGCTATCCGGAGCGAATAAAAAAACGCAGCTTTTGTGATTAAATTTTTGTTTCGTATTTTTCTGTAGACAACTACAGACATCTGAGGTATACTAGTAAAACTAAAGATTTCTTTAGCAAGTATTTTTGCTACTATTTAATATCATGTATGGGATACTTTTAACTGCATTTATGGCGTATTTTAAACATGGAAAACAAACAAAAGCCTTATTTTTATTAAACTTAAGAAAAAAAATGTACGAGTATATAGCCAACTTTAATGTATTTTTTAAAAGTAAAGCTCACAAAATATAGTTTAGACATAATTGAAGAGTAGTCTTCTTAAGTAGACAACTTTTACATGAAGTTTTACAATATTTGGGCGTTTTCATTGAAAAACTTTAAGCTAAAAAACACAATTTTGTCTATGGATTCCAATGGGTAACATTGAAATGTTATACCACTAAAAAGCTGCTAAAATATTATGACGTAATTTACGGCTCTTTGTTCTAGAAGTCTTTGATTTAAGTCCTAGGGTGAATAACATTTCCAATGAATTTAGGTTTTAGTGAAACCAAAGTTACGCACCAGTTATAGATTCTACGTACCGTACTTTGGTTTAGCTAATAACATTTACGGTAAGATAATTATAGTGCCCTCTATTGAATTTATTTTATTGACCGAAAAATCCGTTTTTTAATATCTCAGAAATACTGCAGTGCATAATTTCGATCTGTATTAAGAATTTCAAATGGCTCCGGGAATTCCAGTCAAAAGCATTTCAATCAAAAAACGAAAGGCGTTTCAGTCATAAAATTTCCCTTACAAATATTATGACTAAAACTCCTTTTAAAAAGGAACTTAAGTCCAAAAAAAAAGGTGTTTAGACCAGAAGACAGTTTGACTGAAATACTCTTTGTGTATTTGAACTGAACACCCTTTTTGAAAGATATTTTAGTCACAAATTTTTGCACTCGAATACTTTTGTTTGGTTGGTTTTTTGACTTCGTAGACCTTTACGTTAGCTCCTGGGCCCAGTCAAAAGCAGTACAGTCAAAAACAGAAAGTACTTTCAGTCAAACATTAAAGGACAACTCGGTCAAAACAGTTTTAGACTAAAATGCCTTATCAGAAGCAGGTTCAAACAAAAAAAAGTTTTTGACTGGATTTTTTTTTGGACTTGTTACTGAAATTCCTTTTGACAAGAAGGCTCAGTCAAACAACTAAAAAGGAATTCCAGGCGAAATTGTTCTCCGGGAATACAGTCAAAAACAATTTAGTCAAAAAACGAAAGGAGTTTCAGTAATTTTGTTTTAAAAAGTTGAGGTGTGCCCAACACACGACTTTCTTTTACGAACAGAGAATTTTGAAAAATTTTATTTTTTAATTTTTTATTTTTTATTTTTATTTGTTTTTAATTTTGGGAAACATTTTGTAGAAAGTAGTTTTTTGTAAACTTTATACTTTTTTAAATATTTGCAAAACAAATTTTCTGGACCAAGGGAGTGCCACTTCCGGTTAGCCGATTTGGAGTAAAATTCACTGGGACCTCCCAATTTATCAAAAAAGCTTAAATCTGAAGTTTCAGTTCGATTGATTAAACCATATGGGCTGTAGAGAGGACACAGACAGACTGACAGACAGACACCATTCCGAAACCCACTTTTTCGGACTCAGGGACCTCAAAACAAATAAATCTCTAAAAATCTCAAGGTCCAAAATTTTCATGATTACTATACTTTATTTTACTAGAGTAAAAGAAAGTAAAAAGAAGTTTTGGAATAATACATCTGTTTGTGCGTTAAATTTACGGAGGGACTGCAGAGCCTATTACAACTAACAGTAATATGACCGCCGCAGCGCAAGGGGATATGGATACTTTATTTTACTAGAGTAAAACAAAATAAAAAACCCTAATCCATACGGATCGTTCGTTTAGTAAAAGTTCTGCAAAATTATTTTTTGGAAATCGCACTCAACTCCCAAGGGCCAATATCGGCCATTGCCAACAATGATGACAAAGGTTTGGCTAGCACATAGAATAAGTTGCTCAATTACCTAGTTAGAAAACCATAATCCATACGAATCGTTCGTTTAATAAAAGTTCTACGAAATTATTTTTTGGAAATCGCACTCAACAATGATGATAAAGATTTCGCTAGCACATGGAATAGGTCCCTTAATTACCTAGTTAAAATTGAGGTGTGGCCAACACACGACTTTCTTTTACGAACAGAGAATTTTGAAAACTTTTTTTTTTTCTTATTTTTTTTTTCTAATTTTTTAATTTTTTTATTTTTGATTTTGATTTGTTTTTAATTTTTGGAAACATTTTGTAGAAAGTAGTTTTTTGTAAACCTTATACTCTTTAAATATTTGCAAAACAAATTTTCTGGACCAAGGGAGTGGCCACTTCCGGTTAGCCGATTTGGAGTAAAATTCACTGGGGCCTCCCAATTTATCAAAAAAGCTTAAATCTGAAGTTTAAGTTAGATTGATTAAGCCATATGGGCTGTAGAGAGGACACAGACAGACTGACAGACTGACAGACTGACAGACTGACAGACAGACAGACAGACATCATTTCGAAACCCACTTTTTCGGACTCAGGGGACCTCAAAACAAATAAATCTCTAAAAATCTCAAGGTCCAAAATTTTCATGATTACTATACTTTATTTTACTAGAGTAAAAGAAAGTAAAAAGGGGTTCAGTTAGAAAACAGTTTGACTGTACATAATGCCTTTTGTTTATTTGGACTGAACAACCTTCTTGAAATGTATTTGAGTCACATATTTTTGGACTGGAATACCTTTTGGTAAGGTTGCTTCCGTTTCGCGAAAAATTCTTTCATGTGAAAATTCATGTGTTAATTTCAATATAAATTTGAATTTATATTTAACGATTCCAGAAAATCATTTTGAACTTGATCAAATTATTTCCACCATCAGCCGTTGCTGTTGGTAATTTTAATTAAGTTCGCAGTTGATAAGTGAAAATTTTTCATTATTAATTAATTTTTTAAAATACATTTTCCTCTTTTTTTGTCTATAAAATAATTTCAATTTTTCATTTTTCATCATCCAACTTTCGCCGTACATCTTTTGAACATTTATTTAAAAATGAAAAACATTACCAAAATAACAATAACGGTACCAAGTAATAATAATCATAACAAAAATTAGATTTTTCTCATTTTTCCGGCTTTTTTTTGTCTTGTTTTTATTTATTTTTAATTTTCATCGAGACGAGTACACTTTTTACCTACTCCTATTGTATCACACTACATTTCTATACCAAATTTTCACTGAGTTTACTGAAATTTACGTGATTTGTGAACTAAAAATTATTTTCATAGACAAAAGGTTTTTTTGTTGGTATTTATTTGTATTGCTGTGTGTATGATGCTAAAGGAGCATGAAACGGAGGCGTGCAGAGTAGCGAAAATCTATATTGTAATATGCTGGCGAACAACAACAAAACAAAAAAAAAATGTTTTTCACTTTTCGTGTGTTTTGTTATTGTTTTTAGATGAAGAAAAATGAATTATGATGATTTACGCAGTTGTTGTTTATGAAAGACGACTAAAAATTTGGATGCGGATAAGGCGAAAACGGCATTGAAAAAT
Source organism: Tipula vernalis (assembly GCA_958295665.1). Classification (NCBI taxonomy): domain Eukaryota; kingdom Metazoa; phylum Arthropoda; class Insecta; order Diptera; family Tipulidae; genus Tipula; species Tipula vernalis. The sequence continues at coordinate 25,717,593 of OY282558.1, forward strand.
TTATCATCAATCAAATTATTGTGTGCCGTCTCGATATACTAATGAGCGTGGGCGGAGTAAGAAAAACATTTCACTTATTTACGGGTGAATAGTTCTGTTTTTCTGGAAATATTGTATATAAATTGAAACTTTGTATACATTTTTAACATCGTTGCCCAATATTTAGCATTGTAAAATGTTTAATATTATTCTTATCACAATTTCTAATTAAATCTAATAATTTTTAATGTTTATCATGCCTATTTGTATATAAATGTATATGTGTATGTATGTTGATGCTGCCGAACAATGTATAAATAAAGTTGATGAATATCTTTTCTTGTTTTACGTTTTTACGAGAATGTATAATCATCAACATTATGTTGCTATAATACATGAATATAAATTAGTTAAAATCCCCCGAAATTCGTCTAAAGTCTAAACAATTTTAATTTTAATTTTTTTTTTTTTTTTTTTTTGGAAAACTTGGTGAAATGGGATAATGGAAAATCTAGGTAGATTTTCAAAATTCTGGTTTACACGTATTCATACGTAATATACATTTTTGTAGCTCATTTTAGTTTCCTAAAAATTAATCTAACTCGTACAACATTATGAACAATTATGTTTCCTGTGGAAGCTCTAAATTGCAGATAATAATTCATGACACAATTATTTAATCCTAGATATGTGTGGTTTTGTGTTCTGGGAAACGAATTAATGTTTTGGTCTGCTACCATTATTTGAAAATCAAGAAAAATTAGGTCAACATTTATTTAAATTTTATTTTATTTAGAGATATGAAACATTTGACTTTTAAATACCAAAACGAAAATATTTTTGTATTGTTCAAACATGAATGTAAATGAATTATTTTAGTTAAGGTAATAAATTGAATGGGTTATTAGAATGAACGTAAACGAGGTACAGATTAAGCTTAAATGCCATTTTTATTTTAATATCCTTATAATCTTACTGTCAATACCGAAAACGGAATATATTCTCCAAATTTTCCTCAACAGATTACAAAATTTCGGACGAAATCAGTTAAAAGTTCGATTTTTGTCACAACAGTACTCAAAATTCATTAAATTATTACAACAAATAAAACAATTTCGTATACTTATTGTCACAATTTATATACACAATAAAATACTGAAAAAAAAGGAATACTATATAAAAACCATTTCCACCACAAAAAGCTTGACATCCGCTTCAATAAAAATAAAATTTATGCCAATTGAAAATAATAAAAAATAAAAATCTTTTTTTTTTTTATTTTATAATCTTGAAAATCGAAAATTAGCTTCATTGTTCTACAACACTCAGCGCCTTTTTTTATATTTTTTGTGCGCTTTTTATTTATTTTTGAGCTACTCATGTTTAATAATCGTAATATTAAAACATAAAATTAAATTAAACATAAAATAAAATAAATTTTTTATAACGAATAAAAGATAATTCATACTCAATAAAAAGCCAAAAAAAAAAAATTCCATTAGAAAGTATACAATACACAACGACAACAACAACAACAACAAGCAATAAAAGTTTAAAATAAAATTTTTCCCAATTTTTTATTTTTTTTTATTTGGTTGTGTGCTTTTTGTTTTCACCAGTAATTTTGCTTCTCTATACTGTGTGTTATATTTGTACGTAAATTGTTCATTTTCCGAAAAATGTATAGGAACTTTTCAATTTTTGATTTTCCAAAATGTGGAAATAAAATTATTTTGATTTGCTTTAGTAATAATAATAATACATAACCAACAAAACAAATACTGAAAAGTTTTTTATTGTTACTTACTCATTCGAGCTTTTTCTTAAACTTTATATTCTTTTGCTCGTCTTTATTATATACGAACTATGCTTTTCGTTTATAATCATAATAATTATTTTCTTTATTGAATCGTATAAAATATTAAGAAAATTATTTTTGTTTTAAGTGTTTTCATTGGGTAAAAAAATATTGAAATTATTGTCAAGCATTTATAAATATTTATGTTTATTATACGATTAATGCAGAAGAAAAGAGTTGAAGTCTGACGAAAATCTTTATATAGCATGCGGCAGGAGCAAATAAACAGAAACACCTAACAAAAAGTTTTTGAACATAATTTATTTTAAACATAATGTGACGTTGGGTTGTTGTTGTTTAAGGAAAAGTTTAACATGTAAAAGCTTGGAAGCGTTCGTATAAATAAAAATAAATTTTCACTCTGCGCTTTTTTTTATTTTTATTTAATTAGAAAAAATAATAAATTGTGTGCACATTTTTATGATAATGAATGTGTTGTGCTATAAAATATGTGTACTGCAACAACATTTTTTATGTTGAAAGTTATCTTCAAAATCGTTTATCTTTTGATGTTATGCGGCATCGCGCAAAACTTCCATAATTAATTTGAATAACCTCGTGAACATCTGTTTGTGTTCTGAGCTATTTAAATGTGAGAAATCAAAAAGAGTTACGAACAATTAATTATGTTTGATTAACTCTCTTTATAAACATGTACATAACTCACCGAAATTTCACCAAAATGAGGTTTGATCATTAAATCAAATATTTTTCACCAAAATGGTGTTTTAGATCTAATTTTACTCGCTAGATTGGTTTGACCAATAATTGGTTTGGAATATAACTTTTTATAAATATCAATGAATTTATAACTCTATAAGAGTAGATTTGTAGGAGCGGGAAACTGCCTAGTTTCTCATGTGTCATTTTTCATATACATATACATAGGTGTAACTCATGCTCAAGGTATATTTTCTTAAATTAAAATATTGTATTTTTTGTAGGAGTAAAATAAATTTGTTACGATTGACGTTTTCATAAAACTGATCCTATCGTGAAATACTCGAGGACATTTGGATCGGGAATTTAATATAATCCCGTACTCTGGTTCACCAGACTCTGATGACAAAGATACATTCAATATATTTGCCATTTTTGTATAATTTGGTGGATCGTAAATCGATGTCGAGGTATATATAAATCCGATTATACATTTTTAATCCCGAGGTGAGATCCGAGAAAGTCATCGGTGATTTTATGTTTGGTGATAGTAAAAAGTGATCTCCACAGTATTAGTTGAGCATTCTCTATATTTTGATTATCGTTAAGTCGCTTTTTTTAAGATTTTCCAGGATTCTAATTTTGTTAGAGATTTTTGGGATTATTAAATTTTTTCATGATTATCTTGGAGTTTAGCTTGGAGCTGAATTAAAAATAGCACTTAGGAGTTACATAACCCGTCAGAGCTGAGATTATCGAAATTCGAGATTTCTGGTTTTATGTAGATTGTTTTATGTCCATGATATTTTTCAGATTTGATTCGATATTCTTCAAAATTTCGGGGATGTTCGAAATTTTTTGTGAGTATTGAGGATTTTGTAAGACTATTTGAACTTGTTGAGATTATTCGAGTTTATATCTTTGTTTCTCGATATTTGCAAGGGGTTGAATTCCATATTATTACAGAACTAGTCATTTTTATCGAGAATTTTTTTCAGCTTTCCGAAATTTGCTTAGCGTTACATAGATGTCATTTTTCTGGAATATTCCATATTTTGGAAGATCCTTGAAATAATTCCGGATTAATCAAGGTATTGGGAATATTAACGTTAAAATTGGGTTGCTTGGTATACATACATTACTCGACACCTTCCAGATTATTATTGAATATTATTGGAGATTTTCGAGATAAGAAATTGTTGATGTTATTCGCATAACGTAATTGTTTATTCAAAATTGCTAAAAATCTTCGAGATAATTGCTACTTTTCCAGATTATTTGGAATTTTACTGAATCAAGTTACTTGACAGTTTATTAATGACGAGTTTCTACTTTACGTTGAATTGCAAAATGATCTGTAACGATCATTTCACACAACTTATGGTTTTTATATAGGTAATATATACAAATATATCGTTGATGTCAATTCACAATTACGTATCTAAAAACGTTTAAAATTGGTCGTACATGACCAATGTCGATCAAATTGACCAATAATAATAACTTATAACGATCAATATAATTTTACTGTTGACCACTTTCATTGGCATTGTTCACCTACGACGAATTTTAAACGTTTTTAGATACGTAATTGCGAATTGACATCAACGCTATGTAAACAATACGGATAGATATGTATATAGACTAATCTAACTATTTACATGTATGTTTCTTAAATATTGTACCAGACATTTAAAAATGTATTCACCAAGTTTCTATTTCAATATTTCCGCCTCCTTCTTCCTCTCCAAAAATTAAACAGAAAAGCATAGTTGGTTCCAACACAAAATTTAACAATTCACAGAATAGAATTTTTATACCCTAAATAGTGATTCAACAAGGTTTTCGTCGTAAAGTCACAAATAACATTATTTCCTCTTATATTACGTCGAAATCGCTGTTCTCAATGTAAACAGCGAATATTGGCTTGTGTAATGTAAGGAAATAAAACGAAAAATATACGTTGCTTGGAGAATATATCCCTAACACGGTTTGTAACTAATCAATGGAAGGTTTTTAAACCACGATTACATTTTTTCTCTTCTTGGTTTATTTTGCGCAAAGTAACTCCAAGCAAACAGCTAAATTTTTAAGTCAATTTCAAAATGAAAGGCCCTTAAACGTTGGATAATTCAAGGTATGATTGCCGCAAATCCAGTTTATAAATCGCGTCAAATTTGGATTAGATATAGAAACAATCTAGACTGCTCCTCATAGCATCTACTATGCGTGAATAAAAAAAATTCTTTATCAAAGGACTGGCTTCATCCTCTTCTTATCCGAAAAAACTTTTTCCAAATTGGTTCCTCAGCAACAGTTAATAAAATTACTGTTGCGTTTCATTCTGTTGCGTTCACCATTTTAAACGTCAAACGGTAAATGTTTTTGTTACGGAGTGGTCAGAGAGATATAAAAAAAGCCTTTTGCGTTTTTTTTATTTTCTCGGTTTGATCCGAACGATTTTTCCTGAACAATCACAGATTGCCGTTTTACCATATGCAATCTATTTCAGATTGTACAGAGTTTGATATTCAAAATGGTGAACGCTATAGAGATAGACTGAGACAATAACAATTGAAAAATTAATTTTTTAAACTTTACTTTAAATAATTTTAATTAATTAGCCAATTTAAGTGGTTTAGTGCGTTAAAATTTAAAAAAGGCCTTTCAAAAATACATGCCATGTGACCTCCGACAACTATGAAATTTTAAACGTGGATCTATCGACTATTAGCATCTTTCTTTATTATATTGGGGAGATTAGAGAGATATAAAGAAAGCCTTTTGCATTTTGTTATTTTCTCAGATCGATTTGATAATTTTTTTTTTCGTTTTTTATTGTATCCGAACAGTCACAGATTGCCGGTTTTTTCTCTACAAAGTTTGACGTTCAAAAAAGTGAGCGTCAATAGTTTGTCTGTCTGTAATAAATTGATTCTTCGGCTTTTTTATAGACAAATATATACATAAATTGTTCATGGCAATCCCAACAAAAAAGCCGAAAAAATCAATTGATTACAGACAGACAAATTAAATTCTTAATAAATATTCGTGTGGGCATAATACACACAAAAATGAGGTTTCTCCATGGGTTTTTGATATTTGATGTAGTGAATAATAATTCGCTATGTCAGTACGTTATGGCCAGCTACTTAATGTAGCGGCTAGAGTAGAATTTTTGTAGTTAGGTCGTAGCTATCTGATGAGTAGACCAACTTTTAGTACGAAACCAAACTACCAACATAAAGAACTCATGGAGGGTTCTCATTTTTGAAGAATAATACAGTGGTATAACTCTTGGCCCTTGGGCAAAAATTACGAGGAGAGGGGGAATGATATTTCTACATTTTTTCAGTAGATATTGGCAATAGATAGGGATTGGCCTCTTTATTTTTCTGATTTACCAAATCGAAAATCTTGGGATTGCCATGAACAATTAATATATTTGTCTTGTAACAGGCGCTTGTCATCCCCATTACAAAATATACCTAATTCCCAAGAAAATAAACCAAGAAAACGGCATCCCACGAGTTGTATCAAATTTGGTTGTACAACAAATTAACGTAAAATTCTATGTATTTTAGTGGCGCATGCGCATACGAATCATATTTTTATTTACGTTTAATTTATGAATTTATTTCTGCACCTCAAAGTGTGTGCTCAAGTTTCAGTAAATAAACGTGCACACGCGATTTTCTTTTTTGGTTTTTTTTAGCGTTCATTCACCTGCAGCTAATTGAAACCAAATTGAATTTAGTTTTTTTTTTGTTGTTTTATGGACAATTTGTGCAGTTCATGTGTTTATATATTGAAAGAAAACGTGCCGAAAATTTGCAATTTTTGCATAATCGCTAATAACCAATGAAGTATTGGAGAAGGTAAGAATGCGTTTTTCGGTTGATTGGTCAATGTGGAAAATATTTTTTCTTTGTTGGTCGATCAGCAGAAAAATTGTATAAAAACCTTGCCAATATTTTATTGTGGGGATTCAGTTTTTGATCATTGAGATTCTTGGTGTTTTTGACTGTAGGATTGAAGTTTTCTTTCACGTACAAAATAAAATAAGTAGAAATATAAATCGAAGTCTTAAACTAAATTTTTTTTTGATATTTTCTTTTAACCAGGTATTTCTAATAATTTTTTTTGGGGCTTTCTTTTGTGGTATGTATAAATAACGAAAAAATATATGATTACTAATTAACGGGCACCGGTTGTTGGATGTCTGTGAACTGTCCCGTATGGGACGGGAGGCGGTAAGTGCTTGGCACTGTTCTCCCTCTGTTCACAACATCCAACAACCTAATTCTTACTAACATTTGGTTAGGGGCCTATGGCCAACTTTGTTATTTTTAGTATTATTTATGATTTACAGATGAATCTGTAAATCACCTTGTTTTCTCTCCTAAAAAAAACAATTTCCAAATGGTGGACCACATTTTAACCATGTGGTTGGTCCGTTTTTTTTGTTTTTATGCTTTTTACCAAGTTTTCCTTTTCTTTGGTTGTTTTCAACCTAATTTTTCCCCTAACACGAGTTTAAATAGATCTTAAGGGGAGCTACCAACCCCACGACCAAATTCCTCTACCCGATGCGAGCACCGGGATTAAGTCGTGGTAGCATTCCCCCTCCTTAAGGTAATTTTTGTAACGACTTGATTTAGGTCAAACTAAATCTAGTCTATAAAAAAGCCGAAAAAATCAATTGAAGCAGTATTCTGTAGCCCATTAAGTTTCACGATGGAAGATTTTAGGCTAATCAACATCCACCACACTATAGAAGCGTATAATAGCTTTGGTAAAATCAGCTATTCATAGATGAAAATACAACATCTTGGAAGATAAATCTCAAGTATTCCCGAAGGTCCTTGTATTCTTTTGGCAATAGATATCAGTTGCCTTTTGATGTCTGCAATCCAGAAGATTCTTCCATGAAAGTTTACTATCTAAGATAACACCTAAATGTTTAACGTAGTCTGATCTGATAAACTGGGTAACACAAAAAAAAAAATTAACAGTAAGATCGTCGATATGTCTATGCTTACTAAAGACAACTAAAACAGTTTTAGACGTGTTGACATGTAAACCCTCGCCAAAGCTCCGCTCCTCCAAAATAAGTAAGCATATTTCGTCAACTCGGATAACACGGTAATAGTGTAGCATCCTCTGTTTTAATATTTAATAAGGAAAATCATGATAACCAATAAATGAAATCGACAAAAGTTGGCAAAAAAGGTTGTGTCTTTTTTCGAATTTTGCTAACTGTGCGAAGCCATCGATCTAGTATCTTTATAGAGTTACAAATATGAACTAAACGTTTTTGAAATAAAGCCAGATTAGACTGTTAGTCAATATTATTGTAGGTAGAAGAATAACTGCTTCGAAGAAAATGAGCCAAGTATGGCATTAAACTGTGGTGGACATCTACTATCACTGACTGGCTAAATATAAATTGAAAAGAGATTGCTACTGCTGTTAGAAATACGACAATAGGCATTTTATCAACTACGATTTATTATGATGATTCACTACAAAGTTGGAAATCATGTGAGGTGTTCTTCAGGGCGAGACATTTTATGAACCAATTTTAGCTTTAGGTAAAGTAAGGAAAGCAGCCTCTAATTGCATGTTGGGAAGCAAAATAAGAACACTGCGGAATCCCAAACCAAAAAATTCCTTTACACAAGAACAGATTACATTTTTAAAACAAATAAACATTTATGTGAGAAAATGTTCCCATTTTGCATCAAATCTAGCCCAGTAATGTAAGATGATGATTTTTCGGGAATTAGTCGAAAATCTAGTAAGAGATTACACTAAGCTTTACCTTTAAACCATTGAATAATACAGTTAGAATCATGAATTGTAATCAGAGGTTTGTATTCTTTACTTATGTTCGAGGATAAATTGTTGCGTTGAAGTTCCACACAATATCCTCTTAGATAATAGTTTTAATAAGCTCCTAGAAAATGTCGCGATCCCTCTCCACGCGCAAATGAGCGTTTACATTTGAAATAAGATTAAAATTCAACGAAGAAGAATTTAAGATACGGTACCAAAAAATCCAACGTTGGGGCTCCTTACGAAAGTGCAAGCCAAATGCAATCAAAATAGGGAATCATTTATTGACTTTCGTACAGTTTACAAAAAATCTCCGTATTTCCAACCAATAACTGTTTTATGAGCTAACCAATTAAAAATTTTGCAAAAAGCCAAAAACAAAAGATTAAATAATTTCCAAGTATCCAGAAAATTAATTATTTTTATTGTATTTTGAATCCAAAAACTTAAAACGAACATAAAGATTTTCTTTTAATTTATTATATCAATTTTCTAATTTTTTGTAATTTTAATTTTTTCTAAATCAATTTTTATTTTGTGTTACGTTGTGCTTTGGTGTTATATTTTGGTAAACTATAACCGAAATGTACCGCACAAACAAAAAAATAAAATAAAAATCGGGAGAGAACCAATAAAAAGGATTTATTTTCATAGAAAAAGGAAAATTTAAAATAAAATTAAAATTAATTGAACAACACAAAAAATATTATGAAATTAAATAAAATTTCAATGAATAAAAAAGATGGCAAAAGGATGGCAAAATTATATGGTTCTGCTCTTTATTGACTTTTTTGAGGTGGGTGGAGATCGTCCCATTCTGTTCGGTAAAATATTAAGACGAACAGTTTTAAATTGTTTTTATTTTTGGATCTGCTAAATATTTGAAAAATTCTGTGGAACAACAAATTACTAATACTTTTGTTGTTGTAATAAATTCGGCCCCCGGACTTTTAACATCATATACCATTTTCATACACATCCGATAAAAAAAATATTATTTTGTCGCGATATTAAATTCGCTTTTTTACGATATTATAATATTGTTCATGTCGTTATTATTATTTTTTATTATATACAGTAAGCGAAATAAGTATTAACCACCCAATATTGTATGAAAATTTTCGCCCCCATTTTCAATTATTTTTCCCAAAATAAACTGAGATGTTATGGTGAATAAAGTGTTAGCTTACTGCTACTATATACATCCACAGATATTGACTGGCTTTGAGGTTACATCACTGTGTTGTAGTAATATATCGATTGGTTGATTATTTTATTGACATATCCCTTAGAGACATGCTATTATAAAAATACGTATAATACGAACAGATCACACAGACACACACAAAAGAAAAAGGGGAGAAACTTTTAATTTCCATTTCAATTTGATTATGCTGAACAAGAGGAACCCCAAACAAAAAAAAAAAAAAATACATACAGGGGTGAATATTCGTAAAAATGGAGCAACCGTTTTTGTGATGATCCAACCAAAAATTCGTAATCATGTAATGAGTTTATTTTCGATCTTTAAACAGAGTAGAAATTCAAAATCCCTTTGCCATTTCCAACTTTGTACGTTTTCTATCATAAATTTATTTCAGATGAGTTGTTTTTCATGTTCAAAATCCTATTATTACATTTCCCTAACATCCTATTTATTCATATTATATATACTACAGTCTATATTATAAACGCGTGGGTTGAGAGGGGGTCAAATGACGGGGAGGGAAAACCAAAGAAATTTTTTTTCTCATCTCATGTCATAATTTTCAACTATAAAATAGCGAAAATAATAAACTGCGTGAATATCATCGTAAATATGTGTACATACATATCCTTATGTTGCTTACATACTATATATTTGTATTACCAGCAACATAGCTGCCATATATAAATTTTATGATATTCAAATAAATGTCAAATGCGGTTTTCCCTTCTTGTCGGCATATTTTTCGAACATTAGAAATTTGTGGAAAAGTAACAGTGTGTAAAGTAGCGGAACAAATAATAGAGTAAAGAAATTAAAATTTTGGCGGATTCAACGAACCGAGGTACATATATTTATATATCTATATATCTATATATATATATATATATATATATATATATATATATATATATATATATATATATATATATATATATATATATATATATAATTTTTTATGAATTTGCTCTTCGCTAAGAGAGAGACGAATATACGATATCGATTCTTTCCTAATTAAGTAGCCTAACAAATTCCCGAAAAGAAAAATGATTAATTACTGTACCTTAAAATATAGAATTTAAACATTTGAACCAAACCAATTTAAGATTAAATTTCGAATTTCGATTATCTAACCTTAATATAAAATTTATAAAAGTTTGAATCATCATAAAAATTTTACAATTCGTACTCGAACATCCAATTTACTTTATTAAAAAATCAAATAAAACCAACACAATGTATCGATTGGTACACAGAGGTACTATTATTTTATCAAACTTCAAAATCACAAAAACAACACCGTAAAAACTATCGACATGAAATAGTAAAAATAAAAAGCAGCAGCAAGCACTAAAACAATAAAAAAAAAAACGAATTCAACGAGTCGCGACACTCCCTCCCACCTCCTACAAAATATATATAAAATCGAATATTTTTCCACTTTATTCCCGTTAGTAAAGTAAATAAATTTTCTTTTCACCATCCTCTTTTTTGTATATGTATTTGGAAAATTGGCAAAATTCAATTTTTATTAATTTTCGAACGAAAGAAAAAAACTCATTGATGCTGTTGGATATACATTCTCTTCGTATATGGCTCGAAAATATTGCAAATTCATCAGAACTTAGCAAGAAAAAAAAAATGAGAATTAAATCGGTAAAAAATCTCAGACGCTAAGTTTCGTAAGCTCTAAGAAAACATACATATTTCATTATGTAGTTTACATACAAAAACTTCTTGTGTACAAAAAGACACGAGATGAAAGCAAAACGACTAAAATTCTTCCCGAAATATGAAAGATGTGGATATGATGATGATAAAGAAAAATTTCCGTGCTTTGCCCTCATATTTGGCAAAAAGCTCGAAAAAAAGTTGCAGAATAATATTAATAATAATACAACGATGAAAAGTCAAAAAACAAAAAAAACAAAATCTTCAAGCGCAGAGCAGCCACAGTAACTATACATATGGTGGTACATCGTGTAGCAGTATTTTCTTTAATTTTATTGATTTTCCAATTATTTTTCTGGTTTTCTGTTTCGTTTTGTTCTTAAAAATCATCTTTATCTTAACGTAATGTAAGGTTGTTACAAACACAGTCTTTTATATTTTGATAGTGGTGTTGTTATTGTTGCTCACTTGAAATCTTGACTATTGATTGAATTAGAGCAGAAATTATCGGAAATGGAAATTTATAATCGGATAAGATGAGAACAAGATCTTGAAATACAGTAGAAAATGAGAAGTTTTTCTGAATAAGTAGTTCAAAAATAGCCAATTTGCTTCTAAAAAATATCCGGTAACATTTTGTTTGTGGTTCCTTTCATCTTTCGAAACACAAATTAAAATATTTAATCGCTTTTACAGGCACATTAAAATAATAAAAAAGTACGACTAACTTATCTTCCATCACTCCATTAAATCAAGAGATTAACGGCAACGAAATAACACATTATGACACTAACCAAATATCTGCTCTAAATAAAAAAACAAAAATTTACACTTTAATACCGAAAACATTGTCAACGGATGAAGACCGAAATGTTACATAATTTGATTAGGCACAACAAAATATACCGTCAGGCTAATAAAATAACAAAAAAAGGATAAACTTTCCATTTCCATTCATCATAATTTTCCAGTTTTGTATCATGTTTTGTTTTGGGTTGCAAGCAAAAAAAAAATCAGCATCTTCTTTCTCACTATAGTAGTATGATATATAGACAGGACACGGTACGGTATTGAACAAAAAAAAAAAAAATAAAATATCTTTTACATAATTTAGTTAGATGAGCACAAACATTCATTACATTATTTTATAAAACTAACAGGCCACCATTACTATATCACTATCATCCTATTTATTTATCCTGGAAATATCCTTTTTTTAGTTGCCTTCTTCTTCGTTTATTTAATAATCACAAACATTTTTTTTTCTGCTCGCTCCGTTGTATCCTATTTAGAAAGGTAAACATTTCGCCTTCTCTATGTTAACGCAGATATGTACACGAGTAGGAGCTCCTGTTAATGTAAACTTCCGATTGGTAGTTTTGTGTCCTGTGTACACATATTTTTTTTGTAGTATTTATTTATACACAAAAACAAAATATTTAATTTGATTGAAACACCCTTTTTGTCGTGTGCTGTAAAAAAAAAAATTGCTGATGGTGTTTTCAAAGGAAAGATGATTATTCAACAAAATTGAAGGAAGGTGAAAATTGAGCTTTTTTACAAATTAAGTTAAAAATGAAAGTTTGTTATGCTTCGTAATTGCAATTTATCATGTTGTTTTTGTATAAATATAGAAGTTATGTGATAATCTGATTTCAAAATTTTCTTTTATTTAAATTAACCAAATATGTATTTAAATTAAACGTGATGCTTTTAAATTAAATTCAATTAGCGCGCGAACTTTTTTGGCAGTAAATTGAATATTATTCTCAGTAGCGAATTCAATCGAGAAAGCACAAGCCGATTTAGTCAATCAATCAATTTCTATTTATACATTTAAAATGGAATACAGTAGGCAATTGAAAAAAAAACTAAGAAGCAAATTCATAAATAATTAAATTAAAATCATCAAATGATGAAATGCGCAAATTTAGCTTCACATTTATCATACGTGAAATTCATCGGTGAAATTTTCATATTCGATTTCGCCCTGCAAACACTTTTGCGTTACTTTTATGTGAAACATTTCATTTGACTTCAAGTGCCTTTAATGTATAAATAGAAAATGAACTGACGACTATAAGAGTCCGCTCAGCAAATATAAATAAAGTCATAGCTCTCCCGTAAAAGAAAAAAAAAGCTACCACAATATTTGTAATTTCCAAAGGCAAAGGATTCGGTTAAAAAAGCTAAGTTTCAAAATTGTACCATTTTAGTTTTTGTAAAATTGGGTTCAAAACCAAAATATTTTATACTTACTACTAACTACCGAAAATTGAGTGTAATTTAATTTAGAAGAATGTTATCGTATTAGCCTAACAAAAATTTCGAAACTTCTTGAACATTTAATACATTTGGGTTTGAAATCCTACTTTTTTTATATAAATATTTTCTAAAATTAAATGATTGATGTATTGAAAGATTTTCGTTCTTGTCTAAAACTGTATCATCTCAGTTCGGAAAAGTTTAAAATCGAATTGTGCGCATGTTGGAACACTCGTTTTTTAAAAAACTAACAACATTTCAACCTGTGAAACTCTATTGAAATTTTGTCTTTCAGTTAAACTTGTGTAAACTTTTTAATGGTCTACCAACAATTTTTATAACATAATTTTGGACCATGCATTTAATTTATTCGAAAAGGATTTAAACATTTTGAATTGAAATAGAAATCTGCGGAGTGTTTTCACCATTTAAATTTTTACATCCGAAGGTAATTTTTAAATGGCTGATGTAGTTATCGATATTGAATTTTTGTATCTTGTTAATTTAAAAATTTCACGAATGAAAACATTCATCTAATAATTTAAAATTTCTTTCAGCTGATAAAAATACCGAATTAATTTTATATGGCGCTGGAAGCCATGAATCACAATTAAGATACCGAGGTCTTTCACTGATCTCCATTTCGTGTAACCATCACATCCAAAGCTAACCGATTTTCTTTCTCAATTTCGCTTGTAAATTTTATTCGGTGTGTAAATTATTATTAACAAAAATATTATCTTAAGAATTTGATCTAGCCGTAATAATACCGTCCACTTCTCTAACAAAATTAAATATAAGTTTAAGCGAAGATGTTCCCAAAACCTTAATCTCAATTTATTCCATCAGTAAATTAAGTAAATTAGGTACTGTGGGGCTAACTAAACACTTGCTTGAATCATTCTCCGTTAAAACTAAATACAGTATGATAAAGGGCAAATTTTAACGTTTCTACGAACTTTAAAGCTAAATTTGAATCTACATCTAACGAGACTCTGTATAATTTGGTGGCAACCTAATATTTTTGATTTTAACTATAAAATCTTCCGCATTTTTTATTTAAAATATTTGACAAAAATTTAGTTAAATTACTTGTATATTGTTGAACCATTATAGTTAACAATTGTCCTCAAAGAATTGCCGAATTTCTGTACTTTAAGAAGACCATACAGGGTGGGCCAAATAATTTTTTTTTTTAAAAATGCAATGAAACAAAAAGTTCTGAATATTTTTTCAAATTTTTTTTTTCATTGTAAAGAACAATCCTTCCGATTAATTGTGGAATACTATTTCATTCATATGACTGCCTCGGCTGGCCTTGACGTATCCCATAAGGTCGGTCCAATTTTTGAGCACATTTTCGATGGTATGCGGCATTATGTCTTCAATGGCAATGCGAATATTGTTCTTGAGAGCGTCAATCGTTGCTGGTTTATCGGCGTAACACTTATCTTTGACGGAACCCCAAAGATAATAGTCCAACGGCGTCAAATCACAGCTGCGAGGCGGCCAAATCACATTAGCATTTCGGCTGATAATTCGATCTTCGAAGACAGTGTGCTGTGTGGCACGGAGCGCCGTCTTGTTGAAACCAAATGTCCTCCTCTTCAAGTGCCGGGAACAAGAAACCGTTTATCATGGCGCGGTAGCGCTCACCATTGACAGTAACTGCGGCTCCTTGCTCATTTTCAAAGAAAAATGGCCCAATGATGCCACCGGACCAAAATCCGCACCAAACAGTCACTCGTTGAAAATGCGTCGGCTTCTCTACGATCACGTGCGGGTTCTCCGTGCCCCAAATGCGACAATTCTGCTTGTTTACATAGCCGCCAAGATGGAATCTTCTTCAATTCGATCGCAAGCCCATTTGTTCAAGCGAATACACAACCATTTTCGTTCAGCGGAAGGATAAAACTAACTTTCTGTCAAATCAAAAGTGACATAACCCTTACCATACTCAAAATAACCGCTAGTTCAAAAAAAAAAGTTAGATGGCCCACCCTATACATCCTTGGAATCGTACCATTGTATTTCCTTAAGTTCTTAGCAATAGATTTATTTATTTTGTCTAATCATTCCCAAATAATTCGATTAAAATTTGTTTGTAAAAGTTGTTTGTCTGATAAGAGCAAGTCCATTTTCTCAATATAGGTACTCGGTTATATATGAGTTTATCGTAATATTACTCTTACCAAATTTCTATATATACACGTCGGGATTGTCGGGATTGAAATTTTTTAGCTTTGTGAGTTTGTCGAATTTGTAGTATTTCATCCTAAAGCGCTTTACCCACTGAAAAACGAAAGGAAAAATCGAATTTAGTTTTGTCGATATAATTCCAGAATTGTAGCTTTGTTTTCGCTAAAATTTTCTGGTTCTTGACCGAAAGTACCATACAATAATATTTTTAATTTAAGAAATTCAAAAAAATCTTTAATTGGCTGAGAAAATGAATATTTCATTTTTTCGATTCTAAATCATTTTTATCTGACGATAAAACTAAATTTTCATTTTATCTGTAAATTAAATTTTTTTTTGAATTTTTTGAATTCAAAATACTATCGTATCATTCGGTCAAGAAGCAGAAGATTTTAACGAAAACAAAGCAATAATTTAGCAAATTCACTAAATCTGATTTTTCTCTTCGTTTTTCAGTGCGTAAAGCACTTTAGTTGAACATTTATTTGTAAGTTATCGTTAAATTTAAAATTTATCCATTTTTTACAAGTCTTCACAAGTATCACTCGCTAATTCGGCTACAGTTGTAGGATACGGAATAAAAATTTTCTTCATTTCTCTGCATTCGCATGCTATAGCCCTGGACAAGGATGTTTTTTTGCAGCGGTATGTTGTGATAGTGAAGACTAGCAAATCAATTTTGGAAATTTTTTCTTTTGGATTTGCTTCGTTGCTCCAAAAACGTAATCGTATCGAATGTTAAAATTTTAAAAAATCTTCTTATTTCTTGATTGATAATCGAAAATATGAATTTTATCGATAATTTTGAACACGTTTTATACATATAGGTCCTTTAGTCGGAAAACGTGCCATTTTCTACACCTTATGAAAAAAATCTTCTTTTATAGTTTTTTGCCAGCGCCAATTTGTTTCGTAAACAAATTTTTAACAACTATATTTTTTAAGTTATAATTTGTATGTTCAATAATTCAATTTATAATGTTTATACAATATTTTAAGCGCAGTGAGGTCTTACTTATTTTAAATCAATTTTTTGTGAGATCTCAATGCGCTGGATGTACCAATAAGTACATTTCTGTATTATTATGATTTTCGTTCGATGTTGAAAGGCCAAATGTCGAAAGGCCGAACACCGAAAGACAGAACGGGTCGTAAGACCGAATGTCGAAAGGCCGAATATCGGAAGGCCGAATGTCGAAAGGCCGAATATTTAATGGCCGTATGGTTAGAAATAAACCCTGTGTAAAGACTGATTTACATTCCAAAAATTTTGCAGATGAAGATGTCAAATCAAAAATTCGTTTTCTTTACACATAAAAAGTAAATTTAAACAAAAAATGTCATAAGCCAATGCAAATGATTGGTTTTCTTATTTATGTAACCTTTTTATAGTAATTTATTCACGCATCGACGATTCTACAGAAAAAAAATGAAACTCGGCATCTGAAAAAAAAGCAGACGAGTTTTTTTGGGTTTGTGTCTCGGGTTTCAATTGACTTTTTTATGCAGATGATTATTTTGTCTCTTTTTGTCTTTGTACTTTTTCCTATGTTGTGTTTCAATTTTTTTGTAGACGTCGATTGTTGTTGAATGTAAATCAGTCTTAAGTAGCATATTAATGTGATCAAATTTTGTCGGGAAAAAAAATTTAATTATTTTTCTTTTTTTCTTATAATTAATTAATTTTTAATTATATGACAAAAAAACGTAAGAAGATTTTAATATTTAAGGCGATTTAGTATTATACATTTTTATACAAAAATTTTGATAAAAATATAAATTTTGGTGTTCATAAAAATATAAATTTTGAAAAGTTTCGGCATTCGGCCTTTCGACACAATCGGCCTTTCGACTCAATCGGCCTTTCGACAAAATCGGCCTTTCGACAAAATCGGTCTTTCGACATTCGGCCTTTCGACCTATTCGGCCTTTCGACAGATTCGGCCTTTCGACATTCGGCCTTTCGGTCCTATTCCATTCCAACAAATTGAAGTTATCGAAATTACTTTTCTAATTTTTGCAATTGTAAAAATTTTTCGAGTTAAACTTCCTATGATGCAACTATCGAGTATAGTTGCAATTATCGAGTGTTGCAATCCAATACAGGAGTTTGTTCTGTAATCAAAAAATTGTTAGTAAAACAAAAATATATTTTGTAATATGTATGTTATCTTGAATTGTATAGGTTAAATATGTGTGGGTGAATTTGTGGTCATCTGTCTGTTTTTGTTATTATGTGATTGGCGAGAGTTCGTCGAAGAGGATAGACGTGTTTTTTCTATCCTCTTCAAAAATTTAATTTAATTTTATTTTTGTTTCTTATGAAGTGATATGTATATACTTTATATACATATGTATATACATTTTAATTTTAAATTTTAAATTTAATTCTAAGTAAATTCAAGTTTAGTGTAATAATAATCAAAGTGTAGTGAAAATAATTAAAGTGTAATTTTGGAAAATGCAATCCACCGGGATGCATTTGTCAGGCAATGTTTTTTATTTTTGTAGATATAAAAATTAAAAGTGCATGATTTGGTATTTTGTGGAATTGTACATATATGTATATTCGACTCAAATAGGATTCTTATACTTTGTATAATCAAATGGGTTTGAGTCGAATTGGAATTGGGAGCTGTCTTATACATTTCATTTATAATTTTTACAGGTATTATTCACACACAATCGTCATAATTACGTATACGGCACATCGACAAATTTTTAAGAAAGGAATGTTTCATATCATTCCATTGATTTATTATTTTATTTACTTTGCATGCTTGATTTGGCAGTGAAAGAGGTCCGTGAACTGAGTTAAAATTTTTCATATATTTATATTTATTTATTAATAAAGAGATCAATTTTTTGAATTATTGATTAGGTGCAGGATTTTGGTGGCAGAGATCTTTTCAATAGGTGAATGATGCTGATTGGATTTTTATTTAGGTAGTCTACTGTTTTATAGGTTTTATTTTTGAGTTGGGAAAATGACGTGAAGGAAATCATTCGAATATGTACACTGTCAGACAAAAGTATTTAAAGACGTCCGGGATTAATCACTGGAGCTGATTTTGGGGTAGCTGATTTTGCTACTCGTGCAAATTTCCGCTCAGTCGGCTTAGTTAAAAGTCGTGGGCGTCCACAACGAGGCTTATTTATGTAGATCCTGGTTCAATTTATTTCTTTTTTATGAAACTGATGCTACCGTTTGATACTCCATATTGTAGGGATTTATTTTGATACGTTTCTTTTCGTTGCAATGTTTTTGTTATCAATTTTTGACGCTTTCATCTTTTTCTTTTGAGAGGCTCATTTTCAATCCCTAAGTTAAATTTTTGAATACATAGTTAAAGATTTTGTTCTAAAATAACAAAAATATCTTCCGCTGAAACCAATCACTTTGTTAGTATTAAATTGTAATTTAAAGTAATTTAATTTAAATTAATGTTGCTGCTTCGTTCAAATATTTATATAGATTGAAATATTATACTAATTGAATGAACAGCATCGTACGTTATCTAGGATACTTATAGTACCTAACTGAATTATTGATGATTCGAGACTGTTGTGGTACTGTAACATTATCATTTTTAAATTAATTATTTATTATATATTTTATAAAATAATTGAATTTTTAATTATTTATTTTCCTTTCCTGATCGGTAGAAATTTATGATTATTTTTAAGTAAAATTGTATGTTTAAAATGGTTTTTAACGTTTATTTTAATTCTTGTTGCAGTATGTAATAATTAATTAATTAGATATAGAAGGACCATGAAAAATGGTACAAGCGCTGTTTTTGTAATCTTAGCTTAGTAATTTTAAATTTCCCTTAAATATTTTATCAGGTAAATTAATGAAAGGCGGATAGGGGGATATTACAACATTAATAATTTTTTAAGTCCTGATTTAGATTTAGGAAGTCCTGAGTATGCGGCCCATGATTCCAGAGAAATGATCATCTAATAATGTAGTTAGATTGCGCTGTCTTGTGCTAACCTATTTACTATATATTGTACTAATAATTTACTAACTATCGATCGCATTGGTGTCTGTAACCGGGTCGAGTCTGTTACAACTAACAATCCTATCCTATCCTTCGGTTTTGTTATATGTATAAGGGTGTATGGTGTGTGCCCAGGAGTCCGGGAGTCTTGCTATAATACTTGGCCGTACACTCTCAATCAATCAATCAATCTGTCTGTTTTGGTTATTATAAACACTGTATAAAGGCTAATTTCTTATAAATTTATTTTAATCAAAATCATCTACGTAATAAATTAATACTGCGACTCATTTTGATGCTGGTAATTCTCGACGCATTGTCTACATTGTCTTCATTGTCGCATTATCTGCATTGTCAGCATTATCTACACGAGTAGACATTTGATTAATTACTTCATGTAGATTATGCGGCACAAGACTGGTTAGCGGCCCTTGTAATCGGGTTCTCTAATAGGGTATAGCAAAATATATGCCAAATCAATATCTCAACGTCTCAATATGCAAAATTTAAGACTCAATTCTTTAACTCGTTGATTAGTTCACTTTGGTATACATCTGATTGTCCTGTTAGGGATTTGTACAATGACTGTCTTTATTTTCATTAACACTCAGCCAGATTTTTCATTAAAATTAATTTAAACTATTGTATGATTGAAGGTATTTATTAACACACCATCTTTGATCCCACTCAGGTTATCCTCATTATATACTTTTGCGTTAGATATTAGTTGAGTAAACAAAATAATTTATTTATAAGTTTTTGTTTGCGTTTATTTCAACAAGGTTTACTTTACATTGAACTTGCTTTGCCTGTCAAGTCAGTTCACCTAATGGTCCAACTTGGTTGTTAAATCCAACCTATTTTCAAATATACTATTCATACGTACCTTTCTAAAAACTTAAAAATCCATTTATGTAACGTCTGCCACACGAAAAACATAGAAATGTATACATATGTAATATAAAATCCGTTCATATATCTATGTGGTACATAGTCGAACATTCACATAAAATTTTAATCAAATTAGTAAACGAACCAAAAAATAAACAGCTTAGCATCTCGCAGTTGATCCAGAAATGAAAAATCATATATTTAATTCACATATATGTACACATACACACACACACACACACATATATATATAATATTGTTTACGTTAAACGGAAGAGATCTACGAAAATAGTAGTAAATTTTTTTTTTTTGGTAGATTAGACGCAAAACAGAAACATAATCTTCTATAAATTTTCCACCAAAAAAAAGTTCTTCTTATCATTCATTCATCTTTCTGCCGTAGTTATATCTAACTAATCCTGTGAATAACTCATCTCCGAGTTTATAAATTTTTCGGTTTTTGTATTCCTTCTTTGTATAATCAACTCGCATACAGCAGAGCCTTTGAACAACACACAAACAAAAATAACAACAATATAATGAGCATGAAAAATATCCTTTTTGGTTGTTGTTATTGTTGCTTAGTTTTATTTTTATTTTTAATTACATAAATTTTTAATTAAAAACGAAAAAAAAAAAAAAAAAAAAAGGAAATAAAAATTAAGAAATGAAAACAAATATTGGACAACAGCGCATAAGAAAAGGATCAAGGCGAGAGCGGGCATAAAATTATGTACAACAACAATCGTACAGAAAGTTTAAATTGTATATAAGGGAAAAAGCTTATCACGACGAGCAAAAAAAGTACAAAAATTTAACTCTCATCGTAATCAGATTTCAAAACGAGCAGCAAGAAAAAGAGGACAAAACAACTCGCTGTACAAAATACAAATACATATCCGGAAAAGGCCATTTTTAAAGGCGATATCATCGTATTGTTGTACAAAAAAGAAAAAAATGAAAAACTTTGTTGCCTTTTCCATTAAAAATAATTTCTGTAATTTTAGTTCCATTTCAATTAAATTTTATTTTCAATTTAGTACATTGTCGTAACAGCATTTATAGAAGAATAGATTCGCGTGCAAGAATATAAGCATACTTACAACAACAAAATATTTTGTTCATGTAAAGGAGCAGCGGAATCTCTATACTTCCGTTGCATATACATACATAGTACATTGTTGATGGAATTTACTTCGAAACATAAAAATAACGAATAAATATGTTGTTATTGTTAAAAAAAAGTTTTCTTTTATATTTTCAATTGGAAAATGGTTCTAAAAATGTTATAATAAAGAGTTAAAATTGAATTTTATTTTTGGTGCTGGCGATTTTCTGAAAATTCAACACAAAATAGTTATTGTCGCCGAAATCAATGTTAGTAGTATGTGTATATACTTCGATTTGAGATAAGGTAGTAAACGGAAAATGTTTTTTTAACTGTCAGACGTAAAATGACAATGTACTGTCGAGAGTGGTGTGTGATGGTAGGATTATTATGAATTTTTATTGTTCAAAGTAGGTCAAATGTTATTGTGGATAATAAAAAACGGGAGTATATAATGCAAAAATCAATATTTGACATATTATACATTTTCGACTAAGTAGTCGAAATACGAAAATAATAAATCTTGTTTGTAACAATTATTTCGTTAGTCTAATGGCCATATTAAGCTCTCTCCTCATGCTGTATAATATATCTTCAAAAATATGTTACTTGATATATCCTTAATACTAAAGGTTTATTACCGTATACGTCTAGACATAATATTACGGTTCCTTATAAATAAACTCGTAAACCATTCTTGATATGTATGCCAAATATTTAAGTTATCTGCTGTAACTTATTTCAATATGAGTACACTTAAATACAATTTCCACAAAATCTACCCCGTGGTAGTATTTAACAATAAGTCCATAATTAAAATAAGTTCCACAAAATAAAATAAAACTTTTACCTAACCAAAACTTTTTTGTGTGCTTTCACAAAACGAAAAAAAAGAAAAACTTTCTATTGTCAATACTAAGTGATATTATGATGAAGTTTCTCCCCATTTCATTCTATTTCATCTCTTCTTCTATCATCTTGCTGCTTAAAATGAAAACGAATAAAAAGCTCGAAAAAAAATTAAAGAACTCAACCTATATACACACAAGCATATGTATACGCAAGGAAGTAAATGTATCAGGTTGTGTATTATTATTATTATTACATTTTACTATTGTTATTATTGCTATCATTTCGTTTTTATTGTACCAAAAATAAAAACATATACAGCAAGTCTATATTAAGTATCTTAAATATATTTATAGACTGAAAAGATGAAGAAAAGTGATGTGTGTGGCGCGATGAGATGAAATATGTGTGCTGACTGTACTCTAACGAGCAAAGATTTTCATTTTTATTTTGTAAATTGAAAGTAAATTAAAGTGATTTTCCTTTTTTGCCATTTTTGTTTGTATTCTTTTAAATTGAAAGCTTTATAACACACTTAAATCATGAAAGTTTTCCATTTTATCATTGTGAAAACACGGGTATCGTTCATTTGTTAGAGGGATGGATTGTATAGGAAAAATCAAATATTGAAAATATTTATGAAAATGATAACGATTATGTAATGATATTTTTTGTCGTTGTTGTTGTTTGAAATTTAATATTTCGAGTGGGGAAATGAATAATTGAGCGAATTATGTTAGATGAATTGAATTTTGAAATGTAATCAATTTGATATTATCTTGAATCACGCGAATTAAAATACGTTTGATTGATTATTTATGTAATTTGATCGTTAACGTACGTATAAAGAAGAATTTGTCATCGAATTTAAGTCCACGTTTTCACCCTGCAAAAACTAAAATAATCTGGCAGTACATTTAAATTAAAAATTCTAATCCTTAAAATTACAGAATTTCAGATCTTCTGAACACCAAATACAAAATTTCGACACCAACATAAAAAATGTTAAAGGTTTTGTTATTTTTTTATTTTGACCCTAATTAAGAGTTTTAAAATCTAAAATTAATAATAATTGTGTAAGGAAAATTAGCTGAGGTACCCGAATTGCCCGGGGTAAATAAAACATTTTAATTTTGGTTTTAGCAATGTAATAAATTTTATATTTATCATATGAAAATGTGAGAAATAAAATTAATTAGTTGTAGTTTTTGCGTTATAAAGAAATCGAAATCCTTGATGTACATACCTAAGCGATAAATAGTGAAGATTATCTTATGACAATGCTTATGCTCAATGCTTGTGACATTCCATTTAGCTCCAATGATTAAACAACTC
Organism: Tipula vernalis; assembly: GCA_958295665.1. Taxonomy (NCBI): domain Eukaryota; kingdom Metazoa; phylum Arthropoda; class Insecta; order Diptera; family Tipulidae; genus Tipula; species Tipula vernalis. The sequence goes on from OY282558.1 coordinate 25,741,460, forward strand.
TATTGGATAGAATACCGCCTGATCGGCATTGGTAGCGGTGTCGACTGATTGATGGCACTAGCAGTACCATGAAACCGGTGAGAAGTTTCTGACAAAATTTGCCAAAGAGAATGTTGAAGAAATTGTAAATATTTTTTTACAGTGTAATTCAATAAAACACATAGAAACGAAATATTACGTGGATAATGATAAAAAAACAAACAACATAAAAATTTAAGTTGCATTTAGAAATCTTAAATAAAATCAATTGTCAAGATAGATTGTCAAGATAGTTAAAATTCACACGCATTTTGGAGAAAATGTTGTTCAATTAATTTTGTCAAGGCGATCCTAGAGTTTTATTAATTTTCAAAAATTATTGCAAGTGTCCTACGGCTCTTATTATAACGGCAATAAATGAATTAAATTCCTCAATTAAGCCCTTTCCAACATATTTAGTCCCTGTATGAGCCAATCTCTGATATTCGTGGTATTTGGTATTAGAGGGTGAATGCGTGTGAATTTTGACTATCTCAGCATTTCAGAGCTTGTCAATCTTTAGAGTTCCCCACTAGCCATATTTTTGACATTGTCATATCATAGTATGAGCTATTTAAATCAAATGATGTGATCTGTCGGAAAACTCTAGATAAAATTACACGCACACTGGGACGTTTTCGTCCGGTATACCACTTTGTGCTACTGTTGCTCAGGAACTAAAGTGCGGAGAGCGGCCAAACGACGCTTGTAGGACCTTACCTGTACTAAAATTTTTTAGGAAGGAGAGCCAGGTCCTGCCCCTGTTCCGTTTTTTGGGAATTCTCAAGTGAAATTTCGCTTGGGACAAAATCGTTCCAGTGCGACCGCAGAGGGTTAAAATTAATTTTGAATGCACGAATTCGGCACGCGATTTGCTAACTATTAATTTTACATATAATTAAATTGTTTGTTCGGCCAAATCTAAGCGACAATTTTCAATTAACAATTTGAAACATCCTGATCTCAACTAACAGTTGGTTTGACTAAAGAAAAAGTGCCGGCGGAAAAACACTGTACACTTTATGAGTTCGAAAGAGACACTATAACTCAATACAGACAGAAGAAACTTATACAAAGCGTTTCGAGGGGCCCTAGTGACAATCCAAATTTACCAAAGGTTGTTTAAACAATTTTTTTCGGTTGACTTTTCGTTGAAAGATGAAAATAATGAAGTGCTACACAGTAAGAACAGGATAAATCCTACATCAACTTCGGTAGACGTGGGCTTACCGCTAACATAATTTATCCGATTTGTTCCCGGAGCGGTAGATGTTGAATTATCTAGCGGTCGCCGGAATTCATCTCATTCAAATTTTTTGTCCACTCAGTAAAATGATTTTTCCTATTCAGTATTGTGCGTAAAAATTGCTCACCTTTTTCTCAAGGTTTAGTGAAAATATGTCTCGTTTTAGACCCATTTCCTTTTTGCTTTGCGAATAGCCTTTTTCAGTTTTCCGTTCACTCCAGTTCTTATTAAGCCCTTGCAAGTCTGTTCGTTCACCTTCTTTCAGACCAGAATTGAATTTCATTGTTCCACTAATTTCACTATCAAGCTGGGTTTCAGTTATCGCTTACTCTCCGAGAAACTCATTCATTTGTTCCATCTAGCCTTTATTATTTATGATTTTATACCATTCAGCCGGTTTTCATTCATGGTCATATTAATCAGGACATGATCCGCACCCTGACTCTCATTCTCCCTGATCTTCAATATTCCAAGTGACTCGGCCGGCCAAGCTTATAAATGTCAGTGAAATATCTTACGCACCACCCGTACCTCCGCTATTCGCCAACTTGGTTGACCTACCAGCATTCAAGAGGACCAAACCAGAATCCTGAATGAAGTCGACCGATAGATTACGTTTTAATTATAGTTTTTTGCTGTTATATCTGTTTTAAAGCGTCAGTCTCATTCTTTCATTCTTCGCAGAACACTCTAGCTTTAAAATTATATACAAGTAGATAAAGAGTGGAACTTCTCCTTCAATTTCAGTATAGACTCCAGAATTAATAGGTAACAATGAATTCGTGCTAAATCTATCTCTCCTTGCTGTTAGAATTTTTGCAAAACAGTTCATCGAATCAATTAAAAATGTATCGGTCACCTATTGTGGTAAATTAAATATGCGAACGTATCATATTAACTGTAATCTCTATAATAGTATGAATTTATATTTTTCTTGCTAGTTCCACCTAACATTTTTCAGCTAAAAAGTGTGTCTTTAGTTTTAAATAAATAAATAAATTCTTACCAAATTTTACAAATTCATGGTTACCACCAGTTTGCGGCAAATAGTGAAAATGTTGCAGAAAATCATTTAATCCTATTAGTGGGTAGCAGGGATGAAATTGGCATAAATTCCAAAGTAGTAAAATGTTGAGCAACAGAGGACTAAATTGGGCTTTAAAGTAATTTTTAATTTTTTGATGTGTTTACATATCGTCGTCTCAGAATTATCCTTGTCCTTATATGCATTTTGCAAGTTAAAGTAAGTTAGCTGGAATGTTAAAGACGTTTCTGAGATTTGTTAGAAGAAAGATATACGAAGTACAATGCTTGAAACTCAAAAAGTATTTTAACTATTTGAGTTTGAAATTTAAGAGTTTTGGACCAACTTTTCTTAAATGGCTTGTTTATGTCGTTACGATTTTGTCTATATCCTCGATTTTTGTGAATACTAATTTTTAGCATAGATCAAGCAAGCAATGTTTATTAAAATAATAATATAAAACAAAATTATAAATCTGTTTCTTTACATCTACTCTCCAACTGCCATTAACATCGAGTTATACAATTAAAATTCGATTAGTTGCTAGTGTAGACACGAAATTGCAACGATTTGCCAAATGCCATACAATCATTTGCTGTCAAAAAGGCATAACTTGATTGTATACCAAAACGAACCCACAGTTGAACATTTCGAACGCACCCGTTAACGTGAAAACGTCAGTAAAGGTAAACATTTTTATCATGGTGAAGTTCACGAACGAGCAACGTTTGGAAAATATTTAAAATTGCTACCGCAATTCTCAGTCGGTGGTCACAACTTTAAGAGCGCTTACTCCAATTTTCGGTCGTAATAATCGTCCCACCAGACGGTCTGTATGTTATAATGAATAAATTCGAGTCAAAATATTCAATATTGGATGGTTTTGTCGCAGTGAGATGTCGAATTACCGATAATATCGCAGCCTTAAGTGATTCGTTCAAAATGAGCCAAATCAATTGATTCCACACCGTTTATAGGAATTGCGAATTTCTCAAAACACATTGTGGCGAATTTTGCATAAATATCTTGGCTCACACTCTTACAAGATTAAATAACCTCAAGAGCTGAAGCCTCTTGATCATTTGAAGCGCTGAAACTTCTCCGATTGGGCCTTAATAAAGTTGGAGAAATTGAATTTTATCGAAAAATCATCGTCAGTGATGAAGCTCATTTTTGGTTGAATGGCTTTGTCAATAAGCAACATATGGGTCATTGGACAGCAACAAACCCACATGTGATTCAAAAGACTCCATTACAACCACAAAAAGTGACCGTGTGGTGTGGATTTTATGCTGGAGGTGGAAAATTGGCTCCAAATAATCGGTCGCTGCAAAAGTGCTCGCGATGGTCATATAAACGAGATTGAATTCCATAGTTAAATGTAACATGTGTGTTGCACCTGGAACAAATTTTAGCCAATATAAATTTGTTTTTAAAATTTCTTTCCAAAACGCTATGCGCAGAGTCAATATATTGTATATTACTGTGGCCGCTTCCGAAAATTTCTGTTCAAATTTACAATGTGAGTACCTTCGCGGTCACTAACAGATTCATACCTAAAAATGTAAAAGTTGTTATATATTCTTTATTACCAAGAACCTTACCCTTTAAATTATACACGCAAAATTGTCGCTTGAAGTTCGAATTGTTAGCTTAAAGGAGTTGGAAGACATTTTGCATATCAAGCATCAATAAGGATACTGCAAAACTCAAGGATATGGGCAAAAAAATAGAAGTGAAGAAAAAATTAGTGGATATAGACCAAATCGCACGGATATAGATAAAACCACATCTAACAAAATTAAATCAAAATTTTTTTACAGCTTTATTGCTTTGGAGGTAGACAAAAAACGAATCTGAAGGATATAGACAAAATAAAACCAATGCGACAATAAAAATTTGTGGAAATAGACAAATTTTTTAAAAAATATCTCAGAAACGATTGGAGTTAGCAGAATTTTGATAGAAAATTTGGATTCATTTTGGTCGTTTGACCCTAGGTTTAACTGAAGACTTATCACTTTTATGTCACTAAAAGTAATAAAAAGGCATTTAAGCATTTTTCTCTTTCGGAGGCTTCAGTTAAAAGGATAAATGCTGATTTTGTGAAGCATTAGATACACATATGAATTTGTTAAGAATTAGAGGCTATCCACATCAAGCATGAATTGCAAATGCGAGTAAACATTTTTTTTTAGAATTACGATATAAAATCACTAATACATATATACAAATTTTACATACATATGTATAATATTAGTGTGATGTTTTCAATCAAATTAAATTTAACTAAAACTGAAAATTACTTCCAAATTAGAGAAAACCAAATTCGCTCGTAGATAGTATGGCATATTACATTTGAATTTCGTGTTTATCTAACTTTGAAGTAATTTTCGGATTTAATTAAATTTAATTTGATTGAAAACATCGCACTAACATTATAAATGGACAAACATGTTATATCAAAGTGTTTTTTGTATCATGATTTATCCATTTTAGTTATTTATAAGTAATATAATATTAGATACAACTATATTCCCCTCCCACTGAACGGTCACAAGTTACAATTACAAGAACAAAACCACTATCCTTGCCCACCAAAAATACAAGAAAAAAGCGTTATTATGTTAGTACGTTTGTTTGCCATCGGTATTCGGTCGTCCTGGTGGTTAGAATTGAATTTAGTCGAAATTCGAATAGTTGTTCAACGAAAAATGATTGGATCTTCGAAAAGGACTGCCTAACGTTTACAGAAAAAAATTAAATATAAATGTATTTTCGAAAGGACTGAAATGTTGATCAAAAGTATCGAAGTACTTTTTATTTTCTAAAGGACCGAAAAAAGTACTAAAGGATCAACTTTTTCATCCCTGGTGGGTAGTGTTACCGATTAATAGTTTCACTAGAGCAATATTACGTCTAGCCTGTCTAAATCTAAATTAAGACTTTCTACAACAAAAACAAACATTTCCTAACAACATGTTGCTACACCAATAACACAAAACAATTGAAAAATTACTTAACCGTAAAAGTTAATTATTATCCTGATTCTTATTTTAAAAAAAACATTTTTGCCATTGTTCTTGATGTTAGATTTAATTGTAGTGATTCCGTTTCATATTTAATCGTAAAAAGAAATTTACTGTACGCTAACTAAATTGATATTTTCCATTCATATATTGTTTCGACAAGTATATGGTATTATGCGAAAGCATTATTTGTATGATCCTTCAGAAAGCATAAAATAAAGCAAAATAAAAAAATTAAAAAAGGATTTTCCTTTTTGCTTTGATTTTTTTTGCTTTCTTTTTACTGAATTCATTTATTTTATCTTTTTGTTCTGTTATGGGTACTGTTGCTCGGGCTTTGTTTTGTATTTCATTTCTTTCAACTTCCAGGAGTATTTTTCATTATTTAAATTAAATGTTTGAAAACCGCTGAACTTTAACTTTCGACAAAAAACAAACTGTAATCCTTTTTTTGTTGTTGTTGTATTTTATATTTGGTTCTCTGTGTTTTTTTTTTTTTTTTTGGTTGAACCTTATTATCCTTGTTATCATTTTTGTGTTTGTTCAAATAAAACAAAAAAAACATTTTAATTTACATTAAAATAATTTCTGCTCCTTTCGCACTTTTGGGGTATTTTTTTATTTTATTTTTATTATTGTTCGGTTGGTTGAAATGTATATTACAAAACAGCCAAGGATTTTTTTTTTTTGCGGAAAATTTTAAATACAACATACACACATGAAAGTAGTAGAAATCGTTTTGGTTTTATTCGAATTTGTCTATTCTTGCCCCTAAAGCAAAAAAAAAACAAGAATTGTTACACGAGTGCGGGAAGAGAGGATGAAAATTAAAACAAAAAATGGGAAAACGCAAAATTTGTATTTTATTTATAGAAAACCAAAATGACAAAAACAAAAAATCTTGTTGTTATTTTCGTTTGCTTGAGGGTTTCGAAGAATCTAAATGAAGACAATTTAATTTTAATTTTTAATATTGATGTTGATCTTGTTTAGGTGGGTGAATTTTTTGGGTATTTCAAAATAATAAAACAAAAAATTGATTTTTTTTTTTTGCTAACAACACGACATCAATAGGGCGAAGCATAATATGCAAATTAACCAGACTGTTTCCTAAAGGTTAAAAAGGAAATTGATTATTTTTTGCTTGCGTTCATTCAATTTTTTGGCAATATTCAATTTTACCAAAAAAATACTAAATTGGATTTAAATTTAACTTTTTTCCTCGTATACTTTAGAAAATTCTAATCGAAATCAAATATGTTTGTTTATTAATTATTTAATCATTTCCTGAGGTAGATTTATTTTTTTGTTGTTATTGTATTAGTTAGGTACACATAAATATTATAAAGCACGCGTTGGAAGGGTGCATTTTGTTCAATGTACGTTTAGGGGATTGCAAACAAGTTAGTAGTTTGTAAAAATTATAATATCTGATTGAATACAAAAATGTAACTTAGGCTACACGATTAGACAGGTCTGAGAATAAGGTCTTAAATTAATTCAACCCACAGCAATCTGTTGCTTTCCCAGTAATAATTATAAATATCTTCAACAAAGCTATATCAAGTTCTCAGAAATTACTTGTTTGTGTATTTACTTTGAAAATAAATTTTTTGAATAAAATGTCTTTACGTATATCGACCAAACATATTTTTCAACATCATAATGATTCATCCTATATAAATCCTTATAAATTAGCGAAGCCTTATACCTATGTATGTAATTCAAATTTTAAAGCTTTTTCAGTTTACTTTTGCATAACAACTTGCTCATTTTTTTAATGCTGTTTTGTTAATTTTTTTGTTTTGATGAAATTTTAAAGTTAATTAAAAAGTTTGTTTTATGGAAAATTTATTAATTTACTTTGTTTTATTTTTAATGAAAATTATAACAAATGAAATGAAAGCAGCAGCTCGTAGAATACAATTTATAAAGACACCAATAAAGTTCATGGCCGACACTTTTATTGCCTTTTATAACCATGGTTATGATGATGATGGAAAAGTTTATGGGTTTAAAAATAAAACGATGTGAGCGAAGAGTTGGATACAATCCCATTAAAAATATGTATCAGAAACTGAATTTTGAGATAGGTAAAAATAAAAACTCAACTTCCAAAATATAAGCTAGGTATCCTAAATAGGGATCTAAAAGCATATAAAAGTTAAAAAGGAGCCATACGCTTTTCCGTTGTCTGGTTGTTGAACTATATTTTGAAATAAATACAAACATGAATATGATGTAGGCAGTATATTAATAATGTCCCTAGAGCAGAGTTGACAGACGATGTTCAACTACAAAACTTGATAAGGACAATATCGATTAATGCAGGTATTTACTATAATTAGTAAAACTCATATCTTTTTAATGAGTTTTGAAATTTTTCCATATTTTCCCAAGATTTACAGCATTACGCCGACTTTTACAGCATTACATATTAGAACATTTCAACGGTTTAGTGAAAAGGGGCTTTTATTCTTACCCAGAATATAGGATTGATAGGAGAGGTGCTAAATAAGATTGATAATTTAATTTGTCTTACGATCCAAGTTAACCCGGTTGAAATTTTCTGCATCTTTGACGTTACATTTTTTAAAATAAGAAATACTTTTTTCTTCTGTCTAAGATTTGAGTCTATAGATGCAGTTCCTCTGATTTGTAATCAAATTATTAAGGAACATTTATTATTGGGTATGTAAATACAACACCCTTTTGTATAACTACTTAGCACAGGACATATAACAAAGGTAACGTTCATATGTTACCTTACCTCAACACAGCTAGACTGAAAATCAAAATATCATTACACCACAAACACCACATGAATACGATCTCTTCTTATCTAAACCAATTTTACATATCAATAAGTATAAAATGAATTTTATGTTACAACCCTTACAGCTTTAATCCTTATACACGAATATAAAGAACAATAATAAAAAAGCTCGTTTTTTAATCATCATCCGTTACGTATATCTACTTTCTCGCGCATCGTAAGTGGTGTTACCAATAACAATAATACAAACATTACACACAGGATCCTACAAAAAAAAAAAAAATTAAAACGTGCCACGTATTTTTAAATTCCATGTTCTTTAGTTTTTTTTCTTTTTTTTGCTGTAATGTTTTTCACTTCTAAACTCGTCACTAATATATAACGTACGTAGTTACCTACATATATGTACTCGTATGTGCCACAACAACAGCCACTTTTATTTTATTTTTTATTTTCTAATCTCCATTCTTCGGTGTTATGTGTTGCTTGCTTTATTGTGTCTTCTGTTCAACGTTTTGTAAACGTATATCGTATCGAACCAAAAAATAAAAACAAAAACGGAAAGGTAGGGAAAAAATAATTTCCATGGAAATTCTATAAAACTGGATATGCACGGTTGAATTGGATGAATTGGATTTTTATGGTAACAACTTTTTGGCTTTTCATACAATAAAAATTGTCTATATGTATTGTACGTTTTTACAATCCCAATATACGAAACATTGAAATTGATCCACATTAGTGGATATGTTTGGAAATACTACTTGGTACTGAGAGGGGTTATTCAAACTCCAAATCCCTCTCCTTTAATTTCATAAAATAAAAAGTTGTTCCTGAACAAAATACGAAAAAAGCCATAAAATTCAAGGATGTCATACCACTAAGCATATTTCATGAATGGGGCATACACACACCACATGTACAAAATCTAATTATCCTACCTTTAAGTTTAACGAAAATCAAATGTGGAACGTAAAAATAAACAAATACGTGCCATATAAAATACAATGTTTTTGACATAAAAAATTTTTTAATTAAAAAAAAAAATTTCCAACATTTAAAAAAAAAAAAAATGATATTATACAACATACGATGAATGAAACCGCAAATTTTCCTCTTTTTTTACAAAGTACAAAATTTGCCATTTTCACCTTTAATGTGGAACACAATATTTATATCATCGTATACAGTCTGATCCACGGTAAAGTTTCCTCTTTAATAATGTAAATATAAATAAGTTAATTCTAATTACATTTTTCAATTTTACTCGAATATATTAAAATGTTGATTTTTACACAAACCTTGCCTCGCGCTTATTTTATTCGACCACCCGACACATTTTTTTTTTTTTGTTATTTTTTAATCAATCGACGCCCACGAAATATATTTTCATATTTTTAACATCATGATTTCATCACCATAGGTTTTTACCGCACCAATTACAAAGAATTTTTTTTCACAAGAAAAACGACTTTTCATTATTAATTAAAACAAAAACCAAAAATTTTTAATTATTATTCATAATATTCTCAAGGTTTCCATAAGATATTTTTAGGCCTTGTGTAACGAACCACTAAAATCAATAAAATTGTAAAAAATATTAATTGAATAACTGAAGCGAGGGAAATTTTGTAAATTCCTTAACAAAAGAATACCGAATCTATTCATTTCTTGGTAAAAATTTTCGGATTTTGATAAAATTCAGATGAATAAAACATAATCAAAATTCTGTCGTCGGTATGTTCGTTTAAATCATCCTTGAAAAATCAGCCAAATAAATAAAATATAGCAACAATTTTGGGGATTGGTTCGTGAGGCTAATTTTGGTTTAATTAGTGCTTTTTTGACGATAGATTGAGATAATGAAGTAAAATGTTAATGTTCAGACAGGTGACTTGTGAAATGTGTTTTGGTTCTTTTAAGAGACAAAAATTCGAAAAATTTAACCACGAATTTTAGTTCTTAAGTGGTAAAAGGCTAACTCTCAAAATTAGGAAGGTAAATTTTCTAAATATAAATTAAACGAGCAAATTCGCACTAACCGTATAGGTTTATACAACACTTGGAAGAAGGTTCTGTTATATTAATGGATAAAAAATTATCGTATATTTTTTATAACGATTACTGTATCGAGAATATTATCAATATAAATTATTACACCGGGGACGTCTTGGAAAATTTCGCACCTAACCCGATGGAACATTTCAGGTGCCGAAAAAATACCGCAGGGTAGTTTTAAAATATTATAACGTCCGAAAGACATATTGAACGTACAATATCTTGGGCTTTAATCTTCCAAAGGAACCATCCAAAACCCTGAATAAGCATCTAAGGGCGATAACATTTTTGATTCATTCAACTTGCTTCTAAGCACCCCTACATCCCGAATTGGATAATGGGATCTTAAAAACGCTTTGTTAAGGTTCCTTGGATCTAAACAGACGCCTGATTTATTATTAGGTTTACAAACCAAAACCAAAGAACACACCATTATAGTTTGAGCAACGTGGCTTATTACTCCATTTTGACTAATTGTATATGGAGTTCTTTCTTGAAAAGAACCTTACGCGCTGCCACAATTACCGGTGAGACGGTTGGATCGACTTCAACAAATGTTTATATTTAACATCTAGATTTCCAGTATTATAGTCTTTATCAATTTGAAATGCTGTTGTTACCAAGCCCAATACTATGCTTGTCTGTAGATCCAAAATTGTTCGACAGTTATCACGCAAATTCTATAATTTTCTTTTTTTGAAGTGCTTAAGACACAAGATCCTACATCCTGAAAATGTTCATCAGTGAAACATTAGCCGGAGCTCCAGTGTCAACTTGAGCTTCTGTTTTAACTTTATTTCTAATCAAACTCGTTTATTATTATTCTTGTATTACCGATATTTCTTGTTTGGTTAAACTTTTTCTGACTAGCATTCTTCTTTAAATGTTGACTCAGTTGCTGGCAATTTTTATTCGAAACGTGTTGATGACTAACTAAAGACTTATTATTATTTAAAAATTATTTTGACATAAATTCAACGATTTTTGTTCCTGGGCCTGGTTAGGTTCCTCTTACTTTTCGTGTAGCAATAAAGTCTCTTCGACTTTGACATATTTTTTGATTAAGCCTGCCATAAATATGTCTTTAACTATGCCCTTCTCCATTTCTCCGAATTCACACCGTTTCGCTATATTCGTTATCGTTGTTAAGTATTCTTCGATGATTTTAATTAATTAAATTTTCGTATTTTATTTCTTCCTCATTAACATCAAATATGTTAAATATCCCAGTTTATTTTGGCTAAATACTATATATCTTAACAATAGGGCTTTTACCTTTTATCTCCAATATTTCTGTAGCTATTATTTTTCAATGTGGATCATTTTTTTAAAGGACACCCTCGCACTAATTTCCGCCATAATTTTATAATTTCTGTCACATTGCCATGAAATTTTCGATAAATCGATTGCATTCAGAAAACATGCCATTGATTGAAATTTCAATTATTTGTGAATTGCTTTATAAAATGACCTTTAAACATATTATTTCTGAGTAACAAATTCCCTTGGTATTAAAGGTCATATATACATAGATCTTAATAGATGCTTCTTCCAGACTGAAGCACTGAGTAAAGAATTATATCAAACAATTCTCACGTTGCTCACATAATTTGGTGATCTGAACAAAAGGCAACAATCTTCAGAATTTTAGTTGTAATTGTTAGTCTGTGATTTGGTGATTTGGAGGCACAGGATTTATATTGTCATGACCAATTGTGATATTGGGTATGGGGTCTTGAAATTTAAGAAAACCTGTGACATCTTTTGAGGACTGCCTCTACTCAAAATAATGGAAATTTTTTGTAAAATGTAAATGATTGTTTGTTTGGTGACGTATACCGGATGCTTTGTGCGAAAAGTGTTGTTCGAGGAATCGGATAAACCTAATTTTTATAAAAGGAATAAAAAATCTAATCGAATAATTATTTCGTTTGAAATCGAAGACAATTTACATCAAGATTTCTTACTCAGATTTGCCGCTTACAAAATCTTGAAAATCTCAAAGTTTTTCATCATCCTAAATTGGGGAGAAAGGTCGAGAAATTCTTTTTTTGCATAAAATATTCGCGTTTATAGCCTTGAGAGCCTATACCCTTTAGTGAGCATTTATAATTAAACACCCGAACAGCATAATGTTATATTTAGATTTAATAAGAAATTGTCAAAGTCCATTTAAATTTTCTTTTACCGCACAGAGCAGCTGCTCAAACCAACAGTTTATTCCCAACCACATGACCGTAACGATAAATTCGTAAGTATAAATTGAATCCCATTCACACCCATTTAACATCCTTACATATTATAAATAAAAACAAATTATGGGACATTTTCGAGGACATAATAATTCATTATAGGTATCAGAACACCAACACATTTTTAATTTTTTTCGTAAATCTATTTAAATATTTATTTGCTTTACCTGAAAATTAGCTTGTTTTCACTTAAGTGGTTTTCGCTTTAGGATCCTCACCTAAGGCGGCCCACACACGTACAGTTTTAACTGGCAGTTTTAACTGTGCAGTTATAATTGTCAGTTTTAACTGTGAACTGAGATGCACACACACGTTCAGTCTAATCCTTCAGTTATTATCATGGATTTGAATGAGCGGAACGATTTGCCTGCTCTCTCTCTCAATTCTAAAAAGTGGTGCAAGAATTGGCTTCAAAAACGAACGTTAACTTCCCATACAAATTTATTAAAAGAATTAAGTGAAGAAGAACCACTAGATTCAGGCTCTTAATGAATCTGATAATACTACTGGCCGGTACAAGATACATACTATCCGGGCTCATTGTTCTCCTTCCTAGATGTTGAAGTCTTTGCTGAAAAACGGCTGGGCATTGGCACAGAACATGTTCCACTGATTCCGCTTCCAGATCGCAGAAGCGGCATCAATCTGTCGTACTTAGGCCCATCTTTTAAGGTGATACCTTAAGGGGGCATGACCTGTGAGGAAGCCAGTAAGCAGCCTCAACTCAGGTTTCCTAAGTTCAAGACACTCATTAACCCTGACAGACGAAGGTGATATAAATTTCTTCGCCTCTCGTAAACCTGGAATTCTGCGCCAGTAGGAGGACCTTTGAAGGTCCTCCCAGCGTTTTACCGCTGCTCTAAGGTGTCCCTTAGTGATGCCGCAGAAGGGTTCTGGTCCAATAAATGGAGAGGCAGAACCCTCACGGGCGAGGCCATCAGCTGCCTCGTTTCCTTCGATTGCAGTATGACCTGGCACCCACATAAGTGTTACCTTATTTGAGTCTGCCAGATGTTTAATAACTTTCAGACAATCCCATACCAGCCTTGACTCAACGGTACAAGGCCTAAGAGCCTTTAAGGCCGATTGGCTGTCTGATACAATATAAATCTTTGCATCGTTTAGGCCTTTCTATAGCATGTAGCCTTTGCATGAAAATTATATAAATATTCGAACTAGTTTTGTATAATTCATTGTTTTAATTATTATATGAAACGTCCTCTCATCTCAAAATTTCAACACAAAACTGAGAACTGTGCAGTTAAACCCCCACACACGTTCAGTTCAGTTAATCGTTTCAGTTAAAAATATAAAAATTTTAAAGTTCTCAGTTAAACTGTACAGTTAAGTTTAACTGAACTGAAATACCCACACACGCACAGTTTAAACTGACAGTTTTAACTGTACAGTTAAAACTGTCAGTTAAAACTGTACGTGTGTGGCCTGCCTAACAATACTTTTTGGCAAAATTTCAGTTCGATCAACATACTATAACTAAGTTTTTTCTTTAATTTTCAATTTAAAAAATTCAATCTAGTAGTGTTTCAAATGTTTCTTCAAGTAAGTTTAAAATTCAAATTTGTTTTTTGAATGACCCTTACCAGAGCACCCTGTATTTTATAGAGCCATAATTAGAAAATCTGAGCTTTTATAAGGGAATTAGAAACGAGGAAAAAACCAAACTTTTCATAGTAAAACACACAAAACATATGGGAAATCACTTTTTTTCCTAAGACAAATTTTTAAATGAAAACGTTACAAATTCTTAATTATGATTTTTGAAATACTTTCATAAATGTTTGAATTTCAACATATATGAATATCGTTTAAGTAAATCTTTTTCATTTTCTTGTAATAATTGATTTATTTAAACCAAAATATTAAAAAAATTCATAACAACAGCATTCTGGTCAAATTGAAATAAAAGCTTACTACAATTCGTTTGGTCATTAAGTCAATATACATTACATAGATGGCAGTGATGGCCGTAAAAATTTGGAATAATCGTATCAAAAATTACCACCTGGGGAAAATTCAAGTTCAAAAATTGTAGGAAAAGCAAAACAAATTCACAAAATATAGGAACATGTGATAATTTTGCGATTAAATAATTTTATTTCGTATTTTTCTGTGACCATTTTAGACATCTTACGTACACTAGTAAAACTAAAGATAAATTTAGCAAGTATTATTTTAATTTGTCAGAGCCAACTTTGATGTATTTTTCAATACTTTTTACTTAATACCCATATGTACCCATATGGCCTTCTTGTATATTGTTCTTAAAGATATGTAGAAAACTTTTATATAAACATTTTATAATATGTTTGCTTTTTTCATTAAAAAACTTGAAGCTAAAAAACACCATTTTTACTATGGATTCCTATGTAAATCAGTGAAAAGTTATACCACTAAAAAAGCTTCTAAACAATACGTCATTAAGATTATGGCTCTATACTCTAGAAGGCTCTGCCCTTACTCATTAAATTTTAAATTTTAGTCATGGTGAAGAAGGTCGAAACTGAATTGCAATCGACCGAGTCTTATATATAAAGGATATATCGTCTAAAACTTGGTTTTTACGGGTTGTGTGTTTTTTTAAGAGTATGATCGGCCGGCCGTTTGCAATTCGAAGGGCCTTTCCTTTTCTTTTAAAATGGTTGTCTTTTAAAATGGTTGTCTTTTAAAATGTTACCTACATATAGAAATTTTGAACTATATAATGCTTCGAAATTAAGAATTACATAAAGCAATACAGAACTTAGTAGAATGACTTGATGATAAAAAGGCAGGATTCTAAAGTCGATTTCAATTTTTTAAATTTTTTTTCGTCTTCCTGATATAAATCGATTGGATACGTGTCTTTTACATGTAACGTTCGGTCCTGTTATATGGCCAGGCAGTGCATATATTTCATTAAAATCATCGAAGTTCCATACGTACGTGGTATTTACTTATCGGAATGAGTGATAAAAAGCAGAAATAATTAAAGAAACTTGATTCCATAGTTGTGTAGTTCAATCTTCGCCAAACCACCCACAACCCATCTTTATTTTCGAGTCCCTCACTCCTTTTAGAAAGCAAAATTTTATTTTATTTATTTTAGCCACAATGCATCTGTGAACTGCCATAGTATCATTGTTGTCACCTGGTGATTTCCATATATATTTTATATTACTTTACCACCTTGAGAGGAAAACTGAACTAAACCGTTCTAAATAAATATACTTACCTACATATAGAAGAAATAGCAACAACAAACATTATAATAAAATAATATTTTAATATGATGAAAATATAAAAAAAGCAACAAAATTGGCAAAAAAAAAAACGCGGGGTGGAAAACACAGGGAAAATTGTCTATAAGTGGGAATATGAAAAATGTTTGTGGAATATATTAAGAAAAAATAAAATAAAAAAATTATAATTTTCTTATATTGAAAGGGAGGATTTACGGTTTTATGTGCTCCGTTTTCTTTTAACGCAGTCAATATTATGCACATACAGCTAGTACTACTTGGAAAATATGAGGTGAAATGAAAATTGAACTTTCGAAGTAAGCTAATGCGATAAATTATCGCCCGAAAACAAAAATTATGTTTTTCATTCGCAGAGATAGACCATTTTAATGAAGTATTATTAAAGATTGTGCGATTATGAGCTTAATTAATAATTTGGTATAGTAAATTTAAAATGTCACTAACGTTCTCTTCTTTTTTTTTATCTTTCCAGGTGAGTGCAGCTATACGAATATAAAACCGTGCTTATAGATAAATAAATCAATTTTAAAACAATCCGAGGTAAAATAAAAATGAACTTTCTTATCATTCACTGTAAATAACACAAATTTGAAGAAAATCGAATTTAAAAATCATTTAACTTCATTAATTTAAAATTCAGAAGACAACGAGGGGTTATTTGCACTAGACACTCATAATCAAAATATTAAATTTAAAATTCTGTATACATCGATACCGTGGCAAGCTTAAAAATGACAATTTACGTGTTGTCGTTGTTGTTGTCTTTACGGAGATAATACTCTCTATAGGTATACACATAAGATGTTTTCTTCACCATTGGTTGTGCAAAAAATCATATTTTTGCAGCATCACATTGTATAGACAATATGTTGATATTTTTTTTTCTGTTACCCATCATCGCTGTTTACTTCAAAATATATATAAATGGAAACTGTTTTTCCACTTTTCCTTTTATGTTTTTTTGTTTGGTGTTGTTTTTGTATTCCCGGAAGGGGTGAAAGTACTTAAATATCCAACACAGAAAACGTAAAATTATATATTTCTCGTGTCGCTGGTGTGTAACTCTCTTAAGAAAAAGTAAAGTAAATTTTTTTTTTGTTTGGTTCCTCGTACTGTTGCTGTTATTTCGTTTTCCTTCTTGTAAAATATACGATCTGAATTTTTAAGTAGATAATAATGGTTTAGAATATGAATTAGATATATGTCTACCTCGCTACATATGTATAAGCGGAGTAAATTTTTTTATTTTTTATTTATGGTAAACGAGTATGGAACATTGTGTGACAAAGTTAATTTATGAAAATAGATATGTCAACACCATTGATTCTCTTCTAAAATCTTTATATGCTTAGTTGTCACTTATAATATAGCTGTAATTTGATTTATTTTCACCATCATAAAATTTGACCAGGCCGCAGCTCCCGAACCAACACATAAAATAAAATGTCACCAAAACAGCCTTAGTATGTATACAAAAAAAAAAAGTTAATTTAGACATCCCTCCGCCAAAAAAAGAAAATTAATTTATTTTCTTCGTCTTGTTCACTGTGTTTTTCTTATCTAGATCCTTCTTCTTATCTAAGAAAGAAAATTAATTTTTCGCTACATAAACTCATAATCTCATTTTTTTATTTCGATGCTTTCGCTTTTTTTTTTTTTTTTTAAAGGGAAATTGAATTTTTGTCAAATCAAATTCAAATTTCATTTTCTTGTGATTTTTTTGTGTTTCCTCTTTTTTTATTTGGTTCTCATTGTTGTTATCAACTTGAGAAAAAGAAAAAAAAAACAAAATATAGAAAATTGAAAATGACGATTTTTTTTTATGTACATACTTAGATTTTCCTCAGGTGATATTGTGTTTTTGTTTTGCTTAATCTTCTTTCTCTCGTCTGAATGTTGATTATGTTTCGGGAATTTTGTTGTATTTTTTTTTTGTCGGTGTTGCTCGAGGGAATGGTGACATAATTTTCTCAGTAGTTTTTCGTATCTTTTGTTTTTATAAAAATGTGTTGACAGAAATTTTAGATCTTGATATAAAGTGGATGATCACGAAAAAGTGAGAAGGTTAAATTTAATTTTATTTTGTTACCTTCGTGCGTACATATTTAAAATTGATAGAAGTTTAGCTTCAAAGGAATATTTTTCTACGCTTTTATAGGCCATCAGAATAATTCGCTTAACTTTGTGAATATTCGTAAGACCCTTAAGTCGTAAAACCCAACCAATGGTACAGAATAAAAGGGTGATCCATTTGAGTTGGTACACCTAAATATTTCGAAAATTTGGGGAATTCAGGATAATTGATTAAATCATTTTTGATGACCTTGAAATTAAATATTAAGCTCATATTTATTGTATGAATACAAGCCTATATTTTTGAAGTGAAACTTGTTTAGGCAGTAAAAAAACAAAAAAATATTGAAACGAAATTCTGTGACGGTCGTGTTTGTGTAACATAGATGCTGTTTTTAAAGTATGACTCAGTTGCAAGCTGAGCATCTTTCCAGTGACCGCAAGTGTTGTTAAAGCTTTTGGAAATCTCATTTTAAATTTGAGTATTTCTCTCTTACCGTTACCAGATGCTCGCATTGACACTCGACCACCAACTTCTAGTAAAACTCGCCATTAGCACCGTTACCAACAGCGTAATGTTTCCATTAACAAAACAAATTTAATTTAGTCTTTTAGTCGTTCAATTTCTTCTAATGTCATCGCGTACGGAATTGAAATGTTTAATATTTGGTTGATATAAATTTCACATCTATCATCGAATATTTCACCTTCCTTCTCACATGGGTTTTAAATTAACGAAAAAAAGCTTGTAGACAAGTTTCAAAGATGATATCCAGAGGTTTTTAGAGATTTTTGGTCTGTTATCAAATCAAGTTTATTTCCAGTTACATACACACGAAATTTTACTGATATCCAAAAAATTGCAAGCGCCTCTCTGTTTGAGAATAATTTCCCTCCACTAGTGTCAATACTTAGAAGCGTATGCAATAACTTACGCGCCTTCTTCGTTAATACTTTTGATGGTTAGGATAGACTCGTCAAATTTGGAATAAATCTACCTACATAATTGTGAAAACTGAAATCTTTACCTTTGCACTCTATCTACTATTAGACAAATACCGTTTTTTGATATTATATGGCCCATAAATATTACTGACAATTTGCTGTACTGGAATTTGTTTCTATTCAAGAACAATTCATTTTTACTTTCTTTTACGCTACTAAAATAAAGTATAGTAATCATGAAAATTTTGGACCTTGAGCTTTTTAGAGATTTATCTGTTTTGAGGTCCCCTGAGTCCGAAAAGTGTCTTTTGAAATGGTGTCTGTCTGTCAGTCTCTCCGTCTGTCCGTTTGTCAGTCTGTCAGTCCTTTATAGCCCAGATGGTTGAACCAATCGAACTGAAACTTCAGATTTAAGCTTTTTTGATAAATTGGGAGGTCCCTGTGAATTTTACTCCAAATCGGCTAACCGGAAAATGCCACTCGCTTGGTCCAGAAAATTTATTTTGCAAATAGCTCATAAAGTATTAGGTTTACAAAAAACTACTTAATACAAAATGTTTCCAAAAATTAAAAAAAAAAAATTTAAAAATTATAAAAAAGAAATAAAATTTCTCAAAATTCTCTGTTCGTAAAAGCAAGTCGTGTGTTGGTCACACCTCCACTTTTTTCTATGGTATTCATTATCGTTAATCGTTTCACGGTTTTCTTTTATTTCACCAATCACCAGAATGTTATCTTTGTCGATTAAAACGCTTTCCACGTTAATAAATAAATGTGCCATTAGGCATTGGAATATTTCACTAGCCAAATTGAAATCAAATATTAATCTTTCAAATTTGAATAAGCCCTTGTCTGGCTATGAATGTCGTTAAATCTCTCGACTTTCTACCTCATGAAATTTTTTCTTTATGTCAAGTTCAGAAGACACTTCAAAAGAAGGCAGAGAGTGGACTTTTTTTACCGGTTCATTCGCTTCTCATATCGATACAAAGTGTAATATCTTTATCACCAACGGGGGTATTCATATTCTTGTCACATATTCTTTTAACCGTTCAGTTACTTTATCTCTCAATGGTAATGGAACACGAAGCAAATTCAATTTCCACTTGTGTATTTTTCCATTTCCTGCTCTGATATTAAGTTTATTTGACGAGAATCCTTTACCGAGCAATGAAGCATTTTCACCTTCAACAATAGCTGCATTTCTGAACGTTTGATCTGATTCGGATCAGTACATGTTTCATGAAACGACAGAGAAATGCAAAAACAAAAATTTGTTCAATTTTTGTTGTTGCTTTCAATGTTAATTTTGATCTGATCCGGATCACTATGTATCAAGAAACGCTGCTAATGTTTAAATCAATTTGGCATTTCCATCCCATTATATTAAATTGTTCTCCCGATTTTCTTTAAAACTTTCATATTTTGACCACCTGTTTCTTTTTTTTTCTCTTATCAAATTATGTCTACAACAACCACCAGCACCAAAACCATCTAGATTAATTTCGTTTGCAGCTGCATTCTTGAATTATTGGTATGTTCTTGAAGTACTTTACGAGTTCCAGAACAATTTTTCGATTATGATAAAGACAAAGTTCCTTAATCTGAATCATTAAATTAAAACAATAAAACAATTAACATTCAAAAAAATTAAAAACGTTAAATTAGCTTACACAGAAATAGAGCTGTGTGAATGTCGTGAAGAAGAAAAAATTGTAATAGAATTTATCTGTATTAGTATGATTCGCTAGTACATAACGCACAGTACATTCTGTATATATATAGAATGTAAATTGTGGTATAATCAGTTCAGTCGCCGCGGCCTGATGAGAAGATTAATTTTTTCATAATCATAAGCTCATCAGTTCGAAACTTGATTTGAATTCTCTAACAATCTTCGGAACATATTAAAATCATAAGAATTAAAAATTAAATAAATAGAATTCTGTCTATTAGTCGTTTTCGTTGAATTACTTTTCGTAAATACTAATATACTTCTACTTGTTATTAAAAACACATTTAAAATGGTCTAATCACCGGTAGCACTCTAAATTTTACCTCTTAAAGACATTTTTGTTTATTTAAGTAACATCAATCATAACATGTTACATAACAGAAAACGTAAGGATTGAATTCTGCATGCCACTCTCCTTTAAAAAATAATTAATATAAAACCAACATGATATAAAGGCCCACACAAAGATTAAATTGAAACAAGGGTCATGAAATCCGTGGCCAAAAGTCATAATGACATAAGTCGAGTTATGCCCTTTTACGTTTTCAAATATGAAATCTCCGTAATCGATTCAACACCATTCATCCGGCCCTAAGACATACTAAAAATTATTAAGGATAATTGGTTTTCTTTTTAAATATTAAAAAAAAACTCGCACCATTGAAATTAAAAAAAAAAAATCGTTCTTGCAATTTTTATCCCAATTGATCGATAAGCACAAAAATTTTATACATTTATTATCCTTCTGTCAATTTTACGTTGGTGAAAATTTATTAGATTTTTCTCGTCTTTAGCTGTCTAATATCTAATATGTATTCAGAGAAAATTATGAAAACATTTTCAAATATTTGTTTTTATATTGTATATCAAGTTGATTTTTCCGGCGAACAAAGTTTTATTTAAAATATAAATAAAGTTGTAAATTTCCCAAACCAAAAAAATTTTATAAAATTACAACAAAAATTTTATTTTAAACTCCACTGAACGAATGTCCTTTTTTTTGTAAATATGTCTCTGTATTCGCTGCTATATACAATAAACTGATTGATCAAATTTATTTGCTACGGTTCAATAGATTTGGAAAATTTTGTATTTTATGCTTATTGTTGTTGTTGGATGGTGCTGCTGGTGATATTGTAAAATTCAATTTGAATTGACATGTTGTATTTTTATTTATTTAGTTTTTGATTTATTTTCCCACTATAACAAATTTATAAAGGGTAAGTATTTTAATCGAAAACATTGTTTTTTTACGGATTTTCACATTTCTCGTCGAATTAGGTCACTAGGGCTCCAGAACATTTATTGAAAAATAAAGATAATCCAGCAAAGGTAATTCAAAGCATTTCTCATACGAATTCCAACAATTGTATTTCAGTGCATTTAAGTGCAAAATGTTTAGGTTACCATGTAAATTATAAACAAACGAAACTAGAAAGCTTTTAAAATTTATTTCTTACTTTGATATTTTATTGAATGAATTTTCAATGACATTTCGATCGATAACTTTATTCGTGAACTGCTTTTATGAAATCGCCTCAGAAGGTTTTATTTCCGTATAATGGTAGCTATTGAACCTATTTGAAGAATAATAACAGTAAACTTTGGAAAATTATTGCAAATATGAATGGCTCCGACAGATAAGAAATACTTAACTAGATGATGCCCTGCGAAGTCAGCCAAGAATTTTTTTTTTAGGATAATGTTTTAATTATAAACAGTTTTAAAACTGTCGAAATAGGGTTGACTATACAAATACATTTTCTTTGAAGCTAAACCGGTATTAAATTACCACCCCGTTATGTAAATATTATTATTCAACGTAATTTTCATATTTTATTAATTTTAATAAACGAAAATAAATTCAAATCTGTTTTCCATTACTGGAAATTCTATATAATTATTACCATCATCGTTTTGAACATTTCGTTCTCCATTTATTTTCCGTTATTATCAATTTAAGATGAAAAACGAATAAAAAAAAATCTTTAAGACTTTTCTTATTTTTATTTATTTATTTTTTTTTTTGATATTTTTTTGATTGATTTATTAGATTTATATAAAAAGGAAGTTTTTCTTATTTCGAAACTCAAGAGATGAAAAAAAAAATTCTTGTTTTTTTTTGCTTTTGGGGAATTTTCCGTTTTGTTGTTGTGTTATTATAAATTTTATGAATTTTCTTCTTGTTTTGCTTTTGTTTTCATTGTGAGGCAGCAAATGAAAACAAACATGGAAATTAATATTATAAGACGATAGAAGGAAAAATGATTTGTTATTATTTATTAGGAAAATATGTGCATATAACGAGTAAGTTGATATATAAAGCAGATGAAAGTGAATACGTATAAACAAGAATATAACGAAAGATGGTGATTTTTCGGAGGGATAATATTTCATAGGTACTATCAAAATATTACTTGTGTAATATTTGAAAAATGTTCTAGATAAAGATTTGTGATATTTTTAGTGGGGGGGTACGGTATTTATATACAAATTAACGGATATATAAATGTTTTAGTATTAGCTTATAAAGAACGAAAGTAGAAAGAGAATAAAAGTAGAAAGTTGAAGGTTTCCTGATAAAATTGTTATTAGACAATTCAATATATTTAATCTACACATTTGTAGACCAAACATATTTTGAGTGCGTTTTATATTCTGAAACGTTTACTAAAAGTTTGGTACGAACTTCACATTCGTCTAAAGTTGTATGGAAACCATTTATTTTGTATGAGGGAATTTTTTTAAATGTTTTGTCTAAATTTTTCTAAATTTACGACTGGTTACGTATAATCTATAACTATAGTTGTTGTAAACGTCAAGTTTTCAAGAGCCAACATATGACTTTACAAACGACCTTTTTTTGCTACCTCCCAATTTAAGAAAAAATCTTAAATATTAAGCTTCAGTTCGATTGGTTTAAGGTTAAACCACCTGTGCTGAATAGAGGTTCCAGACAGATAAACTGACAGACACCTCTTCGAAACTCAATTTTTCGAACTCAGGGGAATCTAAACTTAAAAGTTCCCAAAGGAACTGAAACTAAAAAATTGAGGTTTGGTTAAACCGCAACTTTCAATCACTTTTTTTCCAATAGAGAATTTAGAAAAGGTCTGTTTTTACTTTATTAAATATACTTTTAACTTGTTTACTAAAGTAAGAAACATAAAAAGAAATCTTAATGTATTGCATTTTGAATGCGTTCGAATTCTTTCCGTAATTTTTATTTTTTTATTCTTCCTCTATTTTCTTGAGATTTTGTTGCTACCAATGCCAACAGCAATTAATTATCTCTGATGAAATTTTTAAATTTAGAGCAAGGGATCTTGAAGTTTTCAAGAACCATTAATTCTGCTGCTCTATTGCGATCATCCCTCCAATGTTGTCGATAAAACTAAAACATCCATTTAGTAACTACGTTCGACTGATAATCAGTCGAATAATAATTCAATTTTATTTATCACGTTTTATATAAAAAAACATAAAACTGTTTAGCACCCTAGTTACCAAACATGTTACCAAACGTCTGATGATAAAACCAAGTACAAAGAAATTGTTTTCCAAAATTTTTTGAAGCGAATGCATACACAACGAATTTTTTATAAGAGCACTTCGAAAATTTTCCATGTTATGAGTACAAAATAATAAATCGATTTTCATTCGATACATTTAAAATGCCGATTTAACCGAATTTTATCGAAACCCGGTTGTTCTGCCATTTAGCTGTCGGATCGGTGACTGGATTTTTGTCGTGAAAACCTGCCGGACCTACTCTCGTCGATGGTCAGACGCAGAAAGCGTTAAAATATGGATTTCATCCATCTAACAGATGGATGTTATGTACTGATTCAATTTAAGAGTTTTTTAGACATTTTGTTGTGAAATATTTTTTCTGAATTTTTTTTTCTGGGTATACAAATTTCTGGGTTTCTTTTTTGGACAAATGTGGTCATCCCAATTTTTTTTAATGAGGCTGGAACGGTTTATACTCGATCAATCGGCCCGATTCCAGAACGATAGAATTGATATTAAGTTATTTTATTTCACCGCTTCCTTGTGGATCGAATAATCTTACATTGAAATTGCGTTAATTCTTTATTCCAGTACACATCTGCTTTAAATTTAAAGTAGTAAATTCGACGAATATCATGCTTATTCGGTTAAAGATTTTAAGATCGTTATTCTAAATTTAGTTTAAAACCAACTAATGGAGCTGATTTTGATTTTGAGAATTCTACCTACATACATACTTATATATTATTTTCAGAGGCGGCTGGTCTCTTACTGCAACGTGTAGAGAAATCCAGATTTTTTCAATAGAAGGAGATTCCTCATCACCAAGTTTTTCGGCTGCCATAAAATTCTATCGGAGCTATTAATTTTTAAGCAACGTAAATTTTTCGTATTATTCGTATTTTTCGTATTATCGTGCCATTTATCAGAAAAAAAAACATTTCATTTAAACATGCAAGTGAAAATATGATATAAGCGGAAATGACGTTGTTTAATCTTAATTCTTTTAATAGCAATATTTAGGGCGTAAATATAAGTTTTCTTAGTCTATTGGTTTAAACGACCGCAAGTGTTCCAAAACAATTTGTTTTCAAAGTTTTTCTTGCAACAACAAGTTTGCGTTTCTTAATTATTCTCAAAAATTGACCGAACGTCCAATCTCAAAATCTCACTAATCTCAAATAGTATTCAACAATAATCTCTATGCCAGGCAACCCTGGACATTTTTAAATATCGCCAAAAAATATCATCTCTGTAACTCAATATTCTCCAAACTTAACTGTATATAGCTCAAGTAGCACAATGCTAAAATAAAATAAAATCTCTTGAAGAATATCGAGAAACTCCAATAATCTCGAAATAGTCAAACAATCATACAATTCTAGAATAATCTAGCTCGGTATAATCTCGAAAAATCGAAAAAAAACTCTAAGAATCTCACTTAATCTGAAACGAACTAAAAAATTGTCTCGAAAATATTGAATAATGATTATAATTTTGATGTCATATGCCCCTCAACATTATTTAAATTTGGAAATCTAGATAAACCCAAAAATCTGACTTAAAAAAAAATTAAAGAAATCAGTAACAACGTAATCTATGTAAATTAAATAAAAATCAACAAAAACATCTGTTTCGAAAAAATTTATTTGTTTTTATTTGTTTATTTGTCTATTTACATAAATTTTGTTTAGGAACCAACCCCATACTTACACAATCTATTTTGAGCAGGAACTCATTCATAACAAATTGTGTAAGATGAGGTGGTTTAACATGGGTAAAATCAAAAATAAGCTAATCTGCATATAATCTGCAGCTTCACATTCTGCAGCTGGAAAGAACTCCAGCCAGTGGTAACACTGAAGCCGTTGAACACTGAAGAAGCATTTTTCCAGCCCTGCCAAACCGCTATCCGTACCAAACAAATTCAGTGGCAATTTACTCAAATTTTTTCTTTCTATATACGCCAGTGTACATTTTTTAAATTGTCCTACAAAGTCAACCAACGCCACACTTTTTCCGATATATGCCGAAAGTTACTTCTTGGAGTCGCTTCCGATTCATCACATGTCGCCGCAGTTCAGAGATCTCACCATAAAGCACAATTAAGACCACAATACCAATAATTATTTTTCAATAAAGTAAAAATATAAAATAAAAATAACGTCTGCCTGACAAAAAAGTCAAAGCCAATCCAAAAAATAACTGAGGTCGTTGAATAATTCCGAAAATATTAATTATGTTTATAAATTCGAATAACTTCGATGTCAAGCAACTTAAAGTTAATCAAGCTCGATAATCTATAGGCGAATTCAAAAATCTCTAATTTCAAGAATCTAACTCCGAACAGGTTGTTAGTCTCGAAAAATCACAAAAATATTGATGTTTATTTGTTATTTATTTATTTATTTGTTAACTTCTAAATTTTAGTCGGCGGCATCTCGAATAATCCCTGGTAAGTCCATTGCATTGTATAAAATTATAATCTTTCTATAAAAAAAAAAAAAAAAAAAATGTAAAACCACCAAACCCGTGGTGAATTATGTAAGTATTAAACGAGTTCCGAGAATTTTTCCAAAATTGCGACAAAAGCGGTTATGGGCTCCCGTAATGTGTACATACATAATTGCGTTTTTTGTTTACAATTGCGTCTTTGTATTATAAATTGAGTTCTCAAAACTCGTAGCTCGAAAAAAATGAGAGATACTTAGACGGCCCTCTGAGGTTATCCGAAAAGGTGAAATTGAAATGTGGATGGATTTCAATAACTAAAAATTTGGTTGTTGATTCTAACTCTTAAGGAGAAAGAGCCAGTTTTACAAAATTTAATAAATAATTCAAAATAAATTTTATTCCCAATATATAAACGAAAACTGCGTTCCTATTGATATGCCAAATAAAAGGCCAAATAAAAATAAAGTTATTTCGGTAGGAATGTTTTCAGCCAATATACGACAGTAAGCAAATTGATTTATCAATACAAAAACATCGATTTAGTGTATACTTTAAAATTTAGGTCAGCGGCCGCCACTAATTTTTGTTTTTCAAACTACACACTTCAATTTGGAAGCGCCGAAATAAAATAATATAACATGAATTTTATCGGGTTTACCACTAATGTCTTTTACTCCCTAAATACAGGTAACCCTTGAAATATGCGGCAAGCTGGTTCCACAAAAACCGCGCACAATTCAAATTCGCATAACTTGAGACTTAGAATCAATAGAAACTAAGGTGTTACATACCGAGAAAAGTATAAAATATGTGAAAAATAAAAAAAAAATTAAATGAAATGTTTATTTTATTCTAAATTTATTAAAGAATTCATTTCTCTCAATCAATTCATTAAAAATTAATGTTGTTTTCTTAAAAATAGCATTACATAATTTAGTCGCCATCAGAGCTATCAGTAGAGTAGTTTCTTTGGGAAAAACTAGTCATAAGCTTTTGTCGTTTTACAGGTATAATAACCTTTCATCGCTCGAAAAACTTATGAGTGTAAGCAGATGTAGTGTTGCAACTTATCAAATCTGTAATTAATGTCTGCTGTTTAGACATATCAAACTGCTTTTTAATTTCGTAATATGGTACTATGATTATGTCTACTTCGCGATGAAATTTTAGCCCTCTCTCATTATCTGGATCATTCTCTTCGAAAAAAGATTTAAATTTATGGGACATGTCAGTTCCCTCTTGCAATATGTTTGGTTTAAATGTTGGTGTCTCTTGAGAATATATATTCTCTTTCATTAAATTCTGGTTGTCGTCATATAAAATCAGAAGATCTTCCTCAGTTAAGTCTTCTTCTAATCTCATGTATATGTGCACCTCATTCAATGTCATATCATTAAATCCTTCACCTCCAACCGAATACGCCAAAGCCACCATTTGGTTTAATTCAGCTTCTACCTCTGGTACAACATGTAATCCTTCGACTCCCGCTGGCCACAATTTTTTCCAAGAACCTTGGAGTGTATTCTGCTTTAATTCCTTGGTAGAGTATTGAACTGTTATCTAGTTTATCTTTGATGAATTCAAATGTGATCCGTAAAAATATTGCTTTAAAGGTGGCTATATTAGCCTGGTCTAATGGTTGTAGCAACGATGTCGTATTAGCTGGTTTGAATATTACTTTGACGTTAGGATGATTTAGATCCGGTGGATGGCAGGGTGCATTATCAATGATAAGCAAAACTTTGAAACCTAAATTTTTTTTATTTAGATATTGCTCAACTTCTGGAACAAACATTTTGAAAACCTATTCTTTAAATATGTTTGACGTCATCCACGCTTTTCGGTTTGCTCTCGAATTTACCGGTAATTTACTTTTATCGACATTCTTGAAAGCTCGAGGGTTTAATGCTCGATGAATGAGCATTGGTTTTGTTACTAAATCCCCCGATGCATTACTGAATAATAATAGTGAAATGCGATCTTTCGCAACTTTAAATTCTTGTGCTTTTTTTTCGTGCTTGGAAATGTGCATATGCCCGATCCGGCATTTTTTTCCAAAATAAGCTGGTTTCGTGGGCATTGAATATTTGATCGGCAACATATCCACCCTCGTCAATGATTTTCTGAAGTTTTGGTGGATACAGCAGATTTCATCAATGGATTTCTAGCGTGAGATGTCTTATTGAAATTAATTGAGCCACCGGCTGCTACTGCATCTCTTATTTTCTTTTCATTAGTTTTAATCGTACGAATTGTGGATTCTCCTAATGTAATTGTTGTTGAACCATCTCCTTTACGAAACCTATCCAAAATTTTAATTTTTGTCTCTAATGTTATGGTTTTGGAAGAAGAAAATGAAAGGAATCGCACTAACCAGAAATAAAAAATCGCACTAAACCGATATTGCCCGCATAATATAAAAATTACGACACAAATTTTTAATCGCATAAAACCATAATTGTACAAATTAAACCCGCATAATTCAAGGGTCACCTGTACTAAAGTAGATGGGTTACTAGATGTCTTATGTCGTTTTTGATTGATTTTTCCTCTCTATGAAAAAGCAATCTCAATATCAGCATCAATCGAACAACAAGATCTCATAGCTATTTTATGTTTGTAGGTTATCTGGTAATTGAATAATTGATCACAATGGAAGTACGATGATGAATGCCTTATTTACAGCTAGCGAACAAGTCTTTGCAGATGCTTTTCTTACTTAAAATATGTTCAATTTAAAGGTAGGATCCTGAATAGTGATTATCCAAATACCGTACAATCTGAATATGGGTCAAACACCAGTATTACTGATTCAAGTGTACTAAATCAACTAGATCGCAATAATTTTAAATGGCGCAAATGTCTAACACAGTGTCTTCTGGACCTTTATGTAGAGTTCATTGATTTGGTAGGG
This sequence comes from Tipula vernalis, assembly GCA_958295665.1. NCBI lineage: Eukaryota > Metazoa > Arthropoda > Insecta > Diptera > Tipulidae > Tipula > Tipula vernalis. Next base: position 25,770,757 of record OY282558.1, read on the forward strand.
CCTTTAAAATTATTTAAGTTAAAAAAAAAATTATGTGTGTTTTTGGTGCCAAGTTAAAATTACGAAAAAAAATTAAGAAGTTAAAGATCTTAATTGAGAAGTTAAAATTACATCATCACCGCAAATGTAGCTTTCATCGATGCACAGATTATGAAAAACTCAGCATGCCATAAAAAAGCTGGGCATATTATTAATCCATGGCGATTTACATATGTCAACCAAATTTTTTGTGTCTAATGGTGTTTTGGATACCTGCAACCTACAAAGTAATAATTATTATAATTTCTTTGTACTATTACTTTTGATAAAATACCTTTTCAAAGCTTGTGCTTTATCATTTTCTGTTACTGTTTTGGGAAATATAATATATTTTACGTCTATATCATACAAAATTTGTAAAATGTCAGTAAGATGATTATGAGCCGTAAAAAAAGAAATATTAAAAAAGCTCGCAACTTCACGGTATGTTTCTTTAATACCCTGCAACCCTGAAAATAGAAATTCTAAGTGCATATAAATATAAAGTGTTTCAATAAAATCAAAATTTGTTATATTACCACAGGAACGATAAGCAATGCAGTTCGGCGGAAATTTCTTTCCTGCTTCCACACCTTTTCGTTTTGAAATATTATGAATTTTTAACCATTTGTGTTAAACTCTCTGCTGCTCTTGCCGGTACAAAAATCGATTTTGATTGACAAAACTTTTAACGATAATTACAGGAAATAGAAAGGTATGTCTTTTACACAAACAACTTAATTTGAAAACTTACTTCAGCTTCCGAATATTTATCAAAAACCTCTGTTATGAAATTGTTGACTTGATGTCCTTCTGTTCGAACAAATACAATTTATCGGAACATCATAAATTCTTCTTCATCAGGTTTATGGTGTTAGTTGTCAAACTGAAAACGGCAGCCAATCAACCAAATGACAAGAAACTGAATAAACCAATAAACATACCTATGCAAAAAAAAGTGGGGTAAATTTATAGAAAAATCGAGATTTCTTAAAAGTGCTCTCGAGCAAAAATATGTGGTCATCAGAACAACGTTTTTTCTTCAATCGAACAAACTAAAAGCAGAACAAGCAAATTTTTGTGTTTGAAGATGAAAACATTATGAAGATGAAAATATTAAAAAACAAATTTTCAATAAAAACTCGATTGCAACTTAAAAACTTCGCGTGGGTAAATTTTAACTATAGGAAGGAAGATAATCTCTAAAAAAGGAAGGCTAAATTCATTATGACAATGCCACTATTTCATCAAACCTATCATGAAATAGCTAAAAATTTAATGAAATTATGAACGTCACACGCAAATCACCAACCATACGCATAAGAAAAGAAAAATAATCAAACTCAACTCATTAATTACTCCTTCCTAACCAATTCACGTTTGACGTAAACCGAACGCGTAACATCTACATTTTCATCAATTATAATTTATGTCTTGTCTAGTTTTGTAGTATTTTGTCTAATGATCATATTTCATTAGGAAAATCTATCTTCAATTTTCATGTTCAATATGACGACATTTGTTGTTGTTTTGTATATTAGTTGGGCACGATACATTTATATTGTTCTAGAGTTGGTTTTTTTTTTTTTTTTTTTTTTTTGTACGAAAATAAATTGGAATATAAGTGAAACATATATCCTTTGACTGATTGATTGATTGATCGAGTGATTGGCATTATTTATAACTTTACTCGTATAATCACTGTGTACATACATAATGTAGATAGAGGGAATATTCTCTTTAGTCGATGTAGTATATCCATTTGACCGTATTTCTAAAAAAGGGCATAAATATTACGTATTTATAAGAAGAAAAACAGTTAATCATTTGAAATGTCGAAACTTTATATGAACGAGGTGTTATGGGTTTTACTGTATCGCGAGCAAATAGATCAATTTAATTTATTTTGGATTGATTCCCAATTTTCATCGTTTGTTTTGTGTGTTGTGCCATGTAATAAAATTTGGTCATCAACATTTCATTGATTATTCGAGTTCACAGAACACAAGAATAGAATTTTGTTCTGTATTCTGTTACTACATATATAGTAGAGTAGGTACTAGGTACATGAAAATTGGTTTTTTTTTATTTTTATTCGATTGTGGGTTGATGGCATACATTGGTAAATTTTATTTTTGATCTTTATTATTATTGATGTGAGGGAGCATTTAGGGCAGACACACTAGTAACTGAGTATTTATTACGTATTCGATATATACATATATAAATTCGCCTTCTTATTTTGTAACATTGGAAATTAATCGTTTTTATTTGTTATTTTTAAATTGTAACGCCGACAGAAAGTGGAGTGGACGTTTGGCAGGATATTGCTAATTATATTATGCGAGTAAAATTTGACCTAAATAATTACAGCATCATGGACTCTGTTTTATCGCAATTAAATACGTAGGTGGTAGACAGTTGCAGGTTCATATTAAATTAACATAATTCATATTTAAATACTATTTGCATGGAAGAGTTGAATTATGCAATAAAATTATCATAAACCCTCCATTCAATCCAAATACATATCAATTAATTTTCCAAAATATAATTTATTAAAATACTTTTTTTTCGGGATAATATTTTGCAACCTTAAATAATTAATCAATATTTATATGAAATTATACAATAATAACATAAAATAATTAATATGTACAGTTTTGTTTTTGTATTTAATTGATGATTGATCGATTTTTTTTGTGCCATTTGCTTTCGTTGTATGTTCATTTGAATTATATTTATGTTGAGCACAATAATAATTTGTTAAAACGACAAAGTACAAAAAAAAAAATATCTAGTGATAAGTGATAATAATTAATTATTTAATTGTTTCATTTTGCTGTCGTTGCTGTAAAAACGACAACCAAATTTAGATTTATTATTAAATAAATATTAAACCTGTATACGGTCCATAATCCTCATCGTGTAAAGCTTTCGTTAATCATTAGAAACAAAACAAAAGCACAAATAGCTCATTATCCACCAATTTAAACTATGTAATACCGCATAAAGTATAAAATAAAGGAATGCGAGTGAAGTTTAATGGAATTGGTAAATGAAATTAAAATTCAGTTTTCCACGAAATTTTTATTTAAAAGCATAATAAAAAAAAGTTTTGATTTCAAATTTTAATAACAAAATTATATTGTCGGTGTTCCAATTATTGAGAGTTATATGTGTTAATTACTATACTGTTAAAATACTAATTGGCTGGTAAATGTTAGCTGCATATGATTTCAACTGACAGTTATAATTAATCACCTGCTAGATTAATTACATTTAACATAGAAACCATCTTTTAAAAAAAGTTTAATAGGAAACTTTCCGGAAAGTTTAATTCATTTGATTAACTTTTAATTGACTTAAACCGTTTGTGTACTTTAATGTATAGTTCAGTCTATGTAGCTTTTTCGCATTAAACTACTTCGTTAAACACCTTTCGCCTCGATTATATAACTCAGATGAGGCGTTTTTGTAAGCCGTTCCTGCAAATTTTAAACACATAACATTTATTGTTGTTTCTAGCCTAAACGCTAGTTTGTTTGTTCAACATATAAAAATAAACGTTTCCTACAAAAAAATTAAAAAAAATTACCAAATTAGAATCTAATTTTTGTTAAACCAACAACACACTACAACAAAATCCTACCTTCATCTTAATAAATTTTCAAGCAATTTAGGCGATAATAATAGAATTAGGAGTATTTTGTTTTGAAAGCATACAAATTAATTATTCATTAGAAAAAAGAGGACATTTACCAGACAATGGGTAAAATGTGTAGAGTAGACAGAAACAAAAATTAAATCTATGTGCGGATGTAGAATATGCCCTTAGACATTATCTCAGATCAGAATGGTCAAAAAATTTTGTTACAAATACGTAAAACTCACATATCCATTTAAACGATAAAATTTATGTTCGATGCGAGCTGGGTTCCATATCAGAGCATACCATTTCTAATAAGATAGATAATCAATATTAAAGGAGAAGATTACGTAAACAAATAAAATTTAAATTCAGAGACAAGCACACATACACACCCATTCCTCCTAATTCATAATTAAAAACTAATTAAAAAGCATAATTTTACAGAACAATGAGCTGAAAATTATACTCGTTCTTACCGATTTCCATCTGAACCTTTTTTCTTTGTGTGTGTACTCGTACCTATATATAATATTTTGTGTTACCTAGCTTATAACCAAAATAAATAAAATATTCATCTCAAATTAGGTAACTAATTTCAAATTCATCAAAATTTACAAGAGGAAGGAGGAAAACAGAAAAAAAAAACGAAACGAAAGAAAATTCACACGACATAGAAAATGAAAAGTCAAATAAAAAAATGTTTTTTAATTTAATTAGTTTGTTAAGTATGTCGTACTCTATAAAATATACTCTTCTGTTTCTTAAATTATAAATATATTTCCATCTTCATCTTTATCATTATCTTGAACATCACTTTATGACATATAAATCTCTCCCACTACGACGGAGACAGCAACACACCCAGTAACTTGTACTAACTGCTAGTGAGATATAGATAATTTTATTTTTATGTTGTTGGGTGTTAATTCTATTTGTATGGGGTGTCGGTTTCTTATTACATAACATTACTTCTTCTTCTTCTTCTGCTTAAAATTTCTTTGCTTTTTATATATTAAGTATATTAAAATTAATTTAAAGTCTCATCTTAAGGAATGAAAAAAAAAATCCTGTATATGTATATACAATACATACATATTTACTCTCTTATACACGAATGAACGGAGTGGGGATAGAATCGTATATTATTTTAAGAAAATACCAAATAGATTAAGTTTTAATACTTAAAGTTTTTTTTTATTTTATTTTATTTTGCTTAGAAGTTGGTAACAACAAGTCTTAAATTTTGCAATTGATTTCTTGTAATTTTGTGGTTTTATTAAACAATTTGTTGTTTTAACGTTTAGGAAGAATTACTTATCTTCTGATTTAGTACATACATTATAATCATCGTAAGAAACACAAGAGTAACACCATCGTATAATAATGTTTAGAACTTTTTAATATTTCTAATTGAGTTTGATGGAAGCGAAGGAAGCTGGTGGAATGTAAATATACGATTTACAAGATATTGTGTTACTGCAAAGTACATTGCAGCTCGATAGAAATTGTCGTTCTGTTGCAAAAAGTTTCGCTTCACACGAGCAACAAATTATTACTTTGCATTCTAGATATCTACTTAATACCTGAAGTGCACAAAGAAGCTGGAAACAAGCGCAGTATCGAGTCATTTCAATATTGGTATGATTAATATGTATAAAAAACTATCAAAATAAATTTATTTATCCCCATATACTATATATAAATATAAATTAAAAATTATGGAATTAATTTAAATAATAATAATAAATTCTTTTATATTAAATATTATTATTATATTTTTTTTTTTTTTAGTTGTAAATAATAATATTTAGTAGAAAATTTATAATATATATTAAATTATTTATTAATTATTAAATTAATTATATAAATATTTATATTATTATAAATAATTTAACATATAATAATTTAACATTACATTTTTTTAAATTGGATGTTGAATTGATTTTGGCAAATATCTTAGCGTGTGGTTTTGAGGTATGTTTCTGACGGCAGAGCAACGGTTAAAAGGAAAAAAAAATTTTCCTCTGATGCATTACTTCCAGAATGCGAAAGTGAGATGTAGAGAAAATGAATAGTTTAAGAAATTAAATTCTAAAAATCAAACTCGGTGAGCAAAGCTTACCCAACACGATACAAATAATCGAATTGTAAGACATTCGGCCACTTTTGTGATTTGCAATCGTCGACAGATAAACCAAATCACCCAGACATGGCATCGAATGGCTGCGGCCAGAGGGACCCTCAGTGTTCTCGTGTAAACAAATCTCTTAAATCGAGAAAGCCCGAATATACAAATCCAAAATGCTCTAACTAAAATATTTTCGGTTTTCGGAAGAAAACGACTTGGGTCTTAACTTAATGAAAAGTAAGGGGCTATGGCTCAAGAATTGCAAAAATACCCAGAAAAAATTAATACTAAGCTGGTTTAGACGGGAAAATGACCCTGTTAAAGTTAGCCGAAAGTTTCCAGCCGCAAGTGAAAAGTCGATAATGCAGATTATGTTATTGACATTCCAGCCGAAAATAAATCAGCCTCTAGAGTGTTTTGTCTGGAGATAGATTGGATTGATGTGACTTATCAATAGCTATCGCAGGAAAAAAAAACTTTTCAAGTTTCCCGTGGGAAATCTCGGAAAATTCGATTTTCCAAAAATTATTAGAAAATTTTATAAAATCTGCCTTTAAAGTGTTATGTCTGGAGATGAATTGCATTGATGTGATTTATCAATAGCTATCGCAGGAAAAAAAATCAGTACAAGTTTCCCGTGGGAAATCTCGGAAAATTCAAAAAAGTTTCCAGCCGAAAGTAAGAAATGGATGAATAAAATCAGCCTCTAGAGTGTTATGTCTGGAGATCGATTGGATTGATGTGACTTGTCAATAGCTATCGCAGGAAAAAAATTCAGTTCAAGTTTCCCGTGGGAAATCTCGGAAAATTCGATTTTCCAAAAATTATTAGAAAATTTGTATGAAATCAGCCTCTAGAGTGTTATGTCTGGAGATGCATTAATTTGATGTGATTACTCAATAGCTATTGCAGGAAAAAAGTTCAGTTCAAGTTTCCCGTGGGAAATCTCGGAAAATTCGATTTTCCAAAAATTATTAGAAAATTGGTATAAAATCAGCCTCTAGAGTGTTATGTCTAGAGATGTATTCAATTGATGTGATTACTCAATAGCTATTGCAGAAAAAAATTTCAGTTCAAGTTTCCCGTGGGAAATCTCGGAAAATTCAAAAAAGCTTCCAGCCGAAAATAAGAAATGGATGAATAAAATCAGCCTCTAGAGTGTTATGTCTGGAGATGGATTGCATTGATGTGACTTGTCAATAGCTATCGCAGGAAAAAAAATCAATTCAAGTTTCCCGTGGGAAATTTCGGAAAATTCGATTTTCCAAAAATTATTAGAAAATTTGTATCAAATCAGCCTTTAAAGTGTTATGTCTGGAGATGAATGATATTGATGTAATTTATCAATAGCTATCGCAAGAAAAAAAATCGGTACAAGTTTCCCGTGGGAAATCTCGGAAAATTCAAAAAAGCTATCAGCCGAAAGTAAGAAATGGATGAATAAAATCAGCCTCTAAAGTGTTATGTTTGGAGATGGATTGGATTGATGTGATTTCTAAATAGCTATCGCAGGAAAAAAAATCAGTTCAAGTTTCCCGTGGAAAATCTCGGAAAATTCGATTTTCCAAAAATTATTAGAAAATTTGTATAAAATCAGCCTCTAAAGTGTTATGTCTGGAGATGAATTGCATTGATGTTATTTATCAATAGCTATCGCAGGAAAAAAAATCAATGCAAGTTTCAAGTGGGAAATCTCGGAAAAATCAAAAAAATTTCCAGCCGAAAGTAAGAAATGGATGAATCAAAAAAAGCCTCAATATTATTATGTCCGGAGATGGACTGCATTTATGTGACTTGTCAATACTTATCGTAGGAAAAACATTCAGTTCAAGTTTCCCGTGGGAAATCTCGGAAAATTCGATTTTCCAAAAACTACTAGAAAATTTTCCGAAATCGGAAAAACGAATTTTTCGAGATTTCCTACGGGAAACTTGAACTGAATTTTTTTCCTGCGATAGCTATTGACAAGTCACATCAATCCAATCCATCTCCAGACATAACACTCTAGAGGCTGATTTTATTCATCCATTTCTTACTTTCGGCTGGAAACTTTTTTGAATTTTCCGAGATTTCCCATGGGAAACTTGCACTGATTGTTTTTCCTGCAATAGCCATTGAGTAATCACATAAATTAAATCCATCTCCAGACATAACACTCTAGAGGCTGATTTTATACAAATTTTCTAATAATTTTTGGAAAATCGAATTTTCCGAGATTTCCCACGGGAAACTTGAACTGAATTTTTTTCGTTCGATAGCTATTGACAAGTCACATCAATGCAATCCATCTCCAGACATAACATAACACTCTGGAGGCTTTTTTTATTCATCCATTTCTTACTTTCGGCTGGAAATTTTTTTGAATTTTCCGAGATTTCCCACGGGAAACTTGAACTGAATTTTTTTCCTGCGATAGCTATTACAAGTCACATCAATCCAATGCATCTCTAGACATAACACTCTAGAGGCTGATTTTATTCATCCATTTCTTACTTTCGGCTGGAAACTTTTTTGAATTTTCCGAGATTTCCCACGGGAAACTTGTACTGATTTTTTTTCCTGCGATAGCTATTGATAAATTACATCAATGCAATTCATCTCCAGACATAACACTTTAAAGGCTGATTTTATACAAATTTTCTAATAATTTTTGGAAAATTGAATTTTCCGAGATTTCCCACGGGAAACTTGAACAGAATTTATTAATTCGACAGCTATTGACAAATCACATAAAAACGATTCAGCTTCAGATATGTACTCTAGAGGCTGATTTTATTCCAATTTTGTATATTCTTCTGATTTTCCGATATTTTCTACGAAGCAAAGTTTTACAAGTAAATTTATTTACAAAAATTTATATTTATAGATTTCTATGTATCCTATTTACTTTCGGCTAATAACTACTAAATTTTTTATTTTCGGCTTGAATGTTATATCATAATCTGCATTATCGACTTTTTACTTTCGGCTGGGATTAGACAATCTGATTTACCTTTTTTTTTTTACTTCCGGCTGGACTAACACAATCTGCATTATCGACTTTTCACTTTCGGCTGGCAACTTTCGGCTAACTTTAACAGTATGGGAAAATGTATATCAATTTAAGGCAAAGGAATCCTTTAGCCATTGTGGAAGATATATTGACCTGGAAGCGATTAGTCCAGTAAGGTCGGCAAACGCTACTAATTAAATCCGCATATAGTGTTCTATCTGTAGTTAACTGGGTTTTAACAAAATTAACTGATATATTTTAAGATAGTACTGAAGGCTACGCTCATCGGGGATGTGAAAGAATATATAAAATCTTTTTTAATACGAAAGGGTATCAAAGCATAGATTATATGGATCTTCTTTAGGAATCCCCCGAAAGGTTTTAAAATCATAATTCCAGCCGATCCCACATTCTAAAGATGTCAGTAAGTTCCAAAATTTCCATACTAAGTTTAGAAAGAGACATCTGAAAAGCGAACTTGAGACACTGAACATTTTTTGACACCCAAATGCACTGACATCAAAAGGTCATCAAACAATAGAAGCCTTAGAAAATACTAGTAGAACCGGCGATTCCTAAAAAAAAACATTTTGGGACTCACTCTGAAATTACAAAAGGCTTTTCTGCATTCTTAAAATACAGGTAGTTTTTTGACGTATCAGTATGAGTCCATTTTACACTGTTAAATTTTTATTACTAACCAATAAATTGATTGATGATATCTAGAAGCTTACTTTCACATCCTATTTATGTTAATAGAAAGAATATTAATTAATAATTAAGTTAATCAACAACTAAAAAAAAAATATTTAGTCAAATGGCCGTTCACAAGGATTGCAGTTTCAATTTATTCTCGCCTCGAAGTAATAATTGACATTTCTGAGCCATAAATGGTAATAAAAGTTTTTGGGGGAAGATCGAAGTAATTCACATACTACCGTCCTTGGGTCTACGGAATTGTAATAACTTAACATAAACTAGAATCTAAAAAAGAGACTGTGTGAAATATCGAACAATCAGCTGGTTTAATTTTGAACCGATCCATTTCAAAGATTATGCTTATGTTGGTGAATTGATATTGGGGGGGTTTGCAGTACCTACGGCTTATTAATCCCATAGGAAGACCCTTTCAAAATTGTTGGGTTTCAATAAATTGGCCTGTTTTGTCTACTGCTGCAGTTCTTACCAAAAAATAGGTAGTGTTGTTTTTGTTATCTTCAATAGTGAATTTTTATTATTGTAAACATACATTGCACTTCAAAATCACAACCAAATTCATTTTCTATGAATGATCGACGTTTTTCTTTACGTGTGTTTATCTAAACTTAAAGGATTGCTATACAATTGGACTGCCAAAATAAATGAAAGGCTAAATATATTTGCAATAAAATCAATTTGTATAAGCAGCCACCCCTATGGGACGTATACATTTCAAGTGAAAAATATAAAAGTCAATTGCGAATAAAATTTCTCGGAATAGTTTAATCGCGATTCACCACCAAATTCCTGTTTTGCAAAAATAAATATTCTCACCTTATATAACCTTAAATACATCCATATATGAATGAGAATGACAGTGGTTTGACTATTTTTTATTTTTTATACCTTAAAGCTTACTTCGATTCGAATGTATACATACGTACAGATACAAAAACACAAAAGAGCTTTCATACGTTTATTTGATTTCCTCATTTTGTTATTTTTGTTGTAGTCAATTCTCAATAGAATTTTCTATATTCTATATTTTCATTTTGTGTACCCTAATCAAGTTTTGTTTGGTTATTTGATCCTTTCTACATACATATATGTATGTACCTCCGCACACACAATATGTGAATAAAAAAAAATACACATTTGAAAAGATTATAGTCTGTCGAAAAATTGTTCTTCTCCCAAATTGTTGCAAAAAAAAAAAACGGAAGTTTGTAGAACGAAAAATCCGAAAATGAAATAAAACATAATTTATTAGATCAAATTGTAATAATACATTCATACCAAACAACAGCAACAATAATTTTGTAGATATACCGAATCGTAGATATACACACACACTCCGTGTACTACGAGCAAACAAAAATATGATGACATACATCAAAATGTCACAAAATTACATGATGAAGATAAAGATGATGCGACGAAGATGACACGACTGCGAAGACATTGACGAACTATGTATAAGAGAAATTATAAAAGTTCGAATATTTATCATACATTTACCAAGATCCTAACTAACAACCACCTTATAATATAATCCATCAAAACCGAAAAAAATACAAAATAAAAACTGAAAAAATGGATTTTTTTCTGATCCTGATTTGAATTGAAAATAAAAACGAAATAAACAAAAAAAGAAAACATTATGAAAAATTATAATTCCAGGTGACAGGATATTGAATTAGACATTTTTTTTTTCTATGTCGTGTCTCTTCTCGTAATATGTGTGTATCTGTCTATCTACTCGAATATCTACATACTCTTACTTAGTTTAGGTACGTGTTTTGTATATCGTATGTGTGTTAAGCATACACAAATTTGAATCACAAGAAGTAGCTATAACAACAAAAAATAAAAGTTTGAATGGTTTTGGGAATTTTATCCAATTACAAAACAAAGTAATTTTTTTTTTATGTTTGATGACAACTTACTGACATATCTGTGTACCGGTAGCTATACCTAAAGGAAGAGAGATATGATTAAATTTATCATTAAGGAAATGCCTGATGATAAAAATGAAAAAGTTTTATTTTGCTTTGAAGGACATTTAATTAAAGTTTTGGCAATTGATTAACCAAGGGAATTTTTATTACTCACATAAGTTCGTCAAAAGTTTTATGATTTAATATAATTTCGTGTGTTTATACACCTTGTCCGTACCTGCAGAAAATATTTACTCCAATAAGTATTTATTCATTTAACCATCTGGGTTACACAATAATCTTGATGACTTATAATTATAATTGATGTGTATTCAATTAAAACAAACCAAAAAAAAAATTCTTAGAATAAAATCGGAAACCGTAACTATAGAAAACACGAAAGACAATAAGACAATATTATTGATATTTATCTCAAGGGCAATTAATTAGATGATTAATAAAATTAATCGAAATTATTGATTTCGATTGTTTCGGCTCCAATGAATTTTCGATAAGATGAAAATTTTATTTGGATTCATCTCTTTATGAGGCACATTTAATTTAAAAGGTCAATATCTACGGTTTGAATCCTTTTATATTGTACATTACGGATGTGTGTGTGTGTGTGTGTATATGTAAGACTATTAATCTGAATTAAGAGCATATAGAAAGAAGTAATACCAATTTGTAAATTTGTTGTTGATGTTATTTGCTAAAAGTCATATATTTTTATTAGTTGCTATTTAGTTAAAGTTCGTTCGTTCGTCTTTAAGGATATATTTATGTGGTATTTAAAACGTGACCTATTATTTAGGATATTATATATAGAAATGTCTGTCTTTTTTTTTTGTGTTTCAGTTTTCGTGTGGCTTCCAGATGATTAATAGCTAGTGTGGGTGTTTCGATAATGTTATAGAACATCAAAATTATTTTAGGGTTTAACGCAATGCTGATGTAGCGATGTATGTGCGTGGGTTCTTGTTGGTCAATAATATTTGGTTTCAAGCGATATATTTATTTTTATTTTTGTTTTGCAACGTTGGATCAAAATCGGTTATTTATTTGAATACAATAGCGGGACCAATGTTATTTGAATAGACTATTAGAAAATGTATTAAATTGAAATGTTTATGTTTATGGTTTGATTCGATACATTAATTTAATGTTGCCTTGATTTTAACCCAAATATCGTTTTTATAATGGTAAATCTAAAGTAAACACCAGAAGTCGGAAGTTACAGTGTAACCTTAGAATTTTTTAAATATACAAACTCTTGCAACTATTCGTGAAACTAAAATTTAAAAGTATTGTACAATTTACACAAGACTTTTGTGGGGCGAAATTTTTGACGAAATTTTTAAACAATTAAAAGTTAGTGGAGTATAATGAATGTTTTCGAATTAACTCTTACTTTAATTTCTTTTCATTTCAATTTTTCTCTATTTTTCATATTACTATGTTAAAATAATCAACTTTTCCAAATTTTGTTGAATTTGGGTCTGTGATTAGAACGGAAGTCGTCACTGTAAGATATAAATTTTCGAAAACATTCGAATTTATCATAAAAGTCCGCATTTCGAAATGTGAGTGAGACTCAATTTATGATCGCTCAAATCAATTTGGTTTTCCTCTCTTTACCAAAATTCAATTACCTTACTGACCCAAAGTGATAATTTCCATTTATGTGCCAGTACTTCAGTTACTTTAAACATAAACAAAGATTTTTGTTATACCTCTCATTATTTTTTTTTCGTTTTTTGTTAGAGAACACCTTAAGTTAATTAAATTATTTCAATAGTAGTTGGTTGTGAGCTTGTTCTAAACTTAAAAGCTCAAAAAGCACTGTACTCTTTTGATAACTAAAATGATATTAATACAATGCGTTGGCTAAACGTGGTACGAAATTGAAGCCCTACCTTCCAAATTTGTTGTTATAAATTTGCATTAATTGTATTAGGTAGAGGCATAAATATCACCCGTTTTTTATCAGATATTTACTTTGCTTTTTATCTTGCTGGTTTGTACTGGAAGAAAATTTTGTCAGCCTGACCGACCTGTTCTTCAGAGTTGAAAGTAGACGCTAAACTGCCCGCTGGAATTTTTTCCTCCAGAATAGACCTCAGAACGTTCAGAGGGCAACAATTATATTTTTAATTTTATTATATTTTTAATAAATTTTGGTAGGATATAGATACACCTGGATTTTAACAAAAACGGGATATCGGCCAAAACCAAAATATTGAGATATCACATTTATCGTTTTAGTTAAGATTTTTTGAAATATTTTGAGCTGTTGAATGATGTGAATTGATTATCATTTTTTCGTAAACTTAGATAAATTATAAGATGCTTCAAATTCTGGAACGAATCCTTAGTATCCCCATCTGGACGAGCATCACTTAATTTAATCAATTGGATCTGGTAATAGTAAATAAATATTTTCAATCCCACCAGACACACAGTAAAACTTTCTTGACATGAATATTCATTTTTGCAACTGATTTTGATGGTTGGCCTGGATCAACGCATGCTTTTATGCGTTTAGGATAGTCGTACAAAATCCACTTTTCCTTCCTTCTGTATCTTTCCCATTGCATGTAATCGAAGTTGTATTACTTGGTGAGTAACACTTAAATGTTCTGTAAGATGTTTTTGAGTTTCACACAAATTTTCGTCCAGTAAAACTAAAAGTTCTTCGTCTTCAAATTTTTTTACTACACCTGGACTTAGATCGTCCTCAAGAATTAAGTTGCCGTTACGAAATCTGGCGGGCGATTTGAATGCGTTCAAGTATGTTTTTAATGCAACCAACTTCAGAGAAGGGTTTCTACTTGCACAACTATTAGTAATGTTTTGTTATCTCCACAATGTCTGGGCCGAATGAAGAAAATTGTTGAAATCTACTGCAAACCCAATTACGCCATGTAACTTCTAGAATTTAAAAAGTTTTTCAGCTAGAATATATGACCTCCTACTAAGCAGTCGCTTACCCTTGAAAAACGTTTGTCAATTTGAGTACGATATACGGGACATTTTTTAATTCATTTCATTTTTTTTTTTACAAAATTTTCGACTTTTCATTTCCGAACACTAAATTACGCTATTCACCACCAGGTAGTTAACGAACAGTTTCCTCGTGAGGTCAGTTTTAAAGTGAGTGCTTTGATTACCCATTATTATGTAAAATTTAAATTTGTACGATCAATTCTTCCAACATTCAAGTATAATCTTGTATGAAAATATTATGCTTAAAATAGAACAAGTTTCCTTTAATGAAAATGAGTTGTAATCGTATTATAGCGTCACATCTGTAGCACTAATAACAATAATAATACGATTTTCATAAGTTATGTTTAGGTAGGAACCACCATCGTCGACAGTCACCTCTAAATATATCAAATTGGGTGGCTCAGAAAACCGATTGACCTGAGCAGTGTATTCGCTGTTTCATAATTTCACTGCATCATTCGAACTAAATTCCAAATTGCTCGATTTTATAAAAATCAGCTAACTTTCATTAAATTCCACCAGCGTCCAACTGTCACAGCCAAATATGATAACGCGCCTGATCAACCCTCTGTAATGGAAATCTTGCAATAAATCCTATTTTTGAATATCGATTTTTTTTTAATTCGATCTCATATATTAAGAATCGACTTTTATTTCTAAAACTGTTTTGAAGAAGAAACTGTAAAAGCTTAAATTTTATCAAATTCCGTGAATGAACGAAACGTTTTATTCATAAGAATGTTAACAGGTTTGAAGGAGGCCCATGTCACATATTCAACTCACTCAAGTCAAACATTTTCAAACCAGGATGATCAAAAATTTTGATTTCGGGCAGAGAGATTAGAAATGTTATGATTTTGCGATCTGAAATGGTTCGAAAATTCGATCAGTTTGACAAATTTCAATATCTCTACTCGGCGCAACTGCTTCTTGACGGTGCTTGCCGTCAGGAGTTCAGTACTTCCTGTTGGCAGAGTAAAAATAGAAACGTGTTTACACATCAAAGTAATTCACTGAACTAAAAACGTTCTTTTATTTTATATACATACATAGGGTATGTTCCAAAACAAGTCTATATTGACGTTTTAAGTAATTCCTCCAACACTCCCACTATATTAAAATTTTTATTTCATTATATAAACCAAATTTTAAAATATAATAAAGGAATTACTATAAATTCATATACATTAAAAACAAATTTTAATTAAATTCTAATTAAACCCGATTTGGTTGCACAAAATAATTGTTGTATGCCATTTGTCGAGATCGGATGCATAATCAGAATCCGCAAAACCATTTATATCAGTTATGTCTCCGATGCAATATTTTAATTTGAACTCTGCAGCTTAGCAGCTGTCCAACGAGCCTTTCCGAAGGTAGAATTATATCTGCTAACATCGCCAACTGCAAAAGCTATATCTGGTCGCGTTTAGTTTTGATGGCCTTTCTGCCGTTTGATAAATCAGCCATTAACCAAGTTTCGTTTTCCATTAAAGAGTCCATTTCACTTTTCATCGCATCCTTGCAAAATTTTGCATCAGCTTTGGATAACGCTTCCTTCACTGTTATTGAATCTGCATTTCATTCTGATGAAGCAAAATTTACATAGTCTTGTAACCATGTCGGCTTTGCCTTTACTCTTTCTGATCTCCTAGATTCACCAGATGCTTTCCTATCTGAAGCATCGAGGTGAGAGGTGAAATTTGGATTTATTTCACAATTGTTGAAATCCTGGGAATCAGATACATTCTGTTCATTTCTTCCAGTGTCATCATCTAGAGGCTCGTCTTTATTTACTACTCCCACCGCCTGTTGAGCTTGGTTGATTTCTTGGTTTATAACTCCAACTGCCGGTGTACTTGGTAAATTAATCGCAGGTTCCGTTACTGACATATCAATTGTTTCTAGTTTTTTCTTTATAACTGGTGATTCACAGGAAAATTACATCTCGACCAGGATATACACATCTTATTTTTATATCCATGAGTCGATACCCTTTTGTCGTTTCGTAATATCAGAGCCTACTCTATAAATAAGAGCCTCCACATTGACTGTATTTTTTACTAAGCTTAAAATAAAGTACATAAAATTTTTTCTTTACTATGAAACTATATGGGAAAACGATTGTTTTCATTTACATTTTTAGTCTATAAGAAATATGAGCTTTTACATTATTTTTATACGAAAATGTTCATAAAACATGTAATTTTATTTGATTGAAAAATCGAATCATGAAAGAGTTTATTTCTTAGTGAAAATCCTCTTGGAATATAAACTATTGCTAAACTTTTATGGAATGTTGTTGTTGTAAACTACGTCATAACATAAAATTTATAAACAATTATAACCATCTCTTTTTAGTCTCCTTAAAAGCATTGCCACATGACAAAATTCTGTCCGAATACAGATTCATATCATGTGGCAATGCTTTATTAACGACATTTTGTTTAAACCATAGATGTCGCATACAAAGAAAAACTTATAAAAAGAATCAAATAGGTGATCGAACCGGTCGGATTCTAAAATCTGTCTGATTTTTGATTTGGTTAAACATATTTTTGGTGGCTTCCCTCTATAGTAATAATTAAATTGTAATAATAATTAATTTAATATAATTTTTTTATAAATTTATTAAAATTAAACCATTGCTATGAAAGAAATTATGGTAATTTTACGTAAAAAGTTTTCTTTTAAATCGTTTACTCAGCCCGAATCCCTGTTGTTTTTATTTGTGTGTTAAGTGACATCTAGGAATGGGAATAATAAGTAAGAACTGTTTTATTTTATACACCGCTCTCAAATGTTATGACATTTCAAATATTCTAAACAAAAACTTATTTTGAATGGGTCATTAATGTTTGGGAATAAAAATCGATGCCAAATTTTAATCATGTTGCATTTATTTTCAGCTGTGTCTTAATTTAAATACAATAATATTTTTAATACTTGAGAAATAAATAAGGCATTTATATTACAGTTAATGTTTGTTGGTTATGTCGTTTATTTGTGATGCATAACAATCTGGGTTGATTTGATTTTTTTGATTTCTTTGCGCTCAATGCATATTATTATAATTGTTTCTCTTTGACTCACTTTGATTTATTTTAATTTTAGCTGTTCAACGTATTGTCTTTTTTTTACCATTGATTTTAGTTGTGAATAAGTGATGACGTCATTAAATAGAATATTCTCTTTTTAATACATATTGTTGTTGTTGTAGAACGTTTTTTAATTTAATTCCCTTATTTTCTTTTGATTATATCTGGAAAATGAGGAAGCTTGAGAATCTGTGCTTTAAATGAGTTAGTCATTGAGTAGTTTATTAGTAATTTCAGAAAAAATTATTTATCTAGGTTTAATTTTTAATTCATATTTTTTCGTCAATCGAAATCGCGTTTTTTCATACAAACTCTATGAAAATAAATTATTTTTTAGTGTTTCTATGTCCTTTATTTTAAGTTCATTTTTTACATGACGGCTCTATTCATATCAAGATGGTTCTGGTAATATCCAACAAACAAAAGCTTTTTGGAATGTTCATCAAATCCTTTGCGTCGAAACTTTGGGACTTTCATTGCTTCAGTACCAAAAATTCGTAGATATTTTAAATCAATTGTTAATCCTGCCCAAATTTCTTCTGGTAATTTACCGGTTCCTTTCGCTGGTTATCTATTGATTAAATGAACTGCAGTTGCTACAGCATCTGCCCAAAACTTTTCTTTATCTAGACCAGCATCTATCATCATACATTTTGCCCTTTATTTAATTGTGCGGTTCATTCTTTCAGCCAAACCGTTTTGTTGAGGTGTAGTTTGATGTTTGATACCGCATTTTTTTAAAAATTTATCCAAATGATTATTCATAAATTCACCGCCGTGGGGATTTTTCTTTTTTTTCTTTTTCGTTTTCCACCGCTGTCTTGAATATTTTGAAATATGATAGAGCTTCATCTTTATTTTTTAGAAAATATACAAACACCTTTCTGGAAAAATCGTCAATAAATGTTTGAAAATATTTTGAACCTCCAATTGAAGTATTATGTGGTCCAGACAGGTCGGTGTGAATTAATTCGAGGAAGTCTTTTGCCCTTGTTCCGATATTTGTAAACGGAAGCCGAGCTTGTTTACCTCTAATACATATTTCACAAATTAACTGATTTTCCTCATTTTTGAATTCGATGCCATTATTTGACTTAATTTTTTTTTCGTCGTCAAAATTTAGATGACCCAATTTTCGATGCCAGGTAATAATGTCGCTCTCACATTTTGCAGATAAAACCATGGGTATCTTAGCCATAATTTTGTAAACCCCGTCCACTAATGTTGCTCGAACTAAAGGTTCATTTTTCAAATTTAATATCGAACATCCTTCTCGATCAAATTTTATATGGTTTTCTTGAAGTTGCTGCCAGCTCTAGAACACATAACACATTTTTAATCTCAATCGCCTTGCCATTTATGTCAATTGTTAAATCACCAGCACATGTCACATTCAATTTCTTGTTATTAGCAGCACAAATATGGTTAATATTTGTTGGTCAGACATCATTTAACAATTCAGAATTAGCTACCATATGTTGTGAAGCTCCGATATCCAAATAAAAAACCTTTCGGTTTGATGATGCACACACCATGTTTCCATTAACAATATTATTTGAGATCAAGGCACTAAACATGTTTGGAGAATTATTTGAATTTCCTTTTTCATTGTTCACTGCTTTAGTGTTTTTTAACCATTTAAAACATCTCGATGATTTATGATTTGTTTTACCACAGTGTTCACCCTTTTTAAATTGTTTCTTAAATTGTTTTCCAACAAAAGCCTGATAGTGAGTAGTTGATGCGGTTTCCATTTTAAAAAGACGGGTTTTAATTGAATCACCGGTGATTTTCGTTCCGCTTGATTCTATTCCCATTATAAATGGTCTGAATTGATCTGACAATCCACCTAATAAAAAAGATCCCACCGATTCTCCGGAAATTTCGAAACCTATCGCATTTAATTTATATGCTGTACCGACAATCTTTGATATATAGTCGCCCATGCTTTCGGATGATTCGAGATTAATTGAAAATAATTTACGGAATAGACTGATACGGCGAGAAAGACTTTTGTCCTCGAACATTGACTGCTATTTATTCCATATTTCAAATGCAGTCGAACAGGTTTGAATATGAACGTACAATCCACTTTCTATCGACAAAATTATTTTAGCCTTCGCTTTTTTCAATTTTACCGGATCTATTTCGTTGCTAGTTGCTGTGCCATTTAAACATTTTTCTAGATGATTGAGCTCCATTAATGAGCGTATAGCAAACGTCCATATTTGATAATTTTCCGACCCACGTAGTTTTTCAATGATTGTCTTATCATTTTCCATTATTATTTTTATGAAAAAATTGCAGTCCTTTTTAAAATAACTACGGCAGTCAATGAAATATTTACAAACAAACGTTTCTAATAATAATTTAAGGCACGATGACTTTTTGATTTTTTAATAATTTTAAATTAAAAACTTTATTTTGTACTGAGCCCATAACCTGCTGGCAGAGTAAAAATAGAAACGTGTTTACACATCAAAGTAATTCACTGAACTAAAAACATTCTTTTATTTTATATACATACATCAATACATTTATAGTGTTGAACAAAACCTGAAGGGTATGTTCCAAAGCCAGTCTATATTGACATTTTAAGTAATTCCTCCAACACTTCCTTCCATAGGTATCTACCACTGCTAAGTTCACGGTTGAGTTTATGCAAATTACCAACATTTTGTAGACGAGGAATACCAAAATTTTCCAAATTTAGAATCAAAACATCAAGAAACCTCTTTTGCATCCCACCCTATATCGAGATTCGAACAATATCATCGGAATCAAATGTAATAGTACGTTTTACTGAATAAAACTGAAATAGAATATGCAACAAGAGTTAGTAATACAGGGTCGACTGTTATTGACCAATTTGCCACAGATCTTAACTCTATAGAATATGAGTTTTACTTATAAGACACTTCCATATCAGATCATAAGCTTCTGTATTTTAGATTCAAGAAAGAGAAAAGTTCAGAATTGTTTAATAGAAAAGTAGTAAAACAAGTTGTTAATTATGATATGATTGATAAAGATTCTTCATGGGACAGAATTGACAGTATTGCCAAATTTGAATCTTTGACCGATGAACTTACCAATCTCGTAAAAAATAATACAATTGAATTACAATCAAACCAGAAAAATAGATTTATTAAACCGTAAGGGAGAAATTTTTCAAATTAAAAAGAAGATATTCCAATTCTGAGTATTGTCCTCAAAAATATGAATTTTATTATAGACTTGTTAAGAAAAAGATTCAAACGGCTAAGCAAAAATATTTTTTTACCTTATTTGAGAATCAGTCAAATAAATTCTATGGAAAAATTTTAATCAGTTCGTACTAAATAGGTAACCTCGAAATAAAAATATTGAATTGAAAGTCGGTGATAAAATTATAACTAATGAAACTGAAAATGCCAATTTATTTAATGAATATTTCATTAACAATATTATTAATTTAATTAAAAATATGCGATTTCCAAATATATCAGTTTTCGATTATATTCAATATAATAACACACATAACTTTTGTCTGGAAAATGTTACTGTTGGAGAAATTGTGAATTTAATTTAAAATTTAAATTCTAAGGCAGCCACAGGATTCGATGGTATATCAAATAAATTTATTATAAGGTATTCTAATAGGTTAATAAATATATTGGCTCGACTTATTAATACGAGTGTAAGTAAACGAACTTTTCCTGAAATTTTAAAATGCGTCAAAGTATTTTCAATTTACAAAAGCGGTTCAAACTTAGAAATTAATAATTACAGACCGATCTCCATTCCAAACTCGTTGACAAAAATATTTGAGAATGTAATAAATTCAAGACTAGAGCAGTTTCTTGATGCTAATTACGTAATATCACCAAATCAATTTGGGTTCACAAGAAATGTTAACACAACTGCCGCTTGTTTGCACCTTACAAATCAGTTAAGTATAGGAATTGATAAAAAAAAATTTGTATCTGTACTTTTCTTAGATTTAAGCAAAGCATTTGATGCTATGAATCATAAAATATTGTTGATGAAATTAAAAAAAATAGGCATATCTGATGAACACATTCAATTTTTTGATAGCTATTTAAATAAAAGGAAACAATTTGTAGAAATTAATGGAAAGCAAAGTGATACAGAAATCGTAAGCCTAGGAGTTTCCCAGGGCTCCATATTAGGGCCAACACTATTCAAAATACATATTTATAAATGATCTGGTGATGATAGACATTCATGGAAAAGTACAGATGATATTGCCATAGTTTATAATAAAGAAAATTTGTCAAATTTATTCAGTGATATGCAAAGAGATTTGCATTAATTAAATGTATGGTTCAATAACAACTTAATGCTACTAAATGTTAAAAAAACTAAGTACTTGATTTTTGAAAATAGAAATTTGGAAGAAGGTTATATAATTTCACATACACTAACTTATAAGGGAGAAATACTGGGTCGAGTCAGATCACATACATACTTAGGTCTAATTTTAAATTCATAATTAAAATAGGATCTGCACTTTGCCGTATAGCCGTATAATGTATTTGAATCCAATATGGAGTGGAACCACAAAAAACAAATTGGAAGAACTTATTATTTTGCAAAAAAGGGCCTTGAAATGTGTTCTAAATGTACCAATAAGGACGCCATCTGTAACTATATCCATTAACTTTTTACCCCATTATAAAATAATTGAAAGGGAATTGGTTACTTTGATGCATAAAATTGCTAACAACCTCATAAAACATAATCTTGAGATAATTAGAACGAGTGATGTACATGATTATAATATAAGACGTCTTTCGTTTTTGCGCGGTCCTTAGCTTACAACATCCGCTTCTAATAACAATGTATTGTTCCGGGGTCGGCTGTTATACAATAGATTGCCAACTCACATAAGGAATGAAAGGAGTCTAAAATTATTTAAAAAATTGGCTATGAAATATATTACGGATAACAATATAATTTAAAGTTTAATTTAATTTAATAAGACATTATGTCGTTTTTATCGTGTAACTTATTCCACTTTTTATTAATTATAAAATTAAAACAATAAAAACAATTTATTATTAAAACAAAGTTACATTAATATATATATATATATATATATATATATATATATATATATATATATATATATATATATATATATATATATAAGTATAAACACTTTCTTAACGTGGAATTAAAGACTTTTGTTAATATTTAACAAGTATATCAGACAGCTACATTATATATAGGGCAAACCGGCCGTTCATTTGAACAAAGATTCATTGAACATGTAAAAGACGTGGGAAAACCTAAGACAGATTCACTTTTTGCTTTACACATAAATGACAAAAAAAACACATACATCAACTTCGACTCTAATCTAACCGTACTATACAGAATCAATAAGGGAGACTTCATGAATCGAATTGAGGAATTTGAAATTTACAAAAACAGAAATAATATATACCTATTGAACAATAAAATAAATACAATAACAAATAAAATTTATGATTTAATTTTAAAATTAACGTAAGGTTGTATAATTTCGATATATAAATGACAAATTGTCACTGTAATACTCATTTAAGTAGAAACAAGCTAAGCTGATGATGATAATGGTAATTATCGAAATCGATACTTGTTAAATATTAACAAAAGTCTTTAATTCCACGTTAAGAAAGTGTTTATACTTATATATATATATATATATATATATATATATATATATATATATATTAATGTAACTTTGTTTTAATAATAAATTGTTTTTATTGTTTTAATTTTATAATTATTTAATTTAATCTATGACAAATAATATCTTGCTATTTTACCATCTATCCAGACACTTCCATTAATATGTCCTTTTCAAATAATCCCTTTAAGACAACAATAGATATTAAAAATTTTAATAAACGAAAAATTTTTTGAGTGAATTAAGAATATAAAAAATATGCATGTTAAAAATAAAAATAGATAATCATTATTGTACTATAAAATATTATAAAAATAAAAAACACATTATGTATAGCGTTATGCTAATTATTTTCATATATTTCCGCACAACGATTCTTTGAGAATCATTGCAGATTTTATTCAAAATGTAAAAGTGCGCTTGTAATAAAGAAAACTTGTAACATATAGAAAAATAAAGAAAAAAAATAGTTTTAAAGACAAACAAGTAAGTGAAATTTATCTATGAATGATTGTAACAAACAAACCAACTATTTAGAAATGTCGAATATTTAGCCAAACGAAAATCGGCCTTATTTACCGATTTGGATGGAGCAATCATGTCCCATTTTTATTTAGAATATTGTATTTTGTCGGTTTATCCTAATATTATACATAATAATACGTATATTATTCTCATTCGCCGAGTTTCATTTGGGGTGTGGAAAACGCGTGAAGCTGGTTCTAAATTGGTTAACAATACGAGACCCATGACCGTATGTGTATATAAACACTGAACCGTCATATGTATATAAACACTGAAATAAATGACAAAATTGTTGAATAAAGTTATGTTCAATAAGAAGTATCAATATCGGTTTCCAGAATAATTACTAAACGCCTTTAACCAATCGAAAGTCATCAAGGGCTAATAGACCGTAATTTTTTCTAATGAACACAAACCTAAACATTTTTTCCGTGGGTGGTTAATATAAACATATCGGATTATTTCTCTGATAAAATTTATATCAAAACAAAAATAGAATGAGGATTATTTCCAAATCCTTACCAAAACCATCCATTTCTGATTTTTTTTTTTTTTTTTTTTTTTTTTTGGCAAACAAAGGAATTTTTTCTGGTATTATTTCTTAAAAAAATGTAGTAATCTGATTGTAAATTAATACTCAAATTTTACAGACAACCAAACCAACAAAAAAAAAAGGATTTGAATATATAATTTTCCCTTTTCCCTAGATTTTCATTTTCTTGGTTCTGTATTCTATTATTTTATTATTTTTTTTGTTATCAAATCATCCTTCAGGACATAAAACACAAAAAAAAAAAAAAACACACAGACTTAATACAATTTAATTTATCATAATTAAATTTATATTTTCTGAAGCATTTTTTCAATTTTTTTTTTTTGTTTGTATTTCAACAACCGAATACTTGTTATATAAGCTCTTTGTATAAAGCGCGAGAAAGAAAATTTATTATTTAACGTTTTTTTATATTTTTCGGTATAATTAAATTGATTAAACTTCATAAAAATTGATTACGCTTTAGAAATTATAAATATAAAATAACAACAATACAAAAAAAAAAAAATAAGGAAGATAAATCATATCAGAATAGAAGTTAACCCACCCACGCACCTAACCAACCAAAAGTTACATTAAATTAAAAGTCTTCGATGTAGAAGCTTTTTTACTTTGTCATCATAATCATCATCGCATAATCAAAAGATTTTTTAATTTTAATTTTCATTGGATTAATAACACATTAAACTTTTAGGGACTTATTTACTAGGTGGGTGGTGTTTATGCTGGGTGCTCATCATCATATGAAAAATAAAAGTTACACATGAATTAAAAAAGAATTTATGACAAAAATTTTCTGTACTACCATCAAAAATAAAGGATTTATTCCTTTTTTTTTGTTGTGCTCATTTATCTTCAAACGGAAAATTATGTGTCTCTTTTATGTATACAAATGTACTCGTACATATTTAGATGTCGGTAAGAATTTTATAGCTTTAAATAGGATTTTTTTTTTTCTTTTTTTTTAGATAAAAATGTGGAAAATTTACATTAACATAAATGTTGTGTGAATTATAATATTATGTGTATTAGCTCTTTACATACCCCGAATAGGAATTAAATCAGCAGCAGGACGAGTAAGATACATAGAATAAAATAAAAGGATAATAAATCTGTATGAGCGTGTGTGTGTGTGTGTGTGTGGTATATGTGACATTATCATTAGGAGACGATAATTTTATCTAAATTTACCACAATATTTATTTTATGTATTTTTGGTTTGTCTTTGGAATATTATTATGTATATTAGCTACTACTAACAAAAAAAAAAAAATTGGTGGTGTTGAAAGTAAAAGTTAGGAAAATTTTGTTTTTGTTTTGTTGATGTTAAAAATAGGATTTGAAATTGAGGATGTGAGAGTTTTTATTTATTTTATTTTTGGTGATTGATGAGGTGATTCGTCATTTTCACAATTTTAATTGAATTTTGTAAACATTTTGAAATGTGTAGGTTAATTTTTTATGGTTATTTAACCTCTAGGTGTGTTCAAGGATTTCGTTTTATTCAGGTCAATAGGTAGTTATCTAGTATTTTTAAAAATTATTTATTTCGGTTAACCGCAGTTATCTAACTTCCTCGGTACATTCTTCACGAATTCCGATTTATTTTCCTTGAAAGAAACTTGATTTATTAATTTTGGTGGTATTGATATTGCTTCAGTAGATTTATTTATTAAAATTAATAATTAACTTTTATGTGTTTATTGTAATTTCAGGTAAGATGACTCGTTCATTGCGAATAATCATTCATAATTGTGGTAATGTAAAAACAAAATTTATTAAATGTCTAGCACGATTTAGAATGTTAACGAAAGCTCATTTTTGTAAAAACAAAAGTTTACTGAGTTAACATATATCGATGTATCGGTAACCTGTAGGTGTTATTATCAATTCTCAACAAAATCGTGTCGCCAAATAATAATTACGATTTGTATGTGCAGGGTTTAAGCACAATACATGATTTGATTGGATTTAATATATTTTATTAATATGTTATCGTTTTTATTCGAAATTTAGGGAAATCTTTCGTTAACTAAATTCAAATTGAAAATGAAAATCTCAATTTACCCAAAATGGATAAATACATTTTTGTTTACCATCCAAGTGTTGTTTCCGTTTTTGTTGTTGTTACCATTTTAATGTTTATATCTTACGTTCCTTAGCTTAATTCACACATATGTACATATTTATGTAATAACAGCATTAAACATAAAATGGGAAATGTATTATTCAATTTGTTCGGTATACACGAGTTTATAGTATAGATGCTGCTGGTATGAGTATACATAGGTTATAACGTTATATTGTTAAAATTCTTCAAAGATGCCTGCGTACACGAGTATTATATACGAGCAGTACAAATCCAGAACGATTTGATAAAAAAAAAAAAAATCTAAAATTCTTTTCGAGAATTACAATTTGTATTGCGTTCCGTTTTATAAATTTTCTTTGAGATTATCCTTTTGTCTTCTGCTGTCGTACATACATATTGGAATTTGTGTGTCTTACATGTTTTTGATTTCTAATTTTATTTTCTATATCTAGAATATTTCTGTGTATATATGTATACATTTATAATAGAACTGGGTGATTATTAAGGCATTTACAAAAAAGACACATCTCAAATTATATCGATCAATGTTTCTAAACGAAAAATTTCAGCATAGTTCAAACCAATCATTCAAGCTAAATAAATATGTCAATCATAATAAATGACAACCATGTTATTCGATTCTGTTTGCCATTACGCTGTGCAATCAATATAATTTGATGTCAGTAAATGACATTGAACTACACAACGCATTAGAGCTTCTTAAATCGATAAAATAAATAGAAACTATAAAAATTAATTCGGTAAAGGTTACGAAAGGTTTTTCATATTTCTGCACGTTTCATACGAGTATACGAAACACGCGGGTTGGAACAATGATCTCGGTCTAAATTATGATTGATTAAAATCTAATTGGGTAAGAATTAAAATAAAATTCTGATTTAAGTGGTTTTTGTGAAACATATCATTGTAATGTTAGAGATGTGTAGGTGTCTCAGGCCAAATAACATTATATCGTAGACCTGCTGATATCTACCTCAAGTAAGATTATTTTCACATAAATTAGAAAGTCGATAAAAATAGATATCAAGGCTGACTGACAGTAAGCACAATTGCGCCAAATTCTTTTTTTTTCTAAATTTTTTGTTATGATTTTAATGAATGAAACAGACCATAACATAAATAGCATAGTATGACGCACATATCACAAATATATTAAATATTCGATTGTTAAAAAGTAATTTTAAGAATTAGATTCGATAAATTGATGAGATTTATAACCAACCAATTGATCTTTTAGCTTTTTTCAACTTGTGCGGAGCGACATCAATTAATTTTTTTGGTTTTTGGTTGTTTTATATGACTCATTACGAGTTTCAAATATGTATAGTATACAGATATGTATATCATATTGCAAAAATGTGATCATCAATTAAATAACTAAATGCAAATTGTATCAATACAGTTTTTATCAATGAATTGGGTTGTTATTGTACGTACAGTAGTGGTAATAATTATAATGGAAATGTTGTGAATGTTAGCTCCAAATATCTTCAATTAGTATTTATTAATGAACGTGACCGACCAATGTAATTTAAATTAACCATGATTTACAAGATATTTATTAAGTTAATGTCAATTCCAATAAGTAATAATTGATGATGAGGTTAAATAAATTTAAAATTTTGTCACAATTCGAAGGACTACGAAACCAGTTTAGAAATATCAAAATGCAGCCCTTTATCGAGGTACTGCAACTTTTAGGTTAAATTTGTTTATTTTTAAGTTTTTACGAGACATAACTCATTAATTTTGCATTATGAGGATTATTAGCCCAGCCTATATGTCAATCTATTCCCTTCCCTAGAGCGTCACTACAATAGGAACTTATTATTCTCAATAAATTTAAATTTTACGAATATTTCTTATGGCTGAAATTCAACTCCCTTTCATTTCTATACACAAATAACCATTTGTAGTTATCGATTCCTGTTTAATGTGAGTAAATATAGACTGCAGAGATTGATTTTATTTTATGAATTTTAATCCTTCAGATTTCGTTGTTTCGCTGCAATTCTTAATTTTTGACCTACTTACTGAATCAAGCAGTTGTCAGTAATCATATTTCAGAAACAAGTTATACTCGGTAAAATTCCGGTTATATCGGATCGAATAATCGAAAAGTTTAGATTAATGAGTTAACATAATCCGGGTTTGATTTCCCTACCTGTAGTGCTTGCAGCATACGCGGCTGGGTCTGCAAGCGATTTCATATTTTTAAATAAATTGTTGCCAAACCTTGGGTTATTTTTGAAGAAAATATTAAAGCAAATTAGGACATAAAAGTAAAATATAATTAGAATTTGTTTTTCTAAAATATACCCAAATCAATTTATAAATAAGTTAAATTTGGTAAAAAATAATCGATTTATTGCATGCTTGAAAAGGCCTGTAATTTCTCTTAGCTTTAATTTTGACATTTTATAAGTGAAACTGTAAATCAAGAACCACCTTGACCGAATTTAGCAAAATCCAGATGTATTTAGCAAAATAAATCAAGAGCCTTGTGTAACTCACTTTTAAACATTATGAGTATGACTTCAAAGCAAATCTCACAATAAAATAATCTCGCAATAAACTCAAACAATTTCCACAACTTTGGAAAAATTTAGGCCCGAAAAATCCGGTTGCGAATTAAAGACCAAAACTTTTTTGGACTCAATCGTTTCAGCTGATTATTGTTTTATTCACGTCTATTATAGAAGTTTGCTTCCAAAAAGTCAACAACTGTGTAGATATTGCAGTCATTTTTGCAGCCTTTACAGATGTAGTAAACGATATTATATCGCTGCAGGTGCTATAAGAAGACTGCAACATTTACTTTATGGCTGCATAAAGAAGAAGTTAGCTGAATTTTTGAAATTACATGCAATCTGAACATTAGATGCTGATATTGCGTTCTACGAAACAGACTATTTGACATTTCTTCACCACCAGAGTATTTCTGATTATTTTCGGCAACATTCTGAAGGCAAAACAAACAAATATTAGTGAGGGCTAATCGATTCCACCACCTCGAATATTGCGGCCGTACAGAAAAGTCAAAATTTAACTGAAAATTTTAAAATAAGAAGCGAGAGTGGTTTATTCCCTGTTAGTATTTAATGCAAAGTCTTAAGGTTTAGGATATGTTTAAAAGTAAGATATTTTGCTTGAATAAGTTTAAATCTTTTTTTAAAATTCGGCAAAACTTATAGAGGTTCAAACAAAATTCTAAAATGTTAAGCGGATTTTTAATACGTGTAGAGGGAATTCTATCGTTGTTACAAGTATAGTTGAAATTAGAAACCAATCTCTTTCGAATTTTCATCGATAGTTAGCTCGATTAGGTAGCGTTTCAAGCGCCCTTTAATCGGTCACCCAAAATTGGAGCAATTCGCTAAATTAATGGTATATTATGAAATATAAAAGTCGAAGATTAAAAGTTGAAAAGAAAAAATGTCGAAAACAATCCGCTGATGCCCCAACTACATTTCTGTGGCTTTCCAACTTCGTTGTATAGTGGATGGTGAGTTTCCAGATGACAGAAAGTTATCTTATAGAGCGACCAGACATTTTTAAGTTCACTATAATTATTCCTGCTCTAACGACCTAAATATAGTGTCGAAATTTTCATTGCGCATCTGATGCGTCCAGGTTGATTCGCTTTTAAACAATTTACGATGGTGTTACAAATCTGACTAGACATCACCCATTAAAAATATAAATGTCCCATATTTTATCCCCCCCAAATATGAGTAGGTCGTAATCGTAATTACACCAAAAAAAAAAAAAACAATTTATCGCGAATATTATGACATATTTTTATGTGTGTTCATCATCGAACGACAGCTAAAAATAAATGGTACATCATTAAAATCATCTGGTATCCTCATTAAAATTACAGAAAAAAAAAATCTGTATGTCTGTTAAATCATTCGTATAGACATTTATATTGAAATAAATTAATAACCGGAGATAAAAATCACTGAAATCGTTGTTTTTACCGCCATAACTGCTGTAACAGCCATATAAAACCATCACATAAATTGAAATATCAATATCTACCCAAAATATATAACACGTAACATAAGACTCATAATTACCATACCAAATGCTAACCAATAACAATCAAATGTAATTGATAAAACCGACGAACTGTTAGGAAAATATAAATTTTCTGTACAATATTCACCGGTAACAACAAAAATTGGCATTCATTCAAAACGTAATTTAGGTGAGTAAAAATATTAGTTTTGATTACCTTAAACATTTCAACATTTTCCAACCAGTAAAATGAAAATTTTTCGTTTCGTTTTTTTCGTATACAGATATATCTGTTCACCGATGATGGTGTGGCACTGGTCCAACAAAGAAAGAAGAAACCAAATTCTGTTGTATTATGGATGAGAAACTGAATTGGATTTTTTGATGATTCAATTCATTTATTTTATTGCTGTCTGTGTGTGTGTGTAGTGGGTCTATGTGTGTGTATGTTTACTCGTACATTATGTTGGCGTTTAAGTATACGAGATGATGTCGTTTGTTCAATGAAATATCTTAAGATATGTGAATTTTCAGTTTATTTTCTAGCGGTATCGTACATTTAGTAAGAGTTGATGAAAAATTTAAATCACTTGGCTCTACACACATGTATTTCTCAAAAAAATGAAAAACATTAAATAAATATTTTATTAATGATTGTATTTATGTTACAGAGGAGACGACGAAAACACAAAAATAACAAGAAAATAGTAAATAGTAACTGATCGTGACATGAATAGCTTGATACAGAGGCAATTAGGTTGAATTTGATTTTTCCCATATATATACGTATATAGGGTGGTCGGAATAATTTTTATTTGTTTTGTTTACATTGGATTGATTCGATTGATCATGTATACGAGGACAATTTTAGGATATTGTTTGCTTTATTTTATTTGGTACATGTATAGAAGTCATTTTGTTGGTCAATTTAAGTAAATTTCCATATTGATTTAAATAAATTCATATTTATGGTTTGATGAAAGATGATGAATTGTTGTAAGAAATTGTATGGTATAGGCGAATTTTTCATTGATTTGCTTAAAATTCTGATTCAACATTGGAATACAATAAAATCACCATATGGATTCTCTCAATGGTAGAATAAACCAAGCTCGTTTAAAATCGAAAGTTAGATGTGATCAATCAGACGCAAAGGACAATGTATAACAGAATGTAAAGCAATTGTAACTGGTCTTTTCAATTTTTGAATATTTGACCGACATTTTAAACTTCAAAATAACCTTAAAAGCATAACACTTGTATCAAAAAATTTGGTAGCATTGGATATTAAAATTTGGTGGTTTCAACAAATTTACGTTGGCAAAACTAAATGCTGCTGGTGTTTGAGCCTGCACGAGGTGCCCCCACAGCAAGACATATACAACTGATTAATAGGGTAATGATGATACTTTTATTCAGCATGTAAATGAAAAGCTCTTATTGTAAAGCAGAAAATTGTTCAAAAGGGAAAATGTCAAGAATATTGTATCTATCTATGGGGGTTCCTTTAAAAAAGAATAGAAAAATTTTCCGTGATTAGGGAAAATGAGGAAAATGCCCATTATAGTTGTTGCCAGTCCCGCTATTGAACAAAACTCTCATTAAGAGTGGTACTAGACCTCTTAATTTAGGCAAATAATGTGCATTTTGATGTTCCACCTAAAGCAAGTCGTTAGTTCTAAAATTTAAACGGATTCCATAATTAAAAAGTAAAGTCTATAAATCGACGCATATTCGTTCCATGTAAGAAATCTTTTTTCTGACTTAAAAAAACTGGCTTAAACATTAATCTTCAACGAAGAGACGCTACAATTTTTAGTGTGTGGTTATCGAATTTTTCGAGAGATTTTGTAGGAAAAAAATACGCGGCCTAGCAATCTAACATAAATCGGCGAGCAAATATTGTATTATCGGAAGTAAAAATTGTGCCGATATCATGAAGTGTCAAAGTTTTTATCAGGTAATAAGGTTCTGAAACTCGCCAAGGAAGCAGAAAAATTTGCACTGGAACATGAATTGTCACCAGATTTGCGGCAAGAACTATTACAAAAGGATTCTTTAGAATAATTTGTACTTTATTAATGGGAAAAATGAATTGGAAGGAAATACCGGAACGCTGTGCCTCAAGTAGCCAGGCAATTTCAATATATTGGAATAAGCCAAGGAATTAAATCATTGAAACAGTCAATGCGATCGATCCGGAAAAAACGATAAAGCTGGTTCACTTATAGATCAACCAATATGACAAAGGACGAGAAGAAATTTCGAATCATACAACGAGAAGACCGACGGGGTTCGGTTTTGCATTGACTGGTGGAAAACGATTTTGCGGAATAAAAGGTCTGTCAACTATATATGGTATACTCTTAGCGAAAAATGACATGGAAAAAGTTGACTGAGTCATATAATGTAATATGTTATATGCCCTTTTATTCCGTGATTAGTCAAAATAATTTGGAAAATGTTCGGTTGCCCCGTCTTGCCCTCAGGCCCAAATTTCCTTTCGTACAAACAAACCTGAAATATATCACCGCAGGTTCGGGTCTAATCTTCAGATCACAACGCATCGGAAAAACATCTCATCTCGACATTTATGTGATGCAGGTTAAGATTTTCAGGATTACCTGAAACGCCACAGAAATCGCGAACAATTATTCATGAGCCTTTTAATGTATTAGTGAATTCCACTGTACCTATAGTCCTAATAGATAGCGTATACTAAGAGGAAGAAATTATTTAAATAGTCCGTTACGTCTCAGAAATTCCAGATGGGAGAAGTATGAACAGGAATCCGGAATTCGGATCAGAAAAGGACGAATTAAATTTATTTGCAGTGTATACAGATAATAATTGACCACAATTCCACATATACATTTGTCTAAGTAAAACGAATCTATTTAGAAATTTTAGCAGCACGTGGTACACCTGTCACCAACAATGTATATTGATAAGTCACAAGTGCGCGGGTATCATGGCCCCCGTTAAACATCACTTGACATTTACATGATAGATTACAAGCATACAATTTTTTAATGATGAGATATAAGTACAAGCAAGTTTCTCACGATCAAATTTATTTTTGGTTAACAACATTAAAATTTATCTTCCTTAATTAATTTTGAAAAGACAATAAACAACCAGATCTATTTTTATACAATTAAAATGCGGTAATTCTTCTCGTGGTCTCGGTGTGGTCTACAATACAAAAAACACGAAAGTATTTTAAAACAATATGTCAGAAATGTTTTTTTTGGTAAAATTAATTCGTTCATTTTAGGAACGTTGTCTCACTAAAATTTCATATAATCTGGGGAGAAGGGAGATCAATGTTCAATGAGTCATACGGCTATAATTAAAAAAAATCATTTCATGAGTACACAAGCTTCATTTCCTTGTAGTTTTCTTTAAATTTAATTATTTAATAAAATTAACAGTAAATTTAATTTGTTTTCGGTTTTTTTATTTTATTGCGTTACACATAATTAAAAAACCGAAAACAAATAAATTTTGTTAATTTTAATTTTAATTTTTTTTTTTTTTTTTTTTTTTTTTTTTTTGTTATAATTTGCATTAAAAAATTTATTATTGTGAAAATTCGCCAACCGCACCGGATTTTTTTTATTTTTATTGTGGTGAGTTAATTATTTTAGATTTCGAGTAGATGGGCGGAGTGGGTATCATATCATGCACAATATTTTGGTTTTTATTGGTTTTATTAAAAATAATTTGTATTGATTAAATTGTGTGTGATATGTCAATAAGTATAGTTTTTAAATTATTAGTTAGAGGTTAAGCCATTTTGGGTTTCCAATTTTAGATAATAATTAACCATTTTTATGTTCAAACCATCAATTTATTGGGCTTTCCTCAAAATTAATTAACATCATCAATAGAAGACCCTAAGGCATACATATCTACAATTTGCTTGCAAATGTTTGTTAAGCCTTAACGAATCGGAATTTTCGCTGGACTACATTTTGACATTTAAGAAAGGTAAGAAAGTTGTGACTGCGTTCCGAAAAAATTAACGTCATTATCGCAAAAATATATTTGCAGAATTCTAGGTTTTGGCTGCCTAAAAATGCTTATGGTGATTATGCTATGTAAAATCATATGCTCTATAGAGGAGGCAATAAAAAGAGGCATAAATAGAAGCAACAAATCTTGAATCTCCGTAAACAATAAATATTTTCCGGGTCAGGTGTTCACCAGAGGTTTTACGGTTTTTATCTTGCAGTGGGGAATGTCACACAATCACAGTTTTCCATTTTTTCCTAAAAGTTGTTAATTTTAGCTTCATTTACCCAGATGACGAAATCTCTTCTCATGTTTCCCACATCTAGTTTAAGTATGGTAAATTGCTGTATCAGTCTAGAATACACCGTGTTAACCAACATGCATTAATATATATGTAATTAAAAACAATTAAATTTAATTGGCAATATATGCAATCACAAAAACCATACATTACACCTCATCAAAAGTTTTTGGCGCCAATAAAGATCCACCCTCTCAAAACATCAAAAAATATATTTATAAAGACGTTTGACACACTTTAAATTGTTTACAATTCGTTCACATTTAAGTGCGGATTACTATTTTTATGAGCGAAATATTTTCGCTGCCAAGATAGTAATCATCTGCCACTACCATATGACTTCCACGAAATCTTGTCATCATCTAGATTTTTTTTTCTTTACTAAGTGCAACGTACGAATTACTATAAGCCATAATTATTATTCGTTGCTTGCTAACCTCCAAATTATATATATCACTTGTCAACATGTAAATCGTGCTCAAGATAATTAATTTATATGTTGATGAATAGTGAAAAAAAAAAAAAATTCTTGGAAAAATTTCAAATTAAAATAAATAATTTCATTTTCACCAAGCATCAAAAAATGGCAAATTTATACGGTGCAGTTTATAATATGTATGTTTGAGGTTAACCTAATTTCCAGGTGAAAATGTGGTGTTTTTTTTTCCTCTACAGGCAATGTTTGTCACCTACGCATTTTCCATATACTTCAGTGACCACATCGTCGCATACGAAACACATATACGTAAAAAAACATAAATCAAAATATGTAACAGGTGCTTTTCGTATAACATTTAATATTCTTCTTCATTCGAAACCACATGAACTTTATCGTCCCAACATTTTTGCTGTTGTTGTTTTTTGGGTTAAGTGTTTTATGTACATACCAGATACCACATGGTCCATTACTAAAATGATAGAGTTTTTCTTCTAATATGTCATTTTCGTCTCTATTTTTGTAAATTCTAAATTTATTAAGATAGAAATTTATTTTTCGAGACTAAAGACGCGCAAAATTTAATTTATGCGAAGAGCTAACTGAACATCTACAAATCATTTGCCAAAGCATAATTTATAAATTTCGGCACAATAATTAACTTGCTTGAGGTTTAACAAAATACAATTATATCAAACGGCCAAATGTCATAAATCAGTTTTTTTAAATTATTTCTCGCTTGAGTCTTCTTAAAATGTAAAACAATATAAATTTGTTGGCAGCACTGCAACATGATGTACAAAATAGCGCATTGTTTTTCTGTTTTACATTAGTCATCAATTCATCTCAATCGAAAAGCTTTTTTACTAAATAAATTATTTATAACGTAATAGATTTGCTAAATTTATTATTTATGTTTCTCACTTTTCCATTCGACTGTTGTACAACTGCAACTATATAAAATACACAATGTACAGTAACTCTTAAATTGAAAAGTACATAAAAACCAAATTGACCTAAATTCAAAAAGTGCAATTACTTCGTTTTCCAACACTATTAAAAATATATATTTAAAGAGTTGAAACAAAAAAAAAATCTTTATTTGAGCTTTTATTGGATTGACTGCGCTTAAATTAATAAAACAAAAACTTAGCAAGAAAAAATGTAATTGAAACATAATAATTTACTTAAAAAGCTCGATTTCTTCTATGCTTTTGTATTTTTGTTTTCTTTTAATAGTTTGTTTTTAGCTTTCACATTAATTTTGTACAAAGTGAAAAAAGCTTTATTTGGACAAAAGGACTTTGTAGTTAACATGAAAAAGGTGGAACTGGGTAGACAGACTCTGTAAACGTAGAAACGATAATGGGATTTCATTAAAGAAATCAACTTGAAGTTTGATTTGATATATTATAATATTTGTTAGAGTCGTTATCGAGTACTTAGCAAATAATTGATAATTTTATTTTGTTTCATTTTAGGTGAGTTGGTCAACCGAGCAAGTTGTAACTGATTTCAGTAAGTCTATGACGAAATTGTAATTCGAATCAAATAAGTTTACAAAAAGAAATTTTTTAAGGTTTATTTTACATTGGCGTCTTGACGATTTAACTGTTATAGTCAGAAGTCAGAAGTCAGAAGAGGCTTAATTTTGGTTGTTAATTCTTAAACGTAGGTTGTTAATTCTGCAATAAAATAGTCAAAATCACGTTCGTTCAAACGATGTTCAATACTCAATTTTAAGAATGAAGACACAAAGCAGTTTGTGTTATGTTTTTTTAGAATGCAAATGGATGTAATATTTCTTACTGCTTCAATAATGTGTGCAATATTGTATTTGCGCAATTTCGTTAGTTTAAAATCGTTGGTTTAATTCATTTATAACCAACTAGATTGTCCCATGTAGTATGAAATAAAATGTTGTACGTTACACGTACGTTAAATGATCATCACAGAACTCGTTCAAAATTCATAAACATCGAACTCCTACTGTAACAACTCATTTACTGTCCTTGTGACGTAAATAACTATTGGAGCAAACAACGGTTTTGGATATCTTATATTTAAAATTTACATGTACATAACTAAATAACCTAAGTGATATAGTCATTGACCTGTTAACAACAACCTTTGAAAAGAAAGTGTTTCGGAATCGATGTTCATCAAAGTGGTTAAATATTATTTTTATTTCATAACGGCATTTCATTGTTTCAACAAGAATACACCCATTCCACATGTGTCGCGCCTACGCTGTTGTATTACTTCGTATCTTACCTCTTTGCACTGTTTTTGCCTATAAGCAAAATTTAGTATATAGGCAAAAACAGTGCAAGGAGGTAAGAGACGAAGGAATACAGCATTCAGGGTGACTGAAAAACATAAAATTTTGTATTGTTAAACAATGAATATATCGCTGGTGACGATGCAAAAGAGTGTCTCTACGTTTTAGATATTTTTCAAATTTGCCTTAGTAGATAAACTAAAATGAACTAACAAAATTGAATATTTGTACACGTTGTTGCTGTCACAAATTTAATGTAAAAGGCAGCAATCACTAATTTTCTTACCAATTAATCAATAAAAAGATTTTGAGGAATTTTGTAAATAAACAGTCATGTAACAATACATTTTGTAAAACTTGCAATTAACATTTAGGCTGGTACAGCAAATTATCTCATTCGATATTCTATTATTTCAAATAAACTTTAGAGTTCGATTCTCAAAAAGACACGTTTTGCTTATTTATTTATTTTTTATTTTTATTTTATAACGGCATTTCATTGCGGCATAACAAATTGAAAAATATATAATTTTGGGGTCCCGGTCAATACAGCATATTTAATTACGGAATTTGACAAAATGGAATTATGGAAAAGAACATATTTCAAAACGGCATATGGTACACTACGACTTATGGTACACTATGGCATATTTAAAAATTTTCGATGATTTTCGTTTATATTTGCTTGATTAATTCATTACAACGAAGAAGGAAATATGCTCGTCATTAGAAATTCACCAGTGTTTTTATTTCTAAATAATACGCCGATAATAATTACATTTTACTTTCAGTGGGTGTCTGTTGTACTTCGACAGTTGTTTTTTTTAATAACCACAAAACTGGAAAGGGGTTCCTAACTGAAAATACAAGTGTATTAAAACACCTGCTATACTACATTAGTTCGGTAACAAAAAAAAACAACAAAAATTAAAATTAAAATCTGGATTTCCCCACATATCTTCGTAACTTAAAGAAGGCTAAAAAACAATCATTACAAAAATAGAATAAAAAATCGTCGAATTAATAAGCGAATTAGCTTGCTAATTATTGATGTTCGTAGAAAATTTGTTCGATCTATTTGCAAATAATTTTTACTTCACGTATTTCTAATTTTAAAATTAAATTTAATTACAATAAAATTTGATTTAAATACAAATTCATTTCCATTGGAAGAATAAATTTAATTTTATTATGTGAAAAATTGAAAAATTCCAATAGGTGAAGGAAAATTTAAAAAATAAAAGATAATTCTTCTAATTGAAGGAAAATTCTGTTAGCAGAAGGTTTAAAGGAAAATCTGTTAAGTGAAGGTAAATTCTATTAAGAGAAGAGGCACAATCGGTTAATAAATAGTTAAATTTCAGATTATAATTTAACTTATTTCAGAGCTTTATGTACAAATCATTTTAAGATACCATTTCCATCGCACTTGCCGTATTTGATAATAATTGATTAAGAAACAGCCAAGTTCCGTCCTAACTAACCATATTCTGGAATTTTATCTAAAAACCTGTTGAATTTTCCCCTAATCGTTTAGGATTTTTTTTTTTAAACTTTAAATGAGTTCATATTAGTAACACCAAAAAATATCATTACTAAAATAGTAAATAATCCTTGAATAAATACGCGATTAGCCAATTATGTTGCTTAATTTTGATGTTCTTACAAAATTACTGGTGGTAGTTACTTTTAAAATTAGATTTAAATAAAAACTAAAAATTATAGATACTAAACACTTCCCAATTATTATCTTCATTACCAATATTTTTATTTACTTGGGAGTACACATTTAATTTCATTAAGTGAAGGAAAATCATGTTAAGCGAAATAAAATTCCAATAGGAAAATGGATATTTTAGTAAGTATAGGGTAACTTTATTAGCACTAGAACTACCGACCGGTCAAAATGACCGGTTATAGATTTATTGAATTCAATTTTTTTAATTATTATATTAATATTTTTGTGGGAATCTGTGATGACTTTTAATATGACATCAAAGTAATTATGTTAACATTCATCATAAAATTCCAAGAAAAGATTCACATAATAATTAAAAAAATTGAATTCAATAAATGTACAATTCATCATTTTGACGGGTTGGTAGTGCTAGTGTTAACTGATGATTAAAACTATTTTAGAATTCCATTTCCATCGCACTTGTCAAATTTTATCATCATCAGTTAAGAACTAGCCGTGTTCCATCATTATTGGTAATATTGCAGAATTTCATGTAAAACTTATTTTAGAATCTGATTTCCATTATACTTGTCGAATTTCTTCTTAATAAGTTAATAAATAACCCAATTACGTCAAAATTGGCCATGTTTCAAAACTTCACCAAAATCCTTTTTAGAATCCCATTTCGATGATATATGTCGTATTTCATCGTAATCGGTTAAGACACAGTCAACTCCCATCAAAATTAGCCATATTCCAGAACTTTATCTAAAATCAGTTTAAAAATCCCATTTCGGTTAATAAATATGGAAGTTTCACCCTAATTAGCCATATTTCAGAACTTCGTTTAAAATCCATTTTAGTATTCTATTTTCATTGCAATATGCCATATTGTACCGTATATACCATATTGAAATATGCCGTCGTGTACCTTACGCCATAGTGTACCATATGCCGTACTGAAATATTCCGTAACGTACCATATGCCGAATTGCAATATGTCGTTTTGAAATATGTCATGTTCAACGGATCCCAAAATGTTGTATTATATAAACAATAAATATAAAAAATTATGTACGACGGGATCATGCCTCGGATACAAGCTCGTCGGTTTTCCTTTCTAAAAAAATTTGATTTTAGTAAATTTCAAATTTAGATGCGATTAGATGATAAAACAATATAAACATTTGTACTAGCACTTTTGACGTATATCGATTCATAATAATGTCAAGAAAAATTAAAATGGCGCCATTTTTCCATCGTTCATTTAATTATGGCCCACCCTATTTTACGACTGATATACTATACTGCTGTTTACTTTCTTTCTAATTAATTTTTCCTGCGAGTACCGTTGACATTTAATTGAAAATTGGCCTAATGAACAGTTTGAACTAAGACTGTGCCCGAAACCTGTGATAAATATTTTTTAGTGCACATTTTTGACATTTATTTGAAACAACCGCATACACCCAAATTATCACGGTCTTTTTCTATGATAATTTTTGACACAAACAGAATAATTGTTCGGTCGACATTTAACATGGTCGCCTTAGCATTTTATATCATCAAAATAAAATGTCAACTAGTCAATACGATAACAGAATCTATTGTTTGCAGCAACATAATAATTTTGAACTGCAGCAGCTGGCCGACAATTATTTTCTGCTAGTGAGATGATTTGTCCGTGTATGTCAACTAAAAATTAATTTTATTTTTATGCCATATTTATCTAGTGAATAAATATGAGAGCTACCGCTATCGGCTGACAGATTATTGAATCTATTATAGAATTAGTTGATCGATTGATTTAAAACGTTGAATTCTATGTACTAGGTTGACTCCAATATCTTTTAGTTTTCGTTACAATTCTGATTTGAGACCACCCATGACATTTCCACTTCCTGTATAAAAGCCTAATTATATCGTAATATATTTTCCAAAATTTGGCAAGAAAATCGTGACAAATACCGCCATACCCTACAGTATATAATATAAAACGAAAGCGAATTCGAAGCGTAGAAAAGGATTGCTTGCCATTAAAATCGAACAACAACATGACAGAAGGGGAATACTTTAAAAAATTATTACACAATTCGGGCAGCGTAATAAAAATTTGTGAATGTAGGGGAATATTTTTCGAATAAATGTTAAAAATTTGTACTAAAAAATATTTATCACAGGTTTCGGTCACAGTCTAAATACTTCAATCCCTAGGAGTTGTTCTTTGGTGTGTAGGATAGATAAATCATTAATTTTTTTCGTTTCTAGTAAACATTTTCAATTTGAAAATTGTATTTTAAAGACTCGTCCCGTAAAATGTTTGCAGGCCGATGAAACCAGTTATTTTGCTTGCTGGAAAAATCAAGGGCTGAAATTTGTATTTTACTTTGTATTATATTTTG
The DNA here is from genome assembly GCA_958295665.1 of Tipula vernalis. Classification (NCBI taxonomy): domain Eukaryota; kingdom Metazoa; phylum Arthropoda; class Insecta; order Diptera; family Tipulidae; genus Tipula; species Tipula vernalis. The sequence goes on from OY282558.1 coordinate 25,812,296, forward strand.
ACATGAAACGCTTTTTAATATTCTATTCCTTCTGTTCTATATTTTTTTTGTTAATTCAGTATATTCCGAACACATTCCATTTGTTCGAAACTGAAAGGTAGATTAAAAAGAATATTCTGTCAAATATCAAAATCAATATATCCATGTATTTAATTTTTTTTTTTAATTCATTGCAATGCTGTCAAAAATGTATTCTACTGTTTATTCTAATGCTTTTTTTAATTTATTTTGTTCGGAATATTCTGAGGTCACGTAATGATTATACTATTCCTTCTATTCTTTCTGGAGAATGAATTAAAAAAACTCTCTTGGTTATTTTTGTTATATTTGCTATGCACCTTGACCGTGAAGGCATTTATTTGGATTCGCTACAATTTTATGACCCATTTGCAACTACGTATACAATTGTTAACAATCGGCAATTTACAAAACAAAAAAATATTCATAATGTAGTACAAGATCGCCATCGCGAGTACATGATTATGAAAGATGCGTTTTTTTTTTCATGAATATTCTATAAATAAAAAATTTAAGAAATTATGACAAATCCACAATTTTTTGAAACACGAAAATAATAACGAAAATAAATTTTTCATGTCTGTGTCAACGGTGGTGAAGATTTTCTCGATGTGATAAGTAAAACGCGCACAAAAATAACTACAACGAAATCTTAAATAACAATCAGATGACTGATCCGGTTAAATTCCAAACATATTTTAAAGTTTAATGTCGCCTTCTGTCAACACACGAGTTTTTAGTATTTTTATCGAGTGATGATGAAGGTAATGATGATCCGTAATGATGATGATGTAATTTAATTACAGACTATTCGAATAAACTGTTTAGTGTCTCATACGATTTTTATTTAGATCGTGATTTATTCCATTTTTTGTTTGTTTTTAAAACACTTTAAGCTAATTATCCTACATTCAATACAATTTTCAAGAACATAATATTCGTATTAAAAGTACAAAAATCGTTATACACGTTAAAACCGCATGTAATTGGATAAAACTATAATAAGTAACATGATTTTAAGAAACCCATATAAGGAAAATCAGACACATATACGATAAGATTTATTACAAATTCGTTGTCATCTCTCACAATCATTCCGCATCTTCTCTCATGTATACTTGTAACAATTTTCATCTCATCATATTCATTCAATTTATCTTGTTCATCTATCATTTTGCTCAACAGATTTTTCTTCGTTTCGTTTTTTTATTTTTTTTTTTTTTTTTTATCATTTTCTGAAGAGTCATTCAATAAAATGTATTAATACCGAGACCCTACACCAACATATGCGAGACGAACAAACGAGAAAAGATCGAAAATCATGTCTGAGTGGTTTTTGCCTTATATTGCTTGATTTTGTAACATTGTTAGATACGAAAAAAAGGTTTGTATGCGATGGGATTTCGTTATATAGGAATGTGTGGAAAACTTCTAATCCATAAACGTATGTTCCATAATATGTTGTATATTGTTCTCGTTTATGTGTGAATTGTATAGATAGATGCAATCTGTACAAGTGAAATTGTGTATACGATGTGTTTTTTGGAGTGGTATTAGAAGAGATTTAATCCATGGTTAATGTAGATTTGCTTTAACTAAATTCGCAAGTACATGCATTATATTAAAATCTAATTAGGCCGCTATTCTTTAGGAGTTCCTCTTAAGTTGACTTTTTACGCAGCTTTTAAAAAAATTTTAGAAACGGCATGGACACTTAAAGTAAGTTAAAGGTAACATAAAATATTTATGTCCATATAATATTACGCTTTTAAATCAGATAACAAATAATAGTGACATTTCTCTTGAAATCTCAAAGTTCAACGTAAGCGTTCAAGCCATCTCGCACTGCGAGAGGACAAATTGTCTCATAGTAGAATTTTGCCTAAAAAATTGACTAGAGAACAATATTTTATCATTTTTTTGTAAGTCAGATCCATTATTACAGCATGCGTTTGCGCCTGAAAAGCTGTACAATACTGACCAAGATTACCGGACAATCTATAGTACCAAATGCACGACAAAAGACGCGAACTCCACTAAATCCTCGATAGAAGAACGACCGAAAATTACTTTGTGATATTTTATCACCACAAGCGAAGTGCAAAAGGGGTACAGCTGCGGCATAAACAAAGTAGATTCTATAGAAATTAATAGAGTTGAGGACATCCCTCCAGTTATAGCCTTTTGTATTGATATCCTAAAAAGAGATGGAACAGACAGATCGTCGATATTTCTATTCTAGTACAGATTACAGCTTGACATGTAAACCCTTGTCAACATACCACTAACCCAAAAAAAGTAAAGCATGGTACCTTAGAAAATACATTTTAGTGTTTACACGCGACCGTAAGACAAGATTGTCAGTAAAACATTATGCAACGAAACTAAATTGTTGCAGTTTGATAAGAAGCTCGTTAATAATCAGAACCCGTAGAATACGCGAGAATACACCTCTCAAAAACAACAGTCTCAACAAAACGAGAATTAAGCTTACGTTCGATCCACTTGATAATGGTGTGATTAATACCAAAATTGGTAGAGACTTCAGTAATTGAATAATATGATGTACTATCAAAAGCATTCGCAATAACCGCAAGAAAGTACCCACAAGAAATTTTTGATGTTTCGTTCCTCGTAACAAGTTTTTGTAGCGCCGTTTAACAGGACTTGCCAGGTCTAAAAGTATGTTGCCTGTTGCTGAATGGCGAGTATTAAATAATGATCTCTAATAAATCTGCCTACCATTCTTTCCAGTGTTTTTAGAAAAATTGAGGATTTACTAATGTGCTGAAATTTCTTAGGATCAACATAACCAGATTTGCCATAAACATTAATCTAATCATATTCCAAAATGGTGTGACAGGAAAATTCTAATCGGGAGTAATAGCAGAAATGTTAGTGGCCACGGAGGAACCTTAAGCATTATCGATTATGTCACAACCATGAAAGTAAAGAGACAAAGCTGCTCATGATCTCTCATTTCGAGGAGCTAAACTTGCAATTTAGTAGACGAAGGAAATAAAGTTTACAAACTTCATTTTCGAGCCCAAAACTTTGTTAAGTCTAGCTACAGCAGGTTTGTTAATTTCCTCACTTAAATTTCTCCAGGATATTCTGGATTCCTGGATCATAACAAATTATAGAATAAGCATATCAGCAAGATTAGCAGTCATAATTAGCACTCTTGGATAGCAGATGGACTTATATTATTAAAAATATAAATGCTAGTTTTACTGACAGTGCTTTTAAAACAAATTTTGAGGAATTGAGGAATTTTAATTTTATAAATGGAACCATCTAGACATTTTAACAATCAAATTACTTAAGAAGCTGATATGCTATGGTTTAAGTAGATCCGTTTTTTAACCAGAAATTTATATTGAAAATGATCCTCTCAAGAACGTACTGAAGACAGAGGGCCGAACTAGTAATAAACTCGATAGGTTTTAGGTCTACCCAGAATATTTATTGATCGAGACATTTGGATTTACCCAACAAATATTCGTGATTACCACACGAATCTTCTGGTAGACCAGATACCAAGGTATGCATAATAACGGGTGTTAATCCAAATATCTATGGGCTTAGTAACCTCCGTACAAAACTATTTAAAGGTTTCATCGTTGCTACATTTGTATCTCGTAAAAATGCCCTCTTACAGATAGCAACGCTGCATTACAGATACAAAAAGTTGGGTGCTCATCACGTGAGCTGTTCTGGTCATTTATTAGGCAGCTGCGTGATGGGTACAATTGTGTAAGGGGTAACCTGTACACAATTCGTAAGTGTACATCCTCCCTCCTCATGGCAACCACTGGTAAAGCACAGGCCTAAGTACGGCGCTAAAGGAGAAAACCTTGACAAAACCCTAACCTAAGGTGGAACAGCATATGCCGATGGATGAATGGCCGATAGGTTAATTAGTCCAGAGTATGCCGACTCTAATTACCAGGCACCCTCCAGTTTTATTTAGCCTTCCTATAGTAAAGCTGGGTGACCTACAGACGATTTGCAATTCCCAGCAACTCACAAGAGTAAAACGGAAGACGGGGCAGGGGTAGGAATATACGGGAGTGGGACAGCCCTCTGGAAGCCCTTGGGTTCCAATGCTACCTTCTTTTTAGCGGAGCTACTTGCTGTAGTAAACATCTAGGAGGTAGAGCAATAAGCCCAGATAGTATATATCACGTACCGGTTGGCAGTATTATCAAGTTCATTAAGAACCTGGATATTGACTGGACGGATAATTAAGCAGGGTCCAACACAATAGTAGGTGGCTGATCGCCCAATGCGAGGTGGCTGATCGCCCACATGGTCCTTCAATAATAATAATAATAATACAGATACAAACAGAGATGACTTCAACAACAGGCGGAAAACTCCCAACTTATCCTCGTCTAGGAAAATTTTCAGGTTTTTTTTTTCTGGCATGCCCATTTTTTTTTGCAGCAGCGAAAGCCTACGCATTAGAATCTAGCTCACGTCTTTGACCTGTAGAATTCCGATTTTACTTCGAAGTGTTCGATCAGTTGTTTGGCACCTCAACACTTCAACATTAGAGCCAAGCAATAGGCTGCATATCTTCCGTTGCAAACGTTGACGGTTACGTTTGCCAAGGTGTCTGATCTAATTTTTTGGTTGAATTCAATGAAAAACTCGTCAAGATCAGATTTCTAAAAGATGTTGAAAAAATAAAAACTCAAAATATTTTTGGATGTATCTTAATCAATCAAAACACTTCGAAGTTACAAAATTTCCGACCTCACATTCTTTGATATTTTATGAAATTGTAATTTTAGATCGATTACTCTAATCTAAGTTTAAAAAATTTAAAAATAATACAAAAATGGGATTTGAATATTTTTCAACGTGCAAATTTCATTAAAACTTTATATAATCCTTAATGCAATTGCTAATAAGAAAATATTGGTTATTACACGCTAAGCATACCACTGGATAAATAATGTGCATCTAGGGATCCAAATGGAAGTTAGGCTCCGAAGCCTATTTCTGCAATCGCAATCAATTTCAGATTTTAGATTGGTGCCCCTGAATTTGTGAGTTATTCAGGTCCGGAAATCTACATTGTCAGTGACCAAAAAAATTCGTACATGCCTGTTATTATTATATCAACAATAGTTCTAAAAAGTAATTTCTCTATATTTTTAATATTAAAAATTTGTAATAAATTAAGATTCCGGGCATTAACAGTCACCTGTTTAATTATCCCTAAGTATTTCACAAGTTTATAGAATATGATACGTGTTAAATACAGTCCTTAGGTAATAATTATGCAACTCACGTGCTAATAAAGTTTGTTACGCAGTTTACACAAAATATATGACTCGGTACGCTATAATATGTAGGAGGTAACTTCATGATTTGTAAGTATTCTAAACGCGCGGATAAACGTGAAACGAATACCAGATTGGTAAAATAATTTTAATAACAGCACCCCTATATAATTCAAACCAAATCCATCACCATATTTCAAAAACGCAATGCAATCAATTTTCTTTTATATAAAATGCTTATTTGCAAGAGACTTGAATGTACCCAATTATATTACCTTATAATTGAATCGCAAACAAAAATCTCCCCTTATTGCAACATCCATAAATCAAATCGAAATCGAAATCAAATCATCTAACATAAATCAGTTCCGAAAATGTTATTGACCCGATTTAAAATATTCAGTGCAAATAATAAATCGTAGCCAACATTTTTGAAATAAAATCGAAGCAAAAATCTCCCAAGATGTTCGCAATCACTCGAACGGAGATATCGCGTGGGCGATAATAAATTGAGACGCACAATCTTTTCATTTAATAAATTAACGGATCAAAAACATGTATTCGTACACATGTATGTACATATGTACATGCATGCGTACGCTTTGCTAAGACAAACATATTTTATTGTTTATATTGGTTCTTGGTTGCTCAAAAATAGACCAAAATAATAATAAAATGAAAAACACGAACCCACAATGGAAAATAAGGAAAATTCTATTCTTAATTTTATTGTTATACAACATTTATTTTGGTTTGTTGTTTGTTTGTGTGTCTATGTGTGTTAAAGTCTTCTTCTCAGTTTTCCTTTTAATTTTATTATCATTAATCTCTTTCAATTTTTATATTTTCTTTTTGGTTGGAAAATAAAACCATGAAGAAGAAGAAGAAGTAGAACAATAAGAAGTTTATTTTTTTTTTTTTTTTTTGTATGTAAGAATAGAACAATTTTTTTTTTATCTTTTCATCTCGCTGCTGTATTTTCTTTTCAATTCTTTTTTATTTTTACAACTTTCGTTGTTTTGTATTTCGTACTGTGTATGTAAGTAATAAAAACAGAAAGTAAAAATCTAAGTAAAATTTGGAATTACTTAGAACTCTTGCACGTACATATTTGCTTGTCATACTCGTATATACATAAGTAAAATTTTCATGAAGATTGATGGAATTTTCCATCTTTCTAGGTTACTTCTCTTTTCTTAGCTCGTTGTTTTCTTTGTTTTTAATCAATAATTACATTTCAGTGTTTATTTATTTTCTTTATTTTTCATTGTTTTCGTTTACGTGAGTTTTTTTTTTAAAGAAACACAAAAAAAATTGTTAAGTGATTTTTATTGTTATTATGGTATTTTTGAAAGATTTATAGAAGATTATGTGATACAATTTTTCTCGGTTTTTCTTTTATGTAATAAGATCAATGTAGGTATCGTACTTAAACGAATGTATTTCATGTAGAAGACAAAGGAGGGTATTATTCTAATCACGTGTTGGATTTTTGGAAAACACACTTTTTAAAGTGCTTGAGGTTTAAATTTTAATCAGCATTTCTTCAGTATATGTATATTCACACATAGTAGGTAGGTAGGTTTCTCAATTTTTTTAATTAATTTGCCGAAGAAATAAATTAAAAATACTGGGAAAGGCAGAGTTCAATTATTTACTTGTATTTCTGGTTTTAATACAGTTGAAGACTGTTAAAGCTCAAACTTTAAAATCAAGTATCCCATTCAGAGAGTGAAACCGAAATGTTTTTCGTTCCGGTTTAGGGTTACGTTCCCAAATTTATTTTTTCGTTTCGGTTGTGTTTCGGTTTTTTAATTTTTTTCTGGTTTCGTTTCGGTTCGGGTTCAAAACCGGTTTAAAATCGGTTCAACATAGCATCAGTTAAATATATTAGGAACTGTAATTATAAAATCATACCATTCCATAGCTCCTACAGCCTCCAAGATTTGCAGACATATTTGTTGAAGTATATTAAGGTATACCATTATAAGTTGGGTGCTTCTCTTACGTGAGGGGGAGGGGGGGGCGACTAGGGCTAAATGGTATTTTACATGCTTTAATTTGGTTTAAATTTTATTTTTAAATGATAAAAATTGAACGAGACGATTTCAAATTTAGTGTAAAACTGAACAGAAGAATATTTTCATATGACCTCTTTCTAAAGTTTTCATTGGTTTTTTCTACACATGAAGATTCCAACCCTTGATATTCCGAATATATATGTTTGTACTTGTAACCATTAGCCGTTCATATAAGTAACTATCGAATATTTGTAAAGTTTGATCCAATTTTAGTGCAAAATGATTGTCATTTGCAATATTACGAAAATCTAGAATAGTTTAAATTTCCCCCCAATAATACTGAATTTTTTTATTCATAACTTAGATTTCAAAAATAAAGTGAAAAATGATGGTGAAATCAATTAAACGGAGAATTATTATTTCATATATATGTTTTATTTATTTTATTTATTTATTTATTTATCAATATATGACATTTTTATTTTTTTGGTTTTAATTAATTAAATTAAATAATAGTAAGTTTTACTTAAGTTTATCTAAATACTAATGTTATCTTTAATGAATATATTTAACAAATTTAGAAAATTCTCGTACTTTAATTCTCTTAATTCACCTAAAGTATAAAAATTACTTAGTGAATTATATAGCTTAACTCCATTGTAGGCTAATGATCGTTGGCAAAATGATTTACTATATAGCGGCAATCGAAAATGAGTGTTTCTTGTATTATAGTTGTGAACTTCTCTATTAGTGCAGAGCATTGAATCTAGGTAATTTGGAAGTACTCCGTTTTCAAGGCGAAACAACAATTTCAGAACGTTAAAGTTAATCCTCTGCTTTATGGACTTCCACTCCAACACTTCAAGCATTTCTCGTATATGGGTTCTACTTTCTGCCCTTAAAATAGCTCGCATAAATCTATTTTGTATCTTTTGGAGACGATATATTTGTGTTTGGTTCATTATAAAAAATACTGATGAACAATAGTCAATATGTGGGGCAACAATTGATTCGTAGAATATAATCTTTGTTTCAAGCGGCAGTTTGTCCTTAATTCTATTAAAAAGTCCCAATTTTTTATTCATCTTTTTAGCAATATAGTCCAAATGATCGTTGAAATTTAAATTTTCATCAATAACAACACTCAGGTATTTATATTTTTTTACACGATCTATGATTTGGTTATCTACTTTTATATTTTCATCACATTCTATTGTAGTCCTTATTGACATTACCATATACTTAGTTTTTGAAATATTAAGTGATAGTTTGTGGAACATTAACCATTTCCTTAAATTCTCTAAATCTTGGTTTATTTTTTGTACAGCTTCTATAAGGGTTGGTGCAGAAGTTGTAATTAGCGTATCATCTGCAAACATATTCACTTTACAATCTTTTATTACTGTGACTATATCATTAATATATAGGATGAAAAGCAATGGTCCTAATATAGATCCCTGGGGAACTCCTAGATTGTTTGGTGTCAATTTAGAGACACAGTTATCTATCTTTGTGTATTGTTGCCTTCCTTCGAGATAATTAGTGAACCATTCAAGTTCTTTCCCTTGTACTCCATATTTAATGAGCTTTTTAAGCAAAATTTTTCTATCGATTGTTTCAAAAGCGCGTTTAAAATCCAGGAAAACTGAAACCACAACTTTATTATCATTTATTTCTGCCTTCCAGTTATCTAGCATTAGATTTAATGCTGTTTCGCATGAGTGCAGCTCTCGAAATCCGGATTGTTGGTCGACTAGTATATTATTTTTGTTAATGTGGTTGATTAATTGATTTTTAATTACACGTTCCATTATCGCTTCATACGGTGGCAACATATTGATTGGGCGTAATTCTTCTGGTGTCATCGGTTTAGTAGTTTTGGGAATTGGTATTACTGTTGATATTTTCCATGATTCAGGTACTTTAGCTTGATTTAAACTTTGATTAATTAACTCTGTGAAATTTTTTGAGAATATTTGGTTTTTCATCGCATCCATCATGACAGTTCGATTTATTCCATCTATTCCTGCATTAGAATTCATGCTACTTATAATTTTGGATAAATCCTGATGAGTTACATTTTGAAAACAGAATTTTTCTGAGCATTTATCCACATCCGAAAAATCCCAATCCTTTACTTCAGGAATACTATTGTGAATATTAATCACACTGGATACAAATGACTGATTTAGAGCCTCAGCTAATTCGTGCTTCTCAGTTATTATTTTATTGTTAAATTGAATATTCCACTGTGTTTTATTTTTAGTTTTATACATCGATTTTAACGTTTTCCAAAGTTCTTTTGGTTTATTTTTGTTTTCGATGAATTTACTTTTGAAATAAATTGATTGCTCTTTCCTCAGTGATTGTTTATACAAATTTCTGGATTTTTTATAATTATCCCAGTTATCCTTTGAATTAAAAATTTTTAAAACGACATAGTTACGTAATTTATCTTGTTTCAACGACTTTAAGTTTTGAGAGAACCATGGTATTTTATTCTCTCTTCGAATTGTTGCCATATGTGTCAATTCATTCACACAGGTTTTTAACTTTAATACTAAAACTTCAGCTTTTTGGTTTATTTCTGCACCTCCTTGAAATCCCAGTAGTTTTTGATTTAAAGAGTTGTTTAGTGATTCAGAAGAGTAATTTTTCCATGATCTTATTTCTACTGCTGTAACTTCTTCTGCTGGCACTTTCGTTTTATTATTTATACTAACAGCTAACATGTAATGATCGCTAATTTCTTGTTCTTTGACTACTTCATATCGAATGTTCTGTGAATTAGTAATTAATATATCTATTAAGCTCTTGCTGTTATATGTAACTCTAGTATGATCATTTACTATCTGAATCAATCTATTATCTGTGATCAACTGTTTCAATTTAACACTGTAAAATTCATTGGATTTAACATCAATATTGCAATCACCGAAAATAAAATTATTTTTGTTGTGGTTTATGACATTTTCTAACCATTCATCGAAGTGACTTAAGAATACTGCATTCGTTGTTTGAAATGATCGATAAACTACTCCAAATATGCCAGTTGTATGATATCCTTTAATAATTTGAATTGCTAGAAACCAAGCGCGGTCTTTCTCACACTTGGAAATTATTTTAAAATTTATGTTTTCGTGAATATACATAGCAACACCACCCGTATGTCGACTATCCGAATCGCAACGAATGAAGTTGTAATTATTAATATGAAATTCTGCATCGTACATTTCTGGAACTGTTCTGGTTTCACTGAGTAACACTATGGCTGGTTTAAAATCTAACATTATCTGTTCAAGCTCCAAAAAATTTGAATACAAACTTCGAATGTTTGTATATAGTACGTCTTGTATACTGAACTGCTATTGGTAATTAATTTGGTTCTTAAGTGATCTTAACTTGCGTTGAAACACTGTACAACTATTATCCCACGTAGCATGATTTGTATTAATCTTAAGATTAAGTCTATTATTTGCATCTGTACAATTACTGCATTTCATTTCCGTGCTCTTACAATCACTAAATTTGTGGTTTCCGCTACATTTCGGGCATGTTAGCTTGCTCGTGCACTTCGTACCGTGATGTGAATATCCGTTACAATTATAACACCTAGTTATCCCCAACGTCTCTACAACATGGCATCTATCAAAATTGATATTCAGTTTCTCCGCTGCTATTATCTTTTTAAAGTTATCGGCATCAACTTCAATAATTGTATCGACCTTCTGTGTATTTCTTCTATTGTAAGTTGTAACTACCTTAATTTCACCCTCAGATAAAAATGGGTTCTGCTGCTTCAAAGCTGAGATAATTTCAGCGCTTTCTAACTTCTCGGATATGCCTAGAATTTTAACTCTTGGATTTAGCTCCGTTGGTAGTTTAATTTCGTAGTCTGCTCCTAATTTATCTGTAGCAATTTGTGTCAACTTATCCTTTGCTTCATTTGAATCACATTGTAATATAATTCCTCCATTAGAGACATTTCGGCACCCCATTACTGGTATACTTTTAGGATCAATTAGGCTGACTATGTCTTGTCTTGTTTTTTTACTCTCTTGTGATTTCTTTGGTTGCAACAGTACTAGCTTAGTTGGATTAGATTTCAATACCGATGCAAAAGATGTTGTTGGTTGGAATTTCTTCTACATGGGTTTTGATCTCTCCTAATTGTAAATTTAATTTTGTGTGATTCGCACACAAATGTTGCTTTAACTCTTCTACACAATTATTAATTTTTTTGAATTCCTCATAAATGGTGTCTTCATCATGTGCTTGACATTCTAAGCAAACATATCTTGCGTAAGGGCAATCTTTAAATAATTTGGCAAATTTTTCGAAATTCCAGTCAATGCAAGTATAGTGAAATATCTTTTTACATTTGCCGAAACATCGTAACGAATTTCTTTCACGAGAGTCGGTCACTTTTTTACACTTTTCACATTGAGACATTTTAAAATGTACTCAATTGTAAACACTACACACAAAAATGTTTTACTTCACTGATTAATTATATTTAACTTAAAAAATATGCAATAACTGCAAAAAAAGAAAAAAAAAATCTACAATAAAACGTTATTATTATGTTTACGTGTTTAATTTAATTGTCCACTACTAATTCAATTGTTTTTTATTTCACTAATTTGTTAATGTTCCATTTATTGTTTTCACAAAGCCTATAGTTATAATCACTCTTCAACTGTTCACACTAATTTCTAGAGATTTTCACAAATTTTAATAACCATTTACTATGTTTATTTAATAATTATTTCGCACCTCGAAACTCATGTACTACACATGTAAAGCAGGGGAGCACCACACCACATATGTAGTAAATTGGTGGGTTTATATTTGGCTAGTCCGTATTTTTTAGTAAAATTGGTAAATTGACCAAATGGTACAAAAAATTCAAGTTTGTCAGGGTACTTGGCGGCTACCATTTCCAATTACCAATAGTACTCAATTAAGATTCTGTGTCATGATTGAGTGGTTCTGTATTGTTTGTTTTGCCGGGAAACGTTATGGATGAGAAGGACGACAACCAACCCCATTGTAAAATTTATGACTTAGACAATTATGTGAACCAGAAAACTTCGTTCGATGTTGAAAGGCCGAATGTCAGAAGGCCGAATTTTAAACGGTCGAACGCCGAAAGGCCAAATGGGTCGGAAGGCCGAATGTTGAAAGACCGAATGTCGTATGGTGTTGAAAGGCCGAATGGGACGAAAGGTTGAATTTTCATTAAATTTTCCTTCACTTAATTGATTGAAATCAATATTTAAAACCATTGAATTTATTTCTTAATCTAAAATGATTTAAATCCTGTGTATGTAGCATACATATTAATGTGAACAAATTTTGCCGGATAAACAATATATTTATTTTTGTTTTTTTATTATAATTAATTAATTTTTAATTTTATGACAAAAAAAAAACGTAAGAAGATTTTAATATTTAAGGCGATTTACTATTAAACATTTTTAAACAAAAATGTTGATAAAAATTTAAATTTTGAAAATTTTATTCATAAAAAGATAAAAAATTAAAATCAATTTCGAAACAAACGGCTTTTTGATATTCGGCCTTTCGACATAATTGGCTTTTCGACATTCGACATTCGGCCTTTCGACCTATTCGCCCTTTCGACGCATTCGGCCTTCCGAAATTTGACTTTTCGATATTCGGCCTTTCGACCCTTTCGGCCTTTCGACACATTCAGCCTTTCGACACATTCGGCCTTTCGACATTCGGCCTTTTGGCCCTATCCTGAAAATTTGAGGTAATCAGGCAAAATGTAACACTAAATCACTTAACTGTATGGCTGAGAGTTAGCTAATTTAACTTATAAAGGCTATTTTGGTATAACCAAAGGTGGTATTGAATACGGAGTGATTTAGCGTCTGGTCCTAGTTAAAATAAAAATTACGTTTAAAAAATGATTAACAGTCTTTTATAAAACGATTTTTCTATATGAAGTAATTTCCTGATTTCCCGCTATTAGGTATACAGAAAATTAAAATGTACATAATCGAACCAATATTGTTTTATAAAAATAAAACAGAAACCAAATTAAAGAAAATATTGTCAACATCAACTCTTATTCGAAAAGATTTTTGATATTTTACGTAGTTTTAGAAAAATTTTGTAAAATACCATTTTGCCCCGTTTTTATCCCTCAGCAGGAAGAAAAATAGCCTCCGACGAATGGCAGATGTTTTTATAACAGTTTCCGGTACCTTATTGAACATACTTGCAAAGTTGCAATGTGTAGGAATTTTTTCCTTCTCATGAGGCTCTTTTTACTGTACTAGTATAAGTATAATAAAAAGTTAAATTTTTAAAGATATAATCTTCTCGAATTTTAAATTTATTATTTAATTTAATCAATAAAATATTTTGTAGCTTATTTTCCATCAGATCCGTCCATTTGTCAGTCGGTAAAGGTTCAATGCAGCAAAATTGTTAAGAACAACACCATTAACTAAAGACCTCTATTAAAGATATGTATGAGCTAATGACATTTTGTTTTAACGATATTTGGCATATCACTACTTAAACATTTAGTCATTCGTTTGATTAACAACATAACAACCCATTTACGTTATGAAATGTTGACGATTCAGATGCAACATACAAAAATCGTAAAAGAAAAAAAAGGAAAACTATAATTAAAAAACCAAACGGCATAAGCAAACCCGAGAAACAAATCTAAAAAATGTGTGTAAGTTATGGTAGGCAGAAACAAAAGGGGGGGGGGGGAATATTAATTTCATTTACTTTATGGCAGAAATTATGTGAATGTTAATGGTGTATAAAACGAAATTGATATAATGACTATTTTGGCTGTAACAACCGACTTTGGCCGGTCCTTTGAAGGACGTGCTAAATGAACAAGCAAACTATCGGAAATGTTCATTTCAGTGGATTTTTCATTAATTATAATTATTTTAGCTTTTTATAGGCAAATATATACTTTTTTTTAAATCATAAATCAAACTGCAAAATTACATTTAAACTTTGTTTTTATTCCGAATTAAACTAGAAACTTTTAAAGGTTTTTTCGTTTTATAACTACTAAGAGATATGGAAAATATTCGTGCAAAAAATACTTGAACCGAAACGAAAATGAACGAAATGAACCACATGAAAATATTGCTCCGGTTACGGTTACGGTTCACTACATTTTATTAATTTCGTTTCGGTTCCAGTTTTTGGTTCATAAAAAATTTAGATTTTTTTCGGTTTTCGATTTACGGTTCGGATTCGGTTTCACTCTCTGATCCCATTGATTCAATCGTGTATCTTATAGTTCGGTTCAGCCAAATGAATTGGTTCGGACCCAAAAAATTCTGCAAATCCGAATATTCTGTTCATACATACGTAATATGCAAACAAACCAAAATAACTCAACTATAATAATATCGATATATGAATAAAATTAAAACATTTTCTGGCTGTTACTAATTTACATCACCTATAACGGAAACCAATTTTAAGTTACATATTGCAGACCTACTCTAACAGGAAACCATAGAGATTTTTCGGAAATCTAGGGGAATAGGTAGTTAGGATTAACCATTTTTGATTTTAAATTTGTCATTGATACATTTAAATCTATAAATTGGTTTATTGAAGGAGTAGGCCTTAAGGACCACGGCCAAATTAAAAAAGTTGTACAGTTACAAGGAAGTCGCAGAAAGCATGCTCAAGATGAACTTGAAATTGTCTTGGGTATTTATAAAGTTCGAAGCAACTGAAAAATGTTGACGTAGATTTATTAAAGAGAGGAAATACTGGGCGAAACTAATGACCAACGTAATGCAAGGTTGTGAAGTACTCGATCTTATTTACAGAGGTTATTCTTAAAATAACCCTTTTGAGAGATAAAGCCTTAAAATTGTTGAATAACATAGATATCATTCACATAGGTGCAACATAGGTCGCGTCAATTATGATTACCATCGTATTTATAAAAGTAGACGGAATTATTCTTCCAGTTGCAGAATTTATAAGTACACGTAATCAGCAATAAATATTTTTCTAGAATATTTCTTAAGCGAAGTCGATTTTCAAAACCCAAAACTAAAACTTCCTGAAATTTTCATTACTGACTGGCCGTGGGCTTTTATAAATTTGATTCTAGCTTACCTGAGCAAAAGGTTGGCGTTTTTGTTTGTTGTTCCCACTTTGCGGCGTGGGGATCATAATAAGGCAAATAAAAAATTAAATACCAAACTGCCGAAACAAATTAAGGGAACATTTTATGATTTTTTGTGTTTCTGTTAAATAAATTTAAATTTTTTGTATGTTAAACTGCTCCAAACACGAGAATAAATTGTTTGGCGAAGCGCAGGGCAAACTATTTAAACTTATAAATGCGATACTTAATTGCTTTATCTTTTACCTATGCGATACGAATGACTTGCTTCGAAGATTCACCATTTTCTTTTAGATATAAATCAATTTATAACAGTGTGCTAGTTAGACTGGAACAGTGCGATGATTGTGGCAAACCCGATGAAATGTTTTGTAATGATTCTATTTATTTATTTATTAAGAGATACCTTAATGAAATATTTACCATTGTGGACAATAATTTTTTTGAAATAGATAATTGGTTCAATATTTTAAAAAATAATCTTCAGAATGAGTTGCATATGAAGCTTAGACTTTTGGCGATGCTTTTGAACAGAAAATTTTGTTGCTTTTAAAGGCAGTAAAATGTGGGCAACTTTCAAATAATAATAATAATACAACAAAACAGTTTTTAAATCAATCAAACCCAACCAAACAAAAAGCTAAATCACACAAAACTCCACATTCTGAAATTATAGATGACGAAAAAAGTCCAGATGGTAAGAATGAATAAAACTGGCGCAAAAAAATGTATGCTTAAAGCTTATTACGAACTAAATTTTACCTTGGTAATTTTAAATTTTATAATTTTTATTCTTCGGACTGAAGAAGAGTTGCGTGTACAATACATGCTTCACTTTATTAAGTGGGACAAATTTCGTGACATGTGACATTGCTTGCAACGTCATTTAAATTACGCTAAAAGACAGTAATAGTGTCTGTATAGATCATTATGTGGCTATGAAAATTTTTAATAACAAAGTTTCCTATAACGCACTAGATGACAATAAACAACGGGAGTTTAGGTTGTGCAATCGATCTAATTTTGTAGTGATTAAAAACTGAAGTAATAGTCTTTGGAGAAATCCCTCTTTAAAATGGACGAAAAGGTGCGACACTTTGCTGAAGATATTCCTCTTTCTGACGAAAGAGTACCACAACACTTCAAGCCATGAAGCTCTACAAACATGTCAACAAACACTTAAGGGCAGATTGGCCGAAAATTAAGAAAACTTGGAGGAAGACTGTTTCTATTATTTCGGAAAACTGGAAGCGAGTAAAACTCTCAATGCAACTGTTGCAAAACAGAGTGTGAATATTTCTTTTGTGTACCAGTTCCCATTTAGATTTAAAAAGTTACATAACCCAAGTAGCTAAGTTACATAATACTCAACAATATCAGCAATACTCTTCCCATCTTTGATCCGGTTTTTCTTTGTTCAGTCGTTACTAGTTTTTGAATATTTTGATCGGCTTGGGTTCGAAACAAAAAGTTTGCGTCCAATTTATAAGGAATTTCTCGAACCTATTGTGATGGTTTTTCAGCGTCAAAAATCATTTAAATATGGTAAATTTTTTACATAAACAGAATCAAAACTAAACCTCTCCATCCAAAAGCAACTAGATAAAACATGATAAAAGATTGATTAGACGTTGAAAATCACAACAAATTAGGCATACGAAAAAGAGTATATTTGTGACAAATTGGATGTGCCCCTGTCATATATTGATTCGATTGACTCAATAGACCAAACTTCGATTCGTTTTCTATTTACAGACACCTCTGATTTTTCAGCTCTACACGATGATTTCATCTATAATTTTATGGAAATTACGCAAAATGGTTCACCTTGGCTTGAAAACTATTTTTAAATTTGAGATTTTTTTAGGTGCTTACCTAAATATGAAATTTATTTGTGGAACTCATTAAAATTCTGCACCAACCAAACCATAAATAACCGTTTCTTAAGTCAAGCTTAAACTGTATAATATTAACTGTTAATATACAGAATATTGCATTCAATTATACCCTAATCATTCTTACAATACAAAAATCAAAAATTCCATACATAATGTTGTATAAAATAAATAAATTTCCCACCTGGTTTTCTTGTAAGTATAAAAACCACAAATCATTTCAATCAACTTAATAAAAAAAAAAATTGTGTGTGTTTATACGAACAAATATAAATCGAATGACCGACCGAATGTTGTTCATGTTCAATTCATTCCACTTGTTTGATTTTCACAATTTGGTCCAGCACAAAAAAAAAAAGAACAAAATAAACCAAAATCTCAAATCAAAACAGTTCTACAATAACGTTTTTTTTTTCGTATATTTTTTATATTCAGTGAAATCATTTAATTTTCCCACTTCATCGGGACAGTATTTCATAGTAGTACATGCAGACAAACCAACAAAAATACCCTATAAAATCGCACCCTTAAAAAGCACAGCAGCCAAATAAAATAAAGCACAAAAAATTATCATTCCGAAAATTGATGAACACAAAAAAATTAATTTTATGGAAGAACATCGGTGTGTCAGGAGTAAAAGAGCAACACAGTAAAATGTATATTTCCGTTACGTTTATTTCATCGTTTTCTTTCTAATATATATATAAGAACATTAAAAGGACAACCAACTGTATTAATATTGTATACGGCAAAGAGACATCACACCATGGTATTATAAATAATATCCAGATGATGATGCTGATGGTGATGATGATACCAAGAAAATATAATACAACAATAGAATTAATGATCTGACAAATTCGCTAAGTCATCAATAATTTTATTTCATCGTTCTCTACTATAATTTATGTTGTGTGTTTGTGTGTATGTGAGTGTGTTTGTGTTTATTTATGCCTGGTCAATATTTACTCTTCTCTGGGGTTATTTTCCACATATTTTTTTTTTTTTTTTGTTGATATAAAATAGAAACGCGGTCAAATGAAAAAAAGTACAATAAAATTTTGATCCTTTTTTGCTTCCTTACACAAAATTTTATACTTCACTTCTTGTTTTGAAATCAAGTTTTTCCTCAAGATGTTGTTGATGATGATGATTATGATTATTGCCATTTCCCACTTGAGATACATATGTACGTATACAACAATAAAAGTAAAAAACAAAATCAAATTTATGAACAAGATGACGTTTAAAGTACCTAGAAAATTTGTTTTAATTTACCGTTTTCACAATATGATTATTCATTTGGAAAATAAATTTGTTGGTGCACATTGATGTGAATACATTTTCCGATTTACATAATTATTTTTCATTTTTATTTATTTAAATTCCTTTAAAATCCTTTTCATTATTTAACAGCACACACCAATTCCAAAATATTTAGCAAAAGGAAAATTCTTTCGAATTCAATCTATCGTTCAATCAATCATGTACGAATACAAATACCATCAACATTACCACAATTTCATTTTTTTAACAACACCACAATAGCAACAAAATTAAAATTAAATTATTTTTATTGAGTTTAAATATGCGGGATCGGTAAATCTGGTGTCTACATACATTCAATATTAATGTGAGGTGTATTTTGTACGAGATGAGGGATTTCGTAAATAATTAAATTTTAGTTAGTATTACATTGATGGATTTTAAATTTTAAGTTTGTTGTTATTGTATTTAATTTTAATTAAATTTCCAATTTAAAAATTAACAGTTTGTTTTACAAATGGAAGTGCAATTGATTTGTGCTGTGAAGTAGATTGATGATATATTTTGGTTTTGAAGTAATTTGAGGTATTTGCGTTGGTTTAATTAATGAAAATTAAATGACATTTAGTTATCATTAACAGAAAGCATATAATAATTTTAATTCAATAAATTTAATTACCCTGCTTTACATTTCAATCAAAATTTTTGTTTAAATTTTACTTCTAGGAGAAATTACAGTTAATTTAGTTTTTGCCAAAATTATTTGTACCCACAAGATAGAACACAGAAGTAACATTCCTGGTGGATGATAAACTAGTCAGTCCTCAATTTGCTCTTCAGCGTAATAATGCTACCATACATAAGAAGAATTATTGCCACGAAATTATTCAAAAATCTTGAATAAAATTATTTGTCTCGGCCAGGGCAGGGTTTCGATTTAAACGTGTGGAGGCTTACTCGTAAGTTAAAGTGGAAGATATTCATGATCTAACAAGACCAAAAATTTGTAACGTGGTGCCAAGAAAACCGAACGGGAAAAGATTTTAGGTGTTAACAACAAATTTTTGAACCACTTGCGAGATGTTATAGAGAATAAACAAAAACTGACCATATGCATACAAAATATGAGTGACTATATCATTATTTAATTAGCCAAAAATAATCTTAAATTTAATTGATTTACTATTTTATTTTGATTTTTTCCATATGACACAAATAATAATGAGAACCAATTTGTGGGTACAAATAATTTTGGACTGTAATTTCTCCTAGAAGTAAAATTTAAACAAAAATTTTGATTGAAATGTAAAGCAGGGTAATTAAATTTATTGAATTAAAATCACCTCTGTGCAATTAGCCCAGAAAAAAATCCCAGAAAACCATTATAGTTAAATATGGTAATACTAATATATTATAACTAGCGTATTATGAAAACTATAACGAAACAAAATATATTTATATAATCTGTCGTAGAAATTAAATATGCAAAATAAAACAAAATCATAAAATACTTGTTTGTTTGTGATTAATAAAAACACTATTAGGTACGTAAAATATATTATAAATAAATTGGTAGTAAAAAATTCACATTGAGTAATCACTACAATATTCACTTATACAAACTATTCGAAAAAGTATTTTGAAGTTGCACAAAGAATAAATTACTGGTCCCTAGAATTCATATAAGATATCAATTAACGAGCACGGCTTCATATAGGTTTTGTAGGCCATGAATACAGCTTGCTTATGGCCACAGTAAAAAAATTGTATTAGCCGTTAGGTAGATATAGTCCATTGAAGTCATATAAGATATCAATTAACGAGCACGGCTTGGTATAGGTTTTGTAGGCCATGAATACAGCTTACTTATGGCCACAGAAAAAAAAAATTGTATTAGCCGTTAGGTAGATATAGTCCCTTGAAGTCATATAAGATATCAATTAACGAGCACGGCTTTGTATAGGTTTTGGTAGGCCACAGATACAGCTTGCTTATGGCCACAGTAAAAAAAATTGTATTAGCCGTTAGGTAGATATAGTCCCTTGAAGCTAATACAATTTTTTTTACTGTGGCCATAAGCAAGCTGTATCTATGGCCTACAAAACCTATACCAAGCCGTGCTCGGTAATTGATATCTTATATGACTTCAATGGACTATATCTACCAAACGGCTAATATAATTTTTATTTACTGTGGCCATAAGCAAGCTGTATTTATGGCCTACAAAACCTATACCAAGCCGTGCTCGTTAATTGATATCTTATATGAATTCAAGGGACTATATCTGCCTAACGGCTAATACAATTTTTATTTACTGTTGCCATAAGCAAGCTGTATCGATGGCCTACAAAATCTATACCAAGCCGTGCTCGTTAATTGATATCTTATATGACTTCAAGGAACTATATCTACCTAACGGCTAATACAATTTTTTTTACTGTGGCCATAAGCAAGCTGTATCTTGGGCCTACAAAACCAATACCATGTTGTGCTCGTTAATTTTTATTTTGTGTGACTTTTAAGAATTCTATTTGGATCTAGAATTTTTATACTTGTCCTAATTGATGGTTTCTTGCACCAATTCTTGGAATTACAACTTACGTTTAACTATTGCTCCGCTTTTCGTATTGAAAATTTGCAGCTATTGGCTAGAAAACACAAAAAATATCCGTATAAATTTATCCCAAAAAATATTTTTACATGTTATTAACTCATATATCTTGTAAAAATATTTTTCTGGGATAAATACCGTCATGATAGTTTTTTTGGGATGACATAAAAATAGCATGATAGTTTTTTTCCGGGCTGACACTAAATAATGTCAGGATAGATACATTTTTCTGGGATGACAGGTAAAATATCGTGATATTGTTGTATCATTATATATTAGTGTTGCCAACACACTTTTCTGGGATAATTTTCGGGCTAACTTCACAGACATATTAAAATCATTGTTTTCAAAAAGTTTATTATTTATATAATTTTTAAAGATATTTGCGTTACGTTGCATCAAAAATTTAGCAGGTACAAATAATTTTGGTTAGGACTGTATCTACTCGAACAAAAGTTAGATATAGAATCTCGATTTCAACATTTTGTAAAACCCAAAGAGCTATTGATTTATCGAATAATCTAAAATATGAAAATCATAGTTAAATTTTGCATTTGTTAAATACTGAAATTGGTGCTCAAATAGCTAATAAAAAATTTTCACAAATTTCTTCTTCAGAAATATCACAATTTCCTCATGGTAGCACCAACTCAAAAAGCTAAGATTATTCTGAAGCCATTGTAAATTTTATAAGTCATAAATGGCTAGTATGGATTTAAGTCAAACAGTTCATCAGGAATCATTTATTGAAATGGAAATGATTTTATTCACTACCACTGCCTCCGTATTTCAACTCAAAATTGTTTTTTTGTTTTTTTTTTAAAATGTTTAGGTTTAAACGGGCCTATCAAAATTTTCATATGGGATAAATAGTTTAGGCCAGGGACCCTTTTCTAGAATACTACATCCATTTTCCTGGTGTGGATATCGGTAAAAATTTAAAAAATGTTCAGAAATCGTAATAAAAAATATTTCGAAATCATTTTTAAATGAAAAAATATATCTAAAAAATGTTTGAAGTAAGTGCTGTTTCGTCAAGCCAATGCACTAGCTCACATATCTTTATCGCGATGGCCAAAATCAAATAGTTAAAGTTCGAATTGCTTCATCACGCATGCCATTCACCAAGTTTAGCCCCTCGGATTAATTTTTTCTTTTTAAACTTGAAAAAATGACTTGGTGGTAGAAGATTTGCCAACAATGAAGTCATGAAGTCTGCGGTTGATAGATATTTTAAAAAGCTCAACAGTTCTCTCTCTAAACAGTGTATCTAACCTATTGAACATCGCTGGGAAAAGTGTATTGAGCTAAAAGGAGACTAGTTGAGAAATAAAAATATTTTTCTGTGTTTTCTTTGTCCGGTCGGGTACTTCTGGGAGTATCCTCGTATCTTTAATTTATTTTGATAAAATGTTGCCTGGCTATACATTTAAGTTTATTGTAGAAAAAAATGTCGCGATGTAGCTCGAAAATTGTTTGTTTTAGAGGGAACACATAAATAAATTATATTGGATGATCTAGAACTGGCTTATCAATTTCAAATTTAGCTTAGAAAGTATCGGGCGGGTAAATACGTCTCCAATATTATTATGTTAATTGAAAACTTACTAAAATGAAATTAGTCCCCTCAATATTTATTTTATTACATTTAGCGATCTAGTTCATAAGACTGTTCAATTTTCTGGAATAGGAAGATTTAATTTTAAAATTAAAATGTAAATCTCCATTTTCCAGAATATGTCCAAATTAAATCTCCATTTTCCAAAATATTTTAAAACTATAGGAATGCAGATCGTATTCAAATCTAAATTCTATATTCTCTCGTATTTGTTTCGAGTAATTTTGTTTAATTACTGTGCAGCTTAGACGGAAGACATATTTGGTAAAGGAAATCGATAAAATAAATACATGCTGGATTTTTATACGACCATTTCGTTTTTGTTTGTATTTAGTTAATCAAGCGCTCGCTGCAAGCTACATTTATTGTGATTTCATAAACTACCCAGCTTAAATTTATTTTCTATATTTTAATCCGACTTGGGAGTAAAACGCAGTAACTGCGCGACAATTCAAAAATAAAAAAAAAAACTTATAAGAGTAGTAGTAAGTCTAAGAAAGTTGAGGCTTTTTATAACCAGTTTAAGGATTAAGTTTCATTGTACAGAATTAGCGGTCAACTTCAATTACTATCAAAAAAAAAAAAAACAATCCAATGGCTTAAGCCGCCATTTAGAAGACTGAATAGGTATAAATATAATTAATAAATCTGGCTTTATTAAAACTGAAATTAAGCTGAGTACCAAACAAATTTGGACTATCGTCATTGTTAAACGCGGCGTAACTAGCCTTTGGTTGCGGGTGCACTTGCTACTTTTAAAGGAGTCAGCTCAGTGTTGGGCGGATCCTCAACATAATCATTTTTTACCAGAATAAAAGAAAATCTATGACCTTGTGAAAGTGAACCAGTATGGCTAATAACCTTTACAACGGGGTTATTAGCCATACTTGTAAAAAGTAGGCCAACTGTCAAAAAAATGGTTGAATATTTATTTTCTTCCGTAATTTTTTTTTGATTTGTGTAAATTTTTAAATTAAATATTATTTTTTAAATGCCTATGTGGTTCTAATAACCTTTAAGGTCCGGTCCACCGGTATCTGTTATGGATAACGGAATATTAGAAAATTATACACCGAACCTGTTCAATTCTGAACCTCCCGGTGAAACAAATATTGATAATGAAAAAGTTGAAGAAGAAGATTATCAACCACAACGCGCTGTTATTAAAATAGTATGTCAATTAAATGTTGAAGGATTAACGAAGGCTAAACTTGAATATTTGTCTAGATTTCTTCACACCAATAAATGTGATGTTTTGCTTCTACAGGAAACCCATATGAAAGATGATCTTCAACTTTCGAATTGCGGAATAATAAATGAATTTTCGTGCGTTGATTCTTTTCATCATGAACATTATGGAATTGCGACATTTTTAAAAAATGATTTATGTGACGATTGTTCCATTTTATTAAAATCAAACATCAATAATATTGAAGTTCTGCTTATCAAATTAAACGACGTGAAAATTTTAAATGTTTATAAACCTCCTGGCTCTTCTTGGTCAACACCATTACCAGTATTTAATCATCCCCCAGTTTATATGGGCGATTTCAATAGTCATCATTGTCTGTGGGGTTACAACCAAGATGATTTGGATGGAGAATTTATACTTGATTGGGCAAATAGAAACCGTTTACACTTATTATTTGATGCTAAAGATAAATCAACATTTCATTCTGGTAGATGGAACAGAGGATATAACCCGGATCTATGTTGTGTTTCAACAGTCGATTCGTTCAAAGTCTTATCTGCTGTAAGAACTGTAAGTAATAAATTTCCAAGAAGTCAACATCGATGTGTTTTTACTAGAAGTCGGAATAAAAATTCCAATAATAAAATCATTGCCGAAACCGAGATGGAACTTTAAAAAAAGTAATTGGACAGAATTTGCCAAAGCGATAGACTCGAACATCAGATGAATTCCTCCGGTTGTTGAAAATTATAATAGATTTGTGGGACTCCTAATATATATGGCTAAACGATGTATTCCAAGAGGGTTTCGAAGAACATACATTCCAAATTGGTCCGATGAATGTGAAAGATTATGGTTGTTGTATCAAGAGATCGAATCTAAATAAATTGCAGATGAATTAATTAATGAATTAAATCAGGAACGTACTGCGAAATGGATAAATTTAGTTGAAACAATGGATTTTTCACGTTCAAGCAGAAAAGCCTGGGATTTACTAAAGAAAAGTGGTGATTCTAGTAATAACAATGGTGTTAACATTACAACAGTACATCCGAAGGATGTTGCGTCAAGATTAGTCAAAAATTCAAAATGTCGTATACCCAAAAATAAAATTCGAAACGTTAAAAATAAATGGAGAAGATCAAAGAAATTAATTACGGATTCTCCATTGGCTTCGTCAGTATCTTTTGATGAAATTAATAGTGACTAACATATATAAAACCAAGAAAAGCTAGTGGAGTAGATGAGGTGTTTCCCGAATTTTTTATTAATTTATCAAAAAACGCCTGTAATTGGTTGGCTAAATTTTATTCTGATTGTTATAATCGTGGCCAAATTCCTCCGATTTGGAATTTATCAAAAGTTCGTGCCATTTTAAAACCTGGAAAGGACAAACATCTACCTGAAAATTATAGACCGATATCTTTGTTGTGCATTGGTTATAAAATTTTCGAAAAAATTATTTATAACAGAATTTTTCCAACACTTGATGAAAATATTCCAAATTATCAAACCGGTTTTCGTCCAGGAAGAAATTGTTGTGATCAAGTTTTGCCTTTAGTAACACATATTGAAGCAGGATTCTAAGCAAATTACAAACAGCTGTTGCTTTCGTGGATCTAAGTGCAGCATATGATACGATTTGGAAGAAAGGATTGATGTTGAAATTAAGTAAGATTTTAAAATGTTCAAAAACTTTAAACATGATCTCTGCTTTGTTATCGAATCGAAAATTTGTTGTACATTTGGGAAATCAGAAAATTAAAATTCGATGTGTGAATAATGGATTGCTTCAAGGTTCAGTTCTTGCTCCTGTTTTGTTCAATGTATATACATCTGATTTACCAGAAACAAAATCTAGAAAGTTTCTATACGCTGATGATTTGGCAATAGCTTACCAATTTCCATACAATGACAGAGCGGTGGTTGATGCAGAGCGTACTTTGATATTGGATTTGGATTTACTAAATGATTATTACAAGAATTGGCGACTGAAGGCGAATCCCAGCAAAACCGAAGTTGCATTTTTTCATTTATCAAACCGACATTTGAATACTCGTTTAAATGCTTACATGGATGGAATTTTAATCAAATTTAATCAAAATCCGATGTATTTGGGAGTTACTTTGGATCGAGCTTTAACTTTTAGAATTCATTGTTTAAAACATGGACAAAAGATTAAATCCAGAGTGAACATTATCCAAAAACTATCTGGAACTCGATGGGGTGCGAATGCTAAAACGTTACGAATATCAGCAATTTCACTAGTGTATTCAACGGCTGAATATTGTTCACCTGTCTGGGAACATAGTGTTTATTTATTTATTTATTTTTATTTTATTTGTTTATTTTTATAAATTTGTTGTGAAGCTACACACTCTATTTTGAGCATATGCTCATTACAATAAAGTAAGTAGCCACAGTTTAGTGATATAATCACAATAATGCTACAATATCCAGCTGTTGGGTTTACCTCTTCACACTCCATTTCAAGCAGAAAAGCTGCGCACTCCTTTTATTTCCCTGCCAAAATTTTTATCTGGATATTCGTCATATTCAGTTGAGCATGAACAATCAGGATTTATCAGTAGCCTCGCGGTTCAACTAATATCTGACCTTCAAGATGAAATTTTGAAAAATTGCATAAATTGCAAAAAAAAAATCAGAAAAAAAAAAAAAAAAAAATAGTGCCCCTACAAATCATGTAGATACCAAACTCAATAGTTGCATCCGAATTATTTCGGTTACAATTAAAACAACACCATTACCATGGCTGCCGATATTGTCCAATATTGAACCACCTCAGCTTAGAAGACAGTTAGCATTATACAAAGAACATTTAAAAATTACAAAAAATTTAAACCTTCCTATTCATTTCGACATCGATGGAAGAATAGAAAACCGTTTGAATTCTAGAAAACCTTTTTGGACAAAAATTGCTGAGTTGGGAGACTTAACTAACTATGACATCAATAACAATTGGAAGGCACTTTTCAATGAATCAGAGTTTGTCAACAAGCATCTAATTGAAGATCCAACATTAGTTGTCCCTGGATTTACAAATTTAAGGTATCGTTGGACCTTAGTCAATAGATTTAGGAAAAATCACGTGATGACAAATTCTGAATTAAATCGTTACAATCATGAAATTTCAGCTGCTTGTGAATGTGGACATCCTATACAAAATATTGTTCACATTTATCAAGAATGCATATTTAGAAGATTTAAAGACGGATTGGAGGAAATTTATCAGATGACTGACGATGCGATATTGTGGATGGATAACTTAGACATTTTTATGTAACATAATTATATTATCAAAATATTTGTAAAGATATATATATATATATATAAGCTTAATAATAATCAAGGGAGTTAAATACGATACTTTTTCTATCCTATTTTATTTATTTACATTCATTTATAGTATATTTTTCCATTTTATTTCTGTTTACAAAAAAAACTTTGCGAATATTTATTAACGCACATAGAAATTTATCATACACGGAATTTCTTTACTATATTCCAAAGTCAAAAATTAATAAACCCCAATCCTACCTTAGTACTAAGTATTTTAAACAATATGTTTTTGCTCTTTGTATCAGCCAGTGAGTAATGAATATAAAAAGGTTATTAAGTTTATCAATTGTTGAAGATTCTTGCGTCAAAGAACTTGTTGGTTACGAGATTTTATTTGTTGTATTCGTCTTGTTGGAAATAAAATCGTCAATGTTGTCTTTCGCTGCAGTTGTTGGTTGACCTCCATTCACTATATCTTTTTAGAATTTTGACATCTGCCTCTGCATTTGCAGATATGGTGGCCGAAGATCTCCGAAAATAATGTCCCGTGTATAATTCCGGATTTGGTAGGTTTTAAAAAATTTATTTGATCGGTGATGTAAAATTTCCGAAATCACAATTTGTATGTTGCATTTTCTATCAAAATAATTTTGTAATCAAAATTACAAATTTGTTAATTGACCCGAATATTAATTTACGCTCACGCACACGTAATGAATTAATTTTCATAGTAGGTACTGCAGTGTCTATGAAACTTTTTTACAGATTCGGAAGAAATGTTGTAGTGTATGTATGTATAACGAACATGGTAACATTTTACGAATTACCAGGGTTTTACGATCGCGGGGCTTAGTGTAACCGCTTGATCATTGATCCTCATCTTGAATTGATCGTTGATCCTCATCTCGGAATTTTGTTGGAAACTTGAAATGAGCCTTTTAAAGGTATGACGCATTTGAATAAGAAGCATAGAGTATGACAAAGCCACACATATTACAATTTTTTGATTATTTACAATGATTAAAAAAACAAACAAGACAGGTGGTGAAATTATTACAGTATTCGGGCACCAAAAGTAAAAATATGGCTACCTATAAGTGAAAATTTCTCTCGTAAATTTCACAAATTATTATTTATTACGGTATTGTCATGGTATTCGGGCAGGGCCTAAAAACCAGTAAAAAAGTAACAAATTGTTACAGCGGTTTCAAAGAGCATCACTGAATCTTGAAATTTAAGAATAACTGAATAAAACTTTTTACTGGCGTCGTCAGTTTGACTGCATCAAATATCCCTTACCATGATTTTCAAAAGACCTTTGAATATTTTTCTAAATGCCTATTTTAATTTTGTTTTAGAATTTAAATTTAAAAATAAATTTTGGATCATTTTGAATTACTCAACACCGTTTTATATGGTATTGTCTTTGGTATTGATATCCGTTGAAATTTAAAATTTAATTGATTATTGTACATCAATCACTACTGAATAGATTATTAAACATTAATAATATTTCTAAATTTCAAATTCAATTGATATTTAAAACAGGCTTGGTACAATGCTAGATTTTTTATGCATAATTTGGAAACCTAAAATTCAACAAATGCTTCAGAAATTTGAAACGCTTCCACAATCACTGAGTAAAAGTTCAGATCATAGGTCAACAACTTTTACGCATATTTCTAATACTCTATTTAGAAAACAGTAGATCTGATCAGTAGGTAGAATAAACCAGTTTTATAGAAAGTGCCCTAAAATAGTATTTATATATTTAGAAAATCTGAATTTGGTGAATATTGGAAGTTTAACAGAATTAAAAAATCTTTTATAAGATATTCAATTTTATTTTTTTTTTTCTAACTGCCGAAAAAATATAACAATTTAAAGATTGAATTTTCGAAATTATCTCATATTTTCAAATTGCGTCTAAATTGGATGATAGTTTGGAATATTTGTTAATCTTTAAAGAAATTTAACAAGTTTCAGGTAATTAATTTTACTGAATTCCAGAATATTTAAGACTACTTCGTAAAATAGTTACCAGGTTTTTATTTTACTTTCTAAAATCAAAGCTTTGTGAGTCCCCAATATTTATAGTAGAAATTTGCAAATCTTAAAGTTTTCAGTAACAATTTTTACAGTTCTGTAATTTATAAATTTGGATAATAATAAATTTTCAAAAATATTCTCCTTTCCAAAATATTTGTCTATGAAATAAAATTTTGGGGAGCTCCTGATTTTTTATTTTAATGCCACAAATTTCTTATTAGCTTGGTGCCAAAGCAAACATGATTTGCAGACAGCAGACCCTACAATGCTACATTTCTGCATATTTAAATTCATGACTAGTGATAAAATATTATTATGTACATATAACAAATTCACTATAAAATGAATATTTTTGTTTTAAACCATTTCCAATTTATGCTCTGTACTGATATAACAAAATATGAAAAATTCTTAGAATAATTTTCCATAAATTTAAAGATGCTTGAAGGCATCTAAGCTTATTAAATAAATACATATTTGTGTGTAATCGATATGATTGACATCACTCACCCCATTTCCCTGAAACTAGTTATTTGTACATATGGTATAAACGTTAAGATTTTATGTTTATTACCTCGAGCGCAATAAAATGTGATTGTAAATGACACATAAAATAAACGAACGAACAGTAGAAAGGTTTTTGTGTACCGTGTGCGTATAAACTAAGCTCCTGTTATATATTTTCAATAGACCTAGCTTCTAATTCACTTCTTCGTATGTATTTACATAATTTTCCTCTCATCTTCGTCTACTTTGCTGTCACAAGCAATTAACACAAATTTTGTATCCTCGTCGATTTTTTTCTTTTTTTCTAATTAATAAACTACCAAGCCAAAAAACAAACAAATCCCTTATCGAGATAATAAAAACACGGGGAAAAATTCTAAAGAATTGAAAATTGGATTTTCCAAATCAAAATCTATACGAACTAAACGCACAGTGAAAAAAGGGATTAAAATAAATACAAAAAATAGCAGGAAACGTTTTCACACCCCAAAAAAAAAAAAAAAAAAAAAACGCAAAATTGTTTAAGACGATTTTCAATGAGATTACTTTGTTGATTATTGTTGTTGCTCCTTCATCATCTTATATAATATTTTGAGGGTTGTTATAGGTGATAATCTTATCTTTAGATTTTATATTTGTGTGTAACATTTCTAATTAATTTTTTTGGGTCTCTCTCTGCTTCTTTTTGTATCGCTTACAGGTCGATCACATGATTCAACATTTAATTTATTCCAGTTGGGTAAACAGGCATCAGCTGGTTTAAAAATGTTTGCTGAAATTGGTAGAACGGATAATTTAGAATTGGACGAGCGTAATCAACGTGAGAAAATTTATGATGAATTTACAATACCGGCAATAAATACGGGCGGCGGGCGGAGTGAAACAAATTTTTTTGTTGACGGCAATCATAGTTTCGTGTCACTGATCACAAGGATAGTGCCGTCACCGGACTGGTTTATTGGTGTGGATTCGTTTCAAGTAAGTTACCTTATATAATATTACATTATATTTTGGTATAAGTAAATTTTTGTTTTACAGCTTTGTGTTGGCGGTTCCTGGATAGATAGTGTGACCGTCGAAATGGATCCACTAGACGCTGGTAGTGACAATGGATTTACATTTACAGCCCCTAATTGGCCAACAGAGCCACAAGGGATAATCTATAGAATAACATCACGGTATCCAGCACATCCGGCGGGTAGTTTTTTTTATCCGAATAGTAAACGACTACCGCCAATAGCAACATTTCAATTTATTAAGGTCAGTGTATTTCATGATAATCAAAAGTAAAAAAAAAAAAAAAGCTGACTAAAAACATTTTATATAATCCCTAATTTATTAACAAACAAATATTTCATGTCAACAGAATTGCCAAACAATGACATTAATATATTGTGTCTGAAGATAAATCGATCGCCACAATAATTCTCGTTGTTGTCTTAACTTTTTGATACACTTACGTCGAATGAACGGAAAATTCAAAAGAAAAGCTCATTTATATAATTATCATTCTATCGTCTGTCTCTCAAGAATCTTGGCAGACGAAAAAAATTCAAAACAATAAACAGCTAACAATTTTTTTTTTTTTTTTGTACAACAACGAACCTGTCATTATTCATCCCAGCAGCTAGAAAGATACCGCACGGAAAATAAAGTTTTCAGCAAATAAAAAAAAAATTTATGTTATTTTATAACTTTGGACATTTTGTCGTTATTGTTATTATTTTTTTCGAAACAATTTTTCCTTCTGAATATGTATGTTCCAATCGTATCCTTATATTACGTTATATCTCTTTAGATAAACTGGTGTACATTTTTGTTGTCATCTTGTTATTTTCACTCCAACACACCAAGAAGAAGACGTAAAAAGAAAATATTTATTAACTGTAATATTTTCTGTTTTCGATTTGTTATTTATTTTCGACGCAATTCTACGAAATTTTTGAAACCACCGCACAAATCGCAAAAAATACAAACCCAGGCATGGAATACATATATACGCTAAAGAAAAGGAAGAATACCAACATAGTAAGCGCAAGTAGGAAGACAAAAGATCGTAAAACCAATAAGTTATAAATTTTTTTACACTTTTTTGGGATTTTTTTATGGTTTGTTTATGGGAGCTAACGACTGGGGAAAAAATTGTCGTCTATGTTTTATTTATTATGGGAATACGATTTTATAAATTTAGATTACGGTTTAAGTGAGCTGACAGGTGTTTTTTGTTTTTGTACCTACTTAAATTAATGAATCAAAAGTCGGGAAGCAGCTGCCTAGAATAGAATTTTTAATTTTTTGGGGAATAAGCAAATTGTGGCTTATTCCAACGTTGTTAGTTTAAATGAATGTTTTATTCGGAATCCAATCAGTATTTCAAACCGTTAAGAAAGTTTGACCAAAATTTACATTACTTAATATCCCTCAAAGCGAAACTTGTTTTTCACTGCTTTCTAAATTTTTTAACATATTTTATAGTGCAATATAAAAATTTTAAAATGCTTTATTCCTAAATATTTATAATTTCAAACCGAAAATTTTCAGGAGTACATGTATAGCAATTTGGTTCTCTATTTACGATTAGAAAGCATAAGCCATAAACCCCTCAGACTATATTGATTGTGATATTTTACAAACCTACGTAATCTATGTCTAGAAATTTATTTAAAATATACAAACCAAAACATTGAAACGGAAATTTATGTGTTGACAATATTATTTCCTCAAAATTGACAAATTATCGTATCTCATACACCAGAACGGATATTACATATTCGAATTCCTCATCATTTTTCATACAAAAGACAAACATTTTTATTTTTTTTTTTTGCTTTTTCCAGTTGAAAGAATACGAGCTAAGTGAAATGTTTAATCACATTGAAGACGATCGAAAATATGAAACTGTTAAAGCAGTAAAAAATCGACTTGAAATCGAACACAATCATATCGAACTGAATAATGAACTATCGGCTGACATAGAAAAGGAACGACAACACGAAGTGACACAAACACCATTCCGGATGACAGAGAAGGATAAAAATCGTGCACGAATTTTGGCTAAAATGAAAAATGAGTAAGTTGGTTTCTATTTTTTTTTTTTTTTTTTTGTTGTTTAATTTCAACGATGTGATGTCAAATATTATCTTAATATTTTTTTGTCAGAATGAATCAAACTTCCAATGTCATACCGAAAAATGATAAAAAAGCCATTTTAAATAATATCGCTGAAAATTATGTCACGACGAAGCCACAACAGCAACAACAGCGAAAACGACAGAGAAATAAAAAAGGGCGTCCGCCAAAAGATTGTCGTGTCAGTCATTGGTCTGAGTGGAGTCCATGCAGTAAAACGTGCGGTATTGGTGAAATGCATCGATATCGTAAAGTAATAAAACATGCAAGGCGAGGTGGGCGACCTTGTCCGCCTTTGCAAGAATCGAAATGGTGTGGGTCTGCTAGAGATTGTACTTCTGCAACAAATTACTTTAAATGGTAGAATTTATAAAAATTTTTAATTTATATAATTTTTAATTATAATTTTATAATTTAATATTTTTTGGTTAAGCTTGTAAAAAGTATAAAAAACGCCCAAAAATAGAAACAATCAAATTTTTTATTTCAAAACTAAATAGTTACATGAATCTTAAGAATAAACATTTTATTGTATAATAATTAAATAATTAAATAAAAGTTCAAAATAAATCATTTAAAATAAAAATTCACAAAATTTGACAATACAAATAAAATAAAACATTTATTGATATAGGTACCACTATTTTATATAATTTAATTAATAATTTTAATATTTTATTTTTATTTTTAATAAACAACAAATTAATTAAATTTAAACTTAGTGCGTCAGTGTAACACTGTGCTGTGCAAACATATCAGTGTGTGAACAAGTCTTATATCCATTAGTACCAACACTGACTAACCAACACAATTTGTATTACAAACAAACAAACCAAAAAAAAAAAAAAAACTTTAATTTTATAATAATAATGTACATAAAAACATAAATTAATAATTATAAGAAGAAAACCAAAAAAAAAAAAAAAATCAATAAACAAAAATATTAATATTTTAGATTTAGATTTATACAGAACAAATAAAAAAAAATTATTAATAATAATTATTAAATTATAGAAATTTATTTTTATCAATTACGAGTATCACATCAAATTTAATAAAAACCAAAACGAAATTAATTTTTTGTATTCAATTTTTTTCAAAACAATTAAACAAAAAAAAAAAATGTTCAACTTTATAACAAAAAATTAATTAGATTTTATTTGATAAAAAAAAGGCAAAAACATTATATCGTTGTAATTAAAAATACAGAATTATTATTTTACTGAGAAATGAAATGAAAATTAAAAGTGGAAATTCAAATAAATAAATAAAAATAAAATAAGAGAGATATTAAATTGTAATTATACATATTATATTTTAATTGTGAATAATAAAACAAAAATTACAAAGATTTTAGGTTGCGTACAATTTTTTTTTTTTTTTTTTTGTTTTTGGAAAAAACTTAAAATAAATTGCTCGTGTTTTAATTTAAATGTAATATATCCTTAAATAAAGATTCCCTTGTGGGTAATTTGAGTATTTTAATTGGCAGGTAAGAAAATAGTAAGTATTTAGTAGACTACAAGTAAATAAATCCAGAGAGAGTATGAAGTATTTTGTTTCGATTTTGAAATATTTGCAAGCCAGAACCAACCAAGTTGTACAAAATTATTTGTTTAAATTCAACTGAATTTTCAAGGGAATAGAAAAACGATTTCCTAACAATATGAAGCACTATAAAATTTGCGTTTAACGACAAAGCTTTCGTTTGCTTGCCTTTCAATTGTTTACTCTCCGAATAGGTTTTACTCATTTGTTTCCCCAAAACATTCAAATTTTAAATAACCGCCGATTAATGGATAAGATTTCAAATAAATTAAAATTTTATGAGCTTAACTCTTAATAACCTAAAGTGTATTTGCTCAAAGATTAAAACCAAAGGCGTTTTATAGACTTGGACGTACTACTACTCTAAGCCCGGCTTGGTGGTTTGGCGTCTATTGGAGGGGGGGGTTCAAAGTTGAGTAGATTAATCTACCAGCTCCGTAACCTTCCAGTAGGGTGCGCATCACGTGAGCTGTTCTGGTCTTGTCATTAGGCAGCTGCGTGATGGGTACAATTGTTTAAAGGGTAACCTGTTCACAATTCGCAAGTGTACGTACTGCCTCCTCGTGGCAACCACTGGTAACTAAGGCCACTTGGCACATTTTGGCCATTTGGCACAGGCTAAAGTACGGCGCTAAAGGAGAAAACCTTGACAAAAAACCCTAATCTAAGGTGGAACAGCATATGCCGAAAGATGAATGGCTGATAGGTTAATCAGCCCAAAATATGCGGACTCTGGATACCAGGGACCCTCCAGTTTTATTTAGCCTTCCTGTAGTAAAGCTGGGTGACCTACAGGTGATTTGCAATTCCGAGCAACTCGTAAGAGTAAAATCAAACGGAATACGGGGCAGGAGTAGGAATATACGGGAGTGGGACAACCCTCTCGAGGTCCTTGAGCTCCAACGCTACCGTCTTTCTAGCGGAACTACATTATGTAGTAAACATCTAGGAGGGAGAGCAATAAGCCCAGATAGTATGTATCACATACCGGGAGGCAGTATCGTCAGGTTCATTAAGAATCTGAATATTGACTGGACGGATAATTAATCAGGGGCCAGCACAATAGATCTTTTAGGTCGCAGTGCGAAGTGGCTGATCGCCCGCATGGCCCCCCAATAATAATAATAAAAAAAAAGCCCGGCTTCATTCCACCAAAAATTCTCTAGAACACCTCTCTCTCAATCTTCACAAAGCTTCAAATAGTTTAGGCTGTCAAACCATATTTAAAAAGAATATTTAAAATGTTTCAGCTGCAATAATTGTTATTTTGTGAATAATTTTCAAGATTACATTACCCCTACTTCACTTTGAAAACAGTTTGTTAGGTGAATAATTCTGTTCTTTGCGAGAACAGAAAATGGTAATTAGATTCTAGATTCATCTTTTTTTCGATTCTCTTCGGTGCAAATCTAGTTTATATTGCAGCTCGGACGCCTTTTACTTACATCCTCCTTTGGTAGTTCTGGAGTTTCTTTGCTCGATGCCGTGTCAAAGTTTAAAATTTTTTTACTGATATAATCATGGGATTTCTTTACAGAATTTATGACTCCCATTTTGGTCAATCACACCGTCCTCCTAATATAGATAGCATTCCATGGAACGGCTAGAGCTTGCAGTCAGCAGATGATGTTTTTAAAAGCCGGGCGTCGTAGGCAAGTTTGTATGAAAGTGCAGTTTTTCGCCCTTAAATCGGACTGTAAGACCTCACGGTTACCTATTAGATTTTTGATTAGTACGTATTTAAATAGATATTTAAATATTTTATTTTATCGCTTTCAATTTCAAGAAACCTGAAAGTTACCAATCTGGTGACTCTATACTAAGTTTTTTTATTACAATACTAAAACCTTCTTTCTGCAGTAGAAACCGATAAAGACAAGGCTAGAATTATCCGCAAAAAATTTCGAAAATGTCTACAAAAACTCTGCAGCTACTAAAGTAATTTCCACTTTTGTTTGGAATTTTATTAGAAAACACTTAAATCGCAGATTTTAGCACCCTAGGCTTTAGGCAATTTATCGCCTTGTGGTGCCGTCACGGCTTGCTCTAGTATTGTGATAGTGGATTTTCAGTGACTTATTACAGTGATTTATTTTGATTCGTAAAGACATCAGATTGAAATCAATTACTATGAATAATGAATGATTGCTATCTCCTCAATGATATCAAAGAAACCTAATTTTGAAACGATTTCTTCGTCTGTGACTGATTATGATTTTTAGGTTCATCTATTAAGTTTTATGAACCGACCAATATATTACACATGCATGACTTTTGACTCTCGATACCGTATTTCGAAAAACTATATAGAATTTTTTTCGAAGTATCTCGAGAATTTTCTAGTCCCGAATTATCAATCCTAATGTTTTTCTGAGGTCAGTAATACCTCCAATCTGATGTAATCTAATTGATCAACCATCCTTTTATCTTCTGAAGCACAAAAAACTTAGGTCGTGATTTTTTTAAATTTTTAGCTAGGTAAACCTTCAACCTTAAACTTCAGTTTACTGCCAGCTCTGTGCTTTATCTATCGCAGTTAGCAGGTGCTATATTAAGGTGTTTCCAAAAGTTTGGCAAGGAACTGCGTTTAGTGTTCTGACACACCGCTAACTCATTTGTAAAATATTAAATATATTGTGTCTATGTGTTGTTATAATTCTAACGGAATGAGAATTTTCATTCTTAACGTGTCGAACGCGAATCGAAATTTAACAATTAAATACACCATAATTGTAGAATAAGCGCAAGTTTAAATCGCATTAAATAAACTATTTTCGATTAGAAATTTGAAAATCCTAAAGCTCACGTTGTAACATTGGGGACTGATTCTCTACTTCAGTGTTATTTAGTTTCGTTTTTATCGTTGTAATGTTTGGACGTAAAATCGATGTGCGCTTAATAAAATCAAAATAAATAATCAAAAAGTGGAGAGCTACATAGTTCCTTTTATTTTGTTGTAATTGCGTGTGTGAATGTGCTCCTTTAAATTTAATAAAAACCAAATAACCAATAAGTGTGTAATGTGAGAGTAATGTGCCTATTTACAGCAAAAAAAGACTACGAAAAAACAAAAACCACAATCTACATATATACGTGCAAATAAAACGGACATAGTGCAACACAGAATCAGCCAAAAAAATCCCCAACAATAAATCTGCAAATTTAAAAACATCTAATGTTAATCAAACTAAAAATAATGAACACAGTGCGGCGAACTTATCGTCGATCGATAGTATAAATTGTGATAGTGGTTACCCTAAGGTAAGTGTTATGCACAGTTATTAGTGCAAATGGGATGGCATAGGTATAGTATATACCACAGTAAGAGATTTTCCAGTTTAGAGGTCGAAGCTCCTGAAGCTACAGCCAAAAAAAATTAAGAACGCGAAGAGCATCTCGTCAGAAACCGTGGTCGGTGCCGATATAAATTTTCATGAATGCGATAAATCGAGTTAATTGTTTAACAATTGTATACACAAATTGCTCTGGAAAATGAAAATTCGTCAACAAGCATATTCTCACACTACTGCTGATAAATTTCACAGGAAGTTATTCAGATTTATTAAAATCCATCCACATTTTAATTTCACCTACTAGGGTTCCCTCTAAGTGTGTCGGTTATGCATCTGTCATATTTCGGGTTACGAGTGTCGAGAACTCCTAATTCGACCTAATTCAAACTCCTGATTATTCGAGTTTTTGCAACTTCGCCAAATGTTACCGAATTACAGGTACATTGGGATTTTCGATATTTTTTGGGACTCGTTGAGTATTATGTATTTTCGATATTATTCGAGTTTTGTTTGGATTGAATTAAGGGTAGCTTTATGTTAGGTGAAATTCCCGAAATCAGAGATTTTTGGATTAACGTAGATTTCATTCAAAATTATCAACTTTTAGTTATTTTTAGGAGACATACGTTTTTTTTTGCTTTTGGATCGCTTAGCATTGAGCTTTTTGAAGATTATTCCAGGATCCTAAGTTTTTTCGAGATTTTTCAGTATATTCGAAATTTTTTAAATTATTAAGGCTATTCTCTAGAATTCTAAGATGATTCGAGTTTCTCGATAATAATCGAAATTTGTAAAGTACTGCATAGATGCGATATGTTACATAATTATATTGATTTAACGGTATTTCCGAAATTCTAAATGATTTTCGAAGGTTTTAAGCATGTTTCAGATTTGCTTGGTTTTGATAGAATACTTTGGAGATTTAGGATTTTAGTCGAGTTTAGCTGGTAGTTGAATTAGGAATAACACTTAGTTGCTTAATCTTATAGAGATTAGATATTTGGCTTCTAAGTTCTGGCATGAAGTTTATCGAGATTCATGTATTGTCTTTATCTTTAGTGATTGTATTATTCTTGACTTTTTGAAGTACCATATTTGATTTCAATTTAAAATAATCTTGGTTTTGGATCACCTCATTGTTTTAAACTTCGGTAATTAGTTTAAATATTTTTTAAAGAATTTTAAATATTTTTTAACTAATTGTTAATCTAACACAAATTTAATTTAACTGAATTATTATACTTTTTGTTAATTTCGCTTAAAAGAGGTTCAAGAATAATGCCATTCCGTTTCAATAAAAATTAAATCCATTATAAAATCTTAAAATTTAATTTGATATTTTTTTAAATTTTTTTTTTTTGGAAATTGAGCACGAACCATTAATTAATTATCTTTTTGAAGAGTTTTGTTAAGCTTAAACATAAAAATTCGATAAAGCGATGAATGATTTTGATTTACAAATTTTAGAATTTCAAATCTGCGAATTTCGGAATTATAATCGTAAAGAGTTAAGTGTATAATTTAAAAGTTTTTCTACCAAATTTTTTCCATGTGCAGATTTAGAAAAATCTTTGAATGTAACACACACTAGAAAAATTCATTGAAACCCTGAATGCCGCAAAAGCGGTTACTGTATTGAATTAGTATCCTCTCCTTTTAAGGTTAAGCCTAAACCTTTGTCTATATTCCCTATAGTAATACAATGGTATTTCTCAAACTTGCCAAGGAATTCCCAGAATTAAATCAAATGTACCATGAAATAATTACCTCAAATAACATTATAATGACCACTGACCGCACATAATTTCAAGGCGAACATCATAAAAAATAGTTCAAATGGTTAAGTTATCAAAGACCACAAGGAAACGTAATATAAAATTTATTCATCTTAACTCGTACCATTATATTTCAAGTATAAAAATACTAAACGTTCAGCACATAATTGACCTAATTTCTAAATAAAATACTAATAATACAGCTTTTATGTTCTATTACTAGTAGTTACTACTATTATTATTATTATTATATATTTTCACACTACATTAATTTCATTTCATATATATATATATATCTTGACTATGTGGATTTGTGTCTACCATACATATTTCAAACCACAAACACAAAATAAATATTTATGTATATATGAAACATAAAAATCCTACACATACACTATCATGTATGAAATATGTAATAAAAAATATAAAAATTATCAAAATATTATAAATTTTATCGCATATAAATTGTTGTTGTTG
Source organism: Tipula vernalis (assembly GCA_958295665.1). Lineage (NCBI taxonomy): Eukaryota > Metazoa > Arthropoda > Insecta > Diptera > Tipulidae > Tipula > Tipula vernalis. The sequence goes on from OY282558.1 coordinate 25,852,447, forward strand.
GTGTGGCAAATATGAACCAAGTATAACCAATAAAATGAATATTCACTTTTCGGTTACACTGGTTAAAGCTGGCGTTCTTGTTCCCATTTTCGTGGTATTGTTGTTGCATAGTTTTTAATATTTTTCCATATCCATATATAGTTTTTATGTTTACTATTCTCTATGCCTTGATACATATATACATATTATATGTCACCATTGGGAAGGTATGTTATATTAATAAATATCAACAGCAGCACCATACATAAAGCACAGTGCAAAAAAAAGCTCAACATAAAACAATTTTTATTTTTGAATTTTTTTTGTTTTTTTTTTATTTTTTTTTATTTGATTTATTGCATTTTATAAAATTGAAATATGTTGATGATATGTTGTGTTGGCTCTGTATGGAATTCACAATGATAATTAGAAAACAACAGCAAATATATAAAAATTATTTATTTGCGATTGGTGCGCGGGGTTTCGTATCTTTAATGAATAAATTTTAATTTGAAATATGCATACCCGTATATCCCATAATTTATAGTTTTGTTCCAATTTAAGCATTACATGCGGGCGATGATTGTTTTGTGTTGAGCATATATTTGGAAATCGGTTTTTATCCAAAATGTATACATAACTCTGTGGTACTTAACCGATGCACCGCGGGCCCTAAGTTTAAAAAAAAAAATTTTAAAAATACAGAAATTGTATAAATATTATGGTAAGATCCCTTATGTCATGTAATCTAGATGTACTTACAAATATAAAAAAAAAATGCAGGCAACATTGATTTAATAATATCGCATGCTCGAGTTTAGCTTCTTACATCGCGAAAATTACTACAAAAAAAAAAAAGGAAACAAATCAATTTTCACAGTACAATTTTAAATTTATGGGTTTTCGATAAAAAAAAAAAAAAAATAAAAACATAGCACATAAAAAATACATGTATATAAATATGCTCTGGGTTATTTAGATTCTATGATAAATTTATTTTCTTTTGCGCTCTAACTTTATTTTTACTCTTTTTTATTTTTTACCCCAAGAATCCATTACGCTCCAGCTACGTACGTATATATCAGAGCTCTAAGGTTATGCTATTTTCTTTCCATGCTATTATACAAAACGACGGTATATACGTTTATAGTTGGAAAAAATACCGAACCAAATAAACTATCTGGGAAAATTTAATTGAATTTTTAGATTTTTTTTGTTAGTTTGTTGTTGTTTGTTCTTGAAATTATTGCTCTTCAGGATATATTTTTGTTTATCCAATTTTTTTTTCTTTTTTTGGTTAAACCAAAAACATTGATAATCGATTTCTATTGTACCAAAAGCTCGTAACTAAAAAAGTAAAATACGATATTCGAAAGTTTCGGATTAACAAAAAAAAACTAACCTATAAAAATGGGTAATTTTACTCGTGTACGTACGTCTACGTATGTATATTGTGAATCAATGTTGAACAACATAGGACAGGGAATCGTAAAATACGTTTTGCCTTTGTTTGTAAGGAATTCATTTTCGCAAGGGGCCTTGAAAGTATTATGTACACATACGATTTATGATTATGTTATAAGAATTTTGTACGCAATGTTGTAAAGGGCGAATTCCAAAAATTGTAATAATCTAATTTTATTCATATTACAAAAAAAATACAATTTTTATATTTAGAGTTACGATCCTAAAATACTTTAATAAGAATTACAAAAAATTAGCAAGCACTCTTGATAAAATTTAAAGTTTAACTAATTTTCAAAAACTATATGAAATTAGGCCCCATAAATAATGTAGATTATTATAACACCTTTTAAGCATATATGTGTAACCTCTGGTCAGTTACTTATAGGGGGAATGGGTACGAATGGCCGAATGTAGAAGGGCCGAATGTCGAAGGGCCGAATGGGTCGAAGGGTCGAATTTTTTTGTTTTGTTTTTAGAAATATAATTTTTTAAATTTGTTGTTATTATGAAATTAATTTATATTTGATAAAAAAATTTACAAAATATTCCTTAAAATAGCCCTTAAAATTTTAAAAATTATATTTCTAAACACAAAAAAAAAAATTCGGCCCTTTGACCCATTCGGCCATTCGACACTCGGCTCTTCGACATTCGGCCCTTCGACACATTCGGCCCTTCGACACATTCGGCCCTTCGACAGATTCGGCCTTTCGCCATTCGGCCCTTTGATATCATTCCACTTATATGACTATTTAAAGTTGAGAAAGCGCCATTGCAAATTCATAGAACTCTAGGTAGCTTAAACGCTTGATTTCGGTCTTGACTAGAGATAGAGTTGAGTTTTGCAATACAGTGTTACATGATAGAGTTGAGTTTTGCAATACATCAGGATGACATTAGGCAAGTTTTAGTAAATAGTACTTTCAAAGGTTGGTAAAATTGTCTAATGTTCTACATTTATTTAAAAAAAAATCACTGTCAGGACGCTGTAACAAATTTCCAATATGAGCGTTATTAAGGCATTTTAGTTTTGCTTTTCAATTAATTTTTTTTATTTTTTTGAGAAAAGCACAAACTTCCCTTGTTTGTCGGTCTGTAAGGTATTTTGTGTGATGCCCCAACACATGTAAAATCATCCTTAAAATCACTTACTCTTTGGTTTTATTCAAGGTACAATCATCCTTAAAAGCCTTTAATCTCGACACAAAATTATATCCATCTGGACGGGCTGAATCCCCTAATTAAATATATTAGCATATACCAGACTACATAGTTTTTTAGTATCGTTACTTTTCACTGTTTTCTACAGAATTCCTTAGTAAACACAGTGGTGTTTTTAGCTTCAAATTTTTCAATGAAAAAAGCTTCAATTTTATAATGTCTTTTTATATTTTTATTAGTAAGGTTACATTCAAATAATAATACAGGCAGAGAGTTCATTAAAAATATTTAATCCAAACAGATCGATATAATTACTTCCTCGACTGAATTCATTTTTTCATTCTAATCACAGAACCCAAGTGTGGGTTGTAAAAGCTAAATACAAACGTGCCTTTGTTTAAAAAAGTTCAATAACCAGTGTCTTTGTGGCCGCTCTAATACGTTTGCTAACTTTAATTGCACAGGTAGTTCTTTTAAAAACAATTTTTGCTGAAATGATTTTCGATTAATAGATGATTATGAGTTGTGCTTTTATACAAATTATATAAGCATCACGAACTGTAAGTTCGATCATGTTAACATCATGGACTACTTTTGTAAGTCTATATATTTATGAGTTTGCCACGAGTTTGAATCGCGAACTTGGCCACATTGTTATAAATAGTGGCCTCCATACCGTCATTGTGTATTGTAATATTGATCTTTTATCTTGCTTCGGAACACATAACATATATTTCCGCTTTCAATGGATAAGAGTTTTCCATCGCCTTTTTTTTTTGCCATATTTGCTTGGCGTTGGCGGTATCGACCACTTTAACTTGACCCATCTAAATAGTTTGAAACTAAGGCCCGTTTGGTGTTGAGGTAGACACAAAATTAAACTGTCAAATAAGTGATCAGATTCGTAGTTGAAACAAAATTGAACTTCACTGGCCATCAATTCAAAAGCCTATAAGGTACCTCTGGCTGATTTGCATAAAGAAATAATAAAATTTTGTAGGACATTCAAATTTCATAGGCACAAAAATTGGTATTTTATAGAAAATATTATAAGGGATATGTGGGGTCATTCTGACCCCATAGTATAAGGAAGTGAACTTCCTTTCTATCATAACTTCTACCCTGCTTGTATTCCATGAGAAAAATTGACTCACACTCAAAAAAAAACGAAACGAGAAAAATAATCTGATGCTTCTTATAACAGACAAAGACAATTTGTTTCTTTATTTTTTTATTTTATAGCAGAGGAATTTTGTTATAAAATAAAAAATAAAAATAAACGTTGTCTTTGTCTCTGATATAGAGCATCAGATTATTTTTCTCTTTTCGTTTTTTGAACTGTGAGTCAATTTTTTTCATGGAATACAGGCTTAAAATAATCCAGGCATTAATATTTGGAACCACATTTACAAATTAAATTTTTATATCTACTTTATCAAAATTTGTGACTTTTAAGGATTTGTAAAGTTATTCCGAAAAACGAATAAAGAAATAGTCTCGTCGTTGAGAAAGGTATGAAACATAAAATATTGAAATACGAATTGTGAATAAAGATTATTTTAATTGAGACGTAACGCCTGAACCCTTGGTTTTGCAATATTTTTACAAATCGAATTTTTCGAGAGGTTCTTTGCACCTGGGTGGGTTCTGATAGTGTGACGATATTTTTTATTAGTACAAAATATTGTCACTGAAATTTGCGATTTTCATGAAAAAAGCTAAAACATTTACAGTAGTTTAAAGCAATTAAGAATTCGTATTGCTTAAAACTAATTTTTATTTACCTATACATTTTTCAGTTTTTCATTTTACTTTTTTATTATTTTTATTATTTACACAGAACAAAATTCACCGAAATTAAAATCAATGTAAGTTGATTTGATTCATTTTTTGTGACATTCTGTTGAAGTCACTTTGAATTTATTTCAATACTCACAATATTGTCATTTTATAGCAGTTAAATTTTAGGACAAAATCTCAAAAAATATCATTTATCATTTGATTCTTGATTTGAATCTACCTCTGGTATAAAATCATTATCATAATACTTTTATTAAGTTAAACGGGATTTGTAGAGGGAGATACCAGTGATTTTGGATATCTGAATCAATGTTAGATTTTCAAACTTTTATGGATGGTTTGATGATGAATTGCATGGGCGATGTGAATTGCAATTTAAATGATGGTACGGTTGGAGCGTTGAGTATGGGAGTGTGTTGTGACGAGAAGGGCCGAGAGGGTGAGTGGGAATGTGAAGTTTAGAGAAATGGCGTTATGTCGGTGTGTGGATCGGAGATCGGAGGGTCTGTGTGAGTGGGTGGCTGTAGGCATGTAATAAATGAAAATTGTTTTATGAAGATTGCAATGTCCAGGTGCTTTCTATACTACTGTAAAACGTTCATTGACTTTATATGGGATTTCGTTAAGTGGTTCGTAGAGGAAGTAAGCGGTAACTAGTGATACTTGAGTCTACATAGGGGTTTCACAGATACGTTCCGGAAACTGTAGCAGCAGGTGAATTTGGGTGCTCAAAATGTTTGTTCAATTAATCAAAATCATAAAATTTCGATGTTCTATTGGGAAATTAAACTCTCTTTCCGTAACTGAATACATAATCGAAATTTTAGCATCAAATTATACATTTATCGACAAAAATGTAAAAAATCATTTACATAATAGAGTTGTAACTATACTTTAAAAATTTAAGAAACCTAGAATGGCAAGCAGGTTTGTAGTATATATTTGTAGGTCAGGCACAATTAATTAATAGACAAATGTCGATCTTAATTAAATTAATATAATTTCCCAACCAATCGAAATGAATACCAATCGACTAATAAGCTATCATATAAATATATCAATATGACATGTGAATGGCCTAATCATCTAAATTTCAATAATCTCGTCTGTCAAAATATTCGTTGTGTATTGACAAAATTCCAATTTTTATTGCTTTACTGTAGGTATACGTTTCCAGATTACATTTCATGTCTCAATGAATATGTCTATACGATATTATCATTGTTTGAGGTTGAATTATGTTGTATCAATAAAAATGAGAACAAAACTACTAGTATTAGTAATAGTAGTGCCAGCATTAGTAGTCGAGGAAACCAAAAAATTAAAATTAATACGTTCACATATATGTATTCATCGATGGTATGTCAACAAATATACAGAGTTTTCTTTTTTGTAGAAAGAGATTTTGTCTAGGATTTGTTTATGTCCCAGTCCCACTGTTGTTGATTAGAAAACTCACAAAAAAGGATGTAGAAATATGTCACGAATTTTATGTGTACCGTTTGAGGGCAATTTTTTCTGGTCGATTTTTCGATCTATTGTTTATATATGAACGAATATGTTCTAGGATTTTTTTGGCCTTACGAATAGAATACATTTCCATTATAATAAATAAACAGATGTTAACATATAATGGACAGGTGACATTTTTTATCAATTTTTCATTATTGAGCTATACAATAACAAAAGGATATTATTATGATGATGATGATGATGATTGGTTTGGAATGGGGTCGAATATAGATGGAGACAAATCGTATACAAAAAAATCGTAAGCCAATTCTTTTGTAATATAAATTGAAGATTGTTTTGATATATATTTCAGATGTTTGATTTTATTGGACAATAAATAAGGGTTTTACAGTTAAGTGCTTCAATTTTGTTATGTAATCGGTGTATTAGTTATGTTGTCATTGGGCCCATCACCAAGCTAATTTTGATGTATAGAAATTATCTAAAATTAATTTTATAATAATAAATAGAGATTTACAGAATTTTCATTTTTCTAAACCTAAAATATGAAAATACCCAAAACCATGTTCTATATCCAACCAGAAATTTTGTTTAACCAAATCGTTTACTGTCTGTCCGGGAAAACAACCACTAAACTATCACAACTGTTTCATATCAAGCCAAATAAATTATGTAAATATTGTGCGTGCATATTTGTCGTAAATATTGGAATTGTCAAATTTATCATTTATTTTTTTTATTTTTTATGAGCATTTTGATTTCACCGCATATTTTTATGCGGTTGAACGTTTTTTTTTTTTATTATTTTTGGTTTGATTTACATTTCACTTGGTATTGAGTTGTACGGTACCGTACGAATTGTTTTTCATTTTGTTGTGTTTACGTTTATAAAGGATATTTCATTCATCGTTGTACGTACCAGCATATTATTTACCATAATGTGGAATCATAAAAACTAAACATGAAATAATAAGAAAAAAAATCGAACAGTTTTTTAATGATTAGAAAGTTGTAGCGTTTCAATTTTGTATAGAAATAATCAAATCGATTCGTGCAGTGAATATATTGTAAAATCCTTCGATATTTACAGGATAATGTAGGTCATTTGCTTCTACGCAAATACGAAATATCCTACCAGCATGAAACTCGTATACGTAATCATTAAAATTTACAAAAACAAATTTTTAATGATCAAAAACAAACGAAAAAGGGAATTTAAATGTAATATACCGCCCAAGTCGAGCCTCTCAATGTAAAATACGTTTACAGAACAAGAAAATAAAAAGGAAACTCATCATTAAATAACAAACAAAAAACTGTCAAACTTTAAAAAAAAAAATACGAAAACAAATCCAATATACAATTTGAAACCATCTCCTTGTCAAACAACCGCATATACATATATACAAGAAATGAAAATTAAACGAAAAGAATTTTCCCATACTACATCGCAGCAGTACATCACTCAAATGGAGAAGGTGAAACGGTAAAGAAAACTGATCTAATTGCAAAAGAAATCAAAGAATTTTCTTTCCTTTATGTTTTGACATTTAATTGGAAAACTTCAACTCTCCCCTATAAAATGGTAAACTTTATAGGAAATAAAAAAAGTTTTCGATTGAAAATCAAAAAAACAAAATTCGTTCTAAATTTTCGGATGTCTTTTTAGTCGACGACAACTACCAGAAAATATAATCTTAGCTGTATTATTTCTCATATACCGGGATAAAGATAAAGTGTTCTCTAACCCAATAAGAAATTGCGGTTTAGGAAACTAGAGAAGAAAAATCATTTTTCTTTGTCAACCCGAAAAAAATACACGACACTACAACTGACTAAACACAAAAAAGCAGAAAAGAAAACTCTCAACAGAAGTAGTTAAAAAGACATCTGCTGTATAAATAATTGGATGACATTAGTCGGTTTTTTCTTATCACTTTCTTCTGGTGATTTAATTTATTATGTAATTCATTATCTTTTCTTCAAATCGTCGTCCTTTGTGATATAAATTTGTTTGTATATATTATTTTGGTAGTCTAGCTAACTAAAGTGATGCAAATTGATTGCGAGAGTTCAGTGCTTCATTGGTAAAGATGATGATTTTTAAGACATACGTTTGTCCATGTCCGAAGTAGCCAAAGATGTTGATTATTAGCAAGTTAGAAATATAGTAAGTTGTGGAGGTTATTTGCTCGCAAATATTCCTCGGTGGTTTTAGTAAATGATAAAATGTTGGATATAATCACAGTTTGTACCTTTTGCTCTTTCTAATCTAATTTAAGGAGTGAACAAATCTAAGAATACGCACCTACTAAAATCGAACGAAAGCTGAAGATAAAGTGATGCAACTTTTAGTCTCATTACCTGGTGAAATCACGTAGTTGTAGACAAAGCAATGCAAGCGTAAATAAATTCAGTTTTTTCAACACAAAATAATCGCGCAAAGCAAAAATATTTGAGTTTCTTTCCAAACAATGTATAATACGCATTTTTTTTTGTCGCATTTTCTTAACTGGCAAAGTTTTGGACAACATACATTTTTCGTTTTATTTTCAAATATCACACAGTATTAGTTTATTTCATTGTAAAAAATTAAATCCTCTATTTATATAGAGTAAAAAAGCAACTTCAATTCCACATACGAGTGAGAATTCAATATATGGGGAAATGATGTTGTTTGTGCTTCTTCGGCCAAAATGTTGCTTTGGCGATATTTGCGGTACTTAAGTTCTATTTTATGAGCTAGAGTTCAAAAACAATCTTTTTTAATTTTGTTTGTGAGCACATTTTTACAACTCACATTATTTAAAGAAAGCTAATAAAAATAAATTCTTAATTAGCCGAATAATGCGGAACTGTTGCACCCACAAATATTGAGTAATATGAGTAATCTCAAGGAGTTTGTGTTCCAGAAAAACTTGGATAAACTTAAAGTCATATAATAATCTTGAAAAATTAAAAAATGTATAATCGGAAAATGCTATGCAGTATTCGCAAATAAATCTGGAAATTTACATAAATTCAAAAATCTTGAATTTCGGGAATCTCTTCTCTGTAAGTTAATTCATTTGAGTCTATGCCTAGTCGTAATTCAACTCCAAGCTTAACTCAAATAATATCGAAAATCTCAAGTAACCACGAAATCTATAAAATTACGAATAATAAAATAAAAACCTTGGAAAAAAAAAATCGAAAATCTGGATGCATCACTATCGAAACGCCTGAAATTTGAAATATGAGAGATAATCGACCATCGGAGGAAACCCTATCAGATGAAATTAAAATTTGGATGAATTATAAATAATTACAACTTGTTGTGGAATTGAAGCATAGTAGGTAGAGAATTTGCGTGCAGAACCTAATTTTTATGAAAATTTTTTCATAAAATTTGATAAATAATTCAAAATAAATTGTATACTTGGTAAAAATCGGTTAATATCGGATTGATCAAAAATTTTAAATTAATCAATTAACCTTAATCTGTTTTAATTTTTCTACCATTAATATTTCCAACAGTTATGCGATGAGGTTTAATTTGTTTGCATACAGTTTTGTATCAGAACGTTCCAAATCAAATTGTAGATACTTAAAATTGATAAAGAAACCAATCGATTTATTCCATGAGTGAGAATTTAGGTCAGAAGCCACCACTGGAAATGTAGAACTGTCTCAAGCCGCTAAGCTTTAGAGGAAGAAAGGACCAACAATTTTTTCTCTGTTGAAGAGAATCAAAGTCAGTGAGTGTAATTACTTGTGATTTGCTTGAAAATAAAAAGCTTTTGACATTAAAAGATAACGATTTTAGCGTTGGAGATCTGACCTAAATATTCGGTAACAATACAGTGTTTGTACAAATGAAATCATTCGGCGAATGTACAAAACAAGAAAGATATCCATTAAGATAATAATACACTTATAAACGGTTTAGGTTTAGGTGGCGGTCCACTAGAACCAGGCATAGACACAAAAATGGTCCGAAGCTAAATGATATATAACCCAGACGTCATTAGAATGGAATACGCAAGGTAAGCGAACGTGGGAAGGCCAGCAATGACCTGGAAACATCGGTGTTAGCAGAAACGAAAGAATTTGGTAAAACATAGCGAGAGCTGAGGACAATATAACCTTCAAAAGGGTGAGGTGGTTCAGCCTAGTAAACGCTTTATGCTTCTAAATGGAGATAAGGGAAAACAAAAAATGAAACTTAGGCCCATAGTAAGTGAAACCAACTTTTTTCGAATTTTGAATTTTTTTTTTACAATACAATTCGATAGCCTATAAATATATGTAGTTCGGATTCCCTCGAAATGTTTGGAAATTGTGGTGTTCCATTAAAGAAATGCCTCCTCTATAGCCTTTATATTTTTTACCAATATGCAAAAATTAAATCGTTCATTTCGTGTAATTTCTTAATTAATTCTCGAAATCAGAAAATTTTAACCAATGCTGAAATGAACAGAAAATTACAAAAACGCTTTCTTTTACCCTATTATATTTTTCAGAATTGCTGAAATATAGTAATGGCGGGATACAAGACATTCTATTCTAAAATTGGTCTACCTCATTGGAAACGGGACGGTTGTCAAGTTTAGTTTGTGTGCATTCAAAACGCACACAATTGAGTCGGTTTTTTTTTGCCGATTAATAATATAAATATGTAGAATGTCAAAGAATCTGTCATATGCCAGATTAACCTCAACAGTATTATATGTAGGTCTCAGTCCAATACCAATTTGACAATTTTTGATTTAATTGTGTATGATTGATTTTCAACAGTTTTAACGAAGACCCCTTGGGATATTTTTTTTATTTTTAGGTAACCAATTCAATTGCATGATTTGCGAGAAATGAACATAGATAAAATTGAAAATATTGTGATTAGTAAATTTTTGTAATTCAGGTAAACAACTCATCGAAAGACATAAAAGCCGTGTTTTCCATGAGAACTGCACTAGAACTCGATAAACTTTAAATTCCTTTTATTCTATGTAAAACGAAAAAAAATAAATTCATAAAGCGCGAATGTGTAGTGTATTTGATATATGTAATTACATATTTTAAGTTTAAAAATTTCCCCTTTCAGTTATTTCATCAATATTTCCTTATTTCTTGCTGACGTCATTACACGCAACTACACTCGATAAATTCATGGGTTTATCCAGTGTAACTAAAAAATAAGCTATAATTGTCATTGTTTATTGCTGTAACAACTTAAAATGTGTATTTATGTGAAATGCACTTCACATTATCACTTTAAGAATTTAATTTATTTTTCTGTTTACTTAGAATAAATGGAATTTAAAATTTATCGAGTTCTAGTGCAGTTCTCATGGAAAACACGACTAAACCCATCGGATAATATTATCACTACTTATATCAATGTAAATGTCAACAATTATGACATTTTTATCTTTAATGGAGTACCAACAAAATTCAAATTAGAAACTTGAACCGGAAAGTGACTGTTCATGTATACTGCCATACCAGAGCGAATTGTTTTATATAAAATAAATCATCGATGTAACCGTATTTTAAGGGGTTCCGAGACTTGCGACAGCAGGTCCTGAGCTGAGTCACAGTGGTTCAGGTTTTTGAGTAGAATACGTTATTTTCTGTTTACTGGCGGTTTTGTTTAGTTGTGAAGAAAACTGTTAAATTCTGTTTGGTTTTTTCTCACAGTTCTAACTCAACATTTATTGGGCTGAATATGTTCTCTAAACCTACAAACTATCCGCCCAATTTTTGCTTTTCTCGGTTTTTTGCAGATTGTTTGCAATTTCGGCCGGTACGAATGGTTTTATTATGTTCTTGATGACTGATTCCTTTACGTTCTCGAGCACAAATTGTTCTAGTATGCCTCCTGTGGGAATCCTTATTTTCTCGCTATGTAAATCTCCTTTTTTCCTTTCCACCTCGAATTCATCTTCGCCTTTCGTTTATCGGTATTTTCCGCTTTCGTTGGTTTATGATATGAATCGTCGTTTTATTTTATTGTTGGTGTATGTATAGCTAAACAGACAGATGAATTGAAGAATTTAATTTATTTATTGTACTAAGTAGTGATCGAGGTAAAATGTTACGAGATTCCTAGGGAAAATTAATTGAAAAGTATACGATACATTGATCATATTTTACGATCTTCTTCAGTCGAAGAAACGTGTAAATTAAATTTGATTAATCTGTTCCGCAAAAACGAACTGAAAATACTTCGAGCATTAGGGATGCGAAACCATTTTAATTTCTTATTACATGTTCTCAAACAGGTTATTGCCTATTATTGCAATATGTTAACAATCAGGAAGTAGGAAAATGTAAACTGGGCTTGCACATTTTTGACTAACTGTACACATGTAAAATTTTTTTTTTTATTCTTCGCAAAAACAAAAACAGGAAGAAATCTTGTTTATCTTTGGAATAGTTTTGTCTAGAGAAGAACACAACTACATACATAAAGAACAGCATTTTTAGGAATTGTTGTTGTTTTTGTTGTAGTTGTTGTTGATCAAGGAAAAACTTTTTATTGTTATATTTCCCAACATGATTTAAATTTTGTCGTTTTGGATTTTACAACTTTTGGCTGTTTCATAATATGTACATACATATACTTGTTGTTGTTTGTTGTATTCCTGGATAATAACAAAAAAAAAAAAAAAAACTGGATATGCTTTCTAGATATTATGTTTTCATTTGAGACTCGTTTTTATTCCTTATTGCTGGCTGGTGCACACACAACAAAAACACTTTATGTCTTGTCTGTTTTAAAAACTTTTCGATTTTCAATAAAGTTTTTTTTTGGATATTGTTTTGTGTTTTTTCTAATAGTTTTCCAAAAAATAAAAAAATCAAGATTGGAAAAATTTAAACATTTTTAAATACACATACAGATGAAGTATGTATAGACGATTAAATTTTCTTCTTGATAGTTTACTATACTATGGTAGTTTAGTTAGTTAGTTAGTTGTCTGGTTTTGGTTCTGTTACTATATATACTTACTAACAATTCCTTTGTGCATTTTGATATTGCTTACAACTTTTGTTATTTTGGTTTTTTCCTAAATGAAAATCGATTTTAACATAATTTATTTGGAAAATTTCCAAATTAGAAAAAAAATTCTGTTGGCTTTTTTATTTGTGTATGTCGACTTTTTCACATTGTCTTTATAAAAACTGTGTGACATGAGATAATTAAAATTAGATATTATTTTAAGATAACAAACCAAGCATTTCTGTATAACGGGTAATGCGGCCATAAGAGATTAAATAACCCCTATATAGTGTATCGTGCTTTTCGGCGTCACCCTTTTTTTTTTTTTTTGAAATGGTTTATATGTATTTATAGAGAAACAAATCTATTAAATTTAGATAAATGTCATATTATGCTTTCGTTGATGCTATTAAAAATGAATTAAATTAAAAAGGACGAAACACAATGACAACAACAAAAAGGATTAAATTCTTTGGCAACAAAAATATCTAATGAAATCTAAATTAGGATTATGAAAAATGTATACTTATACGTGTATATATTTTATGAAGGTGGTTAGTATACCTGGATATCATGAAATTGTGCCCTCTACTGCCAATAAACGTTACCCTTATTTTGTCCTCTCGGTATCTCGTATTAATATCGAAAAGGAAAAAACTATCTATTTTCTGTCAAAGGTTAAAAATCAATTAAGGATTAATATACAGTTTTAGCAAGATACAACAAGAAACGAAAAATGAAAAAGTTAAGGAAAATAAAGAAATGAAAAATCGGAAAACCTTATACGTATGTATACATAAAAATGAATAAATAAACATGAAAAGTAAATGTTCAAGTACTCCCCTCCTCCTAAGACTGATATGGTAATTGTACAGTAGCGGAACTATTGATAAGACATACGCGATATCATTGGTACCGCGTTGCTATGCGTCCCCGAGTTTACATAAAATATCCTGTTAAGTTATTTTTTTTTTTGCTGTAAGTTAATAGCTTTAAGGTTAGGTCGATCATCTTAAAAGAAAAAAAAGAAAATCGAAGAACTTATAAATTTATATCAGCTTTTATGGCATAATATTTATCAAGCTCAAGAAAATCTTATTCATGGATTTCGTCTTCGCTTGTGTATTTTTTTTTTTTTTTTTGTAGATTTTTAGGAAATTGGAAAAGTTATACAATTTATAAATAAAAATATGCCGATGAGGTAGACCAAAAAAAACATTTTTTTTTTAACTGACTGATGTTTTCAATACTTTTGATTGGAATATTAAATCTTTAATAAGGTATCAATATTTTTGTGTTGTCAAAGTTTATAGGCAATTTTTAGGGTGGATACATGGATTTAGAAAAATATATATATGCGTGTATTGTAGAGTATACGTACTATGTAGCTTAAGTGAAAAGTTGTATAATTGAAAATTACTTTTCAAATTTCTGGCGCGGATGATTGATTTATTTTAAAAATATATTTAACAGAGACAGCAGGATTTTAAATCTATTGCACAACAATGTGCAACACAAAATTTATCAACAATCAATGTATTTCTGCAAATATTAGAACATTATGTGAGCACTGAAATTAATCTAAAATCCAATTATTCCATTGGTAATAAATGAACCAATATATCGTAATCTCAGTTTAAATCTCAAAAACATCCCTCGAATCAAAATAGAACGCACACATGATTTAGAAAAATATTAATACAACAAAAATTCATATAAATCTTACATAGAATTCCATTAAATACTCATAATCACGCACAACCATTCCATCATGTATAATTATTTCATCCATATACTCGTATAAACGAACACTTTAATCAGATATCTAAACATGAAAATGATTCCATCCCCAAATTTCATAAAAAAAAATAAATTGAAAATCGCTTAGACTCACACAAATTGTACGAGTATGTGGGGAATACTAAAAAAAGGAGAATCTAAAATAATTTATATTTATCAGGATATTATTTCTATTTTACTATCTGATCTTTATCGGAATATATCCCTTTTCTGTATGCCTTCGATTTCCTATATCCCCTCTTTTACCCTAGTTAGCCAATCCGTTTATACATACATAGCACACATACACACACACACAGAGATCACCAACAACATTAAATCACTTAAATTTGCTTGGTTCAAAAAGAAAACAAAACTTCCCAACAAAAAAAACGATTACGGCACATTCCTTTTGCCTATTAGTAAAGCACAAAAGACGTAACTTTCTTAATTTCTCATCATTAAAAACCAAAAGAAGACGTAAAGAAGAAAGGAATCTTCTTACGTTTCGAATTTATTTACCATAGAAATTTCGGGTGTTCAAAAAGCAATTAACTACCAACCATATAATAAATATGTACTTACATACCAGACCAGGCAGGGAGGAAAAAACAAAAGAAACATTTACTATATAGAAAATCTTATTTTCGTTTGTTTCTTTTTTTTTTTGTATTTTATGTTGAATTTTTATTTATTACACAATTTTTATGGTAGATAGTTACATGAAGCTATACAATGCATATACAACATACGTTTGTACGCAGCCATACATGCAGATTTAAAAAGGCTTACAATAATTGGCCTGTGGTAACAATATCCAAAACAAGGAGACTAATAGTAAACATAAATAGAAAATCTCTGGAAGCACGCAATGGCGCCAAGAATGAAGGATAGATTTTCGTTTTTTTTTTAATCACACTGAATATTCAAACAATTAACCGATTTGATATTCTCAATCGGTATTTGGTAAGTTTGTTGGAGGTATGGACGATTTTGGAGCAAACTGTATAGGATTTTCTTGATCAGAGCAGTCTGCTTCCAAATCTGTTCAAATCGTTAAAAAGAAACTCAATCTAAGACTAATTTGACAAAAAAAAACTTTTATTTTTTTTATAAGGATAACAACGCAGATGAAATTAAATTTTGGCCAATAATTCTCTGAAAATCCTTCAATATCAATTGTTTCTCTGTACTCAAAATCCTGCGCGAATGAAGGGACAAGTAAAATAATCATGATGTTTTCTGAATGCAACTCTAAATTTTCAATGCTAACATGTTGTAAGGCTTGAAACAATCCTTTGTAGTCTTTTTAACATAAGTAGACTGAAATATTTTAGACGTATTTGAATTTGAGTTTGTTTGGCTGCTAATCCAAATCGTATTTTAAAATCCCAATTATTTGATTGGTTGAATAAGTAAATTCTATTCAAATTTGCTAGAAACATATTGACACTAAAAAATATTGAAGGCTCAAACTACACTCCTATTCAAAACGTGAGTTCTCCAGTCTATCTCTATAGTGTAGCCATTCCCTTCGAATAATATTGTAGAAGTTTTGTTAAAAAGTATGCCGGTAAGTAAATGGTTTTTCGATCACTTCTGGCTTATTATAGATGTTAAATTGTTAAAAAGACTGTAGTAAAATAGGCAAGTGCACAAAACAATATATACTCTTATTCGGTTAAAAAGGGTGTGTAAGGCCTACATGCCATTGATGAAACTTTCAGAATTTTAACTGTTTTCGAATTGACAGATAGAAGTAAAATTTCAGTGAAGTCAAAATTAACGTTAACCATGTCATACATATTTCGTTGAAACTAAAGTTAACTCAAAACTTTAGTTGCTGTGGTTAAAGTGTGTCAGTATCATCATTATAAGCATATTTCGCACAAGGCTTATGGGTGGATGGCGACGCTCGATGGAGAAAAATGTGTTTTGTCTTGCCCCGTAATTTCAATTTTAATTTGTTTAATTTGGTTATACGTTCAGTTTATTTTGAGCTATTAGTGAAATTAAGTGATTAAAATTTTGTATTTTGTTTTATTTTAATATTATCAATTTAATTTAATTTATTTTGATTATTTGTAGTTTAATTTCTTTAATTTTAATGGGATCTAGTGTGATTAATTTTACATTTTTAATTTTAGGTTGTTGCTTCTTCCTGTGGCAGGAGATCTAAGGTTCAGAATGTGATTTTGTAGTGTTTCAGATTTTTAGAATTTATGAATTGGGATTATAAAGTTTTAGTATTTTAAAATATTTGATATTTAGAATTTTAAATTTCATAATTTAGAATTAAAAAAAATTGTTGATAAGGAAAAAATTTTATTTTATTATTATTTTTCTTCTTTTCGAAGAAAATCACCTTACTATAGCTCAGCCGATTCAGAGCTGTAAAAATCCAAAATCTGCAATTGTGCTCCGATTGCGGTTCTTGATCCTCAAATGATAGGTCACAAGACCTGTAATTGCTATACCATAGATTTCATAGAAAATTCGATTCGAAGAAAATCACCTTACTATAGCTCAGCCGATTCAGAGCTGTAAAAATCCAAAATCTGCAATTGTGCTCCGATTGCGGTTCTTGATCCTCAAATGATAGGTCACGGGACCTGTAATTGCTATACCATAGATTTCATAGAAAATTCGATTCGAAGAAAATCACCTTACTATAGCTCAGCCGATTCAGAGCTGTAAAAATCCAAAATCTGCAATTGTGCTCCGATTGCGGTTCTTGATACCTCAAATGATAGGTCTCGGTACTTGTAATTGTTATGCCAAACCGCATTAAAATTGGTTGATTGTTTCCATACATTTCACAGAAAAATCGATTTGAAGAAAATCACCTTACTATAGCTCAGCCGATTCAGAGCTGTAAAAATCCAAAATCTGCAATTGTGCTCCGATTGCGGTTCTTGATCCTCAAATGATAGGTCACGGGACCTGTAATTGCTATACCATAGATTTCATAGAAAATTCGATTCGAAGAAAATCACCTTACTATAGCTCAGCCGATTCAGAGCTGTAAAAATCTAAAATCTGCAATTGTGCTCCGATTGCGGTTCTTGATACCTCAAATGATAGATCTCGGTACTTGTAATTGTTATGCCAAACCGCATTAAAATTGGTTGATTGTTTCCATACATTTCACAGAAAATTCGATTTGAAGAAAATCACCTTACTATAGCTCAGCCGATTCAGAGCTGTAAAAATCCAAAATCTGCAATTGTGCTCCGATTGCGGTTCTTGATCCTCAAATGATAGGTCACGGGACCTGTAATTGCTATACCATAGATTTCATAGAAAATTCGATTCGAAGAAAATCACCTTACTATAGCTCAGCCGATTCAGAGCTGTAAAAATCCAAAATCTGCAATTGTGCTCCGATTGCGGTTCTTGATACCTCAAATGATAGGTCTCGGTACTTGTAATTGTTATGCCAAACCGCATTAAAATTGGTTGATTGTTTCCATACATTTCACAGAAAAATCGATTTGAAGAAAATCACCTTACTATAGCTCAGCCGATTCAGAGCTGTAAAAATCCAAAATCTGCAATTGTGCTCCGATTGCGGTTCTTGATCCTCAAATGATAGGTCACGGGACCTGTAATTGCTATACCATAGATTTCATAGAAAATTCGATTCGAAGAAAATCACCTTACTATAGCTCAGCCGATTCAGAGCTGTAAAAATCTAAAATCTGCAATTGTGCTCCGATTGCGGTTCTTGATACCTCAAATGATAGATCTCGGTACTTGTAATTGTTATGCCAAACCGCATTAAAATTGGTTGATTGTTTCCATACATTTCACAGAAAATTCGATTTGAAGAAAATCACCTTACTATAGCTCAGCCGATTCAGAGCTGTAAAAATCCAAAATCTGCAATTGTGCTCCGATTGCGGTTCTTGATCCTCAAATGATAGGTCACGGGACCTGTAATTGCTATACCATAGATTTCATAGAAAATTCGATTCGAAGAAAATCACCTTACTATAGCTCAGCCGATTCAGAGCTGTAAAAATCCAAAATCTGCAATTGTGCTCCGATTGCGGTTCTTGATACCTCAAATGATAGGTCTCGGTACTTGTAATTGTTATGCCAAACCGCATTAAAATTGGTTGATTGTTTCCATACATTTCACAGAAAAATCGATTTGAAGAAAATCACCTTACTATAGCTCAGCCGATTCAGAGCTGTAAAAATCCAAAATCTGCAATTGTGCTCCGATTGCGGTTCTTGATCCTCAAATGATAGGTCACGGGACCTGTAATTGCTATACCATAGATTTCATAGAAAATTCGATTCGAAGAAAATCACCTTACTATAGCTCAGCCGATTCAGAGCTGTAAAAATCTAAAATCTGCAATTGTGCTCCGATTGCGGTTCTTGATACCTCAAATGATAGATCTCGGTACTTGTAATTGTTATGCCAAACCGCATTAAAATTGGTTGATTGTTTCCATACATTTCACAGAAAATTCGATTTGAAGAAAATCACCTTACTATAGCTCAGCCGATTCAGAGCTGTAAAAATCCAAAATCTGCAATTGTGCTCCGATTGCGGTTCTTGATCCTCAAATGATAGGTCACGGGACCTGTAATTGCTATACCATAGATTTCATAGAAAATTCGATTCGAAGAAAATCACCTTACTATAGCTCAGCCGATTCAGAGCTGTAAAAATCTAAAATCTGCAATTGTGCTCCGATTGCGGTTCTTGATACCTCAAATGATAGGTCTCGGTACTTGTAATTGTTATGCCAAACCGCATTAAAATTGGTTGATTGTTTCCATACATTTCACAGAAAAATCGATTCGAAGAAAATCACCTTACTATAGCTCAGCCGATTCAGAGCTGTAAAAATCCAAAATCTGCAATTGTGCTCCGATTGCGGTTCTTGATCCTCAAATGATAGGTCACGGGACCTGTAATTGCTATACCATAGATTTCATAGAAAATTCGATTCGAAGAAAATCACCTTACTATAGCTCAGCCGATTCAGAGCTGTAAAAATCCAAAATCTGCAATTGTGCTCCGATTGCGGTTCTTGATCCTCAAATGATAGGTCACGGTACTTGTAATTGCTATACCATAGATTTCATAGAAAATTCGATTCGAAGAAATCACCTTACTATAGCTCAGCCGATTCAGAGCTGTAAAAATCCAAAATCTGCAATTGTGCTCCGATTGCGGTTCTTGATCCTCAAATGATAGGTCACGGGACCTGTAATTGCTATACCATAGATTTCATAGAAAATTCGATTCGAAGAAAATCACCTTACTATAGCTCAGCCGATTCAGAGCTGTAAAAATCTAAAATCTGCAATTGTGCTCCGATTGCGGTTCTTGATACCTCAAATGATAGATCTCGGTACTTGTAATTGTTATGCCAAACCGCATTAAAATTGGTTGATTGTTTCCATACATTTCACAGAAAAATCGATTTGAAGAAAATCACCTTACTATAGCTCAGCCGATTCAGAGCTGTAAAAATCCAAAATCTGCAATTGTGCTCCGATTGCGGTTCTTGATCCTCAAATGATAGGTCACGGGACCTGTAATTGCTATACCATAGATTTCATAGAAAATTCGATTCGAAGAAAATCACCTTACTATAGCTCAGCCGATTCAGAGCTGTAAAAATCTAAAATCTGCAATTGTGCTCCGATTGCGGTTCTTGATACCTCAACTGATAGATCTCGGTACTTGTAATTGTTATGCCAAACCGCATTAAAATTGGTTGATTGTTTCCATACATTTCACAGAAAAATCGATTCGAAGAAAATCACCTTACTATAGCTCAGCCGATTCAGAGCTGTAAAAATCCAAAATCTGCAATTGTGCTCCGATTGCGGTTCTTGATCCTCAAATGATAGGTCACGGGACCTGTAATTGCTATACCATAGATTTCATAGAAAATTCGATTCGAAGAAAATCACCTTACTATAGCTCAGCCGATTCAGAGCTGTAAAAATCCAAAATCTGCAATTGTGCTCCGATTGCGGTTCTTGATCCTCAAATGATAGGTCACGGGACCTGTAATTGCTATACCATAGATTTCATAGAAAATTCGATTCGAAGAAAATCACCTTACTATAGCTCAGCCGATTCAGAGCTGTAAAAATCTAAAATCTGCAATTGTGCTCCGATTGCGGTTCTTGATACCTCAAATGATAGGTCTCGGTACTTGTAATTGTTATGCCAAACCGCATTAAAATTGGTTGATTGTTTCCATACATTTCACAGAAAAATCGATTCGAAGAAAATCACCTTACTATAGCTCAGCCGATTCAGAGCTGTAAAAATCCAAAATCTGCAATTGTGCTCCGATTGCGGTTCTTGATCCTCAAATGATAGGTCACGGGACCTGTAATTGCTATACCATAGATTTCATAGAAAATTCGATTCGAAGAAAATCACCTTACTATAGCTCAGCCGATTCAGAGCTGTAAAAATCTAAAATCTGCAATTGTGCTCCGATTGCGGTTCTTGATACCTCAAATGATAGGTCTCGGTACTTGTAATTGTTATGCCAAACCGCATTAAAATTGGTTGATTGTTTCCATACATTTCACAGAAAAATCGATTCGAAGAAAATCACCTTACTATAGCTCAGCCGATTCAGAGCTGTAAAAATCCAAAATCTGCAATTGTGCTCCGATTGCGGTTCTTGATCCTCAAATGATAGGTCACGGGACCTGTAATTGCTATACCATAGATTTCATAGAAAATTCGATTCGAAGAAAATCACCTTACTATAGCTCAGCCGATTCAGAGCTGTAAAAATCTAAAATCTGCAATTGTGCTCCGATTGCGGTTCTTGATACCTCAAATGATAGATCTCGGTACTTGTAATTGTTATGCCAAACCGCATTAAAATTGGTTGATTGTTTCCATACATTTCACAGAAAAATCGATTTGAAGAAAATCACCTTACTATAGCTCAGCCGATTCAGAGCTGTAAAAATCCAAAATCTGCAATTGTGCTCCGATTGCGGTTCTTGATCCTCAAATGATAGGTCACGGGACCTGTAATTGCTATACCATAGATTTCATAGAAAATTCGATTCGAAGAAAATCACCTTACTATAGCTCAGCCGATTCAGAGCTGTAAAAATCTAAAATCTGCAATTGTGCTCCGATTGCGGTTCTTGATACCTCAAATGATAGGTCTCGGTACTTGTAATTGTTATGCCAAACCGCATTAAAATTGGTTGATTGTTTCCATACATTTCACAGAAAAATCGATTCGAAGAAAATCACCTTACTATAGCTCAGCCGATTCAGAGCTGTAAAAATCCAAAATCTGCAATTGTGCTCCGATTGCGGTTCTTGATCCTCAAATGATAGGTCACGGGACCTGTAATTGCTATACCATAGATTTCATAGAAAATTCGATTCGAAGAAAATCACCTTACTATAGCTCAGCCGATTCAGAGCTGTAAAAATCTAAAATCTGCAATTGTGCTCCGATTGCGGTTCTTGATACCTCAAATGATAGGTCTCGGTACTTGTAATTGTTATGCCAAACCGCATTAAAATTGGTTGATTGTTTCCATACATTTCACAGAAAAATCGATTCGAAGAAAATCACCTTACTATAGCTCAGCCGATTCAGAGCTGTAAAAATCCAAAATCTGCAATTGTGCTCCGATTGCGGTTCTTGATCCTCAAATGATAGGTCACGGGACCTGTAATTGCTATACCATAGATTTCATAGAAAATTCGATTCGAAGAAAATCACCTTACTATAGCTCAGCCGATTCAGAGCTGTAAAAATCTAAAATCTGCAATTGTGCTCCGATTGCGGTTCTTGATACCTCAAATGATAGGTCTCGGTACTTGTAATTGTTATGCCAAACCGCATTAAAATTGGTTGATTGTTTCCATACATTTCACAGAAAAATCGATTCGAAGAAAATCACCTTACTATAGCTCAGCCGATTCAGAGCTGTAAAAATCCAAAATCTGCAATTGTGCTCCGATTGCGGTTCTTGATCCTCAAATGATAGGTCACGGGACCTGTAATTGCTATACCATAGATTTCATAGAAAATTCGATTCGAAGAAAATCACCTTACTATAGCTCAGCCGATTCAGAGCTGTAAAAATCTAAAATCTGCAATTGTGCTCCGATTGCGGTTCTTGATATCTCAAATGATAGATCTCGGTACTTGTAATTGTTATGCCAAACCGCATTAAAATTGGTTGATTGTTTCCATACATTTCACAGAAAAATCGATTCGAAGAAAATCACCTTACTATAGCTCAGCCGATTCAGAGCTGTAAAAATCCAAAATCTGCAATTGTGCTCCGATTGCGGTTCTTGATCTTCAAATGATAGGTCTCGGTATTTGTAATTGTTATGCCAAACTGCATTAAAATTGGTTGATTGTTTCCATACATTTCACAGAAAAATCGATTTGAAGAAAATCACCTTACTATAGCTCAGCCGATTCAGAGCTGTAAAAATCCAAAATCTGCAATTGTGCTCCGATTGCGGTTCTTGATCCTCAAATGATAGGTCACGGGACCTTTAATTGCTATGCCATAGATTTCGTAGAAAATTCGATTCGAAGAAAATCACCTTACTATAGCTCAGCCGATTCAGAGCTGTAAAAATCCAAAATCTGCAATTGTGCTCCGATTGCGGTTCTTGATACCTCAAATGATAGGTCTCGGTACTTGTAATTGTTATGCCAAACCGCATTAAAATTGGTTGATTGTTTCCATACATTTCAAAGAAAAATCGATTCGAAGAAAATCACCTTACTATAGCTCAGCCGATTCAGAGCTGTAAAAATCCAAAATCTGCAATTGTGCTCCGATTGCGGTTCTTGATCCTCAAATGATAGGTCACGGGACCTTTAATTGCTATGCCATAGATTTCGTAGAAAATTCGATTCAAAGAAAATCACCTTACTATAGCTCAGCCGATTCAGAGCTGTAAAAATCCAAAATCTGCAATTGTGCTCCGATCGCGGTTCTTGATCCTCAAATGATAGGTCACGGGACCTTTAATTGCTATACCATAGATTTCATAGAAAATTCGATTCGAAGAAAATCACCTTACTATAGTTCAGCCGATTCAGAGCTGTAAAAATCCAAAATCTGCAATTGTGCTCCGATCGCGGTTCTTGATACCTCAAATGATAGGTCTCGGTACTTGTAATTGTTATGCCAAACCGCATTAAAATTGGTTGATTGTTTCCATACATTTCAAAGAAAAATCGATTCGAAGAAAATCACCTTACTATAGCTCAGCCGATTCAGAGCTGTAAAAATCCAAAATCTGCAATAGTGCTCCGATCGCGGTTCTTGATCCTCAAATGATAGGTCACGGGACCTTTAATTGCTATACCATAGATTTCGTAGAAAATTCGATTCGAAGAAAATCACCTTACTATAGCTCAGCCGATTCAGAGCTGTAAAAATCCAAAATCTGCAATTGTGCTCCGATCGCGGTTCTTGATCCTCAAATGATAGGTCACGGGACCTTTAATTGCTATACCATAGATTTCATAGAAAATTCGATTCGAAGAAAATCACCTTACTATAGCTCATCCGATTCAGAGCTGTAAAAATCCAAAATCTGCAATTGTGCTCCGATCGCGGTTCTTGATCCTCAAATGATAGATCACGGGACCTTTAATTGCTATACCATAGATTTCATAGAAAATTCGATTCGAAGAAAATCACCTTACTATAGCTCAGCCGATTCAGAGCTGTAAAAATCCAAAATCTGCAATTGTGCTCCGATTGCGGTTCTTGATACCTCAAATGATAGGTCTCGGTACTTGTAATTGTTATGCCAAACCGCATTAAAATTGGTTGATTGTTTCCATACATTTCAAAGAAAAATCGATTCGAAGAAAATCACCTTACTATAGCTCAGCCGATTCAGAGCTGTAAAAATCCAAAATCTGCAATTGTGCTCCGATTGCGGTTCTTGATCCTCAAATGATAGGTCACGGGACCTTTAATTGCTATACCATAGATTTCATAGAAAATTCGATTCGAAGAAAATCACCTTACTATAGCTCAGCCGATTCAGAGCTGTAAAAATCCAAAATCTGCAATTGTGCTCCGATTGCGGTTCTTGATACCTCAAATGATAGGTCTCGGTACTTGTAATTGTTATGCCAAACCGCATTAAAATTGGTTGATTGTTTCCATACATTTCACAGAAAAATCGATTCGAAGAAAATCACCTTACTATAGCTCAGCCGATTCAGAGCTGTAAAAATCCAAAATCTGCAATTGTGCTCCGATTGCGGTTCTTGATCCTCAAATGATAGGTCACGGGACCTGTAATTGCTATACCATAGATTTCATAGAAAATTCGATTCGAAGAAAATCACCTTACTATAGCTCAGCCGATTCAGAGCTGTAAAAATCCAAAATCTGCAATTGTGCTCCGATTGCGGTTCTTGATACCTCAAATTATAGGTCTCGGTACTTGTAATTGTTATGCCAAACCGCATTAAAATTGGTTGATTGTTTCCATACATTTCACAGAAAAATCGATTCGAAGAAAATCACCTTACTATAGCTCAGCCGATTCAGAGCTGTAAAAATCCAAAATCTGCAATTGTGCTCCGATCGCGGTTCTTGATCCTCAAATGATAGGTCACGGGACCTTTAATTGCTATACCATAGATTTCATAGAAAATTCGATTCGAAGAAAATCACCTTACTATAGCTCAGCCGATTCAGAGCTGTAAAAATCCAAAATCTGCAATTGTGCTCCGATTGCGGTTCTTGATACCTCAAATGATAGGTCTCGGTACTTGTAATTGTTATGCCAAACCGCATTAAAATTGGTTGATTGTTTCCATACATTTCACAGAAAAATCGATTCGAAGAAAATCACCTTACTATAGCTCAGCCGATTCAGAGCTGTAAAAATCCAAAATCTGCAATTGTGCTCCGATCGCGGTTCTTGATCCTCAAATGATAGGTCACAGGACCTTTAATTGCTATACCATAGATTTCATAGAAAATTCGATTCGAAGAAAATCACCTTACTATAGCTCAGCCGATTCAGAGCTGTAAAAACCCAAAATCTGCAATTGTGCTCCGATTGCGGTTCTTGATACCTCAAATGATAGGTCTCGGTACTTGTAATTGTTATGCCAAACCGCATTCAAATTGGTTGATTGTTTCCATACATTTCAAAGAAAAATCGATTCGAAGAAAATCACCTTACTATAGCTCAGCCGATTCAGAGCTGTAAAAATCCAAAATCTGCAATTGTGCTCCGATCGCGGTTCTTGATCCTCAAATGATAGGTCACGGGACCTTTAATTGCTATACCATAGATTTCATAGAAAATTCGATTCGAAGAAAATCACCTTACTATAGCTCAGCCGATTCAGAGCTGTAAAAATCCAAAATCTGCAATTGTGCTCCGATCGCGGTTCTTGATCCTCAAATGATAGGTCACGGGACCTTTAATTGCTATACCATAGATTTCATAGAAAATTCGATTCGAAGAAAATCACCTTACTCAGCCGATTCAGAGCTGTAAAAATCCAAAATCTGCAATTGTGCTCCGATTGCGGTTCTTGATACCTCAAATGATAGGTCTCTTGTAGGTCACTTGTAATTGTTATGCCAAACCGCATTAAAATTGGTTGATTGTTTCCATACATTTCACAGAAAAATCGATTCGAAGAAAATCACCTTACTATAGCTCAGCCGATTCAGAGCTGTAAAAATCCAAAATCTGCAATTGTGCTCCGATCGCGGTTCTTGATCCTCAAATGATAGGTCACGGGACCTTTAATTGCTATACCATAGATTTCATAGAAAATTCGATTCGAAGAAAATCACCTTACTATAGCTCAGCCGATTCAGAGCTGTAAAAATCCAAAATCTGCAATTGTGCTCCGATTGCGGTTCTTGATACCTCAAATGATAGGTCTCGGTACTTGTAATTGTTATGCCAAACCGCATTAAAATTGGTTGATTGTTTCCATACATTTCACAGAAAAATCGATTCGAAGAAAATCACCTTACTATAGCTCAGCCGATTCAGAGCTGTAAAAATCCAAAATCTGCAATTGTGCTCCGATCGCGGTTCTTGATCCTCAAATGATAGGTCACGGGACCTTTAATTGCTATACCATAGATTTCATAGAAAATTCGATTCGAAGAAAATCACCTTACTATAGCTCAGCCGATTCAGAGCTGTAAAAATCCAAAATCTGCAATTGTGCTCCGATTGCGGTTCTTGATACCCCAAATGATAGGTCTCGGTACTTGTAATTGTTATGCCAAACCGCATTGAAATTGGTTGATTGTTTCCATACATTTCAAAGAAAAATCGATTCGAAGAAAATCACCTTACTATAGCTCAGCCGATTCAGAGCTGTAAAAACCCAAAATCTGCAATTGTGCTCCGATTGCGGTTCTTGATACCTCAAATGATAGGTCTCGGTACTTGTAATTGTTATGCCAAACCGCATTCAAATTGGTTGATTGTTTCCATACATTTCAAAGAAAAATCGATTCGAAGAAAATCACCTTACTATAGCTCAGCCGATTCAGAGCTGTAAAAATCCAAAATCTGCAATTGTGCTCCGATCGCGGTTCTTGATCCTCAAATGATAGGTCACGGGACCTTTAATTGCTATACCATAGATTTCATAGAAAATTCGATTCGAAGAAAATCACCTTACTATAGCTCAGCCGATTCAGAGCTGTAAAAATCCAAAATCTGCAATTGTGCTCCGATTGCGGTTCTTGATACCCCAAATGATAGGTCTCGGTACTTGTAATTGTTATGCCAAACCGCATTGAAATTGGTTGATTGTTTCCATACATTTCAAAGAAAAATCGATTCGAAGAAAATCACCTTACTATAGCTCAGCCGATTCAGAGCTGTAAAAATCCAAAATCTGCAATTGTGCTCCGATTGCGGTTCTTGATACGTCAAATGATAGGTCTCGGTACTTGTAATTGTTATGCCAAACCGCATTAAAATTGGTTGATTGTTTCCATACATTTCACAGAAAAATCGATTCGAAGAAAATCACCTTACTATAGCTCAGCCGATTCAGAGCTGTAAAAATCCAAAATCTGCAATTGTGCTCCAATCGCGGTTCTTGATCCTCAAATGATAGGTCACGGGACCTTTAATTGCTATACCATAGATTTCATTGAAAATTCGATTCGAAGAAAATCACCTTACTATAGCTCAGCCGATTCAGAGCTGTAAAAATCCAAAATCTGCAATTGTGCTCCGATTGCGGTTCTTGATACCTCAAATGATAGGTCTCGGTACTTGTAATTGTTATGCCAAACCGCATTAAAATTGGTTGATTGTTTCCATACATTTCACAGAAAAATCGATTCGAAGAAAATCACCTTACTATAGCTCAGCCGATTCAGAGCTGTAAAAATCCAAAATCTGCAATTGTGCTCCGATTGCGGTTCTTGATCCTCAAATGATAGGTCACGGGACCTGTAATTGCTATACCATAGATTTCATAGAAAATTCGATTCGAAGAAAATCACCTTACTATAGCTCAGCCGATTCAGAGCTGTAAAAATCCAAAATCTGCAATTGTGCTCCGATTGCGGTTCTTGATACCTCAAATGATAGGTCTCGGTACTTGTAATTGTTATGCCAAACCGCATTAAAATTGGTTGATTGTTTCCATACATTTCAAAGAAAAATCGATTCGAAGAAAATCACCTTACTATAGCTCAGCCGATTCAGAGCTGTAAAAATCCAAAATCTGCAATTGTGCTCCGATTGCGGTTCTTGATACCTCAAATGATAGGTCTCGGTACTTGTAATTGTTATGCCAAACCGCATTAAAATTGGTTGATTGTTTCCATACATTTCACAGAAAAATCGATTCGAAGAAAATCACCTTACTATAGCTCAGCCGATTCAGAGCTGTAAAAATCCAAAATCTGCAATTGTGCTCCGATCGCGGTTCTTGATCCTCAAATGATAGGTCACGGGACCTTTAATTGCTATACCATAGATTTCATAGAAAATTCGATTCGAAGAAAATCACCTTACTATAGCTCAGCCGATTCAGAGCTGTAAAAACCCAAAATCTGCAATTGTGCTCCGATTGCGGTTCTTGATACCTCAAATGATAGGTCTCGGTACTTGTAATTGTTATGCCAAACCGCATTAAAATTGGTTGATTGTTTCCATACATTTCACAGAAAAATCGATTCGAAGAAAATCACCTTACTATAGCTCAGCCGATTCAGAGCTGTAAAAATCCAAAATCTGCAATTGTGCTCCGATCGCGGTTCTTGATCCTCAAATGATAGGTCACGGGAACTTTAATTGTTATACCATAGATTTCATAGAAAATTCGATTCGAAGAAAATCACCTTACTATAGCTCAGCCGATTCAGAGCTGTAAAAATCCAAAATCTGCAATTGTGCTCCAATCGCGGTTCTTGATCCTCAAATGATAGGTCACGGGACCTTTAATTGCTATACCATAGATTTCATAGAAAATTCGATTCGAAGAAAATCACCTTACTATAGCTCAGCCGATTCAGAGCTGTAAAAATCCAAAATCTGCAATTGTGCTCCGATTGCGGTTCTTGATACCTCAAATGATAGGTCTCGGTACTTGTAATTGTTATGCCAAACCGCATTAAAATTGGTTGATTGTTTCCATACATTTCACAGAAAAATCGATTCGAAGAAAATCACCTTACTATAGCTCAGCCGATTCAGAGCTGTAAAAATCCAAAATCTGCAATTGTGCTCCGATTGCGGTTCTTGATCCTCAAATGATAGGTCACGGGACCTGTAATTGCTATACCATAGATTTCATAGAAAATTCGATTCGAAGAAAATCACCTTATTATAGCTCAGCCGATTCAGAGCTGTAAAAATCCAAAATCTGCAATTGTGCTCCGATTGCGGTTCTTGATACTTCAAATGATAGGTCTCGGTACTTGTAATTGTTATACCAAACCGCATTAAAATTGGTTGATTGTTTCCATACATTTCACAGAAAAATCGATTCGAAGAAAATCACCTTACTATAGCTCAGCCGATTCAGAGCTGTAAAAATCCAAAATCTGCAATTGTGCTCCGATCGCGGTTCTTGATCCTCAAATGATAGGTCACGGGACCTGTAATTGCTATACCATAGATTTCATAGAAAATTCGATTCGAAGAAAATCACCTTACTATAATAGCTCAGCCGATTCAGAGCTGTAAAAACCCAAAATCTGCAATTGTGCTCCGATTGCGGTTCTTGATACCTCAAATGATAGGTCTCGGTACTTGTAATTGTTATGCCAAACCGCATTAAAATCGGTTGATTGTTTCCATACATTTCAAAGAAAAATCGATTCGAAGAAAATCACCTTACTATAGCTCAGCCGATTCAGAGCTGTAAAAATCCAAAATCTGCAATTGTGCTCCGATTGCGGTTCTTGATACCTCAAATGATAGGTCTCGGTACTTGTAATTGTTATGCCAAACCGCATTAAAATTGGTTGATTGTTTCCATACATTTCACAGAAAAATCGATTCGAAGAAAATCACCTTACTATAGCTCAGCCGATTCAGAGCTGTAAAAATCCAAAATCTGCAATTGTGCTCCGATCGCGGTTCTTGATCCTCAAATGATAGGTCACGGGACCTTTAATTGCTATACCATAGATTTCATAGAAAATTCGATTCGAAGAAAATCACCTTACTATAGTTCAGCCGATTCAGAGCTGTAAAAATCCAAAATCTGCAATTGTGCTCCGATTGCGGTTCTTGATCCTCAAATGATAGGTCTCGGTACTTGTAATTGTTATGCCAAACCGCATTAAAATTGGTTGATTGTTTCCATACATTTCACAGAAAAATCGATTCGAAGAAAATCACCTTACTATAGCTCAGCCGATTCAGAGCTGTAAAAATCCAAAATCTGCAATTGTGCTCCGATCGCGGTTCTTGATCCTCAAATGATAGGTCACGGGACCTTTAATTGCTATACCATAGATTTCATAGAAAATTCGATTCGAAGAAAATCACCTTACTATAGCTCAGCCGATTCAGAGCTGTAAAAATCCAAAATCTGCAATTGTGCTCCGATTGCGGTTCTTGATACTTCAAATGATAGGTCTCGGTACTTGTAATTGTTATGCCAAACCGCATTAAAATTGGTTGATTGTTTCCATACATTTCACAGAAAAATCGATTCGAAGAAAATCACCTTACTATAGCTCAGCCGATTCAGAGCTGTAAAAATCCAAAATCTGCAATTGTGCTCCGATCGCGGTTCTTGATCCTCAAATGATAGGTCACGGGACCTTTAATTGCTATACCATAGATTTCATAGAAAATTCGATTCGAAGAAAATCACCTTACTATAGCTCAGCCGATTCAGAGCTGTAAAAATCCAAAATCTGCAATTGTGCTCCGATTGCGGTTCTCAATACCTCAAATGATAGGTCTCGGTACTTGTAATTGTTATGCCAAACCGCATTAAAATTGGTTGATTGTTTCCATACATTTCAAAGAAAAATCGATTCGAAGAAAATCACCTTACTATAGCTCAGCCGATTCAGAGCTGTAAAAATCCAAAATCTGCAATTGTGCTCCGATTGCGGTTCTTGATCCTCAAATGATAGGTCACGGGACCTGTAATTGCTATACCATAGATTTCATAGAAAATTCGATTCGAAGAAAATCACCTTACTATAGCTCAGCCGATTCAGAGCTATAAAAATCCAAAATCTGCAATTGTGCTCCGATTGCGGTTCTTGATACCTCAAATGATAGGTCTCGGTACTTGTAATTGTTATGCCAAACCGCATTAAAATTGGTTGATTGTTTCCATACATTTCACAGAAAAATCGATTCGAAGAAAATCACCTTACTATAGCTCAGCCGATTCAGAGCTGTAAAAATCCAAAATCTGCAATTGTGCTCCGATCGCGGTTCTTGATCCTCAAATGATAGGTCACGGGACCTTTAATTGCTATACCATAGATTTCATAGAAAATTCGATTCGAAGAAAATCACCTTACTATAGCTCAGCCGATTCAGAGCTGTAAAAATCCAAAATCTGCAATTGTGCTCCGATTGCGGTTCTTGATACCTCAAATGATAGGTCACGGGACCTTTAATTGCTATACCATAGATTTCATAGAAAATTCGATTCGAAGAAAATCACCTTACTATAGCTCAGCCGATTCAGAGCTGTAAAAATCCAAAATCTGCAATTGTGCTCCGATTGCGGTTCTCAATACCTCAAATGATAGGTCTCGGTACTTGTAATTGTTATGCCAAACCGCATTAAAATTGGTTGATTGTTTCCATACATTTCAAAGAAAAATCGATTCGAAGAAAATCACCTTACTATAGCTCAGCCGATTCAGAGCTGTAAAAATCCAAAATCTGCAATTGTGCTCCGATTGCGGTTCTTGATCCTCAAATGATAGGTCACGGGACCTGTAATTGCTATACCATAGATTTCATAGAAAATTCGATTCGAAGAAAATCACCTTACTATAGCTCAGCCGATTCAGAGCTGTAAAAATCCAAAATCTGCAATTGTGCTCCGATTGCGGTTCTTGATACCTCAAATGATAGGTCTCGGTACTTGTAATTGTTATGCCAAACCGCATTAAAATTGGTTGATTGTTTCCATACATTTCACAGAAAAATCGATTCGAAGAAAATCACCTTACTATAGCTCAGCCGATTCAGAGCTGTAAAAATCCAAAATCTACAATTGTGCTCCAATCGCGGTTCTTGATCCTCAAATGATAGGTCACGGGACCTTTAATTGCTATACCATAGATTTCATAGAAAATTCGATTCGAAGAAAATCACCTTACTATAGCTCAGCCGATTCAGAGCTGTAAAAATCCAAAATCTGCAATTGTGCTCCGATTGCGGTTCTTGATACCCCAAATGATAGGTCTCGGTACTTGTAATTGTTATGCCAAACCGCATTAAAATTGGTTGATTGTTTCCATACATTTCAAAGAAAAATCGATTCGAAGAAAATCACCTTACTATAGCTCAGCCGATTCAGAGCTGTAAAAATCCAAAATCTGCAATTGTGCTCCGATTGCGGTTCTTGATCCTCAAATGATAGGTCACGGGACCTGTAATTGCTATACCATAGATTTCATAGAAAATTCGATTCGAAGAAAATCACCTTTATAGATCAGCCGATTCAGAGCTGTAAAAATCCAAAATCTGCAATTGTGCTCCGATTGCGGTTCTTGATACCTCAAATGATAGGTCTCGGTACTTGTAATTGTTATGCCAAACCGCATTAAAATTGGTTGATTGTTTCCATACATTTCACAGAAAAATCGATTCGAAGAAAATCACCTTACTATAGCTCAGCCGATTCAGAGCTGTAAAAATCCAAAATCTGCAATTGTGCTCCGATCGCGGTTCTTGATCCTCAAATGATAGGTCACGGGACCTTTAATTGCTATACCATAGATTTCATAGAAAATTCGATTCGAAGAAAATCACCTTACTATAGCTCAGCCGATTCAGAGCTGTAAAAATCCAAAATCTGCAATTGTGCTCCGATTGCGGTTCTCAATACCTCAAATGATAGGTCTCGGTACTTGTAATTGTTATGCCAAACCGCATTAAAATTGGTTGATTGTTTCCATACATTTCAAAGAAAAATCGATTCGAAGAAAATCACCTTACTATAGCTCAGCCGATTCAGAGCTGTAAAAATCCAAAATCTGCAATTGTGCTCCGATCGCGGTTCTTGATCCTCAAATGATAGGTCACGGGACCTTTAATTGCTATACCATAGATTTCATAGAAAATTCGATTCGAAGAAAATCACCTTACTATAGCTCAGCCGATTCAGAGCTGTAAAAATCCAAAATCTGCAATTGTGCTCCGATTGCGGTTCTTGATACCTCAAATGATAGGTCTCTTGTAGGTCACTTGTAATTGTTATGCCAAACCGCATTAAAATTGGTTGATTGTTTCCATACATTTCACAGAAAAATCGATTCGAAGAAAATCACCTTACTATAGCTCAGCCGATTCAGAGCTGTAAAAATCCAAAATCTACAATTGTGCTCCAATCGCGGTTCTTGATCCTCAAATGATAGGTCACGGGACCTTTAATTGCTATACCATAGATTTCATAGAAAATTCGATTCGAAGAAAATCACCTTACTATAGCTCAGCCGATTCAGAGCTGTAAAAATCCAAAATCTGCAATTGTGCTCCAATCGCGGTTCTTGATCCTCAAATGATAGGTCACGGGACCTTTAATTGCTATACCATAGATTTCATAGAAAATTCGATTCGAAGAAAATCACCTTACTATAGCTCAGCCGATTCAGAGCTGTAAAAATCCAAAATCTGCAATTGTGCTCCGATTGCGGTTCTTGATACCCCAAATGATAGGTCTCGGTACTTGTAATTGTTATGCCAAACCGCATTAAAATTGGTTGATTGTTTCCATACATTTCAAAGAAAAATCGATTCGAAGAAAATCACCTTACTATAGCTCAGCCGATTCAGAGCTGTAAAAATCCAAAATCTGCAATTGTGCTCCGATTGCGGTTCTTGATCCTCAAATGATAGGTCACGGGACCTGTAATTGCTATACCATAGATTTCATAGAAAATTCGATTCGAAGAAAATCACCTTTATAGATCAGCCGATTCAGAGCTGTAAAAATCCAAAATCTGCAATTGTGCTCCGATTGCGGTTCTTGATACCTCAAATGATAGGTCTCGGTACTTGTAATTGTTATGCCAAACCGCATTAAAATTGGTTGATTGTTTCCATACATTTCACAGAAAAATCGATTCGAAGAAAATCACCTTACTATAGCTCAGCCGATTCAGAGCTGTAAAAATCCAAAATCTGCAATTGTGCTCCAATCGCGGTTCTTGATCCTCAAATGATAGGTCACGGGACCTTTAATTGCTGTACCATAGATTTCATTGAAAATTCGATTCGAAGAAAATCACCTTACTATAGCTCAGCCGATTCAGAGCTGTAAAAATCCAAAATCTGCAATTGTGCTCCGATTGCGGTTCTTGATACCTCAAATGATAGGTCTCGGTACTTGTAATTGTTATGCCAAACCGCATTAAAATTGGTTGATTGTTTCCATACATTTCACAGAAAAATCGATTCGAAGAAAATCACCTTACTATAGCTCAGCCGATTCAGAGCTGTAAAAATCCAAAATCTGCAATTGTGCTCCAATCGCGGTTCTTGATCCTCAAATGATAGGTCACGGGACCTTTAATTGCTATACCATAGATTTCATAGAAAATTCGATTCGAAGAAAATCACCTTACTATAGCTCAGCCGATTCAGAGCTGTAAAAATCCAAAATCTGCAATTGTGCTCCGATTGCGGTTCTCAATACCTCAAATGATAGGTCTCGGTACTTGTAATTGTTATGCCAAACCGCATTAAAATTGGTTGATTGTTTCCATACATTTCAAAGAAAAATCGATTCGAAGAAAATCACCTTACTATAGCTCAGCCGATTCAGAGCTGTAAAAATCCAAAATCTGCAATTGTGCTCCGATCGCGGTTCTTGATCCTCAAATGATAGGTCACGGGACCTTTAATTGCTATACCATAGATTTCATAGAAAATTCGATTCGAAGAAAATCACCTTACTATAGCTCAGCCGATTCAGAGCTGTAAAAATCCAAAATCTGCAATTGTGCTCCGATTGCGGTTCTTGATACCTCAAATGATAGGTCTCTTGTAGGTCACTTGTAATTGTTATGCCAAACCGCATTAAAATTGGTTGATTGTTTCCATACATTTCACAGAAAAATCGATTCGAAGAAAATCACCTTACTATAGCTCAGCCGATTCAGAGCTGTAAAAATCCAAAATCTACAATTGTGCTCCAATCGCGGTTCTTGATCCTCAAATGATAGGTCACGGGACCTTTAATTGCTATACCATAGATTTCATAGAAAATTCGATTCGAAGAAAATCACCTTACTATAGCTCAGCCGATTCAGAGCTGTAAAAATCCAAAATCTGCAATTGTGCTCCAATCGCGGTTCTTGATCCTCAAATGATAGGTCACGGGACCTTTAATTGCTATACCATAGATTTCATAGAAAATTCGATTCGAAGAAAATCACCTTACTATAGCTCAGCCGATTCAGAGCTGTAAAAATCCAAAATCTGCAATTGTGCTCCGATTGCGGTTCTTGATACCCCAAATGATAGGTCTCGGTACTTGTAATTGTTATGCCAAACCGCATTAAAATTGGTTGATTGTTTCCATACATTTCAAAGAAAAATCGATTCGAAGAAAATCACCTTACTATAGCTCAGCCGATTCAGAGCTGTAAAAATCCAAAATCTGCAATTGTGCTCCGATTGCGGTTCTTGATACCTCAAATGATAGGTCTCGGTACTTGTAATTGTTATGCCAAACCGCATTAAAATTGGTTGATTGTTTCCATACATTTCACAGAAAAATCGATTCGAAGAAAATCACCTTACTATAGCTCAGCCGATTCAGAGCTGTAAAAATCCAAAATCTGCAATTGTGCTCCGATCGCGGTTCTTGATCCTCAAATGATAGGTCACGGGACCTTTAATTGCTATACCATAGATTTCATAGAAAATTCGATTCGAAGAAAATCACCTTACTATAGTTCAGCCGATTCAGAGCTGTAAAAATCCAAAATCTGCAATTGTGCTCCGATTGCGGTTCTTGATCCTCAAATGATAGGTCTCGGTACTTGTAATTGTTATGCCAAACCGCATTAAAATTGGTTGATTGTTTCCATACATTTCACAGAAAAATCGATTCGAAGAAAATCACCTTACTATAGCTCAGCCGATTCAGAGCTGTAAAAATCCAAAATCTGCAATTGTGCTCCGATCGCGGTTCTTGATCCTCAAATGATAGGTCACGGGACCTTTAATTGCTATACCATAGATTTCATAGAAAATTCGATTCGAAGAAAATCACCTTACTATAGCTCAGCCGATTCAGAGCTGTAAAAATCCAAAATCTGCAATTGTGCTCCGATTGCGGTTCTTGATACTTCAAATGATAGGTCTCGGTACTTGTAATTGTTATGCCAAACCGCATTAAAATTGGTTGATTGTTTCCATACATTTCACAGAAAAATCGATTCGAAGAAAATCACCTTACTATAGCTCAGCCGATTCAGAGCTGTAAAAATCCAAAATCTGCAATTGTGCTCCGATCGCGGTTCTTGATCCTCAAATGATAGGTCACGGGACCTTTAATTGCTATACCATAGATTTCATAGAAAATTCGATTCGAAGAAAATCACCTTACTATAGCTCAGCCGATTCAGAGCTGTAAAAATCCAAAATCTGCAATTGTGCTCCGATTGCGGTTCTTGATCCTCAAATGATAGGTCACGGGACCTGTAATTGCTATACCATAGATTTCATAGAAAATTCGATTCGAAGAAAATCACCTTACTATAGCTCAGCCGATTCAGAGCTATAAATATCCAAAATCTGCAATTGTGCTCCGATTGCGGTTCTTGATACCTCAAATGATAGGTCTCGGTACTTGTAATTGTTATGCCAAACCGCATTAAAATTGGTTGATTGTTTCCATACATTTCACAGAAAAATCGATTCGAAGAAAATCACCTTACTATAGCTCAGCCGATTCAGAGCTGTAAAAATCCAAAATCTGCAATTGTGCTCCGATCGCGGTTCTTGATCCTCAAATGATAGGTCACGGGACCTTTAATTGCTATACCATAGATTTCATAGAAAATTCGATTCGAAGAAAATCACCTTACTATAGCTCAGCCGATTCAGAGCTGTAAAAATCCAAAATCTGCAATTGTGCTCCGATTGCGGTTCTTGATACCTCAAATGATAGGTCACGGGACCTTTAATTGCTATACCATAGATTTCATAGAAAATTCGATTCGAAGAAAATCACCTTACTATAGCTCAGCCGATTCAGAGCTGTAAAAATCCAAAATCTGCAATTGTGCTCCGATTGCGGTTCTCAATACCTCAAATGATAGGTCTCGGTACTTGTAATTGTTATGCCAAACCGCATTAAAATTGGTTGATTGTTTCCATACATTTCAAAGAAAAATCGATTCGAAGAAAATCACCTTACTATAGCTCAGCCGATTCAGAGCTGTAAAAATCCAAAATCTGCAATTGTGCTCCGATTGCGGTTCTTGATCCTCAAATGATAGGTCACGGGACCTGTAATTGCTATACCATAGATTTCATAGAAAATTCGATTCGAAGAAAATCACCTTACTATAGCTCAGCCGATTCAGAGCTGTAAAAATCCAAAATCTGCAATTGTGCTCCGATTGCGGTTCTTGATACCTCAAATGATAGGTCTCGGTACTTGTAATTGTTATGCCAAACCGCATTAAAATTGGTTGATTGTTTCCATACATTTCACAGAAAAATCGATTCGAAGAAAATCACCTTACTATAGCTCAGCCGATTCAGAGCTGTAAAAATCCAAAATCTACAATTGTGCTCCAATCGCGGTTCTTGATCCTCAAATGATAGGTCACGGGACCTTTAATTGCTATACCATAGATTTCATAGAAAATTCGATTCGAAGAAAATCACCTTACTATAGCTCAGCCGATTCAGAGCTGTAAAAATCCAAAATCTGCAATTGTGCTCCAATCGCGGTTCTTGATCCTCAAATGATAGGTCACGGGACCTTTAATTGCTATACCATAGATTTCATAGAAAATTCGATTCGAAGAAAATCACCTTACTATAGCTCAGCCGATTCAGAGCTGTAAAAATCCAAAATCTGCAATTGTGCTCCGATTGCGGTTCTTGATACCCCAAATGATAGGTCTCGGTTCTTGTAATGTTTATGCCAAACCGCATTAAAATTGGTTGATTGTTTCCATACATTTCAAAGAAAAATCGATTCGAAGAAAATCACCTTACTATAGCTCAGCCGATTCAGAGCTGTAAAAATCCAAAATCTGCAATTGTGCTCCGATTGCGGTTCTTGATCCTCAAATGATAGGTCACGGGACCTGTAATTGCTATACCATAGATTTCATAGAAAATTCGATTCGAAGAAAATCACCTTTATAGATCAGCCGATTCAGAGCTGTAAAAATCCAAAATCTGCAATTGTGCTCCGATTGCGGTTCTTGATACCTCAAATGATAGGTCTCGGTACTTGTAATTGTTATGCCAAACCGCATTAAAATTGGTTGATTGTTTCCATACATTTCACAGAAAAATCGATTCGAAGAAAATCACCTTACTATAGCTCAGCCGATTCAGAGCTGTAAAAATCCAAAATCTGCAATTGTGCTCCGATCGCGGTTCTTGATCCTCAAATGATAGGTCACGGGACCTTTAATTGCTATACCATAGATTTCATAGAAAATTCGATTCGAAGAAAATCACCTTACTATAGCTCAGCCGATTCAGAGCTGTAAAAATCCAAAATCTGCAATTGTGCTCCGATTGCGGTTCTCAATACCTCAAATGATAGGTCTCGGTACTTGTAATTGTTATGCCAAACCGCATTAAAATTGGTTGATTGTTTCCATACATTTCAAAGAAAAATCGATTCGAAGAAAATCACCTTACTATAGCTCAGCCGATTCAGAGCTGTAAAAATCCAAAATCTGCAATTGTGCTCCGATCGCGGTTCTTGATCCTCAAATGATAGGTCACGGGACCTTTAATTGCTATACCATAGATTTCATAGAAAATTCGATTCGAAGAAAATCACCTTACTATAGCTCAGCCGATTCAGAGCTGTAAAAATCCAAAATCTGCAATTGTGCTCCGATTGCGGTTCTTGATACCTCAAATGATAGGTCTCTTGTAGGTCACTTGTAATTGTTATGCCAAACCGCATTAAAATTGGTTGATTGTTTCCAT
The DNA here is from genome assembly GCA_958295665.1 of Tipula vernalis. Taxonomy (NCBI): domain Eukaryota; kingdom Metazoa; phylum Arthropoda; class Insecta; order Diptera; family Tipulidae; genus Tipula; species Tipula vernalis. Next base: position 25,891,968 of record OY282558.1, read on the forward strand.
ACATTTCACAGAAAAATCGATTCGAAGAAAATCACCTTACTATAGCTCAGCCGATTCAGAGCTGTAAAAATCCAAAATCTACAATTGTGCTCCAATCGCGGTTCTTGATCCTCAAATGATAGGTCACGGGACCTTTAATTGCTATACCATAGATTTCATAGAAAATTCGATTCGAAGAAAATCACCTTACTATAGCTCAGCCGATTCAGAGCTGTAAAAATCCAAAATCTGCAATTGTGCTCCGATTGCGGTTCTTGATCCTCAAATGATAGGTCTCGGTACTTGTAATTGTTATGCCAAACCGCATTAAAATTGGTTGATTGTTTCCATACATTTCAAAGAAAAATCGATTCGAAGAAAATCACCTTACTATAGCTCAGCCGATTCAGAGCTGTAAAAATCCAAAATCTGCAATTGTGCTCCGATTGCGGTTCTTGATCCTCAAATGATAGGTCACGGGACCTGTAATTGCTATACCATAGATTTCATAGAAAATTCGATTCGAAGAAAATCACCTTTATAGATCAGCCGATTCAGAGCTGTAAAAATCCAAAATCTGCAATTGTGCTCCGATTGCGGTTCTTGATACCTCAAATGATAGGTCTCGGTACTTGTAATTGTTATGCCAAACCGCATTAAAATTGGTTGATTGTTTCCATACATTTCACAGAAAAATCGATTCGAAGAAAATCACCTTACTATAGCTCAGCCGATTCAGAGCTGTAAAAATCCAAAATCTGCAATTGTGCTCCAATCGCGGTTCTTGATCCTCAAATGATAGGTCACGGGACCTTTAATTGCTATACCATAGATTTCATTGAAAATTCGATTCGAAGAAAATCACCTTACTATAGCTCAGCCGATTCAGAGCTGTAAAAATCCAAAATCTGCAATTGTGCTCCGATTGCGGTTCTTGATACCTCAAATGATAGGTCTCGGTACTTGTAATTGTTATGCCAAACCGCATTAAAATTGGTTGATTGTTTCCATACATTTCACAGAAAAATCGATTCGAAGAAAATCACCTTACTATAGCTCAGCCGATTCAGAGCTGTAAAAATCCAAAATCTGCAATTGTGCTCCGATCGCGGTTCTTGATCCTCAAATGATAGGTCACGGGACCTTTAATTGCTATACCATAGATTTCATAGAAAATTCGATTCGAAGAAAATCACCTTACTATAGCTCAGCCGATTCAGAGCTGTAAAAATCCAAAATCTGCAATTGTGCTCCGATTGCGGTTCTCAATACCTCAAATGATAGGTCTCGGTACTTGTAATTGTTATGCCAAACCGCATTAAAATTGGTTGATTGTTTCCATACATTTCAAAGAAAAATCGATTCGAAGAAAATCACCTTACTATAGCTCAGCCGATTCAGAGCTGTAAAAATCCAAAATCTGCAATTGTGCTCCGATTGCGGTTCTTGATCCTCAAATGATAGGTCACGGGACCTGTAATTGCTATACCATAGATTTCATAGAAAATTCGATTCGAAGAAAATCACCTTACTATAGCTCAGCCGATTCAGAGCTATAAAAATCCAAAATCTGCAATTGTGCTCCGATTGCGGTTCTTGATACCTCAAATGATAGGTCTCGGTACTTGTAATTGTTATGCCAAACCGCATTAAAATTGGTTGATTGTTTCCATACATTTCAAAGAAAAATCGATTCGAAGAAAATCACCTTACTATAGCTCAGCCGATTCAGAGCTGTAAAAATCCAAAATCTGCAATTGTGCTCCGATTGCGGTTCTTGATCCTCAAATGATAGGTCACGGGACCTGTAATTGCTATACCATAGATTTCATAGAAAATTCGATTCGAAGAAAATCACTATAGATCAGCCGATTCAGAGCTGTAAAAATCCAAAATCTGCAATTGTGCTCCGATTGCGGTTCTTGATACCTCAAATGATAGGTCTCGGTACTTGTAATTGTTATGCCAAACCGCATTAAAATTGGTTGATTGTTTCCATACATTTCACAGAAAAATCGATTCGAAGAAAATCACCTTACTATAGCTCAGCCGATTCAGAGCTGTAAAAATCCAAAATCTGCAATTGTGCTCCGATTGCGGTTCTTGATCCTCAAATGATAGGTCACGGGACCTGTAATTGCTATACCATAGATTTCATAGAAAATTCGATTCGAAGAAAATCACCTTACTATAGCTCAGCCGATTCAGAGCTATAAAAATCCAAAATCTGCAATTGTGCTCCGATTGCGGTTCTTGATACCTCAAATGATAGGTCTCGGTACTTGTAATTGTTATGCCAAACCGCATTAAAATTGGTTGATTGTTTCCATACATTTCACAGAAAAATCGATTCGAAGAAAATCACCTTACTATAGCTCAGCCGATTCAGAGCTGTAAAAATCCAAAATCTGCAATTGTGCTCCGATCGCGGTTCTTGATCCTCAAATGATAGGTCACGGGACCTTTAATTGCTATACCATAGATTTCATAGAAAATTCGATTCGAAGAAAATCACCTTACTATAGCTCAGCCGATTCAGAGCTGTAAAAATCCAAAATCTGCAATTGTGCTCCGATTGAGGTTCTTGATACCTCAAATGATAGGTCTCTTGTAGGTCACTTGTAATTGTTATGCCAAACCGCATTAAAATTGGTTGATTGTTTCCATACATTTCACAGAAAAATCGATTCGAAGAAAATCACCTTACTATAGCTCAGCCGATTCAGAGCTGTAAAAATCCAAAATCTGCAATTGTGCTCCGATCGCGGTTCTTGATCCTCAAATGATAGGTCACGGGACCTTTAATTGCTATACCATAGATTTCATAGAAAATTCGATTCGAAGAAAATCACCTTACTATAGCTCAGCCGATTCAGAGCTGTAAAAATCCAAAATCTGCAATTGTGCTCCGATTGCGGTTCTTGATACCTCAAATGATAGGTCTCTTGTAGGTCACTTGTAATTGTTATGCCAAACCGCATTAAAATTGGTTGATTGTTTCCATACATTTCACAGAAAAATCGATTCGAAGAAAATCACCTTACTATAGCTCAGCCGATTCAGAGCTGTAAAAATCCAAAATCTACAATTGTGCTCCAATCGCGGTTCTTGATCCTCAAATGATAGGTCACGGGACCTTTAATTGCTATACCATAGATTTCATAGAAAATTCGATTCGAAGAAAATCACCTTACTATAGCTCAGCCGATTCAGAGCTGTAAAAATCCAAAATCTGCAATTGTGCTCCAATCGCGGTTCTTGATCCTCAAATGATAGGTCACGGGACCTTTAATTGCTATACCATAGATTTCATAGAAAATTCGATTCGAAGAAAATCACCTTACTATAGCTCAGCCGATTCAGAGCTGTAAAAATCCAAAATCTGCAATTGTGCTCCGATTGCGGTTCTTGATACCCCAAATGATAGGTCTCGGTACTTGTAATTGTTATGCCAAACCGCATTAAAATTGGTTGATTGTTTCCATACATTTCAAAGAAAAATCGATTCGAAGAAAATCACCTTACTATAGCTCAGCCGATTCAGAGCTGTAAAAATCCAAAATCTGCAATTGTGCTCCGATTGCGGTTCTTGATCCTCAAATGATAGGTCACGGGACCTGTAATTGCTATACCATAGATTTCATAGAAAATTCGATTCGAAGAAAATCACTATAGATCAGCCGATTCAGAGCTGTAAAAATCCAAAATCTGCAATTGTGCTCCGATTGCGGTTCTTGATACCTCAAATGATAGGTCTCGGTACTTGTAATTGTTATGCCAAACCGCATTAAAATTGGTTGATTGTTTCCATACATTTCACAGAAAAATCGATTCGAAGAAAATCACCTTACTATAGCTCAGCCGATTCAGAGCTGTAAAAATCCAAAATCTGCAATTGTGCTCCGATTGCGGTTCTTGATCCTCAAATGATAGGTCACGGGACCTGTAATTGCTATACCATAGATTTCATAGAAAATTCGATTCGAAGAAAATCACCTTACTATAGCTCAGCCGATTCAGAGCTATAAAAATCCAAAATCTGCAATTGTGCTCCGATTGCGGTTCTTGATACCTCAAATGATAGGTCTCGGTACTTGTAATTGTTATGCCAAACCGCATTAAAATTGGTTGATTGTTTCCATACATTTCACAGAAAAATCGATTCGAAGAAAATCACCTTACTATAGCTCAGCCGATTCAGAGCTGTAAAAATCCAAAATCTGCAATTGTGCTCCGATCGCGGTTCTTGATCCTCAAATGATAGGTCACGGGACCTTTAATTGCTATACCATAGATTTCATAGAAAATTCGATTCGAAGAAAATCACCTTACTATAGCTCAGCCGATTCAGAGCTGTAAAAATCCAAAATCTGCAATTGTGCTCCGATTGAGGTTCTTGATACCTCAAATGATAGGTCTCTTGTAGGTCACTTGTAATTGTTATGCCAAACCGCATTAAAATTGGTTGATTGTTTCCATACATTTCACAGAAAAATCGATTCGAAGAAAATCACCTTACTATAGCTCAGCCGATTCAGAGCTGTAAAAATCCAAAATCTACAATTGTGCTCCAATCGCGGTTCTTGATCCTCAAATGATAGGTCACGGGACCTTTAATTGCTATACCATAGATTTCATAGAAAATTCGATTCGAAGAAAATCACCTTACTATAGCTCAGCCGATTCAGAGCTGTAAAAATCCAAAATCTGCAATTGTGCTCCGATTGCGGTTCTTGATACCTCAAATGATAGGTCTCGGTACTTGTAATTGTTATGCCAAACCGCATTAAAATTGGTTGATTGTTTCCATACATTTCACAGAAAAATCGATTCGAAGAAAATCACCTTACTATAGCTCAGCCGATTCAGAGCTGTAAAAATCCAAAATCTGCAATTGTGCTCCGATCGCGGTTCTTGATCCTCAAATGATAGGTCACGGGACCTTTAATTGCTATACCATAGATTTCATAGAAAATTCGATTCGAAGAAAATCACCTTACTATAGCTCAGCCGATTCAGAGCTGTAAAAATCCAAAATCTGCAATTGTGCTCCGATTGCGGTTCTTGATACCTCAAATGATAGGTCTCTTGTAGGTCACTTGTAATTGTTATGCCAAACCGCATTAAAATTGGTTGATTGTTTCCATACATTTCACAGAAAAATCGATTCGAAGAAAATCACCTTACTATAGCTCAGCCGATTCAGAGCTGTAAAAATCCAAAATCTACAATTGTGCTCCAATCGCGGTTCTTGATCCTCAAATGATAGGTCACGGGACCTTTAATTGCTATACCATAGATTTCATAGAAAATTCGATTCGAAGAAAATCACCTTACTATAGCTCAGCCGATTCAGAGCTGTAAAAATCCAAAATCTGCAATTGTGCTCCAATCGCGGTTCTTGATCCTCAAATGATAGGTCACGGGACCTTTAATTGCTATACCATAGATTTCATAGAAAATTCGATTCGAAGAAAATCACCTTACTATAGCTCAGCCGATTCAGAGCTGTAAAAATCCAAAATCTGCAATTGTGCTCCGATTGCGGTTCTTGATACCCCAAATGATAGGTCTCGGTACTTGTAATTGTTATGCCAAACCGCATTAAAATTGGTTGATTGTTTCCATACATTTCAAAGAAAAATCGATTCGAAGAAAATCACCTTACTATAGCTCAGCCGATTCAGAGCTGTAAAAATCCAAAATCTGCAATTGTGCTCCGATTGCGGTTCTTGATCCTCAAATGATAGGTCACGGGACCTGTAATTGCTATACCATAGATTTCATAGAAAATTCGATTCGAAGAAAATCACCTTTATAGATCAGCCGATTCAGAGCTGTAAAAATCCAAAATCTGCAATTGTGCTCCGATTGCGGTTCTTGATACCTCAAATGATAGGTCTCGGTACTTGTAATTGTTATGCCAAACCGCATTAAAATTGGTTGATTGTTTCCATACATTTCACAGAAAAATCGATTCGAAGAAAATCACCTTACTATAGCTCAGCCGATTCAGAGCTGTAAAAATCCAAAATCTGCAATTGTGCTCCGATTGCGGTTCTTGATCCTCAAATGATAGGTCACGGGACCTGTAATTGCTATACCATAGATTTCATAGAAAATTCGATTCGAAGAAAATCACTATAGATCAGCCGATTCAGAGCTGTAAAAATCCAAAATCTGCAATTGTGCTCCGATTGCGGTTCTTGATACCTCAAATGATAGGTCTCGGTACTTGTAATTGTTATGTCAAACCGCATTAAAATTGGTTGATTGTTTCCATACATTTCACAGAAAAATCGATTCGAAGAAAATCACCTTACTATAGCTCAGCCGATTCAGAGCTGTAAAAATCCAAAATCTGCAATTGTGCTCCGATTGCGGTTCTTGATCGTCAAATGATAGGTCACGGGACCTGTAATTGCTATACCATAGATTTCATAGAAAATTCGATTCGAAGAAAATCACTATAGATCATCCGATTCAGAGCTGTAAAAATCCAAAATCTGCAATTGTGCTCCGATTGCGGTTCTTGATACCTCAAATGATAGGTCTCGGTACTTGTAATTGTTATGTCAAACCGCATTAAAATTGGTTGATTGTTTCCATACATTTCATAGAAAATTCGATTCGAAGAAAATCACCTTACTATAGCTCAGCCGATTCAGAGCTGTAAAAACCCAAAATCTGCAATTGTGCTCCGATTGCGGTTCTTGATACCTCAAATGATAGGTCTCGGTACTTGTAATTGTTATGCCAAACCGCATTAAAATTGGTTGATTGTTTCCATACATTTCAAAGAAAAATCGATTCGAAGAAAATCACCTTACTATAGCTCAGCCGATTCAGAGCTGTAAAAATCCAAAATCTGCAATTGTGCTCCGATCGCGGTTCTTGATCCTCAAATGATAGGTCACGGGACCTTTAATTGTTATACCATAGATTTCATAGAAAATTCGATTCGAAGAAAATCACCTTACTATAGCTCAGCCGATTCAGAGCTGTAAAAATCCAAAATCTGCAATTGTGCTCCAATCGCGGTTCTTGATCCTCAAATGATAGGTCACGGGACCTTTAATTGCTATACCATAGATTTCATAGAAAATTCGATTCGAAGAAAATCACCTTACTATAGCTCAGCCGATTCAGAGCTGTAAAAATCCAAAATCTGCAATTGTGCTCCGATTGCGGTTCTTGATCCTCAAATGATAGGTCACGGGACCTGTAATTGCTATACCATAGATTTCATAGAAAATTCGATTCGAAGAAAATCACCTTACTATAGCTCAGCCGATTCAGAGCTGTAAAAATCCAAAATCTGCAATTGTGCTCCGATTGCGGTTCTTGATCCTCAAATGATCGGTCACGGGACCTGTAATTGCTATACCATAGATTGCATAGAAAATTCGATTCGAAGAAAATCACCTTACTATAGCTCAGCCGATTCAGAGCTGTAAAAATCCAAAATCTGCAATTGTGCTCCGATTGCGGTTCTTGATACCTCAAATGATAGGTCTCGGTACTTGTAATTGTTATGCCAAACCGCATTAAAATTGGTTGATTGTTTCCATACATTTCACAGAAAAATCGATTCGAAGAAAATCACCTTACTATAGCTCAGCCGATTCAGAGCTGTAAAAATCCAAAATCTGCAATTGTGCTCCGATCGCGGTTCTTGATCCTCAAATGATAGGTCACGGGACCTGTAATTGCTATACCATAGATTTCATAGAAAATTCGATTCGAAGAAAATCACCTTACTATAGCTCAGCCGATTCAGAGCTGTAAAAACCCAAAATCTGCAATTGTGCTCCGATTGCGGTTCTTGATACCTCAAATGATAGGTCTCGGTACTTGTAATTGTTATGCCAAACCGCATTAAAATTGGTTGATTGTTTCCATACATTTCAAAGAAAAATCGATTCGAAGAAAATCACCTTACTATAGCTCAGCCGATTCAGAGCTGTAAAAATCCAAAATCTGCAATTGTGCTCCGATCGCGGTTCTTGATCCTCAAATGATAGGTCACGGGACCTTTAATTGCTATACCATAGATTTCATAGAAAATTCGATTCGAAGAAAATCACCTTACTATAGCTCAGCCGATTCAGAGCTGTAAAAATCCAAAATCTGCAATTGTGCTCCGATTGCGGTTCTTGATACCTCAAATGATAGGTCTCGGTACTTGTAATTGTTATGCCAAACCGCATTAAAATTGGTTGATTGTTTCCATACATTTCAAAGAAAAATCGATTCGAAGAAAATCACCTTACTATAGCTCAGCCGATTCAGAGCTATAAAAATCCAAAATCTGCAATTGTGCTCCGATTGCGGTTCTTGATACCTCAAATGATAGGTCTCGGTACTTGTAATTGTTATGCCAAACCGCATTAAAATTGGTTGATTGTTTCCATACATTTCAAAGAAAAATCGATTCGAAGAAAATCACCTTACTATAGCTCAGCCGATTCAGAGCTGTAAAAATCCAAAATCTGCAATTGTGCTCCGATCGCGGTTCTTGATCCTCAAATGATAGGTCACGGGACCTTAAATTGCTATACCATAGATTTCATAGAAAATTCGATTCGAAGAAAATCACCTTACTATAGTTCAGCCGATTCAGAGCTGTAAAAATCCAAAATCTGCAATTGTGCTCCGATTGCGGTTCTTGATACCTCAAATGATAGGTCTCGGTACTTGTAATTGGTATGCCAAACCGCATTAAAATTGGTTGATTGTTTCCATACATTTCACAGAAAAATCGATTCGAAGAAAATCACCTTACTATAGCTCAGCCGATTCAGAGCTGTAAAAATCCAAAATTTGCAATTGTGTTCCGATCGCGGTTCTTGATCCTCAAATGATAGGTCACGGGACCTTTAATTGCTATACCATAGATTTCATAGAAAATTCGATTCGAAGAAAATCACCTTACTATAGCTCAGCCGATTCAGAGCTGTAAAAATCCAAAATCTGCAATTGTGCTCCGATTGCGGTTCTTGATACCTCAAATGATAGGTCTCGGTACTTGTAATTGTTATGCCAAACCGCATTAAAATTGGTTGATTGTTTCCATACATTTCAAAGAAAAATCGATTCGAAGAAAATCACCTTACTATAGCTCAGCCGATTCAGAGCTGTAAAAATCCAAAATCTGCAATTGTGCTCTGATCGCGGTTCTTGATCCTCAAATGATAGGTCACGGGACCTTTAATTGCTATACCATAGATTTCATAGAAAATTCGATTCGAAGAAAATCACCTTACTATAGCTCAGCCGATTCAGAGCTGTAAAAATCCAAAATCTGCAATTGTGCTCCGATTGCGGTTCTTGATACCTCAAATGATAGGTCTCGGTACTTGTAATTGTTATGCCAAACCGCATTAAAATTGGTTGATTGTTTCCATACATTTCAAAGAAAAATCGATTCGAAGAAAATCACCTTACTATAGCTCAGCCGATTCAGAGCTATAAAAATCCAAAATCTGCAATTGTGCTCCGATTGCGGTTCTTGATACCTCAAATGATAGGTCTCGGTACTTGTAATTGTTATGCCAAACCGCATTAAAATTGGTTGATTGTTTCCATACATTTCAAAGAAAAATCGATTCGAAGAAAATCACCTTACTATAGCTCAGCCGATTCAGAGCTGTAAAAATCCAAAATCTGCAATTGTGCTCCGATCGCGGTTCTTGATCCTCAAATGATAGGTCACGGGACCTTAAATTGCTATACCATAGATTTCATAGAAAATTCGATTCGAAGAAAATCACCTTACTATAGTTCAGCCGATTCAGAGCTGTAAAAATCCAAAATCTGCAATTGTGCTCCGATTGCGGTTCTTGATACCTCAAATGATAGGTCTCGGTACTTGTAATTGGTATGCCAAACCGCATTAAAATTGGTTGATTGTTTCCATACATTTCACAGAAAAATCGATTCGAAGAAAATCACCTTACTATAGCTCAGCCGATTCAGAGCTGTAAAAATCCAAAATTTGCAATTGTGTTCCGATCGCGGTTCTTGATCCTCAAATGATAGGTCACGGGACCTTTAATTGCTATACCATAGATTTCATAGAAAATTCGATTCGAAGAAAATCACCTTACTATAGCTCAGCCGATTCAGAGCTGTAAAAATCCAAAATCTGCAATTGTGCTCCGATTGCGGTTCTTGATACCTCAAATGATAGGTCTCGGTACTTGTAATTGTTATGCCAAACCGCATTAAAATTGGTTGATTGTTTCCATACATTTCAAAGAAAAATCGATTCGAAGAAAATCACCTTACTATAGCTCAGCCGATTCAGAGCTGTAAAAATCCAAAATCTGCAATTGTGCTCTGATCGCGGTTCTTGATCCTCAAATGATAGGTCACGGGACCTTTAATTGCTATACCATAGATTTCATAGAAAATTCGATTCGAAGAAAATCACCTTACTATAGCTCAGCCGATTCAGAGCTGTAAAAATCCAAAATCTGCAATTGTGCTCCGATTGCGGTTCTTGATACCTCAAATGATAGGTCTCGGTACTTGTAATTGTTATGCCAAACCGCATTAAAATTGGTTGATTGTTTCCATACATTTCAAAGAAAAATCGATTCGAAGAAAATCACCTTACTATAGCTCAGCCGATTCAGAGCTGTAAAAATCCAAAATCTGCAATTGTGCTCCGATTGCGGTTCTTGATACCTCAAATGATAGGTCTCGGTACTTGTAATTGTTATGCCAAACCGCATTAAAATTGGTTGATTGTTTCCATACATTTCAAAGAAAAATCGATTCGAAGAAAATCACCTTACTATAGCTCAGCCGATTCAGAGCTGTAAAAATCCAAAATCTGCAATTGTGCTCCGATTGCGGTTCTTGATACCTCAAATGATAGGTCTCGGTACTTGTAATTGTTATGCCAAACCGCATTAAAATTGGTTAATTGTTTTCATACATTTCAAAGAAAAATCGATTCGAAGAAAATCACCTTACTATAGCTCAGCCGATTCAGAGCTGTAAAAATCCAAAATCTGCAATTGTGCTCCGATCGCGGTTCTTGATCCTCAAATGATAGGTCACGGGACCTTAAATTGCTATACCATAGATTTCATAGAAAATTCGATTCGAAGAAAATCACCTTACTATAGTTCAGCCGATTCAGAGCTGTAAAAATCCAAAATCTGCAATTGTGCTCCGATTGCGGTTCTTGATACCTCAAATGATAGGTCTCGGTACTTGTAATTGTTATGCCAAACCGCATTAAAATTGGTTGATTGTTTCCATACATTTCACAGAAAAATCGATCCGAAGAAAATCACCTTACTATAGCTCAGCCGATTCAGAGCTGTAAAAATCCAAAATCTGCAATTGTGCTCCGATCGCGGTTCTTGATACCTCAAATGATAGGTCTCGGTACTTGTAATTGTTATGCCAAACCGCATTAAAATTGGTTGATTGTTTCCATACATTTCAAAGAAAAATCGATTCGAAGAAAATCACCTTACTATAGCTCAGCCGATTCAGAGCTGTAAAAATCCAAAATCTGCAATTGTGCTCCGATCGCGGTTCTTGATCCTCAAATGATAGGTCATGGGACCTTTAATTGCTATACCATAGATTTCATAGAAAATTCGATTCGAAGAAAATCACCTTACTATAGCTCAGCCGATTCAGAGCTGTAAAAATCCAAAATCTGCAATTGTGCTCCGATCGCGGTTCTTGATCCTCAAATGATAGGTTACGGGACCTTTAATTGCTATACCATAGATTTCATAGAAAATTCGATTCGAAGAAAATCACCTTACTATAGCTCAGCCGATTCAGAGCTGTAAAAATCCAAAATCTGCAATTGTGCTCCGATTGCGGTTCTTGATCCTCAAATGATAGGTCACGGGACCTTTAATTGCTATACCATAGATTTCATAGAAAATTCGATTCGAAGAAAATCACCTTACTATAGCTCAGCCGATTCAGAGCTGTAAAAATCCAAAATCTGCAATTGTGCTCCGATTGCGGTTCTTGATACCTCAAATGATAGGTCTCGGTACTTGTAATTGTTATGCCAAACCGCATTAAAATTGGTTGATTGTTTCCATACATTTCACAGAAAAATCGATCCGAAGAAAATCACCTTACTATAGCTCAGCCGATTCAGAGCTGTAAAAATCCAAAATCTGCAATTGTGCTCCGATTGCGGTTCTTGATACCTCAAATGATAGGTCTCGGTACTTGTAATTGTTATGCCAAACCGCATTAAAATTGGTTGATTGTTTCCATACATTTCACAGAAAAATCGATTCGAAGAAAATCACCTTACTATAGCTCAGCCGATTCAGAGCTGTAAAAATCCAAAATCTGCAATTGTGCTCCGATCGCGGTTCTTGATACCTCAAATGATAGGTCTCGGTACTTGTAATTGTTATGCCAAACCGCATTAAAATTGGTTGATTGTTTCCATACATTTCAAAGAAAAATCGATTCGAAGAAAATCACCTTACTATAGCTCAGCCGATTCAGAGCTGTAAAAATCCAAAATCTGCAATTGTGCTCCGATCGCGGTTCTTGATCCTCAAATGATAGGTCACAGGACCTTTAATTGCTATACCATAGATTTCATAGAAAATTCGATTCGAAGAAAATCACCTTACTATAGCTCAGCCGATTCAGAGCTGTAAAAATCCAAAATCTGCAATTGCGGTTCTTGATACCTCAAATGATAGGTCTCGGGACTTGTAATTGTTATGCCAAACCGCATTAAAATTGGTTGATTGTTTCCATACATTTCAAAGAAAAATCGATTCGAAGAAAATCACCTTACTATAGCTCAGCCGATTCAGAGCTGTAAAAATCCAAAATCTGCAATTGTGCTCCGATCGCGGTTCTTGATTCTCAAATGATAGTTCACAGGACCTTTAATTGCTATACCATAGATTTCATAGTAAATTCGATTCGAAGAAAATCACCTTACTATAGCTCAGCCGATTCAGAGCTGTAAAAATCCAAAATCTGCAATTGTGCTCCGATTGCGGTTCTTGATACCTCAAATGATAGGTCTCGGTACTTGTAATTGTTGTGCCAAACCGCATTGAAATTGGTTGATTGTTTCCATACATTTCACAGAAAAATCGATTCGAAGAAAATCACCTTACTATAGCTCAGCCGATTCAGAGCTGTAAAAATCCAAAATCTGCAATTGTGCTCCGATCGCGGTTCTTGATCCTCAAATGATAGGTCTCGGGACCTTTAATTGCTATACCATAGATTTCATAGAAAATTCGATTCGAAGAAAATCACCTTACTATAGCTCAGCCGATTCAGAGCTGTAAAAATCCAAAATCTGCAATTGTGCTCCGATCGCGGTTCTTGATCCTCAAATGATAGGTCACGGGACCTTTAATTGCTATACCATAGATTTCATAGAAAATTCGATTCGAAGAAAATCACCTTACTATAGCTCAGCCGATTCAGAGCTGTAAAAATCCAAAATCTGCAATTGTGCTCCGATTGCGGTTCTTGATACCTCAAATGATAGGTCTCGGTACTTGTAATTGTTATGCCAAACCGCATTAAAATTGGTTGATTGTTTCCATACATTTCACAGAAAAATCGATTCGAAGAAAATCACCTTACTATAGCTCAGCCGATTCAGAGCTGTAAAAATCCAAAATCTTCAATTGTGCTCCGATTGCGGTTCTTGATACCTCAAATGATAGGTCTCGGTACTTGTAATTGTTATGCCAAACCGCATTAAAATTGGTTGATTGTTTCCATACATTTCAAAGAAAAATCGATTGGAAGAAAATCACCTTACTATAGCTCAGCCGATTCAGAGCTGTAAAAATCCAAAATCTGCAATTGTGCTCCGATTGCGGTTCTTGATCCTCAAATGATAGGTCACGGGACCTTTAATTGCTATACCATAGATTTCATAGAAAATTCGATTCGAAGAAAATCACCTTACTATAGCTCAGCCGATTCAGAGCTGTAAAAATCCAAAATCTGCAATTGTGCTCCGATTGCGGTTCTTGATACCTCAAATGATAGGTCTCGGTACTTGTAATTGTTATGCCAAACCGCATTAAAATTGGTTGATTGTTTCCATACATTTCACAGAAAAATCGATTCGAAGAAAATCACCTTACTATAGCTCAGCCGATTCAGAGCTGTAAAAATCCAAAATCTGCAATTGTGCTCCGATTGCGGTTCTTGATCCTCAAATGATAGGTCACGGGACCTGTAATTGCTATACCATAGATTTCATAGAAAATTCGATTCGAAGAAAATCACCTGACTATAGCTCAGCCGATTCAGAGCTGTAAAAATCCAAAATCTGCAATTGTGCTCCGATTGCGGTTCTTGATACCTCAAATGATAGGTCTCGGTACTTGTAATTGTTATGCCAAACCGCATTAAAATTGGTTGATTGTTTCCATACATTTCACAGAAAAATCGATTCGAAGAAAATCACCTTACTATAGCTCAGCCGATTCAGAGCTGTAAAAATCCAAAATCTGCAATTGTGCTCCGATTGCGGTTCTTGATACCTCAAATGATAGGTCTCGGTACTTGTAATTGTTATGCCAAACCGCATTAAAATTGGTTGATTGTTTCCATACATTTCAAAGAAAAATCGATTCGAAGAAAATCACCTTACTATAGCTCAGCCGATTCAGAGCTGTAAAAATCCAAAATCTGCAATTGTGCTCCGATTGCGGTTCTTGATCCTCAAATGATAGGTCACGGGACCTGTAATTGCTATACCATAGATTTCATAGAATTTCATAGATCAAGAACCGCAATCGGAGCACAATTGCAGATTTTGGATTTTTACAGCTCTGAATCAGCTGAGCTATAGTAAGGTGATTTTCTTCGAATCGATTTTTCTGTGAAATGTATGGAAACAATCAACCAATTTTAATGCGGTTTGGCATAACAATTACAAGTACCGAGACCTATCATTTGAGGTATCAAGAACCGCAATCGGAGCACAATTGCAGATTTTGGATTTTTACAGCTCTGAATCGGCTGAGCTATAGTAAGGTGATTTTCTTCGAATCGAATTTTCTATGAAATCTATGGTATAGCAATTACAGGTCCCGTGACCTATCATTTGAGGATCAAGAACCGCAATCGGAGCACAATTGCAGATTTTAGATTTGTACAGCTCTGAATCGGCTGAGCTATAGTAAGGTGATTTTCTCCGAATCGAATTTTCTATGAAATCTATGGTATAGCAATTACAGGTCCCGTGACCTATCATTTGAGGATCAAGAACCGCAATCGGAGCACAATTGCAGACTTTGGATTTTTACAGCTCTGAATCGGCTGAGCTATAGTAAGGTGATTTTCTTCGAATCGATTTTTCTGTGAAATGTATGGAAACAATCAACCAATTTTAATGCGGTTTGGCATAACAATTACAAGTACCGAGACCTATCATTTGAGGTATCAAGAACCGCAATCGGAGCACAATTGCAGATTTTAGATTTTTACAGCTCTGAATCGGCTGAGCTATATAGTAAGGTGATTTTCTTCGAATCGATTTTTCTGTGAAATGTATGGAAACAATCAACCAATTTTAATGCGGTTTGGCATAACAATTACAAGTACCGAGACCTATCATTTGAGGTATCAAGAACCGCAATCGGAGCACAATTGCAGATTTTGGATTTTTACAGCTCTGAATCGGCTGAGCTAGTAAGGTGATTTTCTTCGAATCGATTTTTCTGTGAAATGTATGGAAACAATCAACCAATTTTAATGCGGTTTGGCATAACAATTACAAGTACCGAGACCTATCATTTGAGGTATCAAGAACCGCAATCGGAGCACAATTGCAGATTTTAGATTTTTACAGCTCTGAATCGGCTGAGCTATAGTAAGGTGATTTTCTTCGAATCGATTTTTCTGTGAAATGTGTGGAAACAATCAACCAATTTTAATG
The DNA here is from genome assembly GCA_958295665.1 of Tipula vernalis. Taxonomy (NCBI): domain Eukaryota; kingdom Metazoa; phylum Arthropoda; class Insecta; order Diptera; family Tipulidae; genus Tipula; species Tipula vernalis. Next base: position 25,907,881 of record OY282558.1, read on the forward strand.
CGGTTTGGCATAACAATTACAAGTACCGAGACCTATCATTTGAGGTATCAAGAACCGCAATCGAAGCACAATTGCAGATTTTGGATTTTTACAGCTCTGAATCGGCTGAGCTATAGTAAGGTGATTTTCTTCGAATCGAATTTTCTATGAAATCTATGGTATAGCAATTACAGGTCCCGTGACCTATCATTTGAGGATCAAGAACCGCAATCGGAGCACAATTGCAGACTTTGGATTTTTACAGCTCTGAATCGGCTGAGCTATAGTAAGGTGATTTTCTTCGAATCGATTTTTCTGTGAAATGTATGGAAACAATCAACCAATTTTAATGCGGTTTGGCATAACAATTACAAGTACCGAGATCTATCATTTGAGGTATCAAGAACCGCAATCGGAGCACAATTGCAGATTTTAGATTTTTACAGCTCTGAATCGGCTGAGCTATAGTAAGGTGATTTTCTTCGAATCGATTTTTCTATGAAATCTATGGTATAGCAATTACAGGTCCCGTGACCTATCATTTGAGGATCAAGAACCGCAATCGGAGCACAATTGCAGACTTTGGATTTTTACAGCTCTGAATCGGCTGAGCTATAGTAAGGTGATTTTCTTCGAATCGATTTTTCTGTGAAATGTATGGAAACAATCAACCAATTTTAATGCGGTTTGGCATAACAATTACAAGTACCGAGACCTATCATTTGAGGTATCAAGAACCGCAATCGAAGCACAATTGCAGATTTTGGATTTTTACAGCTCTGAATCGGCTGAGCTATAGTAAGGTGATTTTCTTCGAATCGATTTTTCTGTGAAATGTATGGAAACAATCAACCAATTTTAATGCGGTTTGGCATAACAATTACAAGTCCCGAGACCTATCATTTGAGGTATCAAGAACCGCAATCGGAGCACAATTGCAGATTTTGGATTTTTACAGCTCTGAATCGGCTGAGCTATAGTAAGGTGATTTTCTTCGAATCGAATTTTCTATGAAATCTATGGTATAGCAATTACAGGTCCCGTGACCTATCATTTGAGGATCAAGAACCGCAATCGGAGCACAATTGCAGATTTTGGATTTTTACAGCTCTGAATCGGCTGAGCTATAGTAAGGTGATTTTCTTCGAATCGAATTTTCTGTGAAATGTATGGAAACAATCAACCAATTTTAATGCGGTTTGGCATAACAATTACAAGTACCGAGACCTATCATTTGAGGTATCAAGAACCGCAATCGGAGCACAATTGCAGATTTTGGATTTTTACAGCTCTGAATCGGCTGAGCTATAGTAAGGTGATTTTCTTCGAATCGAATTTTCTATGAAATCTATGGTATAGCAATTACAGGTCCCGTGACCTATCATTTGAGGATCAAGAACCGCAATCGGAGCACAATTGCAGACTTTGGATTTTTACAGCTCTGAATCGGCTGAGCTATAGTAAGGTGATTTTCTTCAAATCGATTTTTCTGTGAAATGTATGGAAACAATCAACCAATTTTAATGCGGTTTGGCATAACAATTACAAGTACCGAGACCTATCATTTGAGGTATCAAGAACCGCAATCGGAGCACAATTGCAGATTTTGGATTTTTACAGCTCTGAATCGGCTGAGCTATAGTAAGGTGATTTTCTTCGAATCGAATTTTCTATGAAATCTATGGTATAGCAATTACAGGTCCCGTGACCTATCATTTGAGGATCAAGAACCGCAATCGGAGCACAATTGCAGACTTTGGATTTTTACAGCTCTGAATCGGCTGAGCTATAGTAAGGTGATTTTCTTCGAATCGATTTTTCTGTGAAATGTATGGAAACAATCAACCAATTTTAATGCGGTTTGGCATAACAATTACAAGTACCGAGACCTATCATTTGAGGTATCAAGAACCGCAATCGGAGCACAATTGCAGATTTTGGATTTTTACAGCTCTGAATCGGCTGAGCTATAGTAAGGTGATTTTCTTCGAATCGAATTTTCTATGAAATCTATGGTATAGCAATTACAGGTCCCGTGACCTATCATTTGAGGATCAAGAACCGCAATCGGAGCACAATTGCAGACTTTGGATTTTTACAGCTCTGAATCGGCTGAGCTATAGTAAGGTGATTTTCTTCAAATCGATTTTTCTGTGAAATGTATGGAAACAATCAACCAATTTTAATGGGTTTGGCATAACAATTACAAGTACCGAGACCTATCATTTGAGGTATCAAGAACCGCAATCGGAGCACAATTGCAGATTTTGGATTTTTACAGCTCTGAATCGGCTGAGCTATAGTAAGGTGATTTTTTTCGAATCGAATTTTCTATGAAATCTATGGTATAGCAATTACAGGTCCCGTGACCTATCATTTGAGGATCAAGAACCGCAATCGGAGCACAATTGCAGACTTTGGATTTTTACAGCTCTGAATCGGCTGAGCTATAGTAAGGTGATTTTCTTCGAATCGATTTTTCTGTGAAATGTATGGAAACAATCAACCAATTTTAATGCGGTTTGGCATAACAATTACAAGTACCGAGACCTATCATTTGAGGTATCAAGAACCGCAATCGGAGCACAATTGCAGATTTTGGATTTTTACAGCTCTGAATCGGCTGAGCTATAGTAAGGTGATTTTCTTCGAATCGATTTTTCTGTGAAATGTATGGAAACAATCGACCAATTTTAATGCGGTTTGGCATAACAATTACAAGTCCCGAGACCTATCATTTGAGGTATCAAGAACCGCAATCGGAGCACAATTGCAGATTTTAGATTTTTACAGCTCTGAATCGGCTGAGCTATAGTAAGGTGATTTTCTTCGAATCGAATTTTCTATGAAATCTATGGTATAGCAATTACAGGTCCCGTGACCTATCATTTGAGGATCAAGAACCGCAATCGGAGCACAATTGCAGATTTTGGATTTTTACAGCTCTGAACCAGGTTGAGCTATAGTAAGGAGATTTTCTTCGAATCGAATTTTCTGTGAAATGTATGGAAACAATCAACCAATTTTAATGCGGTTTGGCATAACAATTACAAGTACCGAGACCTATCATTTGAGGTATCAAGAACCGCAATCGGTGCACAATTGCAGATTTTAGATTTTTACAGCTCTGAATCGGCTGAGCTATAGTAAGGTGATTTTCTTCGAATCGAATTTTCTATGAAATCTATGGTATAGCAATTACAGGTCCCGTGACCTATCATTTAAGGATCAAGAACAGCAATCGGAGCACAATTGCAGATTTTGGATTTTTACAGCTCTGAATCGGCTGAGCTATAGTAAGGTGATTTTCTTCGAATCGAATTTTCTATGAAATCTATGGTATAGCAATTACAGGTCCCGTGACCTATCATTTGAGGATCAAGAACCGCAATCGGAGCACAATTGCAGACTTTGGATTTTTACAGCTCTGAATCGGCTGAGCTATAGTAAGGTGATTTTCTTCGAATCGATTTTTCTGTGAAATGTGTGGAAACAATCAACCAATTTTAATGCGGTTTGGCATAACAATTACAAGTACCGACACCTATCATTTGAGGTATCAAGAACCGCAATCGGTGCACAATTGCAGATTTTAGATTTTTACAGCTCTGAATCGGCTGAGCTATAGTAAGGTGATTTTCTTCGAATCGAATTTTCTATGAAATCTATGGTATAGCAATTACAGGTCCCGTGACCTATCATTTAAGGATCAAGAACAGCAATCGGAGCACAATTGCAGATTTTGGATTTTTACAGCTCTGAATCGGCTGAGCTATAGTAAGGTGATTTTCTTCGAATCGAATTTTCTATGAAATCTATGGTATAGCAATTACAGGTCCCGTGACCTATCATTTAAGGATCAAGAACAGCAATCGGAGCACAATTGCAGATTTTGGATTTTTACAGCTCTGAATCGGCTGAGCTATAGTAAGGTGATTTTCTTCGAATCGAATTTTCTATGAAATCTATGGTATAGCAATTACAGGTCCCGTGACCTATCATTTGAGGATCAAGAACCGCAATCGGAGCACAATTGCAGACTTTGGATTTTTACAGCTCTGAATCGGCTGAGCTATAGTAAGGTGATTTTCTTCGAATCGATTTTTCTGTGAAATGTATGGAAACAATCAACCAATTTTAATGCGGTTTGGCATAACAATTACAAGTACCGAGATCTATCATTTGAGGTATCAAGAACCGCAATCGGAGCACAATTGCAGATTTTAGATTTTTACAGCTCTGAACCAGGTTGAGCTATAGTAAGGTGATTTTCTTCGAATCGAATTTTCTGTGAAATGTATGGAAACAATCAACCAATTTTAATGCGGTTTGGCATAACAATTACAAGTACCGAGACCTATCATTTGAGGTATCAAGAACCGCAATCGGTGCACAATTGCAGATTTTAGATTTTTACAGCTCTGAATCGGCTGAGCTATAGTAAGGTGATTTTCTTCGAATCGAATTTTCTATGAAATCTATGGTATAGCAATTACAGGTCCCGTGACCTATCATTTAAGGATCAAGAACAGCAATCGGAGCACAATTGCAGATTTTGGATTTTTACAGCTCTGAATCGGCTGAGCTATAGTAAGGTGATTTTCTTCGAATCGAATTTTCTATGAAATCTATGGTATAGCAATTACAGGTCCCGTGACCTATCATTTAAGGATCAAGAACAGCAATCGGAGCACAATTGCAGATTTTGGATTTTTACAGCTCTGAATCGGCTGAGCTATAGTAAGGTGATTTTCTTCGAATCGAATTTTCTATGAAATCTATGGTATAGCAATTACAGGTCCCGTGACCTATCATTTGAGGATCAAGAACCGCAATCGGAGCACAATTGCAGACTTTGGATTTTTACAGCTCTGAATCGGCTGAGCTATAGTAAGGTGATTTTCTTCGAATCGATTTTTCTGTGAAATGTATGGAAACAATCAACCAATTTTAATGCGGTTTGGCATAACAATTACAAGTACCGAGATCTATCATTTGAGGTATCAAGAACCGCAATCGGAGCACAATTGCAGATTTTAGATTTTTACAGCTCTGAATCGGCTGAGCTATAGTAAGGTGATTTTCTTCGAATCGATTTTTCTATGAAATCTATGGTATAGCAATTACAGGTCCCGTGACCTATCATTTGAGGATCAAGAACCGCAATCGGAGCACAATTGCAGACTTTGGATTTTTACAGCTCTGAATCGGCTGAGCTATAGTAAGGTGATTTTCTTCGAATCGATTTTTCTGTGAAATGTGTGGAAACAATCAACCAATTTTAATGCGGTTTGGCATAACAATTACAAGTACCGACACCTATCATTTGAGGTATCAAGAACCGCAATCGAAGCACAATTGCAGATTTTGGATTTTTACAGCTCTGAATCGGCTGAGCTATAGTAAGGTGATTTTCTTCGAATCGAATTTTCTATGAAATCTATGGTATAGCAATTACAGGTCCCGTGACCTATCATTTGAGGATCAAGAACCGCAATCGGAGCACAATTGCAGACTTTGGATTTTTACAGCTCTGAATCGGCTGAGCTATAGTAAGGTGATTTTCTTCGAATCGATTTTTCTGTGAAATGTATGGAAACAATCAACCAATTTTAATGCGGTTTGGCATAACAATTACAAGTACCGAGACCTATCATTTGAGGTATCAAGAACCGCAATCGGAGCACAATTGCAGATTTTAGATTTTTACAGCTCTGAATCGGCTGAGCTATAGTAAGGTGATTTTCTTCGAATCGATTTTTCTATGAAATCTATGGTATAGCAATTACAGGTCCCGTGACCTATCATTTGAGGATCAAGAACCGCAATCGGAGCACAATTGCAGACTTTGGATTTTTACAGCTCTGAATCGGCTGAGCTATAGTAAGGTGATTTTCTTCGAATCGATTTTTCTGTGAAATGTGTGGAAACAATCAACCAATTTTAATGCGGTTTGGCATAACAATTACAAGTCCCGAGACCTATCATTTGAGGTATCAAGAACCGCAATCGGAGCACAATTGCAGATTTTGGATTTTTACAGCTCTGAATCGGCTGAGCTATAGTAAGGTGATTTTCTTCGAATCGATTTTTCTGTGAAATGTATGGAAACAATCAACCAATTTTAATGCGGTTTGGCATAACAATTACAAGTCCCGAGACCTATCATTTGAGGTATCAAGAACCGCAATCGGAGCACAATTGCAGATTTTAGATTTTTACAGCTCTGAATCGGCTGAGCTATAGTAAGGTGATTTTCTTCGAATCGAATTTTCTATGAAATCTATGGTATAGCAATTACAGGTCCCGTGACCTATCATTTGAGGATCAAGAACCGCAATCGGAGCACAATTGCAGACTTTGGATTTTTACAGCTCTGAATCGGCTGAGCTATAGTAAGGTGATTTTCTTCGAATCGATTTTTCTGTGAAATGTATGGAAACAATCAACCAATTTTAATGCGGTTTGGCATAACAATTACAAGTACCGAGACCTATCATTTGAGGTATCAAGAACCGCAATCGGAGCACAATTGCAGATTTTGGATTTTTACAGCTCTGAATCGGCTGAGCTATAGTAAGGTGATTTTCTTCGAATCGAATTTTCTATGAAATCTATGGTATAGCAATTACAGGTCCCGTGACCTATCATTTGAGGATCAAGAACAGCAATCGGAGCACAATTGCAGATTTTGGATTTTTACAGCTCTGAATCGGCTGAGCTATAGTAAGGTGATTTTCTTCGAATCGATTTTTCTGTGAAATGTATGGAAACAATCAACCAATTTTAATGCGGTTTGGCATAACAATTACAAGTACCGAGACCTATCATTTGAGGTATCAAGAACCGCAATCGAAGCACAATTGCAGATTTTGGATTTTTACAGCTCTGAATCGGCTGAGCTATAGAAAGGTGATTTTCTTCGAATCGATTTTTCTGTGAAATGTATGGAAACAATCAACCAATTTTAATGCGGTTTGGCATAACAATTACAAGTCCCGAGACCTATCATTTGAGGTATCAAGAACCGCAATCGGAGCACAATTGCAGATTTTAGATTTTTACAGCTCTGAATCGGCTGAGCTATAGTAAGGTGATTTTCTTCGAATCGAATTTTCTATGAAATCTATGGTATAGCAATTACAGGTCCCGTGACCTATCATTTGAGGATCAAGAACCGCAATCGGAGCACAATTGCAGACTTTGGATTTTTACAGCTCTGAATCGGCTGAGCTATAGTAAGGTGATTTTCTTCGAATCGATTTTTCTGTGAAATGTATGGAAACAATCAACCAATTTTAATGCGGTTTGGCATAACAATTACAAGTACCGAGACCTATCATTTGAGGTATCAAGAACCGCAATCGGAGCACAATTGCAGATTTTGGATTTTTACAGCTCTGAATCGGCTGAGCTATAGTAAGGTGATTTTCTTCGAATCGAATTTTCTATGAAATCTATGGTATAGCAATTACAGGTCCCGTGACCTATCATTTGAGGATCAAGAACAGCAATCGGAGCACAATTGCAGATTTTGGATTTTTACAGCTCTGAATCGGCTGAGCTATAGTAAGGTGATTTTCTTCGAATCGATTTTTCTGTGAAATGTATGGAAACAATCAACCAATTTTAATGCGGTTTGGCATAACAATTACAAGTACCGAGACCTATCATTTGAGGTATCAAGAACCGCAATCGGAGCACAATTGCAGATTTTGGATTTTTACAGCTCTGAATCGGCTGAGCTATAGTAAGGTGATTTTCTTCGAATCGAATTTTCTATGAAATCTATGGTATAGCAATTACAGGTCCCGTGACCTATCATTTGAGGATCAAGAACCGCAATCGGAGCACAATTGCAGACTTTGGATTTTTACAGCTCTGAATCGGCTGAGCTATAGTAAGGTGATTTTCTTCGAATCGATTTTTCTGTGAAATGTATGGAAACAATCAACCAATTTTAATGCGGTTTGGCATAACAATTACAAGTACCGACACCTATCATTTGAGGTATCAAGAACCGCAATCGGAGCACAATTGCAGATTTTGGATTTTTACAGCTCTGAATCGGCTGAGCTATAGTAAGGTGATTTTCTTCGAATCGATTTTTCTGTGAAATGTGTGGAAACAATCAACCAATTTTAATGCGGTTTGGCATAACAATTACAAGTACCGACACCTATCATTTGAGGTATCAAGAACCGCAATCGAAGCACAATTGCAGATTTTGGATTTTTACAGCTCTGAATCGGCTGAGCTATAGTAAGGTGATTTTCTTCGAATCGAATTTTCTATGAAATCTATGGTATAGCAATTACAGGTCCCGTGACCTATCATTTGAGGATCAAGAACAGCAATCGGAGCACAATTGCAGATTTTGGATTTTTACAGCTCTGAATCGGCTGAGCTATAGTAAGGTGATTTTCTTCGAATCGATTTTTCTGTGAAATGTATGGAAACAATCAACCAATTTTAATGCGGTTTGGCATAACAATTACAAGTACCGAGACCTATCATTTGAGGTATCAAGAACCGCAATCGAAGCACAATTGCAGATTTTGGATTTTTACAGCTCTGAATCGGCTGAGCTATAGTAAGGTGATTTTCTTCAAATCGATTTTTCTGTGAAATGTATGGAAACAATCAACCAATTTTAATGCGGTTTGGCATAACAATTACAAGTACCGAGACCTATCATTTGAGGTATCAAGAACCGCAATCGGAGCACAATTGCAGATTTTGGATTTTTACAGCTCTGAATCGGCTGAGCTATAGTAAGGTGATTTTCTTCGAATCGAATTTTCTATGAAATCTATGGTATAGCAATTACAGGTCCCGTGACCTATCATTTGAGGATCAAGAACCGCAATCGGAGCACAATTGCAGACTTTGGATTTTTACAGCTCTGAATCGGCTGAGCTATAGTAAGGTGATTTTCTTCAAATCGATTTTTCTGTGAAATGTATGGAAACAATCAACCAATTTTAATGCGGTTTGGCATAACAATTACAAGTACCGAGACCTATCATTTGAGGTATCAAGAACCGCAATCGGAGCACAATTGCAGATTTTAGATTTTTACAGCTCTGAATCGGCTGAGCTATAGTAAGGTGATTTTCTTCGAATCGATTTTTCTATGAAATCTATGGTATAGCAATTACAGGTCCCGTGACCTATCATTTGAGGATCAAGAACCGCAATCGGAGCACAATTGCAGACTTTGGATTTTTACAGCTCTGAATCGGCTGAGCTATAGTAAGGTGATTTTCTTCGAATCGATTTTTCTGTGAAATGTGTGGAAACAATCAACCAATTTTAATGCGGTTTGGCATAACAATTACAAGTACCGAGACCTATCATTTGAGGTATCAAGAACCGCAATCGAAGCACAATTGCAGATTTTGGATTTTTACAGCTCTGAATCGGCTGAGCTATAGTAAGGTGATTTTCTTCGAATCGATTTTTCTGTGAAATGTATGGAAACAATCAACCAATTTTAATGCGGTTTGGCATAACAATTACAAGTCCCGAGACCTATCATTTGAGGTATCAAGAACCGCAATCGGAGCACAATTGCAGATTTTAGATTTTTACAGCTCTGAATCGGCTGAGCTATAGTAAGGTGATTTTCTTCGAATCGAATTTTCTATGAAATCTATGGTATAGCAATTACAGGTCCCGTGACCTATCATTTGAGGATCAAGAACCGCAATCGGAGCACAATTGCAGATTTTGGATTTTTACAGCTCTGAATCGGCTGAGCTATAGTAAGGTGATTTTCTTCGAATCGATTTTTCTGTGAAATGTGTGGAAACAATCAACCAATTTTAATGCGGTTTGGCATAACAATTACAAGTACCGACACCTATCATTTGAGGTATCAAGAACCGCAATCGAAGCACAATTGCAGATTTTTGATTTTTACAGCTCTGAATCGGCTGAGCTATAGTAAGGTGATTTTCTTCGAATCGAATTTTCTATGAAATCTATGGTATAGCAATTACAGGTCCCGTGACCTATCATTTGAGGATCAAGAACAGCAATCGGAGCACAATTGCAGATTTTGGATTTTTACAGCTCTGAATCGGCTGAGCTATAGTAAGGTGATTTTCTTCGAATCGATTTTTCTGTGAAATGTATGGAAACAATCAACCAATTTTAATGCGGTTTGGCATAACAATTACAAGTACCGAGACCTATCATTTGAGGTATCAAGAACCGCAATCGAAGCACAATTGCAGATTTTGGATTTTTACAGCTCTGAATCGGCTGAGCTATAGTAAGGTGATTTTCTTCAAATCGATTTTTCTGTGAAATGTATGGAAACAATCAACCAATTTTAATGCGGTTTGGCATAACAATTACAAGTACCGAGACCTATCATTTGAGGTATCAAGAACCGCAATCGGAGCACAATTGCAGATTTTGGATTTTTACAGCTCTGAATCGGCTGAGCTATAGTAAGGTGATTTTCTTCGAATCGAATTTTCTATGAAATCTATGGTATAGCAATTACAGGTCCCGTGACCTATCATTTGAGGATCAAGAACCGCAATCGGAGCACAATTGCAGACTTTGGATTTTTACAGCTCTGAATCGGCTGAGCTATAGTAAGGTGATTTTCTTCGAATCGATTTTTCTGTGAAATGTGTGGAAACAATCAACCAATTTTAATGCGGTTTGGCATAACAATTACAAGTACCGAGACCTATCATTTGAGGTATCAAGAACCGCAATCGAAGCACAATTGCAGATTTTGGATTTTTACAGCTCTGAATCGGCTGAGCTATAGTAAGGTGATTTTCTTCGAATCGATTTTTCTGTGAAATGTATGGAAACAATCAACCAATTTTAATGCGGTTTGGCATAACAATTACAAGTCCCGAGACCTATCATTTGAGGTATCAAGAACCGCAATCGGAGCACAATTGCAGATTTTAGATTTTTACAGCTCTGAATCGGCTGAGCTATAGTAAGGTGATTTTCTTCGAATCGAATTTTCTATGAAATCTATGGTATAGCAATTACAGGTCCCGTGACCTATCATTTGAGGATCAAGAACCGCAATCGGAGCACAATTGCAGATTTTGGATTTTTACAGCTCTGAATCGGCTGAGCTATAGTAAGGTGATTTTCTTCGAATCGATTTTTCTGTGAAATGTGTGGAAACAATCAACCAATTTTAATGCGGTTTGGCATAACAATTACAAGTACCGACACCTATCATTTGAGGTATCAAGAACCGCAATCGAAGCACAATTGCAGATTTTTGATTTTTACAGCTCTGAATCGGCTGAGCTATAGTAAGGTGATTTTCTTCGAATCGAATTTTCTATGAAATCTATGGTATAGCAATTACAGGTCCCGTGACCTATCATTTGAGGATCAAGAACAGCAATCGGAGCACAATTGCAGATTTTGGATTTTTACAGCTCTGAATCGGCTGAGCTATAGTAAGGTGATTTTCTTCGAATCGATTTTTCTGTGAAATGTATGGAAACAATCAACCAATTTTAATGCGGTTTGGCATAACAATTACAAGTACCGAGACCTATCATTTGAGGTATCAAGAACCGCAATCGAAGCACAATTGCAGATTTTGGATTTTTACAGCTCTGAATCGGCTGAGCTATAGTAAGGTGATTTTCTTCAAATCGATTTTTCTGTGAAATGTATGGAAACAATCAACCAATTTTAATGCGGTTTGGCATAACAATTACAAGTACCGAGACCTATCATTTGAGGTATCAAGAACCGCAATCGGAGCACAATTGCAGATTTTGGATTTTTACAGCTCTGAATCGGCTGAGCTATAGTAAGGTGATTTTCTTCGAATCGAATTTTCTATGAAATCTATGGTATAGCAATTACAGGTCCCGTGACCTATCATTTGAGGATCAAGAACCGCAATCGGAGCACAATTGCAGACTTTGGATTTTTACAGCTCTGAATCGGCTGAGCTATAGTAAGGTGATTTTCTTCGAATCGATTTTTCTGTGAAATGTATGGAAACAATCAACCAATTTTAATGCGGTTTGGCATAACAATTACAAGTCCCGAGACCTATCATTTGAGGTATCAAGAACCGCAATCGGAGCACAATTGCAGATTTTAGATTTTTACAGCTCTGAATCGGCTGAGCTATAGTAAGGTGATTTTCTTCGAATCGAATTTTCTATGAAATCTATGGTATAGCAATTACAGGTCCCGTGACCTATCATTTGAGGATCAAGAACCGCAATCGGAGCACAATTGCAGACTTTGGATTTTTACAGCTCTGAATCGGCTGAGCTATAGTAAGGTGATTTTCTTCGAATCGATTTTTCTGTGAAATGTATGGAAACAATCAACCAATTTTAATGCGGTTTGGCATAACAATTACAAGTACCGAGACCTATCATTTGAGGTATCAAGAACCGCAATCGGAGCACAATTGCAGATTTTGGATTTTTACAGCTCTGAATCGGCTGAGCTATAGTAAGGTGATTTTCTTCGAATCGAATTTTCTATGAAATCTATGGTATAGCAATTACAGGTCCCGTGACCTATCATTTGAGGATCAAGAACAGCAATCGGAGCACAATTGCAGATTTTGGATTTTTACAGCTCTGAATCGGCTGAGCTATAGTAAGGTGATTTTCTTCGAATCGATTTTTCTGTGAAATGTATGGAAACAATCAACCAATTTTAATGCGGTTTGGCATAACAATTACAAGTACCGAGACCTATCATTTGAGGTATCAAGAACCGCAATCGGAGCACAATTGCAGATTTTGGATTTTTACAGCTCTGAATCGGCTGAGCTATAGTAAGGTGATTTTCTTCGAATCGAATTTTCTATGAAATCTATGGTATAGCAATTACAGGTCCCGTGACCTATCATTTGAGGATCAAGAACCGCAATCGGAGCACAATTGCAGACTTTGGATTTTTACAGCTCTGAATCGGCTGAGCTATAGTAAGGTGATTTTCTTCGAATCGATTTTTCTGTGAAATGTATGGAAACAATCAACCAATTTTAATGCGGTTTGGCATAACAATTACAAGTACCGAGACCTATCATTTGAGGTATCAAGAACCGCAATCGGAGCACAATTGCAGATTTTGGATTTTTACAGCTCTGAATCGGCTGAGCTATAGTAAGGTGATTTTCTTCGAATCGATTTTTCTGTGAAATGTGTGGAAACAATCAACCAATTTTAATGCGGTTTGGCATAACAATTACAAGTACCGACACCTATCATTTGAGGTATCAAGAACCGCAATCGAAGCACAATTGCAGATTTTGGATTTTTACAGCTCTGAATCGGCTGAGCTATAGTAAGGTGATTTTCTTCGAATCGAATTTTCTATGAAATCTATGGTATAGCAATTACAGGTCCCGTGACCTATCATTTGAGGATCAAGAACAGCAATCGGAGCACAATTGCAGATTTTGGATTTTTACAGCTCTGAATCGGCTGAGCTATAGTAAGGTGATTTTCTTCGAATCGATTTTTCTGTGAAATGTATGGAAACAATCAACCAATTTTAATGCGGTTTGGCATAACAATTACAAGTACCGAGACCTATCATTTGAGGTATCAAGAACCGCAATCGAAGCACAATTGCAGATTTTGGATTTTTACAGCTCTGAATCGGCTGAGCTATAGTAAGGTGATTTTCTTCAAATCGATTTTTCTGTGAAATGTATGGAAACAATCAACCAATTTTAATGCGGTTTGGCATAACAATTACAAGTACCGAGACCTATCATTTGAGGTATCAAGAACCGCAATCGGAGCACAATTGCAGATTTTGGATTTTTACAGCTCTGAATCGGCTGAGCTATAGTAAGGTGATTTTCTTCGAATCGAATTTTCTATGAAATCTATGGTATAGCAATTACAGGTCCCGTGACCTATCATTTGAGGATCAAGAACCGCAATCGGAGCACAATTGCAGACTTTGGATTTTTACAGCTCTGAATCGGCTGAGCTATAGTAAGGTGATTTTCTTCAAATCGATTTTTCTGTGAAATGTATGGAAACAATCAACCAATTTTAATGCGGTTTGGCATAACAATTACAAGTACCGAGACCTATCATTTGAGGTATCAAGAACCGCAATCGGAGCACAATTGCAGATTTTGGATTTTTACAGCTCTGAATCGGCTGAGCTATAGTAAGGTGATTTTCTTCGAATCGAATTTTCTATGAAATCTATGGTATAGCAATTACAGGTCCCGTGACCTATCATTTGAGGATCAAGAACCGCAATCGGAGCACAATTGCAGACTTTGGATTTTTACAGCTCTGAATCGGCTGAGCTATAGTAAGGTGATTTTCTTCGAATCAATTTTTCTGTGAAATGTATGGAAACAATCAACCAATTTTAATGCGGTTTGGCATAACAATTACAAGTACCGAGACCTATCATTTGAGGTATCAAGAACCGCAATCGAAGCACAATTGCAGATTTTGGATTTTTACAGCTCTGAATCGGCTGAGCTATAGTAAGGTGATTTTCTTCGAATCGAATTTTCTATGAAATCTATGGTATAGCAATTACAGGTCCCGTGACCTATCATTTGAGGATCAAGAACCGCAATCGGAGCACAATTGCAGACTTTGGATTTTTACAGCTCTGAATCGGCTGAGCTATAGTAAGGTGATTTTCTTCGAATCGATTTTTCTGTGAAATGTATGGAAACAATCAACCAATTTTAATGCGGTTTGGCATAACAATTACAAGTACCGAGACCTATCATTTGAGGTATCAAGAACCGCAATCGGAGCACAATTGCAGATTTTAGATTTTTACAGCTCTGAATCGGCTGAGCTATAGTAAGGTGATTTTCTTCGAATCGATTTTTCTGTGAAATGTATGGAAACAATCAACCAATTTTAATGCGGTTTGGCATAACAATTACAAGTACCGAGACCTATCATTTGAGGTATCAAGAACCGCAATCGGAGCACAATTGCAGATTTTGGATTTTTACAGCTCTGAATCGGCTGAGCTATAGTAAGGTGATTTTCTTCGAATCGAATTTTCTATGAAATCTATGGTATAGCAATTACAGGTCCCGTGACCTATCATTTGAGGATCAAGAACCGCAATCGGAGCACAATTGCAGACTTTGGATTTTTACAGCTCTGAATCGGCTGAGCTATAGTAAGGTGATTTTCTTCGAATCGATTTTTCTGTGAAATGTATGGAAACAATCAACCAATTTTAATGCGGTTTGGCATAACAATTACAAGTACCGAGACCTATCATTTGAGGTATCAAGAACCGCAATCGAAGCACAATTGCAGATTTTGGATTTTTACAGCTCTGAATCGGCTGAGCTATAGTAAGGTGATTTTCTTCGAATCGAATTTTCTATGAAATCTATGGTATAGCAATTACAGGTCCCGTGACCTATCATTTGAGGATCAAGAACCGCAATCGGAGCACAATTGCAGACTTTGGATTTTTACAGCTCTGAATCGGCTGAGCTATAGTAAGGTGATTTTCTTCGAATCGATTTTTCTGTGAAATGTATGGAAACAATCAACCAATTTTAATGCGGTTTGGCATAACAATTACAAGTACCGAGACCTATCATTTGAGGTATCAAGAACCGCAATCGGAGCACAATTGCAGATTTTGGATTTTTACAGCTCTGAATCGGATGAGCTATAGTAAGGTGATTTTCTTCGAATCGAATTTTCTATGAAATCTATGGTATAGCAATTACAGGTCCCGTGACCTATCATTTGAGGATCAAGAACCGCAATCGGAGCACAATTGCAGACTTTGGATTTTTACAGCTCTGAATCGGCTGAGCTATAGTAAGGTGATTTTCTTCGAATCGATTTTTCTATGAAATCTATGGTATAGCAATTACAGGTCCCGTGACCTATCATTTGAGGATCAAGAACCGCAATCGGAGCACAATTGCAGACTTTGGATTTTTACAGCTCTGAATCGGCTGAGCTATAGTAAGGTGATTTTCTTCGAATCGATTTTTCTGTGAAATGTATGGAAACAATCAACCAATTTTAATGCGGTTTGGCATAACAATTACAAGTACCGAGACCTATCATTTGAGGTATCAAGAACCGCAATCGGAGCACAATTGCAGATTTTAGATTTTTACAGCTCTGAATCGGCTGAGCTATAGTAAGGTGATTTTCTTCGAATCGATTTTTCTGTGAAATGTATGGAAACAATCAACCAATTTTAATGCGGTTTGGCATAACAATTACAAGTACCGAGACCTATCATTTGAGGTATCAAGAACCGCAATCGGAGCACAATTGCAGATTTTGGATTTTTACAGCTCTGAATCGGCTGAGCTATAGTAAGGTGATTTTCTTCGAATCGAATTTTCTATGAAATCTATGGTATAGCAATTACAGGTCCCGTGACCTATCATTTGAGGATCAAGAACCGCAATCGGAGCACAATTGCAGACTTTGGATTTTTACAGCTCTGAATCGGCTGAGCTATAGTAAGGTGATTTTCTTCGAATCGATTTTTCTGTGAAATGTATGGAAACAATCAACCAATTTTAATGCGGTTTGGCATAACAATTACAAGTACCGAGACCTATCATTTGAGGTATCAAGAACCGCAATCGAAGCACAATTGCAGATTTTGGATTTTTACAGCTCTGAATCGGCTGAGCTATAGTAAGGTGATTTTCTTCGAATCGAATTTTCTATGAAATCTATGGTATAGCAATTACAGGTCCCGTGACCTATCATTTGAGGATCAAGAACCGCAATCGGAGCACAATTGCAGACTTTGGATTTTTACAGCTCTGAATCGGCTGAGCTATAGTAAGGTGATTTTCTTCAAATCGATTTTTCTGTGAAATGTATGGAAACAATCAACCAATTTTAATGCGGTTTGGCATAACAATTACAAGTACCGAGACCTATCATTTGAGGTATCAAGAACCGCAATCGGAGCACAATTGCAGATTTTGGATTTTTACAGCTCTGAATCGGCTGAGCTATAGTAAGGTGATTTTCTTCGAATCGAATTTTCTATGAAATCTATGGTATAGCAATTACAGGTCCCGTGACCTATCATTTGAGGATCAAGAACCGCAATCGGAGCACAATTGCAGACTTTGGATTTTTACAGCTCTGAATCGGCTGAGCTATAGTAAGGTGATTTTCTTCAAATCGATTTTCTGTGAAATGTATGGAAACAATCAACCAATTTTAATGCGGTTTGGCATAACAATTACAAGTACCGAGACCTATCATTTGAGGTATCAAGAACCGCAATCGGAGCACAATTGCAGATTTTGGATTTTTACAGCTCTGAATCGGCTGAGCTATAGTAAGGTGATTTTCTTCGAATCGAATTTTCTATGAAATCTATGGTATAGCAATTACAGGTCCCGTGACCTATCATTTGAGGATCAAGAACCGCAATCGGAGCACAATTGCAGACTTTGGATTTTTACAGCTCTGAATCGGCTGAGCTATAGTAAGGTGATTTTCTTCGAATCGATTTTTCTGTGAAATGTATGGAAACAATCAACCAATTTTAATGCGGTTTGGCATAACAATTACAAGTACCGAGACCTATCATTTGAGGTATCAAGAACCGCAATCGAAGCACAATTGCAGATTTTGGATTTTTACAGCTCTGAATCGGCTGAGCTATAGTAAGGTGATTTTCTTCGAATCGAATTTTCTATGAAATCTATGGTATAGCAATTACAGGTCCCGTGACCTATCATTTGAGGATCAAGAACCGCAATCGGAGCACAATTGCAGACTTTGGATTTTTACAGCTCTGAATCGGCTGAGCTATAGTAAGGTGATTTTCTTCGAATCGATTTTTCTGTGAAATGTATGGAAACAATCAACCAATTTTAATGCGGTTTGGCATAACAATTACAAGTACCGAGACCTATCATTTGAGGTATCAAGAACCGCAATCGGAGCACAATTGCAGATTTTGGATTTTTACAGCTCTGAATCGGCTGAGCTATAGTAAGGTGATTTTCTTCGAATCGAATTTTCTATGAAATCTATGGTATAGCAATTACAGGTCCCGTGACCTATCATTTGAGGATCAAGAACCGCAATCGGAGCACAATTGCAGACTTTGGATTTTTACAGCTCTGAATCGGCTGAGCTATAGTAAGGTGATTTTCTTCGAATCGATTTTTCTGTGAAATGTATGGAAACAATCAACCAATTTTAATGCGGTTTGGCATAACAATTACAAGTACCGAGACCTATCATTTGAGGTATCAAGAACCGCAATCGAAGCACAATTGCAGATTTTGGATTTTTACAGCTCTGAATCGGCTGAGCTATAGTAAGGTGATTTTCTTCGAATCGAATTTTCTATGAAATCTATGGTATAGCAATTACAGGTCCCGTGACCTATCATTTGAGGATCAAGAACCGCAATCGGAGCACAATTGCAGACTTTGGATTTTTACAGCTCTGAATCGGCTGAGCTATAGTAAGGTGATTTTCTTCGAATCGATTTTTCTGTGAAATGTATGGAAACAATCAACCAATTTTAATGCGGTTTGGCATAACAATTACAAGTACCGAGACCTATCATTTGAGGTATCAAGAACCGCAATCGGAGCACAATTGCAGATTTTGGATTTTTACAGCTCTGAATCGGCTGAGCTATAGTAAGGTGATTTTCTTCGAATCGAATTTTCTATGAAATCTATGGTATAGCAATTACAGGTCCCGTGACCTATCATTTGAGGATCAAGAACCGCAATCGGAGCACAATTGCAGACTTTGGATTTTTACAGCTCTGAATCGGCTGAGCTATAGTAAGGTGATTTTCTTCGAATCGATTTTTCTATGAAATCTATGGTATAGCAATTACAGGTCCCGTGACCTATCATTTGAGGATCAAGAACCGCAATCGGAGCACAATTGCAGACTTTGGATTTTTACAGCTCTGAATCGGCTGAGCTATAGTAAGGTGATTTTCTTCGAATCGATTTTTCTGTGAAATGTATGGAAACAATCAACCAATTTTAATGCGGTTTGGCATAACAATTACAAGTACCGAGACCTATCATTTGAGGTATCAAGAACCGCAATCGGAGCACAATTGCAGATTTTAGATTTTTACAGCTCTGAATCGGCTGAGCTATAGTAAGGTGATTTTCTTCGAATCGATTTTTCTGTGAAATGTATGGAAACAATCAACCAATTTTAATGCGGTTTGGCATAACAATTACAAGTACCGAGACCTATCATTTGAGGTATCAAGAACCGCAATCGGAGCACAATTGCAGATTTTGGATTTTTACAGCTCTGAATCGGCTGAGCTATAGTAAGGTGATTTTCTTCGAATCGAATTTTCTATGAAATCTATGGTATAGCAATTACAGGTCCCGTGACCTATCATTTGAGGATCAAGAACCGCAATCGGAGCACAATTGCAGACTTTGGATTTTTACAGCTCTGAATCGGCTGAGCTATAGTAAGGTGATTTTCTTCGAATCGATTTTTCTGTGAAATGTATGGAAACAATCAACCAATTTTAATGCGGTTTGGCATAACAATTACAAGTACCGAGACCTATCATTTGAGGTATCAAGAACCGCAATCGAAGCACAATTGCAGATTTTGGATTTTTACAGCTCTGAATCGGCTGAGCTATAGTAAGGTGATTTTCTTCGAATCGAATTTTCTATGAAATCTATGGTATAGCAATTACAGGTCCCGTGACCTATCATTTGAGGATCAAGAACCGCAATCGGAGCACAATTGCAGACTTTGGATTTTTACAGCTCTGAATCGGCTGAGCTATAGTAAGGTGATTTTCTTCAAATCGATTTTTCTGTGAAATGTATGGAAACAATCAACCAATTTTAATGCGGTTTGGCATAACAATTACAAGTACCGAGACCTATCATTTGAGGTATCAAGAACCGCAATCGGAGCACAATTGCAGATTTTGGATTTTTACAGCTCTGAATCGGCTGAGCTATAGTAAGGTGATTTTCTTCGAATCGAATTTTCTATGAAATCTATGGTATAGCAATTACAGGTCCCGTGACCTATCATTTGAGGATCAAGAACCGCAATCGGAGCACAATTGCAGACTTTGGATTTTTACAGCTCTGAATCGGCTGAGCTATAGTAAGGTGATTTTCTTCAAATCGATTTTCTGTGAAATGTATGGAAACAATCAACCAATTTTAATGCGGTTTGGCATAACAATTACAAGTACCGAGACCTATCATTTGAGGTATCAAGAACCGCAATCGGAGCACAATTGCAGATTTTGGATTTTTACAGCTCTGAATCGGCTGAGCTATAGTAAGGTGATTTTCTTCGAATCGAATTTTCTATGAAATCTATGGTATAGCAATTACAGGTCCCGTGACCTATCATTTGAGGATCAAGAACCGCAATCGGAGCACAATTGCAGACTTTGGATTTTTACAGCTCTGAATCGGCTGAGCTATAGTAAGGTGATTTTCTTCGAATCGATTTTTCTGTGAAATGTATGGAAACAATCAACCAATTTTAATGCGGTTTGGCATAACAATTACAAGTACCGAGACCTATCATTTGAGGTATCAAGAACCGCAATCGAAGCACAATTGCAGATTTTGGATTTTTACAGCTCTGAATCGGCTGAGCTATAGTAAGGTGATTTTCTTCGAATCGAATTTTCTATGAAATCTATGGTATAGCAATTACAGGTCCCGTGACCTATCATTTGAGGATCAAGAACCGCAATCGGAGCACAATTGCAGACTTTGGATTTTTACAGCTCTGAATCGGCTGAGCTATAGTAAGGTGATTTTCTTCGAATCGATTTTTCTGTGAAATGTATGGAAACAATCAACCAATTTTAATGCGGTTTGGCATAACAATTACAAGTACCGAGACCTATCATTTGAGGTATCAAGAACCGCAATCGGAGCACAATTGCAGATTTTGGATTTTTACAGCTCTGAATCGGCTGAGCTATAGTAAGGTGATTTTCTTCGAATCGAATTTTCTATGAAATCTATGGTATAGCAATTACAGGTCCCGTGACCTATCATTTGAGGATCAAGAACCGCAATCGGAGCACAATTGCAGACTTTGGATTTTTACAGCTCTGAATCGGCTGAGCTATAGTAAGGTGATTTTCTTCGAATCGATTTTTCTATGAAATCTATGGTATAGCAATTACAGGTTCCGTGACCTATCATTTGAGGATCAAGAACCGCAATCGGAGCACAATTGCAGACTTTGGATTTTTACAGCTCTGAATCGGCTGAGCTATAGTAAGGTGATTTTCTTCGAATCGATTTTTCTGTGAAATGTATGGAAACAATCAACCAATTTTAATGCGGTTTGGCATAACAATTACAAGTACCGAGACCTATCATTTGAGGTATCAAGAACCGCAATCGGAGCACAATTGCAGATTTTAGATTTTTACAGCTCTGAATCGGCTGAGCTATAGTAAGGTGATTTTCTTCGAATCGATTTTTCTGTGAAATGTATGGAAACAATCAACCAATTTTAATGAGGTTTGGCATAACAATTACAAGTACCGAGACCTATCATTTGAGGTATCAAGAACCGCAATCGGAGCACAATTGCAGATTTTGGATTTTTACAGCTCTGAATCGGCTGAGCTATAGTAAGGTGATTTTCTTCGAATCGAATTTTCTATGAAATCTATGGTATAGCAATTACAGGTCCCGTGACCTATCATTTGAGGATCAAGAACCGCAATCGGAGCACAATTGCAGATTTTGGATTTTTACAGCTCTGAATCGGCTGAGCTATAGTAAGGTGATTTTCTTCGAATCGATTTTTCTGTGAAATGTATGGAAACAATCAACCAATTTTAATGCGGTTTGGCATAACAATTACAAGTACCGAGACCTATCATTTGAGGTATCAAGAACCGCAATCGAAGCACAATTGCAGATTTTGGATTTTTACAGCTCTGAATCGGCTGAGCTATAGTAAGGTGATTTTCTTCGAATCGAATTTTCTATGAAATCTATGGTATAGCAATTACAGGTCCCGTGACCTATCATTTGAGGATCAAGAACCGCAATCGGAGCACAATTGCAGACTTTGGATTTTTACAGCTCTGAATCGGCTGAGCTATAGTAAGGTGATTTTCTTCGAATCGATTTTTCTGTGAAATGTATGGAAACAATCAACCAATTTTAATGCGGTTTGGCATAACAATTACAAGTACCGAGACCTATCATTTGAGGTATCAAGAACCGCAATCGGAGCACAATTGCAGATTTTGGATTTTTACAGCTCTGAATCGGCTGAGCTATAGTAAGGTGATTTTCTTCGAATCGAATTTTCTATGAAATCTATGGTATAGCAATTACAGGTCCCGTGACCTATCATTTGAGGATCAAGAACCGCAATCGGAGCACAATTGCAGACTTTGGATTTTTACAGCTCTGAATCGGCTGAGCTATAGTAAGGTGATTTTCTTCGAATCGATTTTTCTATGAAATCTATGGTATAGCAATTACAGGTCCCGTGACCTATCATTTGAGGATCAAGAACCGCAATCGGAGCACAATTGCAGACTTTGGATTTTTACAGCTCTGAATCGGCTGAGCTATAGTAAGGTGATTTTCTTCGAATCGATTTTTCTGTGAAATGTATGGAAACAATCAACCAATTTTAATGCGGTTTGGCATAACAATTACAAGTACCGAGACCTATCATTTGAGGTATCAAGAACCGCAATCGGAGCACAATTGCAGATTTTAGATTTTTACAGCTCTGAATCGGCTGAGCTATAGTAAGGTGATTTTCTTCGAATCGATTTTTCTGTGAAATGTATGGAAACAATCAACCAATTTTAATGCGGTTTGGCATAACAATTACAAGTACCGAGACCTATCATTTGAGGTATCAAGAACCGCAATCGGAGCACAATTGCAGATTTTGGATTTTTACAGCTCTGAATCGGCTGAGCTATAGTAAGGTGATTTTCTTCGAATCGAATTTTCTATGAAATCTATGGTATAGCAATTACAGGTCCCGTGACCTATCATTTGAGGATCAAGAACCGCAATCGGAGCACAATTGCAGACTTTGGATTTTTACAGCTCTGAATCGGCTGAGCTATAGTAAGGTGATTTTCTTCGAATCGATTTTTCTGTGAAATGTATGGAAACAATCAACCAATTTTAATGCGGTTTGGCATAACAATTACAAGTACCGAGACCTATCATTTGAGGTATCAAGAACCGCAATCGAAGCACAATTGCAGATTTTGGATTTTTACAGCTCTGAATCGGCTGAGCTATAGTAAGGTGATTTTCTTCGAATCGAATTTTCTATGAAATCTATGGTATAGCAATTACAGGTCCCGTGACCTATCATTTGAGGATCAAGAACCGCAATCGGAGCACAATTGCAGACTTTGGATTTTTACAGCTCTGAATCGGCTGAGCTATAGTAAGGTGATTTTCTTCAAATCGATTTTTCTGTGAAATGTATGGAAACAATCAACCAATTTTAATGCGGTTTGGCATAACAATTACAAGTACCGAGACCTATCATTTGAGGTATCAAGAACCGCAATCGGAGCACAATTGCAGATTTTGGATTTTTACAGCTCTGAATCGGCTGAGCTATAGTAAGGTGATTTTCTTCGAATCGAATTTTCTATGAAATCTATGGTATAGCAATTACAGGTCCCGTGACCTATCATTTGAGGATCAAGAACCGCAATCGGAGCACAATTGCAGACTTTGGATTTTTACAGCTCTGAATCGGCTGAGCTATAGTAAGGTGATTTTCTTCAAATCGATTTTCTGTGAAATGTATGGAAACAATCAACCAATTTAATGCGGTTTGGCATAACAATTACAAGTACCGAGACCTATCATTTGAGGTATCAAGAACCGCAATCGAAGCACAATTGCAGATTTTGGATTTTTACAGCTCTGAATCGGCTGAGCTATAGTAAGGTGATTTTCTTCGAATCGAATTTTCTATGAAATCTATGGTATAGCAATTACAGGTCCCGTGACCTATCATTTGAGGATCAAGAACCGCAATCGGAGCACAATTGCAGACTTTGGATTTTTACAGCTCTGAATCGGCTGAGCTATAGTAAGGTGATTTTCTTCGAATCGATTTTTCTGTGAAATGTATGGAAACAATCAACCAATTTTAATGCGGTTTGGCATAACAATTACAAGTACCGAGACCTATCATTTGAGGTATCAAGAACCGCAATCGGAGCACAATTGCAGATTTTGGATTTTTACAGCTCTGAATCGGCTGAGCTATAGTAAGGTGATTTTCTTCGAATCGAATTTTCTATGAAATCTATGGTATAGCAATTACAGGTCCCGTGACCTATCATTTGAGGATCAAGAACCGCAATCGGAGCACAATTGCAGACTTTGGATTTTTACAGCTCTGAATCGGCTGAGCTATAGTAAGGTGATTTTCTTCGAATCGATTTTTCTGTGAAATGTATGGAAACAATCAACCAATTTTAATGCGGTTTGGCATAACAATTACAAGTACCGAGACCTATCATTTGAGGTATCAAGAACCGCAATCGAAGCACAATTGCAGATTTTGGATTTTTACAGCTCTGAATCGGCTGAGCTATAGTAAGGTGATTTTCTTCGAATCGAATTTTCTATGAAATCTATGGTATAGCAATTACAGGTCCCGTGACCTATCATTTGAGGATCAAGAACCGCAATCGGAGCACAATTGCAGACTTTGGATTTTTACAGCTCTGAATCGGCTGAGCTATAGTAAGGTGATTTTCTTCGAATCGATTTTTCTGTGAAATGTATGGAAACAATCAACCAATTTTAATGCGGTTTGGCATAACAATTACAAGTACCGAGACCTATCATTTGAGGTATCAAGAACCGCAATCGGAGCACAATTGCAGATTTTAGATTTTTACAGCTCTGAATCGGCTGAGCTATAGTAAGGTGATTTTCTTCGAATCGATTTTTCTATGAAATCTATGGTATAGCAATTACAGGTCCCGTGACCTATCATTTGAGGATCAAGAACCGCAATCGGAGCACAATTGCAGACTTTGGATTTTTACAGCTCTGAATCGGCTGAGCTATAGTAAGGTGATTTTCTTCGAATCGATTTTTCTGTGAAATGTATGGAAACAATCAACCAATTTTAATGCGGTTTGGCATAACAATTACAAGTACCGAGACCTATCATTTGAGGTATCAAGAACCGCAATCGGAGCACAATTGCAGATTTTAGATTTTTACAGCTCTGAATCGGCTGAGCTATAGTAAGGTGATTTTCTTCGAATCGATTTTTCTGTGAAATGTATGGAAACAATCAACCAATTTTAATGCGGTTTGGCATAACAATTACAAGTACCGAGACCTATCATTTGAGGTATCAAGAACCGCAATCGGAGCACAATTGCAGATTTTGGATTTTTACAGCTCTGAATCGGCTGAGCTATAGTAAGGTGATTTTCTTCGAATCGAATTTTCTATGAAATCTATGGTATAGCAATTACAGGTCCCGTGACCTATCATTTGAGGATCAAGAACCGCAATCGGAGCACAATTGCAGACTTTGGATTTTTACAGCTCTGAATCGGCTGAGCTATAGTAAGGTGATTTTCTTCGAATCGATTTTTCTGTGAAATGTATGGAAACAATCAACCAATTTTAATGCGGTTTGGCATAACAATTACAAGTACCGAGACCTATCATTTGAGGTATCAAGAACCGCAATCGAAGCACAATTGCAGATTTTGGATTTTTACAGCTCTGAATCGGCTGAGCTATAGTAAGGTGATTTTCTTCGAATCGATTTTTCTGTGAAATGTATGGAAACAATCAACCAATTTTAATGCGGTTTGGCATAACAATTACAAGTACCGAGACCTATCATTTGAGGTATCAAGAACCGCAATCGGAGCACAATTGCAGATTTTAGATTTTTACAGCTCTGAATCGGCTGAGCTATAGTAAGGTGATTTTCTTCGAATCGAATTTTCTATGAAATCTATGGTATAGCAATTACAGGTCCCGTGACCTATCATTTGAGGATCAAGAACCGCAATCGGAGCACAATTGCAGACTTTGGATTTTTACAGCTCTGAATCGGCTGAGCTATAGTAAGGTGATTTTCTTCGAATCGATTTTTCTGTGAAATGTATGGAAACAATCAACCAATTTTAATGCGGTTTGGCATAACAATTACAAGTACCGAGACCTATCATTTGAGGTATCAAGAACCGCAATCGAAGCACAATTGCAGATTTTGGATTTTTACAGCTCTGAATCGGCTGAGCTATAGTAAGGTGATTTTCTTCGAATCGATTTTTCTGTGAAATGTATGGAAACAATCAACCAATTTTAATGCGGTTTGGCATAACAATTACAAGTACCGAGACCTATCATTTGAGGTATCAAGAACCGCAATCGGAGCACAATTGCAGATTTTAGATTTTTACAGCTCTGAATCGGCTGAGCTATAGTAAGGTGATTTTCTTCGAATCGAATTTTCTATGAAATCTATGGTATAGCAATTACAGGTCCCGTGACCTATCATTTGAGGATCAAGAACCGCAATCGGAGCACAATTGCAGACTTTGGATTTTTACAGCTCTGAATCGGCTGAGCTATAGTAAGGTGATTTTCTTCAAATCGATTTTTCTGTGAAATGTATGGAAACAATCAACCAATTTTAATGCGGTTTGGCATAACAATTACAAGTACCGAGACCTATCATTTGAGGTATCAAGAACCGCAATCGGAGCACAATTGCAGATTTTGGATTTTTACAGCTCTGAATCGGCTGAGCTATAGTAAGGTGATTTTCTTCGAATCGAATTTTCTATGAAATCTATGGTATAGCAATTACAGGTCCCGTGACCTATCATTTGAGGTGATTTTCTTCGAATCGAATTTTCTATGAAATCTATGGTATAGCAATTACAGGTCCCGTGACCTATCATTTGAGGATCAAGAACCGCAATCGGAGCACAATTGCAGACTTTGGATTTTTACAGCTCTGAATCGGCTGAGCTATAGTAAGGTGATTTTCTTCGAATCGATTTTTCTGTGAAATGTATGGAAACAATCAACCAATTTTAATGCGGTTTGGCATAACAATTACAAGTACCGAGACCTATCATTTGAGGTATCAAGAACCGCAATCGAAGCACAATTGCAGATTTTGGATTTTTACAGCTCTGAATCGGCTGAGCTATAGTAAGGTGATTTTCTTCGAATCGAATTTTCTATGAAATCTATGGTATAGCAATTACAGGTCCCGTGACCTATCATTTGAGGATCAAGAACCGCAATCGGAGCACAATTGCAGACTTTGGATTTTTACAGCTCTGAATCGGCTGAGCTATAGTAAGGTGATTTTCTTCGAATCGATTTTTCTGTGAAATGTATGGAAACAATCAACCAATTTTAATGCGGTTTGGCATAACAATTACAAGTACCGAGACCTATCATTTGAGGTATCAAGAACCGCAATCGGAGCACAATTGCAGATTTTGGATTTTTACAGCTCTGAATCGGCTGAGCTATAGTAAGGTGATTTTCTTCGAATCGAATTTTCTATGAAATCTATGGTATAGCAATTACAGGTCCCGTGACCTATCATTTGAGGATCAAGAACCGCAATCGGAGCACAATTGCAGACTTTGGATTTTTACAGCTCTGAATCGGCTGAGCTATAGTAAGGTGATTTTCTTCGAATCGATTTTTCTGTGAAATGTATGGAAACAATCAACCAATTTTAATGCGGTTTGGCATAACAATTACAAGTACCGAGACCTATCATTTGAGGTATCAAGAACCGCAATCGAAGCACAATTGCAGATTTTGGATTTTTACAGCTCTGAATCGGCTGAGCTATAGTAAGGTGATTTTCTTCGAATCGAATTTTCTATGAAATCTATGGTATAGCAATTACAGGTCCCGTGACCTATCATTTGAGGATCAAGAACCGCAATCGGAGCACAATTGCAGACTTTGGATTTTTACAGCTCTGAATCGGCTGAGCTATAGTAAGGTGATTTTCTTCGAATCGATTTTTCTGTGAAATGTATGGAAACAATCAACCAATTTTAATGCGGTTTGGCATAACAATTACAAGTACCGAGACCTATCATTTGAGGTATCAAGAACCGCAATCGGAGCACAATTGCAGATTTTAGATTTTTACAGCTCTGAATCGGCTGAGCTATAGTAAGGTGATTTTCTTCGAATCGATTTTTCTATGAAATCTATGGTATAGCAATTACAGGTCCCGTGACCTATCATTTGATGATCAAGAACCGCAATCGGAGCACAATTGCAGACTTTGGATTTTTACAGCTCTGAATCGGCTGAGCTATAGTAAGGTGATTTTCTTCGAATCGATTTTTCTGTGAAATGTATGGAAACAATCAACCAATTTTAATGCGGTTTGGCATAACAATTACAAGTACCGAGACCTATCATTTGAGGTATCAAGAACCGCAATCGGAGCACAATTGCAGATTTTAGATTTTTACAGCTCTGAATCGGCTGAGCTATAGTAAGG
The DNA here is from genome assembly GCA_958295665.1 of Tipula vernalis. NCBI lineage: Eukaryota > Metazoa > Arthropoda > Insecta > Diptera > Tipulidae > Tipula > Tipula vernalis. Next base: position 25,936,395 of record OY282558.1, read on the forward strand.
TGATTTTCTTCGAATCGATTTTTCTGTGAAATGTATGGAAACAATCAACCAATTTTAATGCGGTTTGGCATAATAATTACAAGTACCGAGACCTATCATTTGAGGTATCAAGAACCGCAATCGGAGCACAATTGCAGATTTTGGATTTTTACAGCTCTGAATCGGCTGAGCTATAGTAAGGTGATTTTCTTCGAATCGAATTTTCTATGAAATCTATGGTATAGCAATTACAGGTCCCGTGACCTATCATTTGAGGATCAAGAACCGCAATCGGAGCACAATTGCAGACTTTGGATTTTTACAGCTCTGAATCGGCTGAGCTATAGTAAGGTGATTTTCTTCGAATCGATTTTTCTGTGAAATGTATGGAAACAATCAACCAATTTTAATGCGGTTTGGCATAACAATTACAAGTACCGAGACCTATCATTTGAGGTATCAAGAACCGCAATCGAAGCACAATTGCAGATTTTGGATTTTTACAGCTCTGAATCGGCTGAGCTATAGTAAGGTGATTTTCTTCGAATCGATTTTTCTGTGAAATGTATGGAAACAATCAACCAATTTTAATGCGGTTTGGCATAACAATTACAAGTACCGAGACCTATCATTTGAGGTATCAAGAACCGCAATCGGAGCACAATTGCAGATTTTAGATTTTTACAGCTCTGAATCGGCTGAGCTATAGTAAGGTGATTTTCTTCGAATCGAATTTTCTATGAAATCTATGGTATAGCAATTACAGGTCCCGTGACCTATCATTTGAGGATCAAGAACCGCAATCGGAGCACAATTGCAGACTTTGGATTTTTACAGCTCTGAATCGGCTGAGCTATAGTAAGGTGATTTTCTTCGAATCGATTTTTCTGTGAAATGTATGGAAACAATCAACCAATTTTAATGCGGTTTGGCATAACAATTACAAGTACCGAGACCTATCATTTGAGGTATCAAGAACCGCAATCGAAGCACAATTGCAGATTTTGGATTTTTACAGCTCTGAATCGGCTGAGCTATAGTAAGGTGATTTTCTTCGAATCGATTTTTCTGTGAAATGTATGGAAACAATCAACCAATTTTAATGCGGTTTGGCATAACAATTACAAGTACCGAGACCTATCATTTGAGGTATCAAGAACCGCAATCGGAGCACAATTGCAGATTTTAGATTTTTACAGCTCTGAATCGGCTGAGCTATAGTAAGGTGATTTTCTTCGAATCGAATTTTCTATGAAATCTATGGTATAGCAATTACAGGTCCCGTGACCTATCATTTGAGGATCAAGAACCGCAATCGGAGCACAATTGCAGACTTTGGATTTTTACAGCTCTGAATCGGCTGAGCTATAGTAAGGTGATTTTCTTCAAATCGATTTTTCTGTGAAATGTATGGAAACAATCAACCAATTTTAATGCGGTTTGGCATAACAATTACAAGTACCGAGACCTATCATTTGAGGTATCAAGAACCGCAATCGGAGCACAATTGCAGATTTTGGATTTTTACAGCTCTGAATCGGCTGAGCTATAGTAAGGTGATTTTCTTCGAATCGAATTTTCTATGAAATCTATGGTATAGCAATTACAGGTCCCGTGACCTATCATTTGAGGATCAAGAACCGCAATCGGAGCACAATTGCAGACTTTGGATTTTTACAGCTCTGAATCGGCTGAGCTATAGTAAGGTGATTTTCTTCGAATCGATTTTTCTGTGAAATGTATGGAAACAATCAACCAATTTTAATGCGGTTTGGCATAACAATTACAAGTACCGAGACCTATCATTTGAGGTATCAAGAACCGCAATCGGAGCACAATTGCAGATTTTGGATTTTTACAGCTCTGAATCGGCTGAGCTATAGTAAGGTGATTTTCTTCGAATCGATTTTTCTGTGAAATGTGTGGAAACAATCAACCAATTTTAATGCGGTTTGGCATAACAATTACAAGTACCGACACCTATCATTTGAGGTATCAAGAACCGCAATCGAAGCACAATTGCAGATTTTGGATTTTTACAGCTCTGAATCGGCTGAGCTATAGTAAGGTGATTTTCTTCGAATCGAATTTTCTATGAAATCTATGGTATAGCAATTACAGGTCCCGTGACCTATCATTTGAGGATCAAGAACAGCAATCGGAGCACAATTGCAGATTTTGGATTTTTACAGCTCTGAATCGGCTGAGCTATAGTAAGGTGATTTTCTTCGAATCGATTTTTCTGTGAAATGTATGGAAACAATCAACCAATTTTAATGCGGTTTGGCATAACAATTACAAGTACCGAGACCTATCATTTGAGGTATCAAGAACCGCAATCGAAGCACAATTGCAGATTTTGGATTTTTACAGCTCTGAATCGGCTGAGCTATAGTAAGGTGATTTTCTTCGAATCGAATTTTCTATGAAATCTATGGTATAGCAATTACAGGTCCCGTGACCTATCATTTGAGGATCAAGAACCGCAATCGGAGCACAATTGCAGACTTTGGATTTTTACAGCTCTGAATCGGCTGAGCTATAGTAAGGTGATTTTCTTCGAATCGATTTTTCTGTGAAATGTATGGAAACAATCAACCAATTTTAATGCGGTTTGGCATAACAATTACAAGTACCGAGACCTATCATTTGAGGTATCAAGAACCGCAATCGGAGCACAATTGCAGATTTTAGATTTTTACAGCTCTGAATCGGCTGAGCTATAGTAAGGTGATTTTCTTCGAATCGATTTTTCTATGAAATCTATGGTATAGCAATTACAGGTCCCGTGACCTATCATTTGAGGATCAAGAACCGCAATCGGAGCACAATTGCAGACTTTGGATTTTTACAGCTCTGAATCGGCTGAGCTATAGTAAGGTGATTTTCTTCGAATCGATTTTTCTGTGAAATGTATGGAAACAATCAACCAATTTTAATGCGGTTTGGCATAACAATTACAAGTACCGAGACCTATCATTTGAGGTATCAAGAACCGCAATCGGAGCACAATTGCAGATTTTAGATTTTTACAGCTCTGAATCGGCTGAGCTATAGTAAGGTGATTTTCTTCGAATCGAATTTTCTATAAAATCTATGGTATAGCAATTACAGGTCCCGTGACCTATCATTTGAGGATCAAGAACCGCAATCGGAGCACAATTGCAGATTTTGGATTTTTACAGCTCTGAATCGGCTGAGCTATAGTAAGGTGATTTTCTTCGAATCGAATTTTCTATGAAATCTATGGTATAGCAATTACAGGTCCCGTGACCTATCATTTGAGGATCAAGAACCGCAATCGGAGCACAATTGCAGATTTTGGATTTTTACAGCTCTGAATCGGCTGAGCTATAGTAAGGTGATTTTCTTCGAATCGAATTTTCTATGAAATCTATGGTATAGCAATTACAGGTCCCGTGACCTATCATTTGAGGATCAAGAACCGCAATCGGAGCACAATTGCAGACTTTGGATTTTTACAGCTCTGAATCGGCTGAGCTATAGTAAGGTGATTTTCTTCGAATCGATTTTTCTGTGAAATGTATGGAAACAATCAACCAATTTTAATGCGGTTTGGCATAACAATTACAAGTACCGAGACCTATCATTTGAGGTATCAAGAACCGCAATCGAAGCACAATTGCAGATTTTGGATTTTTACAGCTCTGAATCGGCTGAGCTATAGTAAGGTGATTTTCTTCGAATCGAATTTTCTATGAAATCTATGGTATAGCAATTACAGGTCCCGTGACCTATCATTTGAGGATCAAGAACCGCAATCGGAGCACAATTGCAGATTTTGGATTTTTACAGCTCTGAATCGGCTGAGCTATAGTAAGGTGATTTTCTTCGAATCGATTTTTCTGTGAAATGTATGGAAACAATCAACCAATTTTAATGCGGTTTGGCATAACAATTACAAGTACCGAGACCTATCATTTGAGGTATCAAGAACCGCAATCGAAGCACAATTGCAGATTTTGGATTTTTACAGCTCTGAATCGGCTGAGCTATAGTAAGGTGATTTTCTTCGAATCGATTTTTCTGTGAAATGTATGGAAACAATCAACCAATTTTAATGCGGTTTGGCATAACAATTACAAGTACCGAGACCTATCATTTGAGGTATCAAGAACCGCAATCGGAGCACAATTGCAGATTTTAGATTTTTACAGCTCTGAATCGGCTGAGCTATAGTAAGGTGATTTTCTTCGAATCGAATTTTCTATGAAATCTATGGTATAGCAATTACAGGTCCCGTGACCTATCATTTGAGGATCAAGAACCGCAATCGGAGCACAATTGCAGACTTTGGATTTTTACAGCTCTGAATCGGCTGAGCTATAGTAAGGTGATTTTCTTCGAATCGATTTTTCTGTGAAATGTATGGAAACAATCAACCAATTTTAATGCGGTTTGGCATAACAATTACAAGTACCGAGACCTATCATTTGAGGTATCAAGAACCGCAATCGAAGCACAATTGCAGATTTTGGATTTTTACAGCTCTGAATCGGCTGAGCTATAGTAAGGTGATTTTCTTCGAATCGATTTTTCTGTGAAATGTATGGAAACAATCAACCAATTTTAATGCGGTTTGGCATAACAATTACAAGTACCGAGACCTATCATTTGAGGTATCAAGAACCGCAATCGGAGCACAATTGCAGATTTTAGATTTTTACAGCTCTGAATCGGCTGAGCTATAGTAAGGTGATTTTCTTCGAATCGAATTTTCTATGAAATCTATGGTATAGCAATTACAGGTCCCGTGACCTATCATTTGAGGATCAAGAACCGCAATCGGAGCACAATTGCAGACTTTGGATTTTTACAGCTCTGAATCGGCTGAGCTATAGTAAGGTGATTTTCTTCAAATCGATTTTTCTGTGAAATGTATGGAAACAATCAACCAATTTTAATGCGGTTTGGCATAACAATTACAAGTACCGAGACCTATCATTTGAGGTATCAAGAACCGCAATCGGAGCACAATTGCAGATTTTGGATTTTTACAGCTCTGAATCGGCTGAGCTATAGTAAGGTGATTTTCTTCGAATCGAATTTTCTATGAAATCTATGGTATAGCAATTACAGGTCCCGTGACCTATCATTTGAGGATCAAGAACCGCAATCGGAGCACAATTGCAGACTTTGGATTTTTACAGCTCTGAATCGGCTGAGCTATAGTAAGGTGATTTTCTTCGAATCGATTTTTCTGTGAAATGTATGGAAACAATCAACCAATTTTAATGCGGTTTGGCATAACAATTACAAGTACCGAGACCTATCATTTGAGGTATCAAGAACCGCAATCGAAGCACAATTGCAGATTTTGGATTTTTACAGCTCTGAATCGGCTGAGCTATAGTAAGGTGATTTTCTTCGAATCGATTTTTCTGTGAAATGTATGGAAACAATCCACCAATTTTAATGCGGTTTGGCATAACAATTACAAGTACCGAGACCTATCATTTGAGGTATCAAGAACCGCAATCGGAGCACAATTGCAGATTTTAGATTTTTACAGCTCTGAATCGGCTGAGCTATAGTAAGGTGATTTTCTTCGAATCGAATTTTCTATGAAATCTATGGTATAGCAATTACAGGTCCCGTGACCTATCATTTGAGGATCAAGAACCGCAATCGGAGCACAATTGCAGACTTTGGATTTTTACAGCTCTGAATCGGCTGAGCTATAGTAAGGTGATTTTCTTCGAATCGATTTTTCTGTGAAATGTATGGAAACAATCAACCAATTTTAATGCGGTTTGGCATAACAATTACAAGTACCGAGACCTATCATTTGAGGTATCAAGAACCGCAATCGAAGCACAATTGCAGATTTTGGATTTTTACAGCTCTGAATCGGCTGAGCTATAGTAAGGTGATTTTCTTCGAATCGATTTTTCTGTGAAATGTATGGAAACAATCAACCAATTTTAATGCGGTTTGGCATAACAATTACAAGTACCGAGACCTATCATTTGAGGTATCAAGAACCGCAATCGGAGCACAATTGCAGATTTTAGATTTTTACAGCTCTGAATCGGCTGAGCTATAGTAAGGTGATTTTCTTCGAATCGAATTTTCTATGAAATCTATGGTATAGCAATTACAGGTCCCGTGACCTATCATTTGAGGATCAAGAACCGCAATCGGAGCACAATTGCAGACTTTGGATTTTTACAGCTCTGAATCGGCTGAGCTATAGTAAGGTGATTTTCTTCAAATCGATTTTTCTGTGAAATGTATGGAAACAATCAACCAATTTTAATGCGGTTTGGCATAACAATTACAAGTACCGAGACCTATCATTTGAGGTATCAAGAACCGCAATCGGAGCACAATTGCAGATTTTGGATTTTTACAGCTCTGAATCGGCTGAGCTATAGTAAGGTGATTTTCTTCGAATCGAATTTTCTATGAAATCTATGGTATAGCAATTACAGGTCCCGTGACCTATCATTTGAGGATCAAGAACCGCAATCGGAGCACAATTGCAGACTTTGGATTTTTACAGCTCTGAATCGGCTGAGCTATAGTAAGGTGATTTTCTTCGAATCGATTTTTCTGTGAAATGTATGGAAACAATCAACCAATTTTAATGCGGTTTGGCATAACAATTACAAGTACCGAGACCTATCATTTGAGGTATCAAGAACCGCAATCGGAGCACAATTGCAGATTTTGGATTTTTACAGCTCTGAATCGGCTGAGCTATAGTAAGGTGATTTTCTTCGAATCGATTTTTCTGTGAAATCTATGGTATAGCAATTACAGGTCCCGTGACCTATCATTTGAGGATCAAGAACAGCAATCGGAGCACAATTGCAGATTTTGGATTTTTACAGCTCTGAATCGGCTGAGCTATAGTAAGGTGATTTTCTTCGAATCGATTTTTCTGTGAAATGTATGGAAACAATCAACCAATTTTAATGCGGTTTGGCATAACAATTACAAGTACCGAGACCTATCATTTGAGGTATCAAGAACCGCAATCGAAGCACAATTGCAGATTTTGGATTTTTACAGCTCTGAATCGGCTGAGCTATAGTAAGGTGATTTTCTTCGAATCGAATTTTCTATGAAATCTATGGTATAGCAATTACAGGTCCCGTGACCTATCATTTGAGGATCAAGAACAGCAATCGGAGCACAATTGCAGATTTTGGATTTTTACAGCTCTGAATCGGCTGAGCTATAGTAAGGTGATTTTCTTCGAATCGATTTTTCTGTGAAATGTATGGAAACAATCAACCAATTTTAATGCGGTTTGGCATAACAATTACAAGTACCGAGACCTATCATTTGAGGTATCAAGAACCGCAATCGAAGCACAATTGCAGATTTTGGATTTTTACAGCTCTGAATCGGCTGAGCTATAGTAAGGTGATTTTCTTCAAATCGATTTTTCTGTGAAATGTATGGAAACAATCAACCAATTTTAATGCGGTTTGGCATAACAATTACAAGTACCGAGACCTATCATTTGAGGTATCAAGAACCGCAATCGGAGCACAATTGCAGATTTTGGATTTTTACAGCTCTGAATCGGCTGAGCTATAGTAAGGTGATTTTCTTCGAATCGAATTTTCTATGAAATCTATGGTATAGCAATTACAGGTCCCGTGACCTATCATTTGAGGATCAAGAACCGCAATCGGAGCACAATTGCAGACTTTGGATTTTTACAGCTCTGAATCGGCTGAGCTATAGTAAGGTGATTTTCTTCAAATCGATTTTTCTGTGAAATGTATGGAAACAATCAACCAATTTTAATGCGGTTTGGCATAACAATTACAAGTACCGAGACCTATCATTTGAGGTATCAAGAACCGCAATCGGAGCACAATTGCAGATTTTGGATTTTTACAGCTCTGAATCGGCTGAGCTATAGTAAGGTGATTTTCTTCGAATCGATTTTTCTATGAAATCTATGGTATAGCAATTACAGGTCCCGTGACCTATCATTTGAGGATCAAGAACCGCAATCGGAGCACAATTGCAGACTTTGGATTTTTACAGCTCTGAATCGGCTGAGCTATAGTAAGGTGATTTTCTTCGAATCGATTTTTCTGTGAAATGTATGGAAACAATCAACCAATTTTAATGCGGTTTGGCATAACAATTACAAGTACCGAGACCTATCATTTGAGGTATCAAGAACCGCAATCGAAGCACAATTGCAGATTTTGGATTTTTACAGCTCTGAATCGGCTGAGCTATAGTAAGGTGATTTTCTTCGAATCGATTTTTCTGTGAAATGTATGGAAACAATCAACCAATTTTAATGCGGTTTGGCATAACAATTACAAGTACCGAGACCTATCATTTGAGGTATCAAGAACCGCAATCGGAGCACAATTGCAGATTTTGGATTTTTACAGCTCTGAATCGGCTGAGCTATAGTAAGGTGATTTTCTTCGAATCGAATTTTCTATGAAATCTATGGTATAGCAATTACAGGTCCCGTGACCTATCATTTGAGGATCAAGAACCGCAATCGGAGCACAATTGCAGACTTTGGATTTTTACAGCTCTGAATCGGCTGAGCTATAGTAAGGTGATTTTCTTCAAATCGATTTTTCTGTGAAATGTATGGAAACAATCAACCAATTTTAATGCGGTTTGGCATAACAATTACAAGTACCGAGACCTATCATTTGAGGTATCAAGAACCGCAATCGGAGCACAATTGCAGATTTTGGATTTTTACAGCTCTGAATCGGCTGAGCTATAGTAAGGTGATTTTCTTCGAATCGAATTTTCTATGAAATCTATGGTATAGCAATTACAGGTCCCGTGACCTATCATTTGAGGATCAAGAACAGCAATCGGAGCACAATTGCAGATTTTGGATTTTTACAGCTCTGAATCGGCTGAGCTATAGTAAGGTGATTTTCTTCGAATCGATTTTTCTGTGAAATGTATGGAAACAATCAACCAATTTTAATGCGGTTTGGCATAACAATTACAAGTACCGAGACCTATCATTTGAGGTATCAAGAACCGCAATCGAAGCACAATTGCAGATTTTGGATTTTTACAGCTCTGAATCGGCTGAGCTATAGTAAGGTGATTTTCTTCAAATCGATTTTTCTGTGAAATGTATGGAAACAATCAACCAATTTTAATGCGGTTTGGCATAACAATTACAAGTACCGACACCTATCATTTGAGGTATCAAGAACCGCAATCGAAGCACAATTGCAGATTTTGGATTTTTACAGCTCTGAATCGGCTGAGCTATAGTAAGGTGATTTTCTTCGAATCGAATTTTCTATGAAATCTATGGTATAGCAATTACAGGTCCCGTGACCTATCATTTGAGGATCAAGAACAGCAATCGGAGCACAATTGCAGATTTTGGATTTTTACAGCTCTGAATCGGCTGAGCTATAGTAAGGTGATTTTCTTCGAATCGATTTTTCTGTGAAATGTATGGAAACAATCAACCAATTTTAATGCGGTTTGGCATAACAATTACAAGTACCGAGACCTATCATTTGAGGTATCAAGAACCGCAATCGAAGCACAATTGCAGACTTTGGATTTTTACAGCTCTGAATCGGCTGAGCTATAGTAAGGTGATTTTCTTCAAATCGATTTTTCTGTGAAATGTATGGAAACAATCAACCAATTTTAATGCGGTTTGGCATAACAATTACAAGTACCGACACCTATCATTTGAGGTATCAAGAACCGCAATCGAAGCACAATTGCAGATTTTGGATTTTTACAGCTCTGAATCGGCTGAGCTATAGTAAGGTGATTTTCTTCGAATCGAATTTTCTATGAAATCTATGGTATAGCAATTACAGGTCCCGTGACCTATCATTTGAGGATCAAGAACAGCAATCGGAGCACAATTGCAGATTTTGGATTTTTACAGCTCTGAATCGGCTGAGCTATAGTAAGGTGATTTTCTTCGAATCGATTTTTCTGTGAAATGTATGGAAACAATCAACCAATTTTAATGCGGTTTGGCATAACAATTACAAGTACCGAGACCTATCATTTGAGGTATCAAGAACCGCAATCGAAGCACAATTGCAGATTTTGGATTTTTACAGCTCTGAATCGGCTGAGCTATAGTAAGGTGATTTTCTTCAAATCGATTTTTCTGTGAAATGTATGGAAACAATCAACCAATTTTAATGCGGTTTGGCATAACAATTACAAGTACCGAGACCTATCATTTGAGGTATCAAGAACCGCAATCGGAGCACAATTGCAGATTTTGGATTTTTACAGCTCTGAATCGGCTGAGCTATAGTAAGGTGATTTTCTTCGAATCGAATTTTCTATGAAATCTATGGTATAGCAATTACAGGTCCCGTGACCTATCATTTGAGGATCAAGAACCGCAATCGGAGCACAATTGCAGACTTTGGATTTTTACAGCTCTGAATCGGCTGAGCTATAGTAAGGTGATTTTCTTCAAATCGATTTTTCTGTGAAATGTATGGAAACAATCAACCAATTTTAATGCGGTTTGGCATAACAATTACAAGTACCGAGACCTATCATTTGAGGTATCAAGAACCGCAATCGGAGCACAATTGCAGATTTTGGATTTTTACAGCTCTGAATCGGCTGAGCTATAGTAAGGTGATTTTCTTCGAATCGATTTTTCTATGAAATCTATGGTATAGCAATTACAGGTCCCGTGACCTATCATTTGAGGATCAAGAACCGCAATCGGAGCACAATTGCAGACTTTGGATTTTTACAGCTCTGAATCGGCTGAGCTATAGTAAGGTGATTTTCTTCGAATCGATTTTTCTGTGAAATGTATGGAAACAATCAACCAATTTTAATGCGGTTTGGCATAACAATTACAAGTACCGAGACCTATCATTTGAGGTATCAAGAACCGCAATCGAAGCACAATTGCAGATTTTGGATTTTTACAGCTCTGAATCGGCTGAGCTATAGTAAGGTGATTTTCTTCGAATCGATTTTTCTGTGAAATGTATGGAAACAATCAACCAATTTTAATGCGGTTTGGCATAACAATTACAAGTACCGAGACCTATCATTTGAGGTATCAAGAACCGCAATCGGAGCACAATTGCAGATTTTGGATTTTTACAGCTCTGAATCGGCTGAGCTATAGTAAGGTGATTTTCTTCGAATCGAATTTTCTATGAAATCTATGGTATAGCAATTACAGGTCCCGTGACCTATCATTTGAGGATCAAGAACCGCAATCGGAGCACAATTGCAGACTTTGGATTTTTACAGCTCTGAATCGGCTGAGCTATAGTAAGGTGATTTTCTTCAAATCGATTTTTCTGTGAAATGTATGGAAACAATCAACCAATTTTAATGCGGTTTGGCATAACAATTACAAGTACCGAGACCTATCATTTGAGGTATCAAGAACCGCAATCGGAGCACAATTGCAGATTTTGGATTTTTACAGCTCTGAATCGGCTGAGCTATAGTAAGGTGATTTTCTTCGAATCGAATTTTCTATGAAATCTATGGTATAGCAATTACAGTTCCCGTGACCTATCATTTGAGGATCAAGAACCGCAATCGGAGCACAATTGCAGACTTTGGATTTTTACAGCTCTGAATCGGCTGAGCTATAGTAAGGTGATTTTCTTCGAATCGATTTTTCTGTGAAATGTATGGAAACAATCAACCAATTTTAATGCGGTTTGGCATAACAATTACAAGTACCGAGACCTATCATTTGAGGTATCAAGAACCGCAATCGGAGCACAATTGCAGATTTTGGATTTTTACAGCTCTGAATCGGCTGAGCTATAGTAAGGTGATTTTCTTCGAATCGAATTTTCTATGAAATCTATGGTATAGCAATTACAGGTCCCGTGACCTATCATTTGAGGATCAAGAACCGCAATCGGAGCACAATTGCAGACTTTGGATTTTTACAGCTCTGAATCGGCTGAGCTATAGTAAGGTGATTTTCTTCGAATCGATTTTTCTGTGAAATGTATGGAAACAATCAACCAATTTTAATGCGGTTTGGCATAACAATTACAAGTACCGAGACCTATCATTTGAGGTATCAAGAACCGCAATCGGAGCACAATTGCAGATTTTAGATTTTTACAGCTCTGAATCGGCTGAGCTATAGTAAGGTGATTTTCTTCGAATCGATTTTTCTATGAAATCTATGGTATAGCAATTACAGGTCCCGTGACCTATCATTTGAGGATCAAGAACCGCAATCGGAGCACAATTGCAGACTTTGGATTTTTACAGCTCTGAATCGGCTGAGCTATAGTAAGGTGATTTTCTTCGAATCGATTTTTCTGTGAAATGTATGGAAACAATCAACCAATTTTAATGCGGTTTGGCATAACAATTACAAGTACCGAGACCTATCATTTGAGGTATCAAGAACCGCAATCGGAGCACAATTGCAGATTTTGGATTTTTACAGCTCTGAATCGGCTGAGCTATAGTAAGGTGATTTTCTTCGAATCGAATTTTCTATGAAATCTATGGTATAGCAATTACAGGTCCCGTGACCTATCATTTGAGGATCAAGAACCGCAATCGGAGCACAATTGCAGATTTTGGATTTTTACAGCTCTGAATCGGCTGAGCTATAGTAAGGTGATTTTCTTCGAATCGAATTTTCTGTGAAATGTATGGAAACAATCAACCAATTTTAATGCGGTTTGGCATAACAATTACAAGTACCGAGACCTATCATTTGAGGTATCAAGAACCGCAATCGGAGCACAATTGCAGATTTTAGATTTTTACAGCTCTGAATCGGCCGAGCTATAGTAAGGTGATTTTCTTCGAATCGAATTTTCTATGAAATCTATGGTATAGCAATTACAGGTCCCGTGACCTATCATTTAAGGATCAAGAACAGCAATCGGAGCACAATTGCAGATTTTGGATTTTTACAGCTCTGAATCGGCTGAGCTATAGTAAGGTGATTTTCTTCGAATCGATTTTTCTGTGAAATGTATGGAAACAATCAACCAATTTTAATGCGGTTTGGCATAACAATTACAAGTACCGAGACCTATCATTTGAGGTATCAAGAACCGCAATCGGAGCACAATTGCAGATTTTAGATTTTTACAGCTCTGAATCGGCTGAGCTATAGTAAGGTGATTTTCTTCGAATCGAATTTTCTATGAAATCTATGGTATAGCAATTACAGGTCCCGTGACCTATCATTTGAGGATCAAGAACAGCAATCGGAGCACAATTGCAGATTTTGGATTTTTACAGCTCTGAATCGGCTGAGCTATAGTAAGGTGATTTTCTTCAAATCGATTTTTCTGTGAAATGTGTGGAAACAATCAACCAATTTTAATGCGGTTTGGCATAACAATTACAAGTACCGAGACCTATCATTTGAGGTATCAAGAACCGCAATCGGAGCACAATTGCAGATTTTAGATTTTTACAGCTCTGAATCGGCTGAGCTATAGTAAGGTGATTTTCTTCGAATCGAATTTTCTATGAAATCTATGGTATAGCAATTACAGGTCCCGTGACCTATCATTTGAGGATCAAGAACCGCAATCGGAGCACAATTGCAGACTTTGGATTTTTACAGCTCTGAATCGGCTGAGCTATAGTAAGGTGATTTTCTTCAAATCGATTTTTCTGTGAAATGTATGGAAACAATCAACCAATTTTAATGCGGTTTGGCATAACAATTACAAGTACCGAGACCTATCATTTGAGGTATCAAGAACCGCAATCGGAGCACAATTGCAGATTTTAGATTTTTACAGCTCTGAATCGGCTGAGCTATAGTAAGGTGATTTTCTTCGAATCGAATTTTCTATGAAATCTATGGTATAGCAATTACAGGTCCCGTGACCTATCATTTGAGGATCAAGAACCGCAATCGGAGCACAATTGCAGACTTTGGATTTTTACAGCTCTGAATCGGCTGAGCTATAGTAAGGTGATTTTCTTCGAATCGATTTTTCTGTGAAATGTATGGAAACAATCAACCAATTTTAATGCGGTTTGGCATAACAATTACAAGTACCGAGACCTATCATTTGAGGTATCAAGAACCGCAATCGAAGCACAATTGCAGATTTTGGATTTTTACAGCTCTGAATCGGCTGAGCTATAGTAAGGTGATTTTCTTCGAATCGAATTTTCTATGAAATCTATGGTATAGCAATTAAAGGTCCCGTGACCTATCATTTGAGGATCAAGAACCGCGATCGGAGCACAATTGCAGATTTTGGATTTTTACAGCTCTGAATCGGCTGAGCTATAGTAAGGTGATTTTCTTCGAATCGATTTTTCTTTGAAATGTATGGAAACAATCAACCAATTTTAATGCGGTTTGGCATAACAATTACAAGTACCGAGACCTATCATTTGAGGTATCAAGAACCGCAATCGGAGCACAATTGCAGATTTTGGATTTTTACAGCTCTGAATCGGCTGAGCTATAGTAAGGTGATTTTCTTCGAATCGAATTTTCTATAAAATCTATGGTATAGCAATTACAGGTCCCGTGACCTATCATTTGAGGATCAAGAACCGCAATCGGAGCACAATTGCAGATTTTGGATTTTTACAGCTCTGAATCGGCTGATCTATAGTAAGGTGATTTTCTTCGAATCGATTTTTCTGTGAAATGTATGGAAACAATCAACCAATTTTAATGCGGTTTGGCATAACAATTATAAGTACCGAGACCTATCATTTGAGGTATCAAGAACCGCAATCGGAGCACAATTGCAGATTTTGGATTTTTACAGCTCTGAATCGGCTGAGCTATAGTAAGGTGATTTTCTTCGAATCGAATTTTCTATGAAATCTATGGTATAGCAATTACAGGTCCCGTGACCTATCATTTGAGGATCAAGAACCGCAATCGGAGCACAATTGCAGATTTTGGATTTTTACAGCTCTGAATCGGCTGATCTATAGTAAGGTGATTTTCTTCGAATCGATTTTTCTGTGAAATGTATGGAAACAATCAACCAATTTTAATGCGGTTTGGCATAACAATTATAAGTACCGAGACCTATCATTTGAGGTATCAAGAACCGCAATCGGAGCACAATTGCAGATTTTGGATTTTTACAGCTCTGAATCGGCTGAGCTATAGTAAGGTGATTTTCTTCGAATCGAATTTTCTATGAAATCTATGGTATAGCAATTACAGGTCCCGTGACCTATCATTTGAGGATCAAGAACCGCAATCGGAGCACAATTGCAGATTTTGGATTTTTACAGCTCTGAATCGGCTGAGCTATAGTAAGGTGATTTTCATCGAATCGATTTTTCTGTGAAATGTATGGAAACAATCAACCAATTTTAATGCGGTTTGGCATAACAATTACAAGTACCGAGACCTATCATTTGAGGTATCAAGAACCGCAATCGGAGCACAATTGCAGATTTTAGATTTTTACAGCTCTGAATCGGCTGAGCTATAGTAAGGTGATTTTCTTCGAATCGAATTTTCTATGAAATCTATGGTATAGCAATTACAGGTCCCGTGACCTATCATTTGAGGATCAAGAACCGCAATCGGAGCACAATTGCAGATTTTGGATTTTTACAGCTCTGAATCGGCTGAGCTATAGTACGGTGATTTTCTTCGAATCGATTTTTCTGTGAAATGTATGGAAACAATCAACCAATTTTAATGCGGTTTGGCATAACAATTACAAGTACCAAGACCTATCATTTGAGGTATCAAGAACCGCAATCGGAGCACAATTGCAGATTTTGGATTTTTACAGCTCTGAATCGGCTGAGCTATAGTAAGGTGATTTTCTTCGAATCGATTTTTCTCTGAAATGTATGGAAACAATCAACTAATTTCAATGCGGTTTGGCATAACAATTACAAGTACCGAGACCTATCATTTGAGGTATCAAGAACCGCAATCGGAGCACAATTGCAGATTTTGGATTTTTACAGCTCTGAATCGGCTGAGCTATAGTAAGGTGATTTTCTTCGAATCGAATTTTCTATGAAAGCTATGGTATAGCAATTACAGGTCCCGTGACCTATCATTTGAGGATCAAGAACCGCAATCGGAGCACAATTGCAGATTTTGGATTTTTACAGCTCTGAATCGGCTGAGCTATAGTAAGGTGATTTTCATCGAATCGATTTTTCCGTGAAATGTATGGAAACAATCAACCAATTTTAATGCGGTTTGGCATAACAATTACAAGTACCGAGACCTATCATTTGAGGTATCAAGAACCGCAATCGGAGCACAATTGCAGATTTTAGATTTTTACAGCTCTGAATCGGCTGAGCTATAGTAAGGTGATTTTCTTCGAATCGAATTTTCTATGAAATCTATGGTATAGCAATTACAGGTCCCGTGACCTATCATTTGAGGATCAAGAACCGCAATCGGAGCACAATTGCAGACTTTGGATTTTTACAGCTCTGAATCGGCTGAGCTATAGTAAGGTGATTTTCTTCGAATCGAATTTTCTATGAAATCTATGGTATAGCAATTAAAGGTCCCGTGACCTATCATTTGAGGATCAAGAACCGCAATCGAAGCACAATTGCAGACTTTGGATTTTTACAGCTCTGAATCGGCTGAGCTATAGTAAGGTGATTTTCTTCGAATCGATTTTTCTGTGAAATGTATGGAAACAATCAACCAATTTTAATGCGGTTTGGCATAACAATTACAAGTACCGAGACCTATCATTTGAGGTATCAAGAACCGCAATCGGAGCACAATTGCAGATTTTAGATTTTTACAGCTCTGAATCGGCTGAGCTATAGTAAGGTGATTTTCTTCGAATCGAATTTTCTATGATATCTATGGTATAGCAATTACAGGTCCCGTGACCTATCATTTGAGGATCCAAAACCGCAATCGGAGCACAATTGCAGATTTTGGATTTTTACAGCTCTGAATCGGCTGAGCTATAGTAAGGTGATTTTCTTCGAATCGAATTTTCTATGAAATCTATGATATAGCAATTACAGGTCCCGTGACCTATCATTTGAGGATCAAGAACCGCAATCGGAGCACAATTGCAGATTTTGGATTTTTACAGCTCTGAATCGGCTGAGCTATAGTAAGGTGATTTTCTTCGAATCGATTTTTCTGTGAAATGTATGGAAACAATCAACCAATTTTAATGCGGTTTGGCATAACAATTACAAGTACCGAGACCTATCATTTGAGGTATCAAGAACCGCAATCGGAGCACAATTGCAGATTTTGGATTTTTACAGCTCTGAATCGGCTGAGCTATAGTAAGGTGATTTTCTTCGAATCGAATTTTCTATAAAATCTATGGTATAGCAATTACAGGTCCCGTGACCTATCATTTGAGGATCAAGAACCGCAATCGGAGCACAATTGCAGATTTTGGATTTTTACAGCTCTGAATCGGCTGATCTATAGTAAGGTGATTTTCTTCGAATCGAATTTTCTATGAAATCTATGGTATAGCAATTACAGGTCCCGTGACCTATCATTTGAGGATCAAGAACCGCAATCGGAGCACAATTGCAGACTTTGGATTTTTACAGCTCTGAATCGGCTGAGCTATAGTAAGGTGATTTTCATCGAATCGATTTTTCTGTGAAATGTATGGAAACAATCAACCAATTTTAATGCGGTTTGGCATAACAATTACAAGTACCAAGACCTATCATTTGAGGTATCAAGAACCGCAATCGGAGCACAATTGCAGATTTTAGATTTTTACAGCTCTGAATCGGCTGAGCTATAGTAAGGTGATTTTCTTCGAATCGAATTTTCTATGAAATCTATGGTATAGCAATTACAGGTCCCGTGACCTATCATTTGAGGATCAAGAACCGCAATCGGAGCACAATTGCAGATTTTGGATTTTTACAGCTCTGAATCGGCTGAGCTATAGTAAGGTGATTTTCTTCGAATCGATTTTTCTGTGAAATGTATGGAAAAATCAACCAATTTTAATGCGGTTTGGCATAACAATTACAAGTACCAAGACCTATCATTTGAGGTATCAAGAACCGCAATCGGAGCACAATTGCAGATTTTGGATTTTTACAGCTCTGAATCGGCTGAGCTATAGTAAGGTGATTTTCTTCGAATCGAATTTTCTATGAAAGCTATGGTATAGCAATTACAGGTCCCGTGACCTATCATTTGAGGATCAAGAACCGCAATCGGAGCACAATTGCAGATTTTGGATTTTTACAGCTCTGAATCGGCTGAGCTATAGTAAGGTGATTTTCATCGAATCGATTTTTCCGTGAAATGTATGGAAACAATCAACCAATTTTAATGCGGTTTGGCATAACAATTACAAGTACCGAGACCTATCATTTGAGGTATCAAGAACCGCAATCGGAGCACAATTGCAGATTTTAGATTTTTACAGCTCTGAATCGGCTGAGCTATAGTAAGGTGATTTTCTTCGAATCGAATTTTCTATGAAATCTATGGTATAGCAATTACAGGTCCCGTGACCTATCATTTGAGGATCCAGAACCGCAATCGGAGCACAATTGCAGATTTTGGATTTTTACAGCTCTGAATCGGCTGAGCTATAGTAAGGTGATTTTCTTCGAATCGATTTTTCTGTGAAATGTATGGAAACAATCAACCAATTTTAATGCGGTTTGGCATAACAATTACAAGTACCAAGACCTATCATTTGAGGTATCAAGAACCGCAATCGGAGCACAATTGCAGATTTTGGATTTTTACAGCTCTGAATCGGCTGAGCTATAGTAAGGTGATTTTCTTCGAATCGAATTTTCTATGAAAGCTATGGTATAGCAATTACAGGTCCCGTGACCTATCATTTGAGGATCAAGAACCGCAATCGGAGCACAATTGCAGATTTTGGATTTTTACAGCTCTGAATCGGCTGAGCTATAGTAAGGTGATTTTCTTCGAATCGAATTTTCTATGAAATCTATGGTATAGCAATTACAGGTCCCGTGACCTATCATTTGAGGATCAAGAACCGCAATCGGAGCACAATTGCAGATTTTGGATTTTTACAGCTCTGAATCGGCTGAGCTATAGTAAGGTGATTTTCTTCGAATCGATTTTTCTGTGAAATGTATGGAAACAATCAACCAATTTTAATGCGGTTTGGCATAACAATTACAGGTCCCGTGACCTATCATTTGAGGTATCAAGAACCGCAATCGGAGCACAATTGCAGATTTTGGATTTTTACAGCTCTGAATCGGCTGAGCTATAGTAAGGTGATTTTCTTCGAATCGAAATTTCTATGAAATCTATGGTATAGCAATTACAGGTCCCGTGACCTATCATTTGAGGATCAAGAACCGCAATCGGAGCACAATTGCAGATTTTGGATTTTTACAGCTCTGAATCGGCTGAGCTATAGTAAGGTGATTTTCTTCGAATCGATTTTTCTCTGAAATGTATGGAAACAATCAACCAATTTAAATGCGGTTTGGCATAACAATTACAAGTACCGAGACCTATCATTTGAGGTATCAAGAACCGCAATCGGAGCACAATTGCAGATTTTGGATTTTTACAGCTCTGAATCGGCTGAGCTATAGTAAGGTGATTTTCTTCGAATCGAATTTTCTATGAAATCTATGGTATAGCAATTACAGGTCCCGTGACCTATCATTTGAGGATCAAGAACCGCAATCGGAGCACAATTGCAGACTTTGGATTTTTACAGCTCTGAATCGGCTGTGCTATAGTAAGGTGATTTTCTTCGAATCGATTTTTCTGTGAAATGTATGGAAACAATCAACCAATTTTAATGCGGTTTGGCATAACAATTACAAGTACCGAGACCTATCATTTGAGGTATCAAGAACCGCAATCGGAGCACAATTGCAGATTTTAGATTTTTACAGCTCTGAATCGGCTGAGCTATAGTAAGGTGATTTTCTTCGAATCGAATTTTCTATGAAATCTATGGTATAGCAATTACAGGTCCCGTGACCTATCATTTGAGGATCAAGAACCGCAATCGGAGCACAATTGCAGACTTTGGATTTTTACAGCTCTGAATCGGCTGTGCTATAGTAAGGTGATTTTCTTCGAATCGATTTTTCTGTGAAATGTATGGAAACAATCAACCAATTTTAATGCGGTTTGGCATAACAATTACAAGTACCGAGACCTATCATTTGAGGTATCAAGAACCGCAATTGGAGCACAATTGCAGATTTTAGATTTTTACAGCTCTGAATCGGCTGAGCTATAGTAAGGTGATTTTCTTCGAATCGAATTTTCTATGAAATCTATGGTATAGCAATTACAGGTCCCGTGACCTATCATTTGAGGATCAAGAACCGCAATCGGAGCACAATTGCAGACTTTGGATTTTTACAGCTCTGAATCGGCTGTGCTATAGTAAGGTGATTTTCTTCGAATCGATTTTTCTGTGAAATGTATGGAAACAATCAACCAATTTTAATGCGGTTTGGCATAACAATTACAAGTACCGAGACCTATCATTTGAGGTATCAAGAACCGCAATCGGAGCACAATTGCAGATTTTAGATTTTTACAGCTCTGAATCGGCTGAGCTATAGTAAGGTGATTTTCTTCGAATCGAATTTTCTATGAAATCTATGGTATAGCAATTACAGGTCCCGTGACCTATCATTTGAGGATCAAGAACCGCAATCGGAGCACAATTGCAGATTTTGGATTTTTACAGCTCTGAATCGGCTGAGCTATAGTAAGGTGATTTTCTTCGAATCGATTTTTCTGTGAAATGTATGGAAACAATCAACCAATTTTAATGCGGTTTGGCATAACAATTACAAGTACCGAGACCTATCATTTGAGGTATCAAGAACCGCAATCGGAGCACAATTGCAGATTTTAGATTTTTACAGCTCTGAATCGACTGAGCTATAGTAAGGTGATTTTCTTCGAATCGAATTTTCTATGAAATCTATGGTATAGCAATTACAGGTCCCGTGACCTATCATTTGAGGATCAAGAACCGCAATCGGAGCACAATTGCAGATTTTGGATTTTTACAGCTCTGAATCGGCTGAGCTATAGTAAGGTGATTTTCTTCGAATCGATTTTTCTGTGAAATGTATGGAAACAATCAACCAATTTTAATGCGGTTTGGCATAACAATTACAAGTACCGAGACCTATCATTTGAGGTATCAAGAACCGCAATCGGAGCACAATTGCAGATTTTAGATTTTTACAGCTCTGAATCGGCTGAGCTATAGTAAGGTGATTTTCTTCGAATCGAATTTTCTATGAAATCTATGGTATAGCAATTACAGGTCCCGTGACCTATCATTTGAGGATCAAGAACCGCAATCGGAGCACAATTGCAGATTTTGGATTTTTACAGCTCTGAATCGGCTGAGCTATAGTAAGGTGATTTTCTTCGAATCGATTTTTCTGTGAAATGTATGGAAACAATCAACCAATTTTAATGCGGTTTGGCATAACAATTACAAGTACCGAGACCTATCATTTGAGGTATCAAGAACCGCAATCGGAGCACAATTGCAGATTTTAGATTTTTACAGCTCTGAATCGACTGAGCTATAGTAAGGTGATTTTCTTCGAATCGAATTTTCTATGAAATCTATGGTATAGCAATTACAGGTCCCGTGACCTATCATTTGAGGATCAAGAACCGCAATCGGAGCACAATTGCAGATTTTGGATTTTTACAGCTCTGAATCGGCTGAGCTATAGTAAGGTGATTTTCTTCGAATCGATTTTTCTGTGAAATGTATGGAAACAATCAACCAATTTTAATGCGGTTTGGCATAACAATTACAGGTCCCGTGACCTATCATTTGAGGTATCAAGAACCGCAATCGGAGCACAATTGCAGATTTTGGATTTTTACAGCTCTGAATCGGCTGAGCTATAGTAAGGTGATTTTCTTCGAATCGAAATTTCTATGAAATCTATGGTATAGCAATTACAGGTCCCGTGACCTATCATTTGAGGATCAAGAACCGCAATCGGAGCACAATTGCAGATTTTGGATTTTTACAGCTCTGAATCGGCTGAGCTATAGTAAGGTGATTTTCTTCGAATCGATTTTTCTCTGAAATGTATGGAAACAATCAACCAATTTAAATGCGGTTTGGCATAACAATTACAAGTACCGAGACCTATCATTTGAGGTATCAAGAACCGCAATCGGAGCACAATTGCAGATTTTGGATTTTTACAGCTCTGAATCGGCTGAGCTATAGTAAGGTGATTTTCTTCGAATCGAATTTTCTATGAAATCTATGGTATAGCAATTACAGGTCCCGTGACCTATCATTTGAGGATCAAGAACCGCAATCGGAGCACAATTGCAGACTTTGGATTTTTACAGCTCTGAATCGGCTGTGCTATAGTAAGGTGATTTTCTTCGAATCGATTTTTCTGTGAAATGTATGGAAACAATCAACCAATTTTAATGCGGTTTGGCATAACAATTACAAGTACCGAGACCTATCATTTGAGGTATCAAGAACCGCAATCGGAGCACAATTGCAGATTTTAGATTTTTACAGCTCTGAATCGGCTGAGCTATAGTAAGGTGATTTTCTTCGAATCGAATTTTCTATGAAATCTATGGTATAGCAATTACAGGTCCCGTGACCTATCATTTGAGGATCAAGAACCGCAATCGGAGCACAATTGCAGATTTTGGATTTTT
The DNA here is from genome assembly GCA_958295665.1 of Tipula vernalis. Taxonomy (NCBI): domain Eukaryota; kingdom Metazoa; phylum Arthropoda; class Insecta; order Diptera; family Tipulidae; genus Tipula; species Tipula vernalis. The sequence goes on from OY282558.1 coordinate 25,958,995, forward strand.
ACAGCTCTGAATCGGCTGAGCTATAGTAAGGTGATTTTCTTCGAATCGATTTTTCTGTGAAATGTATGGAAACAATCAACCAATTTTAATGCGGTTTGGCATAACAATTACAAGTACCGAGACCTATCATTTGAGGTATCAAGAACCGCAATCGGAGCACAATTGCAGATTTAAATTTTTACAGCTCTGAATCGACTGAGCTATAGTAAGGTGATTTTCTTCGAATCGAATTTTCTATGAAATCTATGGTATAGCAATTACAGGTCCCGTGACCTATCATTTGAGGATCAAGAACCGCAATCGGAGCACAATTGCAGATTTTGGATTTTTACAGCTCTGAATCGGCTGAGCTATAGTAAGGTGATTTTCTTCGAATCGATTTTTCTGTGAAATGTATGGAAACAATCAACCAATTTTAATGCGGTTTGGCATAACAATTACAAGTACCGAGACCTATCATTTGAGGTATCAAGAACCGCAATCGGAGCACAATTGCAGATTTTGGATTTTTACAGCTCTGAATCGGCTGAGCTATAGTAAGGTGATTTTCTTCGAATCGAATTTTCTATGAAATCTATGGTATAGCAATTACAGGTCCCGTGACCTATCATTTGAGGATCAAGAACCGCAATCGGAGCACAATTGCAGATTTTGGATTTTTACAGCTCTGAATCGGCTGAGCTATAGTAAGGTGATTTTCTTCGAATCGATTTTTCTGTGAAATGTATGGAAACAATCAACCAATTTTAATGCGGTTTGGCATAACAATTACAAGTACCGAGACCTATCATTTGAGGTATCAAGAACCGCAATCGGAGCACAATTGCAGATTTTAGATTTTTACAGCTCTGAATCGGCTGAGCTATAGTAAGGTGATTTTCTTCGAATCGAATTTTCTATGAAATCTATGGTATAGCAATTACAGGTCCCGTGACCTATCATTTGAGGATCAAGAACCGCAATCGGAGCACAATTGCAGACTTTGGATTTTTACAGCTCTGAATCGGCTGTGCTATAGTAAGGTGATTTTCTTCGAATCGATTTTTCTGTGAAATGTATGGAAACAATCAACCAATTTTAATGCGGTTTGGCATAACAATTACAAGTACCGAGACCTATCATTTGAGGTATCAAGAACCGCAATCGGAGCACAATTGCAGATTTTAGATTTTTACAGCTCTGAATCGGCTGAGCTATAGTAAGGTGATTTTCTTCGAATCGATTTTTCTGTGAAATGTATGGAAACAATCAACCAATTTTAATGCGGTTTGGCATAACAATTACAAGTACCGAGACCTATCATTTGAGGTATCAAGAACCGCAATCGGAGCACAATTGCAGATTTTGGATTTTTACAGCTCTGAATCGGCTGAGCTATAGTAAGGTGATTTTCTTCGAATCGAATTTTCTATGAAATCTATGGTATAGCAATTACAGGTCCCGTGACCTATCATTTGAGGATCAAGAACCGCAATCGGAGCACAATTGCAGATTTTGGATTTTTACAGCTCTGAATCGGCTGAGCTATAGTAAGGTGATTTTCTTCGAATCGATTTTTCTGTGAAATGTATGGAAACAATCAACCAATTTTAATGCGGTTTGGCATAACAATTACAAGTACCGAGACCTATCATTTGAGGTATCAAGAACCGCAATCGGAGCACAATTGCAGATTTTAGATTTTTACAGCTCTGAATCGGCTGAGCTATAGTAAGGTGATTTTCTTCGAATCGAATTTTCTATGAAATCTATGGTATAGCAATTACAGGTCCCGTGACCTATCATTTGAGGATCAAGAACCGCAATCGGAGCACAATTGCAGACTTTGGATTTTTACAGCTCTGAATCGGCTGTGCTATAGTAAGGTGATTTTCTTCGAATCGATTTTTCTGTGAAATGTATGGAAACAATCAACCAATTTTAATGCGGTTTGGCATAACAATTACAAGTACCGAGACCTATCATTTGAGGTATCAAGAACCGCAATCGGAGCACAATTGCAGATTTTAGATTTTTACAGCTCTGAATCGGCTGAGCTATAGTAAGGTGATTTTCTTCGAATCGAATTTTCTATGAAATCTATGGTATAGCAATTACAGGTCCCGTGACCTATCATTTGAGGATCAAGAACCGCAATCGGAGCACAATTGCAGATTTTGGATTTTTACAGCTCTGAATCGGCTGAGCTATAGTAAGGTGATTTTCTTCGAATCGATTTTTCTGTGAAATGTATGGAAACAATCAACCAATTTTAATGCGGTTTGGCATAACAATTACAGGTCCCGTGACCTATCATTTGAGGTATCAAGAACCGCAATCGGAGCACAATTGCAGATTTTGGATTTTTACAGCTCTGAATCGGCTGAGCTATAGTAAGGTGATTTTCTTCGAATCGAAATTTCTATGAAATCTATGGTATAGCAATTACAGGTCCCGTGACCTATCATTTGAGGATCAAGAACCGCAATCGGAGCACAATTGCAGATTTTGGATTTTTACAGCTCTGAATCGGCTGAGCTATAGTAAGGTGATTTTCTTCGAATCGATTTTTCTCTGAAATGTATGGAAACAATCAACCAATTTAAATGCGGTTTGGCATAACAATTACAAGTACCGAGACCTATCATTTGAGGTATCAAGAACCGCAATCGGAGCACAATTGCAGATTTTGGATTTTTACAGCTCTGAATCGGCTGAGCTATAGTAAGGTGATTTTCTTCGAATCGAATTTTCTATGAAATCTATGGTATAGCAATTACAGGTCCCGTGACCTATCATTTGAGGATCAAGAACCGCAATCGGAGCACAATTGCAGACTTTGGATTTTTACAGCTCTGAATCGGCTGTGCTATAGTAAGGTGATTTTCTTCGAATCGATTTTTCTGTGAAATGTATGGAAACAATCAACCAATTTTAATGCGGTTTGGCATAACAATTACAAGTACCGAGACCTATCATTTGAGGTATCAAGAACCGCAATCGGAGCACAATTGCAGATTTTAGATTTTTACAGCTCTGAATCGGCTGAGCTATAGTAAGGTGATTTTCTTCGAATCGAATTTTCTATGAAATCTATGGTATAGCAATTACAGGTCCCGTGACCTATCATTTGAGGATCAAGAACCGCAATCGGAGCACAATTGCAGACTTTGGATTTTTACAGCTCTGAATCGGCTGTGCTATAGTAAGGTGATTTTCTTCGAATCGATTTTTCTGTGAAATGTATGGAAACAATCAACCAATTTTAATGCGGTTTGGCATAACAATTACAAGTACCGAGACCTATCATTTGAGGTATCAAGAACCGCAATTGGAGCACAATTGCAGATTTTAGATTTTTACAGCTCTGAATCGGCTGAGCTATAGTAAGGTGATTTTCTTCGAATCGAATTTTCTATGAAATCTATGGTATAGCAATTACAGGTCCCGTGACCTATCATTTGAGGATCAAGAACCGCAATCGGAGCACAATTGCAGACTTTGGATTTTTACAGCTCTGAATCGGCTGTGCTATAGTAAGGTGATTTTCTTCGAATCGATTTTTCTGTGAAATGTATGGAAACAATCAACCAATTTTAATGCGGTTTGGCATAACAATTACAAGTACCGAGACCTATCATTTGAGGTATCAAGAACCGCAATCGGAGCACAATTGCAGATTTTAGATTTTTACAGCTCTGAATCGGCTGAGCTATAGTAAGGTGATTTTCTTCGAATCGAATTTTCTATGAAATCTATGGTATAGCAATTACAGGTCCCGTGACCTATCATTTGAGGATCAAGAACCGCAATCGGAGCACAATTGCAGATTTTGGATTTTTACAGCTCTGAATCGGCTGAGCTATAGTAAGGTGATTTTCTTCGAATCGATTTTTCTGTGAAATGTATGGAAACAATCAACCAATTTTAATGCGGTTTGGCATAACAATTACAAGTACCGAGACCTATCATTTGAGGTATCAAGAACCGCAATCGGAGCACAATTGCAGATTTTAGATTTTTACAGCTCTGAATCGACTGAGCTATAGTAAGGTGATTTTCTTCGAATCGAATTTTCTATGAAATCTATGGTATAGCAATTACAGGTCCCGTGACCTATCATTTGAGGATCAAGAACCGCAATCGGAGCACAATTGCAGATTTTGGATTTTTACAGCTCTGAATCGGCTGAGCTATAGTAAGGTGATTTTCTTCGAATCGATTTTTCTGTGAAATGTATGGAAACAATCAACCAATTTTAATGCGGTTTGGCATAACAATTACAAGTACCGAGACCTATCATTTGAGGTATCAAGAACCGCAATCGGAGCACAATTGCAGATTTTAGATTTTTACAGCTCTGAATCGGCTGAGCTATAGTAAGGTGATTTTCTTCGAATCGAATTTTCTATGAAATCTATGGTATAGCAATTACAGGTCCCGTGACCTATCATTTGAGGATCAAGAACCGCAATCGGAGCACAATTGCAGATTTTGGATTTTTACAGCTCTGAATCGGCTGAGCTATAGTAAGGTGATTTTCTTCGAATCGATTTTTCTGTGAAATGTATGGAAACAATCAACCAATTTTAATGCGGTTTGGCATAACAATTACAAGTACCGAGACCTATCATTTGAGGTATCAAGAACCGCAATCGGAGCACAATTGCAGATTTTAGATTTTTACAGCTCTGAATCGACTGAGCTATAGTAAGGTGATTTTCTTCGAATCGAATTTTCTATGAAATCTATGGTATAGCAATTACAGGTCCCGTGACCTATCATTTGAGGATCAAGAACCGCAATCGGAGCACAATTGCAGATTTTGGATTTTTACAGCTCTGAATCGGCTGAGCTATAGTAAGGTGATTTTCTTCGAATCGATTTTTCTGTGAAATGTATGGAAACAATCAACCAATTTTAATGCGGTTTGGCATAACAATTACAGGTCCCGTGACCTATCATTTGAGGTATCAAGAACCGCAATCGGAGCACAATTGCAGATTTTGGATTTTTACAGCTCTGAATCGGCTGAGCTATAGTAAGGTGATTTTCTTCGAATCGAAATTTCTATGAAATCTATGGTATAGCAATTACAGGTCCCGTGACCTATCATTTGAGGATCAAGAACCGCAATCGGAGCACAATTGCAGATTTTGGATTTTTACAGCTCTGAATCGGCTGAGCTATAGTAAGGTGATTTTCTTCGAATCGATTTTTCTCTGAAATGTATGGAAACAATCAACCAATTTAAATGCGGTTTGGCATAACAATTACAAGTACCGAGACCTATCATTTGAGGTATCAAGAACCGCAATCGGAGCACAATTGCAGATTTTGGATTTTTACAGCTCTGAATCGGCTGAGCTATAGTAAGGTGATTTTCTTCGAATCGAATTTTCTATGAAATCTATGGTATAGCAATTACAGGTCCCGTGACCTATCATTTGAGGATCAAGAACCGCAATCGGAGCACAATTGCAGACTTTGGATTTTTACAGCTCTGAATCGGCTGTGCTATAGTAAGGTGATTTTCTTCGAATCGATTTTTCTGTGAAATGTATGGAAACAATCAACCAATTTTAATGCGGTTTGGCATAACAATTACAAGTACCGAGACCTATCATTTGAGGTATCAAGAACCGCAATCGGAGCACAATTGCAGATTTTAGATTTTTACAGCTCTGAATCGGCTGAGCTATAGTAAGGTGATTTTCTTCGAATCGAATTTTCTATGAAATCTATGGTATAGCAATTACAGGTCCCGTGACCTATCATTTGAGGATCAAGAACCGCAATCGGAGCACAATTGCAGATTTTGGATTTTTACAGCTCTGAATCGGCTGAGCTATAGTAAGGTGATTTTCTTCGAATCGATTTTTCTGTGAAATGTATGGAAACAATCAACCAATTTTAATGCGGTTTGGCATAACAATTACAAGTACCGAGACCTATCATTTGAGGTATCAAGAACCGCAATCGGAGCACAATTGCAGATTTAAATTTTTACAGCTCTGAATCGACTGAGCTATAGTAAGGTGATTTTCTTCGAATCGAATTTTCTATGAAATCTATGGTATAGCAATTACAGGTCCCGTGACCTATCATTTGAGGATCAAGAACCGCAATCGGAGCACAATTGCAGATTTTGGATTTTTACAGCTCTGAATCGGCTGAGCTATAGTAAGGTGATTTTCTTCGAATCGATTTTTCTGTGAAATGTATGGAAACAATCAACCAATTTTAATGCGGTTTGGCATAACAATTACAAGTACCGAGACCTATCATTTGAGGTATCAAGAACCGCAATCGGAGCACAATTGCAGATTTTGGATTTTTACAGCTCTGAATCGGCTGAGCTATAGTAAGGTGATTTTCTTCGAATCGAATTTTCTATGAAATCTATGGTATAGCAATTACAGGTCCCGTGACCTATCATTTGAGGATCAAGAACCGCAATCGGAGCACAATTGCAGATTTTGGATTTTTACAGCTCTGAATCGGCTGAGCTATAGTAAGGTGATTTTCTTCGAATCGATTTTTCTGTGAAATGTATGGAAACAATCAACCAATTTTAATGCGGTTTGGCATAACAATTACAAGTACCGAGACCTATCATTTGAGGTATCAAGAACCGCAATCGGAGCACAATTGCAGATTTTAGATTTTTACAGCTCTGAATCGGCTGAGCTATAGTAAGGTGATTTTCTTCGAATCGAATTTTCTATGAAATCTATGGTATAGCAATTACAGGTCCCGTGACCTATCATTTGAGGATCAAGAACCGCAATCGGAGCACAATTGCAGACTTTGGATTTTTACAGCTCTGAATCGGCTGTGCTATAGTAAGGTGATTTTCTTCGAATCGATTTTTCTGTGAAATGTATGGAAACAATCAACCAATTTTAATGCGGTTTGGCATAACAATTACAAGTACCGAGACCTATCATTTGAGGTATCAAGAACCGCAATCGGAGCACAATTGCAGATTTTAGATTTTTACAGCTCTGAATCGGCTGAGCTATAGTAAGGTGATTTTCTTCGAATCGAATTTTCTATGAAATCTATGGTATAGCAATTACAGGTCCCGTGACCTATCATTTGAGGATCAAGAACCGCAATCGGAGCACAATTGCAGATTTTGGATTTTTACAGCTCTGAATCGGCTGAGCTATAGTAAGGTGATTTTCTTCGAATCGATTTTTCTGTGAAATGTATGGAAACAATCAACCAATTTTAATGCGGTTTGGCATAACAATTACAAGTACCGAGACCTATCATTTGAGGTATCAAGAACCGCAATCGGAGCACAATTGCAGATTTTAGATTTTTACAGCTCTGAATCGACTGAGCTATAGTAAGGTGATTTTCTTCGAATCGAATTTTCTATGAAATCTATGGTATAGCAATTACAGGTCCCGTGACCTATCATTTGAGGATCAAGAACCGCAATCGGAGCACAATTGCAGATTTTGGATTTTTACAGCTCTGAATCGGCTGAGCTATAGTAAGGTGATTTTCTTCGAATCGATTTTTCTGTGAAATGTATGGAAACAATCAACCAATTTTAATGCGGTTTGGCATAACAATTACAAGTACCGAGACCTATCATTTGAGGTATCAAGAACCGCAATCGGAGCACAATTGCAGATTTTAGATTTTTACAGCTCTGAATCGACTGAGCTATAGTAAGGTGATTTTCTTCGAATCGAATTTTCTATGAAATCTATGGTATAGCAATTACAGGTCCCGTGACCTATCATTTGAGGATCAAGAACCGCAATCGGAGCACAATTGCAGATTTTGGATTTTTACAGCTCTGAATCGGCTGAGCTATAGTAAGGTGATTTTCTTCGAATCGATTTTTCTGTGAAATGTATGGAAACAATCAACCAATTTTAATGCGGTTTGGCATAACAATTACAAGTACCGAGACCTATCATTTGAGGTATCAAGAACCGCAATCGGAGCACAATTGCAGATTTTAGATTTTTACAGCTCTGAATCGACTGAGCTATAGTAAGGTGATTTTCTTCGAATCGAATTTTCTATGAAATCTATGGTATAGCAATTACAGGTCCCGTGACCTATCATTTGAGGATCAAGAACCGCAATCGGAGCACAATTGCAGATTTTGGATTTTTACAGCTCTGAATCGGCTGAGCTATAGTAAGGTGCCCAAGTAGCAAAATGAAACTGCGGTTTCAGCAAAACCATTGAAATCGTATTATTCAAGTTTTGTTGAAATCGGTTTTTAAAAAACAGTTCCTAAACCGTTTACATTTTGAAAATAAAAAACGATTTTAAATAGTTTTCAAAAATCAATCACAAAACAGCTACGATTTTTCGAAATGGTTTCAAAGTGGATTTTCTACAACTTTAAAGAAAAGATTTATTGAACCAAAATAGTTTCTACCGAACGGTGACAGAATGTTATTTTATTAGATTTTTTTGAAACCATAAAATTCTTTCAGAAATTATGTTTACCGTACACAAACCGATATCTACCAATCGGTGCGGTTTTTTGATACTATGCTAAATAATAATTGTACATATTATGTATTTTTATACTAACCAAAAATCCATACTTCATTAAATTATATATGTATATCGCTAAATTATATTAATTCGTTCAGTATAGTGACCATACTGAAAATTTAAAAAATTAAAACAATTCATGTTATTTATTAAACTATAGACAGATCCTATATTTCAATTTTGTAAATTTTATAAGTATGCATAATTGTTTGTATGATATTTGTATGAAATGTAATTGGTAAGTTTGTAGGTTTTTCCCTAAACAGATAATTTATTGTAGTAGCCAAAATAATGATCGTATCTTGTATATGATTTTAAATTTTACTTTCGAAAGTACCAAGAAATTAAACGAATTAGCCTGTGTCCGAATGAAACATCAAATTATACGAATTATGACCAACAGCTTTACGACATAGCCTATGCCGCTACATGCATTATTTAACGTTAAACCAAATTTTATTTAAAAAAAACACAACTCTTTAATAAGTTTTATTTATTATTCTCTCTCTCTCTCTCTCTCTCTCTCTCTCTCTCTTACTGACGGTAAGTAATAAAACAAAAAAGGAATAAGGTTGAGATTTTTGTTATGTGCTCTTTGTTCCACACAATTATAAAACAAAACCAAAAAAGAAAAGATGAAATCAATTTACATGTGCGTTGTCAATAGAAAAGTCCATGAAAATTGTGATCATCGGCACAAATAATGTTATATCAACGAATATTATTTAGATTACAGCTTAAAAACGAATTCTATGTTAGTTAGTGTAAAAGTGGTTTTGTGCATTGAATTGAAAGTGATTTTGTGTAAAAAAAAACTGATAAATTAATAATTATAAAAACACGATTTTTAATTGATTATTGTACGTGTATTGTTAAAATTGCTGTGCTACATTTAAACAATTTTTATAAATAATTACTCAGTGCTTGGTAAGTGAAATTTTTAATATCATTGGAACATAAGTGAAATTACGTTGAATAAACTATTTTACTTAACCTAACTTTAACCTAACTTTCTCACAACGATGGCTGTGTACCCCATTTCATCAAATGACTGTGTTATAATTACCAGTTATCATTAGAATTTTACAAAATATGAGAAAATGTTTATTAATTCGTTTATTATTAGATTTGGTAAAAAAATATTCAATTTGATTACCAATTTTAGATTAATGGTAAAAGGTAATTATTAAATTTGTTGTTCGGTGAAATGGAGCGCTGGTACATGTTATATCTAAATTATGTATTTTATTTCTATGCTTAGATTAATAAAGTTGCCGTAATTAAAAAGTAGTTAAATCGTTCAAAAAATATTAAATAAAGTGCTTCTTTTAGACTATCTAAGTTTATAAAATGTCTAACCGGCTAATTTATAAACACGTTAACCCTCGAACTTATAAACGAAGAGTTCGCGCCATTTTTAATCAATATTTGAAAAATGATGATGGACCTACCGAATCCGTTCTTAATGGTTTTTGTGAAACACCTGTATCCGTCGAAAATATAAATTCCAATGAAATAAATGTTAGCACTGCACATAACGAATTATTAATACAACCGGGTAGTTCTTTTGTATCGAATAATCGACTTCCATCGAATGACAATAGTGTTTCATATTTCGGTAGTGATGTGCTGGAAACTTGTATTGAAAAGGACCAGGCTAATGATCTTAATACGCCGGTATTTTCTTTGACAGAAAACTTACAACAATGGGCCATCGAATATAAAATATCACATTGTGCTCTCAACGATTTACTAAAATTATTAAAATATAATGGACATCCAGACCTTCCACTTGATTCTCGCACTATCCTCAAAATTTGTAAGGTTATCGGGTCAATTCGAACTGTCGAGCCTGGTTACTACTGGCATTTCGGAATAGAAAAAAATCTAACAACTTTATATTCTTCTGAATGGCCTCAAGAGCTGAACATTTTCTTCAGTATAGATGGCCTTCCTATTAGTAAGAGCTCTAAAAGTAAATTTTGGCCCATTTTAGGTCTTGTCCCTTGTGTAAGCAAAACACCATTTGTTATTGGCGTCTTTAATGGTAATTCAAAGCCTAAGGATTGTAATTTATATTTAAAAGATTTTGTAACAGAATTAAATGGGCTATTACAAACAGGTATATTAGTAAATGGTATGAATTATCAAATTAAAATTGCTGCTTTTGTATGTGATGTACCGGCGAAAGCCTACATCACATTTACCGAAGGTCACAATGCTTATTTCGGTTGCGAATATTGCGAAGTCGAAGGTGATTATTGCCATCAGAATCACCGTATGGGATATCCAACTCGATCCGCCCAGTTAAGAACCGATTTTTCATTTAGAAATCGAAATCAAGAAGAACATCATACTGGTGTATCTCCTTTAGAGGAATTACCAATTGATATGATAAGATGTTTTCCCCAAGACTACATGCATGGAATTTGTCTGGGAGCCGTGAAAAAAACTATTTCAAGCTGGTTTAAGGATCGGTTTAATTTTAAAGCTAGGTTACCTGCTGCTCAATTAAGTTTGATATCTAAACGATTGTTAGAATACAAAACTACACAACCAAGTGAATTCAATCGAAAATTTAGGCCATTAGAGGATATTTCTTATTGGAAAGCAACCGAATTTCGCAGTTTTTTATTATATGCAGTACCATTTGCCCTCCATGGGATTGTTAATGCAGCGGTGTATGAACATATGGTTTCCTTTCATTGCGCTACAATTTTACTACTAAATGAAAAATATTCAAAAAATTGGACTATAGCTAAACTTCTTCTCGAGTTTTTTGTGGAGCAGTATTCGGTAATTTATGGTGTCGACTCTATCTCCCACAATATTCATAATTTGATACACTTATACGATGACGTAGTCCGCTTTGGTCCACTTGACAACTTTAGTGCTTTCAGTTTTGAAAGTAAACTTGGAGTTCTTAAAAGTTTGTTAAGATCTGGCTTCAAGCCACTAGAACAGTTGGCCAAACGTATTTCCGAACAAATCGAAGTTCCCAAAAAAGACGAGTTAGGTGTCAATGCAAGTAACAGCTTATTGAAGAAACCAATTCTTAATACTGATAATTATAAAGAAATAGTTCTAAATGATTTTGTGTTAAACAATTCATTTGCTAATAAGTGGTTTTTGTCTACCGAAAAAGACATAGTTGCTATGGAATATGCTACTACAAATGCTAGCAACGAAATACATATATTCGGCAACAAATTGAAAAATAAAAATGATTTTTACGAAAAACCTCTAAAATCGTCTCATCTTGATATTTATAAATCTAATTTAGAGTTTGATTCGTCGGATTGTTGGTTAGTTAAAAGTGTTCAATGTAAAATGTTTTCAATGAAATTACATAATGAAACATACGTATTTTGCCCTCTTATTCATTCCAACAACTAAACTTTACTTAATATTAATTTGAGTATCGTAGTTTAATCTTTATTTCTTATATACACCTATAAAATATTAAAAATGTACTGCGTGGTGGAGACGATTGAGGACGAGGAAAAAAATTGCTTGGCGGTTCCGAAATGTTGGGTAGTAAATATGCAGCTGTTCTACCCTCTACACAGTAAAGAAGTATCGAGAGGTAGAAAAAAATGTATTTCACCACAGAAGGATTGGCTGGTGATGCCGTGTAGGATACTACGAGATAATATTGGTAATTAAAATTTCGTTAGGATTATATTTGATTCTTATAAATAATTGTTTATTGATATATGTATTCATTTTTGCAGATTCACTTAAAAACGCGCTAGAGCAGGAACGGGAATCCACACTCCTTACTTATAGTGAAAGTGAAAGTGGGAATACGCATAAGAAGAAAAATCAAAAACTTCCAGATGTCAACGCTCTATTCCAGAATCAAGACATACTTTTACCGAATAATCAAGGTAAATGTTATGTCTGTTTAAACCAAATATCTAATAGGGGCCAATGCCATGAATTCGAGGCAAAATCAAGAAACCCTAAAGGAACAATCTTATGCAATTTACGTTTAATATTTCTTTAATGTTTAGTTAAAGAAATATTAAACTTTAACGAAAATTGCATGGGAAAATAACAACACAATACAAAATTTCAATTAACCTTTATAAAACACCTTTGCGAGTATACTCCTTTTCTTGTCGAGCTAACATAATTTATATTGACGGTACAGTTGTTGTTTTTTTTCTAAAAAAATCGGTATTGTTAACAATTTTCTGTGCAGAAAATAACATTTATACTGAAAGTAAAATTGCTGTAGCTTTTCAATATAAATTTTGTTTCAGTAAATGAATTTCCGTTTAGATTTCATGATTCTATCCCTCAAATCGGCACAAAATATCATTAACTTATACAAAATTTATTGAAAATCAAAATCAAATGTAGGGGCAATATAAATTTTAAATTAATTTGTTTCTCTACAAGGAAAAGATTAAAACGGGCTCGAATTAACTGTAGAATTGCGGTTTTCTAGTTAGATCCAAATAATAAAACTACTTGCTTGGTCATTTAAAAAATTAACAGTTTGTTGGTCAAAATAATTCGAATCGATTTTCCATACAAATCGATTGGTTTATATGAGGTCCAAGAAATAAGAAAATTTTGTTTTGTTCGATTCGCAAAGAAACAAAATTTTAATGCTTATTTAGAACATCATCGATAAGATTGCATGAATTGAACTGTAATATCATTAATCCTTTCAATCAGTAGATAATAATATTGACGAGGTCACCAAATCAGCAAGGGCAGAGGCAATTAGTCATATTGTTGTGCCACGTGAAATGACCAACTTTAGTTACAATGGTATTAAAAAATATAAGTTTATGTTCCAACCTAACTTGCAAAAATAATTAATTTCTAATAAAATGTGCATTCAGATAGTCATCCGGAACCTGCTGAAAACTATAATCACAGTAACAGTCGGAATATTGAAGTACCGTCGCCTCCCTACAGCGATAATGTAGAAAACCGAAAGCAACATGGGGATATTTTGGAATTGCGCAGTTCAACAAATGGATATTCGTATCCTGGATCTACACAATTTACAAATGGCAAGCAAAAATACAAATCCTAATATTATACGTTTTACATAAACTAATTTTATTTATTTTTCAGATTTTGATTATAATATTTGTTCAGATGTAAATTCATTAAACTGCAAAATAGACCGACTCTCAGAAACGCTTACAGGCAAAATCAACCAAATAATAAAAAATCAGGCCGATTTAAAAGCGACCCTTAACATCATAATCGGAAAAATTCCTACTGTACAACTGAACAAAGATTCCCACAGCAAACCCGATATTGAACTTCCAATTAGCACCATAAGCGAGTTGGAGAATATCGAGTGGAAATTAAAATCGAATCTGGATTTCAAAAATCAAATGGTTGGTTTTGGCTAGATGCTTTTCTAGCTTGCGAGTAACATTCCTTACAAAATTTAATGCAGACTTTTCTGACGAGATAGTTAATATTAAAATTGTATAATTGTTGAGTGGAAATGAACGGCTCATCATTTAAAATGGTTGTAAGACGGTGTGCCTAACCGAACCTTTAACTTTCTCGCCCTAAAATTATATGTATTCAATTTGGTAAGGCTTTTTACTGACTGCTGGTCCAAATTTAAATAATTTTTCTAGTTTATATGTTTTTTGTTGTTTATATTCAAAATTTACTTGTTAATTTCTATCAACTTAATTTTAAAGACCAATTGGAAAGCTGTTTATTTTTAAAAATTGGCCGGGTTTTCGATTTTTTCAAGATCTTTAGTCACTATTTATTACACAAATAATGCTTACAAAAATTCGCAACAAAAATTACTTGCAAATTATTTTTTTGAAGGAATATTGTTTTTTTTTTGATAATTTCTGTTGTCATTAATTTTGTATTAAATAACGACTGGTGAACAATCCGTTTTAAAATTTCGGCCAAAAAGTTTTCAATTGGTCAATAGTTTTATAGACACCAAATAACATATGTACAATTCGTGGTCTTAGTTTAGTGTAGCAGTTTAATTTAAACGATCCTACTATAAGTGTTCACGTGGGGCGTACCATTGCAAACCGCCCATAGCATAACTTTATCAATTTCGTAATCACCTTCCATTATTATTTCATTTTTAATGTTATTTCCCAACAAAACTTGAAAAAATGTCTAATGACAACATTGATTAATAAAACAATTAATAATAAATTAGTACGGTATGAACAAAATCAATGTCAATGTAAATGTCAAATCTAGTATACTACACTACTAAGGTATTTACGATTTCAGAACCAGAGATTTCAGATTAATTTATGTTGAAGTTTTGTTGGTGATTCGCGTGGTGTTTTTTGAAATCCTTTACACTACTCTGCTCCACGTGAACAAGATAATAAAGATTAATGTAGTTATAAAGTAAAAAGATACCAAATAAATTATATGAAGATTAAATATTCGATAGCTTAAAATAAAATATATAGAAAATCTAGACCTACGTACATTTTTAATGTGTGTATGTCGTAGAAACAAAAAATAGTTTTACACAAATGCTTAGAATTTCGTTATATTTTATTTCATAGAATAATTTAGTTTTAAATAATTTACTTACAAAATAATCATGATTTAATTAATTATAATATATTTTTTTTGTATCTTACTAGATTTCATACATGTCGACGTTCGGTGGACCAAATCCTAACGGATGTGCCCGTAATATAATGAAGAATCTAGTATTGGACTCCGTCCTCGTATTGTACTCTTGGGGTGGTACAAATATAAAAAAGCCTTTCCTTCCGTTTTTCGAAGTTCAAAATGTATTAATGATGGCCGTGAAAAAAAAATTTAATGATTTTACTAACCACGACACCAAAACTTTTTTAAAAGATTACATAAAATCTTCAAGTACCAGATTAAACAGAGCTGCGGAAAAAAATATAAAAATTTAAATTTCATTTTTTTTTCACGGCCATTATTAATACTTTTTTATAAATATACAAATAATGCAATAATCTCCCCTATTATGATCGACAATCGACAATCGACACGACTCTGTGTGGCCTTTTCCTTTTTCGTATTGTTTTTGTCAAATGAAAAAACGAAAACGCAATACAGAGTTGTGTCGATTGTCGATCGACTCTTAAATCATAATAGGGGTGAATATTAACAATAGTGTATTACTTTTTACGTAAAGATTTAGGGTGTCAAGAATCTAGCTGCTGTGCAGTTTCAGTAGCACAAAAAATCGAAAAGCAGGCGGAATGCAAAAAAAGTCGGCATTTATCATTTAACTATTTTTATAATTTCCTGCGATTACGAATAATTAAGAAATATCGTGTTTTTTAGACTGCCCTACTTTGGCTGAAAAACTAAATTTTTCACCAACTTGCATTACAAACTGCACAGCGGCTGATTTCTTAACCGCAGCTCTTAATACAGTAATACATAACAATATATGTAAAATAATTTTGAAATTAATTGAAATAAATAAATTATCATTTATAAAATAATATAAAATTAAGTGTTCTAGTGTTTGATTAATTATTATTTACAAAAGTTCCAATGAAAAGTATGAAGTATAAATTCTGACTGTCGATTTCATAGCGACATCCGTGGTAAAGATAAACTTTAAAATTTTGGTTTCCATAAAGCAGTTCTACTGAAAACCATGTTCTGCGTAGAAATTTTTAAAACTCATCTCCTCAGAAATATTGCAATCTAAATATTTCTCTAGAAATCTAAGGAGGGAAAAAGTTGTATAATTGGAAAACGCTAATCAGCTGTCTAGTCACTGATTAGAATCAGCTGTCTAGTCACTGTTCAGAATTAGCTTTAAAATAGAGTCTAAAATACTTTATGGTTTTACCAACTACATTTTAAACCCGTTTTGCAATGGTTTAGTAAAGCTAAGTTGGATTTTGGCAAACCGTCCGGAAAAAGTATTAAAACGGTTTCATAAAAACCATTTGGTTTTTATTTAACTGTTTAGAATGGAAGCCTACAGAGGTTTTGTAAAACTTTGCAGTTGTTTTGAATCCTATTTAAAATTGTTCCCAAACCAGTTTAAAAAAAATTATGAGTTCTTAAAAACTATACCAAACTTGGATGTCAGTAAGGTTTTATGAGGTATCTGTTCAGTTTTTGTAATATTTTTTGGAACAATTTGGTTGTGATACGTTAGTTTTTATTAGGCTTTGAAATCGTTTTGAACCTATAAATTGCTACTTGGGTGATTTTCTTCGAATCGATTTTTCTGTGAAATGTATGGAAACAATCAACCAATTTTAATGCGGTTTGGCATAACAATTACAAGTACCGAGACCTATCATTTGAGGTATCAAGAACCGCAATCGGAGCACAATTGCAGATTTTAGATTTTTACAGCTCTGAATCGACTGAGCTATAGTAAGGTGATTTTCTTCGAATCGAATTTTCTATGAAATCTATGGTATAGCAATTACAGGTCCCGTGACCTATCATTTGAGGATCAAGAACCGCAATCGGAGCACAATTGCAGATTTTGGATTTTTACAGCTCTGAATCGGCTGAGCTATAGTAAGGTGATTTTCTTCGAATCGATTTTTCTGTGAAATGTATGGAAACAATCAACCAATTTTAATGCGGTTTGGCATAACAATTACAAGTACCGAGACCTATCATTTGAGGTATCAAGAACCGCAATCGGAGCACAATTGCAGATTTTAGATTTTTACAGCTCTGAATCGGCTGAGCTATAGTAAGGTGATTTTCTTCGAATCGAATTTTCTATGAAATCTATGGTATAGCAATTACAGGTCCCGTGACCTATCATTTGAGGATCAAGAACCGCAATCGGAGCACAATTGCAGATTTTGGATTTTTACAGCTCTGAATCGGCTGAGCTATAGTAAGGTGATTTTCTTCGAATCGATTTTTCTGTGAAATGTATGGAAACAATCAACCAATTTTAATGCGGTTTGGCATAACAATTACAAGTACCGAGACCTATCATTTGAGGTATCAAGAACCGCAATCGGAGCACAATTGCAGATTTTAGATTTTTACAGCTCTGAATCGGCTGAGCTATAGTAAGGTGATTTTCTTCGAATCGAATTTTCTATGAAATCTATGGTATAGCAATTACAGGTCCCGTGACCTATCATTTGAGGATCAAGAACCGCAATCGGAGCACAATTGCAGACTTTGGATTTTTACAGCTCTGAATCGGCTGTGCTATAGTAAGGTGATTTTCTTCGAATCGATTTTTCTGTGAAATGTATGGAAACAATCAACCAATTTTAATGCGGTTTGGCATAACAATTACAAGTACCGAGACCTATCATTTGAGGTATCAAGAACCGCAATCGGAGCACAATTGCAGATTTTAGATTTTTACAGCTCTGAATCGGCTGAGCTATAGTAAGGTGATTTTCTTCGAATCGAATTTTCTATGAAATCTATGGTATAGCAATTACAGGTCCCGTGACCTATCATTTGAGGATCAAGAACCGCAATCGGAGCACAATTGCAGATTTTGGATTTTTACAGCTCTGAATCGGCTGAGCTATAGTAAGGTGATTTTCTTCGAATCGATTTTTCTGTGAAATGTATGGAAACAATCAACCAATTTTAATGCGGTTTGGCATAACAATTACAAGTACCGAGACCTATCATTTGAGGTATCAAGAACCGCAATCGGAGCACAATTGCAGATTTTAGATTTTTACAGCTCTGAATCGACTGAGCTATAGTAAGGTGATTTTCTTCGAATCGAATTTTCTATGAAATCTATGGTATAGCAATTACAGGTCCCGTGACCTATCATTTGAGGATCAAGAACCGCAATCGGAGCACAATTGCAGATTTTGGATTTTTACAGCTCTGAATCGGCTGAGCTATAGTAAGGTGATTTTCTTCGAATCGATTTTTCTGTGAAATGTATGGAAACAATCAACCAATTTTAATGCGGTTTGGCATAACAATTACAAGTACCGAGACCTATCATTTGAGGTATCAAGAACCGCAATCGGAGCACAATTGCAGATTTTAGATTTTTACAGCTCTGAATCGGCTGAGCTATAGTAAGGTGATTTTCTTCGAATCGAATTTTCTATGAAATCTATGGTATAGCAATTACAGGTCCCGTGACCTATCATTTGAGGATCAAGAACCGCAATCGGAGCACAATTGCAGACTTTGGATTTTTACAGCTCTGAATCGGCTGTGCTATAGTAAGGTGATTTTCTTCGAATCGATTTTTCTGTGAAATGTATGGAAACAATCAACCAATTTTAATGCGGTTTGGCATAACAATTACAAGTACCGAGACCTATCATTTGAGGTATCAAGAACCGCAATCGGAGCACAATTGCAGATTTTAGATTTTTAGAGCTCTGAATCGACTGAGCTATAGTAAGGTGATTTTCTTCGAATCGAATTTTCTATGAAATCTGTGGTATAGCAATTACAGGTCCCGTGACCTATCATTTGAGGATCAAGAACCGCAATCGGAGCACAATTGCAGATTTTGGATTTTTACAGCTCTGAATGGGCTGAGCTATAGTAAGGTGATTTTCTTCGAATCGATTTTTCTGTGAAATGTATGGAAACAATCAACCAATTTTAATGCGGTTTGGCATAACAATTACAGGTCCCGTGACCTATCATTTGAGGTATCAAGAACCGCAATCGGAGCACAATTGCAGATTTTGGATTTTTACAGCTCTGAATCGGCTGAGCTATAGTAAGGTGATTTTCTTCGAATCGAAATTTCTATGAAATCTATGGTATAGCAATTACAGGTCCCGTGACCTATCATTTGAGGATCAAGAACCGCAATCGGAGCACAATTGCAGATTTTGGATTTTTACAGCTCTGAATCGGCTGAGCTATAGTAAGGTGATTTTCTTCGAATCGATTTTTCTCTGAAATGTATGGCAACAATCAACCAATTTAAATGCGGTTTGGCATAACAATTACAAGTACCGAGACCTATCATTTGAGGTATCAAGAACCGCAATCGGAGCACAATTGCAGATTTTGGATTTTTACAGCTCTGAATCGGCTGAGCTATAGTAAGGTGATTTTCTTCGAATCGAATTTTCTATGAAATCTATGGTATAGCAATTACAGGTCCCGTGACCTATCATTTGAGGATCAAGAACCGCAATCGGAGCACAATTGCAGACTTTGGATTTTTACAGCTCTGAATCGGCTGTGCTATAGTAAGGTGATTTTCTTCGAATCGATTTTTCTGTGAAATGTATGGAAACAATCAACCAATTTTAATGCGGTTTGGCATAACAATTACAAGTACCGAGACCTATCATTTGAGGTATCAAGAACCGCAATCGGAGCACAATTGCAGATTTTAGATTTTTACAGCTCTGAATCGGCTGAGCTATAGTAAGGTGATTTTCTTCGAATCGAATTTTCTATGAAATCTATGGTATAGCAATTACAGGTCCCGTGACCTATCATTTGAGGATCAAGAACCGCAATCGGAGCACAATTGCAGATTTTGGATTTTTACAGCTCTGAATCGGCTGAGCTATAGTAAGGTGATTTTCTTCGAATCGATTTTTCTGTGAAATGTATGGAAACAATCAACCAATTTTAATGCGGTTTGGCATAACAATTACAAGTACCGAGACCTATCATTTGAGGTATCAAGAACCGCAATCGGAGCACAATTGCAGATTTTAGATTTTTACAGCTCTGAATCGACTGAGCTATAGTAAGGTGATTTTCTTCGAATCGAATTTTCTATGAAATCTATGGTATAGCAATTACAGGTCCCGTGACCTATCATTTGAGGATCAAGAACCGCAATCGGAGCACAATTGCAGATTTTGGATTTTTACAGCTCTGAATCGGCTGAGCTATAGTAAGGTGATTTTCTTCGAATCGATTTTTCTGTGAAATGTATGGAAACAATCAACCAATTTTAATGCGGTTTGGCATAACAATTACAAGTACCGAGACCTATCATTTGAGGTATCAAGAACCGCAATCGGAGCACAATTGCAGATTTTAGATTTTTACAGCTCTGAATCGACTGAGCTATAGTAAGGTGATTTTCTTCGAATCGAATTTTCTATGAAATCTATGGTATAGCAATTACAGGTCCCGTGACCTATCATTTGAGGATCAAGAACCGCAATCGGAGCACAATTGCAGACTTTGGATTTTTACAGCTCTGAATCGGCTGTGCTATAGTAAGGTGATTTTCTTCGAATCGATTTTTCTGTGAAAT
Organism: Tipula vernalis; assembly: GCA_958295665.1. Lineage (NCBI taxonomy): Eukaryota > Metazoa > Arthropoda > Insecta > Diptera > Tipulidae > Tipula > Tipula vernalis. Next base: position 25,979,705 of record OY282558.1, read on the forward strand.
GTATGGAAACAATCAACCAATTTTAATGCGGTTTGGCATAACAATTACAAGTACCGAGACCTATCATTTGAGGTATCAAGAACCGCAATCGGAGCACAATTGCAGATTTTAGATTTTTACAGCTCTGAATCGGCTGAGCTATAGTAAGGTGATTTTCTTCGAATCGAATTTTCTATGAAATCTATGGTATAGCAATTACAGGTCCCGTGACCTATCATTTGAGGATCAAGAACCGCAATCGGAGCACAATTGCAGATTTTGGATTTTTACAGCTCTGAATCGGCTGAGCTATAGTAAGGTGATTTTCTTCGAATCGATTTTTCTGTGAAATGTATGGAAACAATCAACCAATTTTAATGCGGTTTGGCATAACAATTACAAGTACCGAGACCTATCATTTGAGGTATCAAGAACCGCAATCGGAGCACAATTGCAGATTTTAGATTTTTACAGCTCTGAATCGGCTGAGCTATAGTAAGGTGATTTTCTTCGAATCGAATTTTCTATGAAATCTATGGTATAGCAATTACAGGTCCCGTGACCTATCATTTGAGGATCAAGAACCGCAATCGGAGCACAATTGCAGACTTTGGATTTTTACAGCTCTGAATCGGCTGTGCTATAGTAAGGTGATTTTCTTCGAATCGATTTTTCTGTGAAATGTATGGAAACAATCAACCAATTTTAATGCGGTTTGGCATAACAATTACAAGTACCGAGACCTATCATTTGAGGTATCAAGAACCGCAATCGAAGCACAATTGCAGATTTTAGATTTTTACAGCTCTGAATCGGCTGAGCTATAGTAAGGTGATTTTCTTCGAATCGAATTTTCTATGAAATCTATGGTATAGCAATTACAGGTCCCGTGACCTATCATTTGAGGATCAAGAACCGCAATCGGAGCACAATTGCAGATTTTGGATTTTTACAGCTCTGAATCGGCTGAGCTATAGTAAGGTGATTTTCTTCGAATCGATTTTTCTGTGAAATGTATGGAAACAATCAACCAATTTTAATGCGGTTTGGCATAACAATTACAAGTACCGAGACCTATCATTTGAGGTATCAAGAACCGCAATCGGAGCACAATTGCAGATTTTAGATTTTTACAGCTCTGAATCGACTTAGCTATAGTAAGGTGATTTTCTTCGAATCGAATTTTCTATGAAATCTATGGTATAGCAATTACAGGTCCCGTGACCTATCATTTGAGGATCAAGAACCGCAATCGGAGCACAATTGCAGATTTTGGATTTTTACAGCTCTGAATCGGCTGAGCTATAGTAAGGTGATTTTCTTCGAATCGATTTTTCTGTGAAATGTATGGAAACAATCAACCAATTTTAATGCGGTTTGGCATAACAATTACAAGTACCGAGACCTATCATTTGAGGTATCAAGAACCGCAATCGGAGCACAATTGCAGATTTTAGATTTTTACAGCTCTGAATCGGCTGAGCTATAGTAAGGTGATTTTCTTCGAATCGAATTTTCTATGAAATCTATGGTATAGCAATTACAGGTCCCGTGACCTATCATTTGAGGATCAAGAACCGCAATCGGAGCACAATTGCAGACTTTGGATTTTTACAGCTCTGAATCGGCTGTGCTATAGTAAGGTGATTTTCTTCGAATCGATTTTTCTGTGAAATGTATGGAAACAATCAACCAATTTTAATGCGGTTTGGCATAACAATTACAAGTACCGAGACCTATCATTTGAGGTATCAAGAACCGCAATCGGAGCACAATTGCAGATTTTAGATTTTTACAGCTCTGAATCGGCTGAGCTATAGTAAGGTGATTTTCTTCGAATCGAATTTTCTATGAAATCTATGGTATAGCAATTACAGGTCCCGTGACCTATCATTTGAGGATCAAGAACCGCAATCGGAGCACAATTGCAGATTTTGGATTTTTACAGCTCTGAATCGGCTGAGCTATAGTAAGGTGATTTTCTTCGAATCGATTTTTCTGTGAAATGTATGGAAACAATCAACCAATTTTAATGCGGTTTGGCATAACAATTACAAGTACCGAGACCTATCATTTGAGGTATCAAGAACCGCAATCGGAGCACAATTGCAGATTTTAGATTTTTACAGCTCTGAATCGACTGAGCTATAGTAAGGTGATTTTCTTCGAATCGAATTTTCTATGAAATCTATGGTATAGCAATTACAGGTCCCGTGACCTATCATTTGAGGATCAAGAACCGCAATCGGAGCACAATTGCAGATTTTGGATTTTTACAGCTCTGAATCGGCTGAGCTATAGTAAGGTGATTTTCTTCGAATCGATTTTTCTGTGAAATGTATGGAAACAATCAACCAATTTTAATGCGGTTTGGCATAACAATTACAAGTACCGAGACCTATCATTTGAGGTATCAAGAACCGCAATCGGAGCACAATTGCAGATTTTAGATTTTTACAGCTCTGAATCGACTGAGCTATAGTAAGGTGATTTTCTTCGAATCGAATTTTCTATGAAATCTATGGTATAGCAATTACAGGTCCCGTGACCTATCATTTGAGGATCAAGAACCGCAATCGGAGCACAATTGCAGATTTTGGATTTTTACAGCTCTGAATCGGCTGAGCTATAGTAAGGTGATTTTCTTCGAATCGATTTTTCTGTGAAATGTATGGAAACAATCAACCAATTTTAATGCGGTTTGGCATAACAATTACAAGTACCGAGACCTATCATTTGAGGTATCAAGAACCGCAATCGGAGCACAATTGCAGATTTTAGATTTTTACAGCTCTGAATCGGCTGAGCTATAGTAAGGTGATTTTCTTCGAATCGAATTTTCTATGAAATCTATGGTATAGCAATTACAGGTCCCGTGACCTATCATTTGAGGATCAAGAACCGCAATCGGAGCACAATTGCAGACTTTGGATTTTTACAGCTCTGAATCGGCTGTGCTATAGTAAGGTGATTTTCTTCGAATCGATTTTTCTGTGAAATGTATGGAAACAATCAACCAATTTTAATGCGGTTTGGCATAACAATTACAAGTACCGAGACCTATCATTTGAGGTATCAAGAACCGCAATCGGAGCACAATTGCAGATTTTAGATTTTTACAGCTCTGAATCGGCTGAGCTATAGTAAGGTGATTTTCTTCGAATCGAATTTTCTATGAAATCTATGGTATAGCAATTACAGGTCCCGTGACCTATCATTTGAGGATCAAGAACCGCAATCGGAGCACAATTGCAGATTTTGGATTTTTACAGCTCTGAATCGGCTGAGCTATAGTAAGGTGATTTTCTTCGAATCGATTTTTCTGTGAAATGTATGGAAACAATCAACCAATTTTAATGCGGTTTGGCATAACAATTACAAGTACCGAGACCTATCATTTGAGGTATCAAGAATCGCAATCGGAGCACAATTGCAGATTTTAGATTTTTACAGCTCTGAATCGACTGAGCTATAGTAAGGTGATTTTCTTCGAATCGATTTTTCTGTGAAATGTATGGAAACAATCAACCAATTTTAATGCGGTTTGGCATAACAATTACACATTTTTTACAGCTCTGAATCGGCTGAGCTATAGTAAGGTGATTTTCTTCGAATCGAATTTTCTATGAAATCTATGGTATAGCAATTACAGGTCCCGTGACCTATCATTTGAGGATCAAGAACCGCAATCGGAGCACAATTGCAGATTTTGGATTTTTACAGCTCTGAATCGGCTGAGCTATAGTAAGGTGATTTTCTTCGAATCGATTTTTCTGTGAAATGTATGGAAACAATCAACCAATTTTAATGCGGTTTGGCATAACAATTACAAGTACCGAGACCTATCATTTGAGGTATCAAGAACCGCAATCGGAGCACAATTGCAGATTTTAGATTTTTACAGCTCTGAATCGGCTGAGCTATAGTAAGGTGATTTTCTTCGAATCGAATTTTCTATGAAATCTATGGTATAGCAATTACAGGTCCCGTGACCTATCATTTGAGGATCAAGAACCGCAATCGGAGCACAATTGCAGATTTTGGATTTTTACAGCTCTGAATCGGCTGAGCTATAGTAAGGTGATTTTCTTCGAATCGATTTTTCTGTGAAATGTATGGAAACAATCAACCAATTTTAATGCGGTTTGGCATAACAATTACAAGTACCGAGACCTATCATTTGAGGTATCAAGAACCGCAATCGGAGCACAATTGCAGATTTTAGATTTTTACAGCTCTGAATCGGCTGAGCTATAGTAAGGTGATTTTCTTCGAATCGAATTTTCTATGAAATCTATGGTATAGCAATTACAGGTCCCGTGACCTATCATTTGAGGATCAAGAACCGCAATCGGAGCACAATTGCAGATTTTGGATTTTTACAGCTCTGAATCGGCTGAGCTATAGTAAGGTGATTTTCTTCGAATCGATTTTTCTGTGAAATGTATGGAAACAATCAACCAATTTTAATGCGGTTTGGCATAACAATTACAAGTACCGAGACCTATCATTTGAGGTATCAAGAACCGCAATCGGAGCACAATTGCAGATTTTAGATTTTTACAGCTCTGAATCGGCTGAGCTATAGTAAGGTGATTTTCTTCGAATCGAATTTTCTATGAAATCTATGGTATAGCAATTACAGGTCCCGTGACCTATCATTTGAGGATCAAGAACCGCAATCGGAGCACAATTGCAGATTTTGGATTTTTACAGCTCTGAATCGGCTGAGCTATAGTAAGGTGATTTTCTTCGAATCGATTTTTCTGTGAAATGTATGGAAACAATCAACCAATTTTAATGCGGTTTGGCATAACAATTACAAGTACCGAGACCTATCATTTGAGGTATCAAGAACCGCAATCGGAGCACAATTGCAGATTTTAGATTTTTACAGCTCTGAATCGACTGAGCTATAGTAAGGTGATTTTCTTCGAATCGAATTTTCTATGAAATCTATGGTATAGCAATTACAGGTCCCGTGACCTATCATTTGAGGATCAAGAACCGCAATCGGAGCACAATTGCAGATTTTGGATTTTTACAGCTCTGAATCGGCTGAGCTATAGTAAGGTGATTTTCTTCGAATCGATTTTTCTGTGAAATGTATGGAAACAATCAACCAATTTTAATGCGGTTTGGCATAACAATTACAAGTACCGAGACCTATCATTTGAGGTATCAAGAACCGCAATCGGAGCACAATTGCAGATTTTAGATTTTTACAGCTCTGAATCGGCTGAGCTATAGTAAGGTGATTTTCTTCGAATCGAATTTTCTATGAAATCTATGGTATAGCAATTACAGGTCCCGTGACCTATCATTTGAGGATCAAGAACCGCAATCGGAGCACAATTGCAGATTTTGGATTTTTACAGCTCTGAATCGGCTGAGCTATAGTAAGGTGATTTTCTTCGAATCGATTTTTCTGTGAAATGTATGGAAACAATCAACCAATTTTAATGCAGTTTGGCATAACAATTACAGGTCCCGTGACCTATCATTTGAGGTATCAAGAACCGCAATCGGAGCACAATTGCAGATTTTGGATTTTTACAGCTCTGAATCGGCTGAGCTATAGTAAGGTGATTTTCTTCGAATCGAAATTTCTATGAAATCTATGGTATAGCAATTACAGGTCCCGTGACCTATCATTTGAGGATCAAGAACCGCAATCGGAGCACAATTGCAGATTTTGGATTTTTACAGCTCTGAATCGGCTGAGCTATAGTAAGGTGATTTTCTTCGAATCGATTTTTCTCTGAAATGTATGGAAACAATCAACCAATTTAAATGCGGTTTGGCATAACAATTACAAGTACCGAGACCTATCATTTGAGGTATCAAGAACCGCAATCGGAGCACAATTGCAGATTTTGGATTTTTACAGCTCTGAATCGGCTGAGCTATAGTAAGGTGATTTTCTTCGAATCGAATTTTCTATGAAATCTATGGTATAGCAATTACAGGTCCCGTGACCTATCATTTGAGGATCAAGAACCGCAATCGGAGCACAATTGCAGACTTTGGATTTTTACAGCTCTGAATCGGCTGTGCTATAGTAAGGTGATTTTCTTCGAATCGATTTTTCTGTGAAATGTATGGAAACAATCAACCAATTTTAATGCGGTTTGGCATAACAATTACAAGTACCGAGACCTATCATTTGAGGTATCAAGAACCGCAATCGGAGCACAATTGCAGATTTTAGATTTTTACAGCTCTGAATCGGCTGAGCTATAGTAAGGTGATTTTCTTCGAATCGAATTTTCTATGAAATCTATGGTATAGCAATTACAGGTCCCGTGACCTATCATTTGAGGATCAAGAACCGCAATCGGAGCACAATTGCAGATTTTGGATTTTTACAGCTCTGAATCGGCTGAGCTATAGTAAGGTGATTTTCTTCGAATCGATTTTTCTGTGAAATGTATGGAAACAATCAACCAATTTTAATGCGGTTTGGCATAACAATTACAAGTACCGAGACCTATCATTTGAGGTATCAAGAACCGCAATCGGAGCACAATTGCAGATTTTAGATTTTTACAGCTCTGAATCGACTGAGCTATAGTAAGGTGATTTTCTTCGAATCGAATTTTCTATGAAATCTATGGTATAGCAATTACAGGTCCCGTGACCTATCATTTGAGGATCAAGAACCGCAATCGGAGCACAATTGCAGATTTTGGATTTTTACAGCTCTGAATCGGCTGAGCTATAGTAAGGTGATTTTCTTCGAATCGATTTTTCTGTGAAATGTATGGAAACAATCAACCAATTTTAATGCGGTTTGGCATAACAATTACAAGTACCGAGACCTATCATTTGAGGTATCAAGAACCGCAATCGGAGCACAATTGCAGATTTTAGATTTTTACAGCTCTGAATCGGCTGAGCTATAGTAAGGTGATTTTCTTCGAATCGAATTTTCTATGAAATCTATGGTATAGCAATTACAGGTCCCGTGACCTATCATTTGAGGATCAAGAACCGCAATCGGAGCACAATTGCAGACTTTGGATTTTTACAGCTCTGAATCGGCTGTGCTATAGTAAGGTGATTTTCTTCGAATCGATTTTTCTGTGAAATGTATGGAAACAATCAACCAATTTTAATGCGGTTTGGCATAACAATTACAAGTACCGAGACCTATCATTTGAGGTATCAAGAACCGCAATCGGAGCACAATTGCAGATTTTAGATTTTTACAGCTCTGAATCGGCTGAGCTATAGTAAGGTGATTTTCTTCGAATCGAATTTTCTATGAAATCTATGGTATAGCAATTACAGGTCCCGTGACCTATCATTTGAGGATCAAGAACCGCAATCGGAGCACAATTGCAGATTTTGGATTTTTACAGCTCTGAATCGGCTGAGCTATAGTAAGGTGATTTTCTTCGAATCGATTTTTCTGTGAAATGTATGGAAACAATCAACCAATTTTAATGCGGTTTGGCATAACAATTACAAGTACCGAGACCTATCATTTGAGGTATCAAGAACCGCAATCGGAGCACAATTGCAGATTTTAGATTTTTACAGCTCTGAATCGACTGAGCTATAGTAAGGTGATTTTCTTCGAATCGAATTTTCTATGAAATCTATGGTATAGCAATTACAGGTCCCGTGACCTATCATTTGAGGATCAAGAACCGCAATCGGAGCACAATTGCAGATTTTGGATTTTTACAGCTCTGAATCGGCTGAGCTATAGTAAGGTGATTTTCTTCGAATCGATTTTTCTGTGAAATGTATGGAAACAATCAACCAATTTTAATGCGGTTTGGCATAACAATTACAAGTACCGAGACCTATCATTTGAGGTATCAAGAACCGCAATCGGAGCACAATTGCAGATTTTAGATTTTTACAGCTCTGAATCGGCTGAGCTATAGTAAGGTGATTTTCTTCGAATCGAATTTTCTATGAAATCTATGGTATAGCAATTACAGGTCCCGTGACCTATCATTTGAGGATCAAGAACCGCAATCGGAGCACAATTGCAGATTTTGGATTTTTACAGCTCTGAATCGGCTGAGCTATAGTAAGGTGATTTTCTTCGAATCGATTTTTCTGTGAAATGTATGGAAACAATCAACCAATTTTAATGCGGTTTGGCATAACAATTACAAGTACCGAGACCTATCATTTGAGGTATCAAGAACCGCAATCGGAGCACAATTGCAGATTTTAGATTTTTACAGCTCTGAATCGACTGAGCTATAGTAAGGTGATTTTCTTCGAATCGAATTTTCTATGAAATCTATGGTATAGCAATTACAGGTCCCGTGACCTATCATTTGAGGATCAAGAACCGCAATCGGAGCACAATTGCAGATTTTGGATTTTTACAGCTCTGAATCGGCTGAGCTATAGTAAGGTGATTTTCTTCGAATCGATTTTTCTGTGAAATGTATGGAAACAATCAACCAATTTTAATGCGGTTTGGCATAACAATTACAAGTACCGAGACCTATCATTTGAGGTATCAAGAACCGCAATCGGAGCACAATTGCAGATTTTAGATTTTTACAGCTCTGAATCGGCTGAGCTATAGTAAGGTGATTTTCTTCGAATCGAATTTTCTATGAAATCTATGGTATAGCAATTACAGGTCCCGTGACCTATCATTTGAGGATCAAGAACCGCAATCGGAGCACAATTGCAGATTTTGGATTTTTACAGCTCTGAATCGGCTGAGCTATAGTAAGGTGATTTTCTTCGAATCGATTTTTCTGTGAAATGTATGGAAACAATCAACCAATTTTAATGCGGTTTGGCATAACAATTACAAGGACCGAGACCTATCATTTGAGGTATCAAGAACCGCAATCGGAGCACAATTGCAGATTTTAGATTTTTACAGCTCTGAATCGGCTGAGCTATAGTAAGGTGATTTTCTTCGAATCGAATTTTCTATGAAATCTATGGTATAGCAATTACAGGTCCCGTGACCTATCATTTGAGGATCAAGAACCGCAATCGGAGCACAATTGCAGATTTTGGATTTTTACAGCTCTGAATCGGCTGAGCTATAGTAAGGTGATTTTCTTCGAATCGATTTTTCTGTGAAATGTATGGAAACAATCAACCAATTTTAATGCAGTTTGGCATAACAATTACAAGTACCGAGACCTATCATTTGAGGTATCAAGAACCGCAATCGGAGCACAATTGCAGATTTTAGATTTTTACAGCTCTGAATCGACTGAGCTATAGTAAGGTGATTTTCTTCGAATCGAATTTTCTATGAAATCTATGGTATAGCAATTACAGGTCCCGTGACCTATCATTTGAGGATCAAGAACCGCAATCGGAGCACAATTGCAGATTTTGGATTTTTACAGCTCTGAATCGGCTGAGCTATAGTAAGGTGATTTTCTTCGAATCGATTTTTCTGTGAAATGTATGGAAACAATCAACCAATTTTAATGCGGTTTGGCATAACAATTACAAGTACCGAGACCTATCATTTGAGGTATCAAGAACCGCAATCGGAGCACAATTGCAGATTTTAGATTTTTACAGCTCTGAATCGGCTGAGCTATAGTAAGGTGATTTTCTTCGAATCGAATTTTCTATGAAATCTATGGTATAGCAATTACAGGTCCCGTGACCTATCATTTGAGGATCAAGAACCGCAATCGGAGCACAATTGCAGACTTTGGATTTTTACAGCTCTGAATCGGCTGTGCTATAGTAAGGTGATTTTCTTCGAATCGATTTTTCTGTGAAATGTATGGAAACAATCAACCAATTTTAATGCGGTTTGGCATAACAATTACAAGTACCGAGACCTATCATTTGAGGTATCAAGAACCGCAATCGGAGCACAATTGCAGATTTTAGATTTTTACAGCTCTGAATCGACTGAGCTATAGTAAGGTGATTTTCTTCGAATCGAATTTTCTATGAAATCTATGGTATAGCAATTACAGGTCCCGTGACCTATCATTTGAGGATCAAGAACCGCAATCGGAGCACAATTGCAGATTTTGGAATTTTACAGCTCTGAATCGGCTGAGCTATAATAAGGTGATTTTCTTCGAATCGATTTTTCTGTGAAATGTATGGAAACAATCAACCAATTTTAATGCGGTTTGGCATAACAATTACAAGTACCGAGACCTATCATTTGAGGTATCAAGAACCGCAATCGGAGCACAATTGCAGATTTTAGATTTTTACAGCTCTGAATCGGCTGAGCTATAGTAAGGTGATTTTCTTCGAATCGAATTTTCTATGAAATCTATGGTATAGCAATTACAGGTCCCGTGACCTATCATTTGAGGATCAAGAACCGCAATCGGAGCACAATTGCAGACTTTGGATTTTTACAGCTCTGAATCGGCTGTGCTATAGTAAGGTGATTTTCTTCGAATCGATTTTTCTGTGAAATGTATGGAAACAATCAACCAATTTTAATGCGGTTTGGCATAACAATTACAAGTACCGAGACCTATCATTTGAGGTATCAAGAACCGCAATCGGAGCACAATTGCAGATTTTAGATTTTTACAGCTCTGAATCGGCTGAGCTATAGTAAGGTGATTTTCTTCGAATCGAATTTTCTATGAAATCTATGGTATAGCAATTACAGGTCCCGTGACCTATCATTTGAGGATCAAGAACCGCAATCGGAGCACAATTGCAGATTTTGGATTTTTACAGCTCTGAATCGGCTGAGCTATAGTAAGGTGATTTTCTTCGAATCGATTTTTCTGTGAAATGTATGGAAACAATCAACCAATTTTAATGCGGTTTGGCATAACAATTACAAGTACCGAGACCTATCATTTGAGGTATCAAGAACCGCAATCGGAGCACAATTGCAGATTTTAGATTTTTACAGCTCTGAATCGACTGAGCTATAGTAAGGTGATTTTCTTCGAATCGAATTTTCTATGAAATCTATGGTATAGCAATTACAGGTCCCGTGACCTATCATTTGAGGATCAAGAACCGCAATCGGAGCACAATTGCAGATTTTGGATTTTTACAGCTCTGAATCGGCTGAGCTATAGTAAGGTGATTTTCTTCGAATCGATTTTTCTATGAAATCTATGGTATAGCAATTACAGGTCCCGTGACCTATCATTTGAGGATCAAGAACCGCAATCGGAGCACAATTGCAGATTTTGGATTTTTACAGCTCTGAATCGGCTGAGCTATAGTAAGGTGATTTTCTTCGAATCGAATTTTCTATGAAATCTATGGTATAGCAATTACAGGTCCCGTGACCTATCATTTGAGGATCAAGAACCGCAATCGGAGCACAATTGCAGATTTTGGATTTTTACAGCTCTGAATCGGCTGAGCTATAGTAAGGTGATTTTCTTCGAATCGATTTTTCTGTGAAATGTATGGAAACAATCAACCAATTTTAATGCGGTTTGGCATAACAATTACAAGTACCGAGACCTATCATTTGAGGATCAAGAACCGCAATCGGAGCACAATTGCAGATTTTGGATTTTTACAGCTCTGAATCGGCTGAGCTATAGTAAGGTGATTTTCTTCGAATCGAATTTTCTGTGAAATGTATGGAAACAATCAACCAATTTTAATGCGGTTTGGCATAACAATTACAAGTACCGAGACCTATCATTTGAGGTATCAAGAACCGCAATCGGAGCACAATTGCAGATTTTAGATGTTTACAGCTCTGAATCGGCTGAGCTATAGTAAGGTGATTTTCTTCGAATCGATTTTTCTGTGAAATGTATGGAAACAATCAACCAATTTTAATGCGGTTTGGCATAACAATTACAAGTACCGAGACCTATCATTTGAGGTATCAAGAACCGCAATCGGAGCACAATTGCAGATTTTAGATTTTTACAGCTCTGAATCGGCTGAGCTATAGTAAGGTGATTTTCTTCGAATCGAATTTTCTATGAAATCTATGGTATAGCAATTACAGGTCCCGTGACCTATCATTTGAGGATCAAGAACCGCAATCGGAGCACAATTGCAGATTTTGGAATTTTACAGCTCTGAATCGGCTGAGCTATAATAAGGTGATTTTCTTCGAATCGATTTTTCTGTGAAATGTATGGAAACAATCAACCAATTTTAATGCGGTTTGGCATAACAATTACAAGTACCGAGACCTATCATTTGAGGTATCAAGAACCGCAATCGGAGCACAATTGCAGATTTTAGATTTTTACAGCTCTGAATCGGCTGAGCTATAGTAAGGTGATTTTCTTCGAATCGAATTTTCTATGAAATCTATGGTATAGCAATTACAGGTCCCGTGACCTATCATTTGAGGATCAAGAACCGCAATCGGAGCACAATTGCAGATTTTGGATTTTTACAGCTCTGAATCGGCTGAGCTATAGTAAGGTGATTTTCTTCGAATCGATTTTTCTGTGAAATGTATGGAAACAATCAACCAATTTTAATGCGGTTTGGCATAACAATTACAAGTACCGAGACCTATCATTTGAGGTATCAAGAACCGCAATCGGAGCACAATTGCAGATTTTAGATTTTTACAGCTCTGAATCGACTGAGCTATAGTAAGGTGATTTTCTTCGAATCGAATTTTCTATGAAATCTATGGTATAGCAATTACAGGTCCCGTGACCTATCATTTGAGGATCAAGAACCGCAATCGGAGCACAATTGCAGATTTTGGATTTTTACAGCTCTGAATCGGCTGAGCTATAGTAAGGTGATTTTCTTCGAATCGATTTTTCTATGAAATCTATGGTATAGCAATTACAGGTCCCGTGACCTATCATTTGAGGATCAAGAACCGCAATCGGAGCACAATTGCAGATTTTGGATTTTTACAGCTCTGAATCGGCTGAGCTATAGTAAGGTGATTTTCTTCGAATCGAATTTTCTATGAAATCTATGGTATAGCAATTACAGGTCCCGTGACCTATCATTTGAGGATCAAGAACCGCAATCGGAGCACAATTGCAGATTTTGGATTTTTACAGCTCTGAATCGGCTGAGCTATAGTAAGGTGATTTTCTTCGAATCGATTTTTCTGTGAAATGTATGGAAACAATCAACCAATTTTAATGCGGTTTGGCATAACAATTACAAGTACCGAGACCTATCATTTGAGGATCAAGAACCGCAATCGGAGCACAATTGCAGATTTTGGATTTTTACAGCTCTGAATCGGCTGAGCTATAGTAAGGTGATTTTCTTCGAATCGAATTTTCTGTGAAATGTATGGAAACAATCAACCAATTTTAATGCGGTTTGGCATAACAATTACAAGTACCGAGACCTATCATTTGAGGTATCAAGAACCGCAATCGGAGCACAATTGCAGATTTTAGATGTTTACAGCTCTGAATCGGCTGAGCTATAGTAAGGTGATTTTCTTCGAATCGATTTTTCTGTGAAATGTATGGAAACAATCAACCAATTTTAATGCGGTTTGGCATAACAATTACAAGTACCGAGACCTATCATTTGAGGTATCAAGAACCGCAATCGGAGCACAATTGCAGATTTTAGATTTTTACAGCTCTGAATCGGCTGAGCTATAGTAAGGTGATTTTCTTCGAATCGAATTTTCTATGAAATCTATGGTATAGCAATTACAGGTCCCGTGACCTATCATTTGAGGATCAAGAACCGCAATCGGAGCACAATTGCAGATTTTGGAATTTTACAGCTCTGAATCGGCTGAGCTATAATAAGGTGATTTTCTTCGAATCGATTTTTCTGTGAAATGTATGGAAACAATCAACCAATTTTAATGCGGTTTGGCATAACAATTACAAGTACCGAGACCTATCATTTGAGGTATCAAGAACCGCAATCGGAGCACAATTGCAGATTTTAGATTTTTACAGCTCTGAATCGGCTGAGCTATAGTAAGGTGATTTTCTTCGAATCGATTTTTCTATGAAATCTATGGTATAGCAATTACAGGTCCCGTGACCTATCATTTGAGGATCAAGAACCGCAATCGGAGCACAATTGCAGATTTTGGATTTTTACAGCTCTGAATCGGCTGAGCTATAGTAAGGTGATTTTCTTCGAATCGAATTTTCTATGAAATCTATGGTATAGCAATTACAGGTCCCGTGACCTATCATTTGAGGATCAAGAACCGCAATCGGAGCACAATTGCAGATTTTGGATTTTTACAGCTCTGAATCGGCTGAGCTATAGTAAGGTGATTTTCTTCGAATCGATTTTTCTGTGAAATGTATGGAAACAATCAACCAATTTTAATGCGGTTTGGCATAACAATTACAAGTACCGAGACCTATCATTTGAGGATCAAGAACCGCAATCGGAGCACAATTGCAGATTTTGGATTTTTACAGCTCTGAATCGGCTGAGCTATAGTAAGGTGATTTTCTTCGAATCGAATTTTCTGTGAAATGTATGGAAACAATCAACCAATTTTAATGCGGTTTGGCATAACAATTACAAGTACCGAGACCTATCATTTGAGGTATCAAGAACCGCAATCGGAGCACAATTGCAGATTTTAGATGTTTACAGCTCTGAATCGGCTGAGCTATAGTAAGGTGATTTTCTTCGAATCGATTTTTCTGTGAAATGTATGGAAACAATCAACCAATTTTAATGCGGTTTGGCATAACAATTACAAGTACCGAGACCTATCATTTGAGGTATCAAGAACCGCAATCGGAGCACAATTGCAGATTTTAGATTTTTACAGCTCTGAATCGACTGAGCTATAGTAAGGTGATTTTCTTCGAATCGAATTTTCTATGAAATCTATGGTATAGCAATTACAGGTCCCGTGACCTATCATTTGAGGATCAAGAACCGCAATCGGAGCACAATTGCAGATTTTGGATTTTTACAGCTCTGAATCGGCTGAGCTATAGTAAGGTGATTTTCTTCGAATCGATTTTTCTATGAAATCTATGGTATAGCAATTACAGGTCCCGTGACCTATCATTTGAGGATCAAGAACCGCAATCGGAGCACAATTGCAGATTTTGGATTTTTACAGCTCTGAATCGGCTGAGCTATAGTAAGGTGATTTTCTTCGAATCGAATTTTCTATGAAATCTATGGTATAGCAATTACAGGTCCCGTGACCTATCATTTGAGGATCAAGAACCGCAATCGGAGCACAATTGCAGATTTTGGATTTTTACAGCTCTGAATCGGCTGAGCTATAGTAAGGTGATTTTCTTCGAATCGATTTTTCTGTGAAATGTATGGAAACAATCAACCAATTTTAATGCGGTTTGGCATAACAATTACAAGTACCGAGACCTATCATTTGAGGATCAAGAACCGCAATCGGAGCACAATTGCAGATTTTGGATTTTTACAGCTCTGAATCGGCTGAGCTATAGTAAGGTGATTTTCTTCGAATCGAATTTTCTGTGAAATGTATGGAAACAATCAACCAATTTTAATGCGGTTTGGCATAACAATTACAAGTACCGAGACCTATCATTTGAGGATCAAGAACCGCAATCGGAGCACAATTGCAGATTTTGGATTTTTACAGCTCTGAATCGGCTGAGCTATAGTAAGGTGATTTTCTTCGAATCGATTTTTCTGTGAAATGTATGGAAACAATCAACCAATTTTAATGCGGTTTGGCATAACAATTACAAGTACCGAGACCTATCATTTGAGGTATCAAGAACCGCAATCGGAGCACAATTGCAGATTTTAGATTTTTACAGCTCTGAATCGGCTGAGCTATAGTAAGGTGATTTTCTTCGAATCGAATTTTCTATGAAATCTATGGTATAGCAATTACAGGTCCCGTGACCTATCATTTGAGGATCAAGAACCGCAATCGGAGCACAATTGCAGATTTTGGATTTTTACAGCTCTGAATCGGCTGAGCTATAGTAAGGTGATTTTCTTCGAATCGATTTTTCTGTGAAATGTATGGAAACAATCAACCAATTTTAATGCGGTTTGGCATTACAATTACAAGTACCGAGACCTATCATTTGAGGTATCAAGAACCGCAATCGGAGCACAATTGCAGATTTTGGATTTTTACAGCTCTGAATCGGCTGAGCTATAGTACGGTGATTTTCTTCGAATCGAATTTTCTATGAAATCTATGGTATAGCAATTACAGGTCCCGTGACCTATCATTTGAGGATCAAGAACCGCAATCGGAGCACAATTGCAGATTTTGGATTTTTACAGCTCTGAATCGGCTGAGCTATAGTAAGGTGATTTTCTTCGAATCGATTTTTCTATGAAATCTATGGTATAGCAATTACAGGTCCCGTGACCTATCATTTGAGGATCAAGAACCGCAATCGGAGCACAATTGCAGATTTTGGATTTTTACAGCTCTGAATCGGCTGAGCTATAGTAAGGTGATTTTCTTCGAATCGATTTTTCTGTGAAATGTATGGAAACAATCAACCAATTTTAATGCGGTTTGGCATAACAATTACAAGTACCGAGACCTATCATTTGAGGTATCAAGAACCGCAATCGGAGCACAATTGCAGATTTTAGATTTTTACAGCTCTGAACCGGCTGAGCTATAGTAAGGTGATTTTCTTCGAATCGATTTTTCTGTGAAATGTATGGAAACAATCAACCAATTTTAATGCGGTTTGGCATAACAATTACAAGTACCGAGACCTATCATTTGAGGTATCAAGAACCGCAATCGGAGCACAATTGCAGATTTTAGATTTTTACAGCTCTGAATCGGCTGAGCTATAGTAAGGTGATTTTCTTCGAATCGAATTTTCTATGAAATCTATGGTATAGCAATTACAGGTCCCGTGACCTATCATTTGAGGATCAAGAACCGCAATCGGAGCACAATTGCAGATTTTGGATTTTTACAGCTCTGAATCGGCTGAGCTATAGTAAGGTGATTTTCTTCGAATCGAATTTTCTATGAAATCTATGGTATAGCAATTATAGGTCCCGTGACCTATCATTTGAGGATCAAGAACCGCAATCGGAGCACAATTGCAGATTTTGGATTTTTACAGCTCTGAATCGGCTGAGCTATAGTAAGGTGATTTTCTTCGAATCGATTTTTCTGTGAAATGTATGGAAACAATCAACCAATTTTAATGCGGTTTGGCATAACAATTACAAGTACCGAGACCTATCATTTGAGGTATCAAGAACCGCAATCGGAGCACAATTGCAGATTTTAGATTTTTACAGCTCTGAATCGGCTGAGCTATAGTAAGGTGATTTTCTTCGAATCGAATTTTCTATGAAATCTATGGTATAGCAATTACAGGTCCCGTGACCTATCATTTGAGGATCAAGAACCGCAATCGGAGCACAATTGCAGATTTTGGATTTTTACAGCTCTGAATCGGCTGAGCTATAGTAAGGTGATTTTCTTCGAATCGATTTTTCTGTGAAATGTATGGAAACAATCAACCAATTTTAATGCGGTTTGGCATAACAATTACAAGTACCGAGACCTATCATTTGAGGTATCAAGAACCGCAATCGGAGCACAATTGCAGATTTTGGATTTTTACAGCTCTGAATCGGCTGAGCTATAGTAAGGTGATTTTCTTCGAATCGAATTTTCTATGAAATCTATGGTATAGCAATTACAGGTCCCGTGACCTATCATTTGAGGATCAAGAACCGCAATCGGAGCACAATTGCAGATTTTGGATTTTTACAGCTCTGAATCGGCTGAGCTATAGTAAGGTGATTTTCTTCGAATCGATTTTTCTGTGAAATGTATGGAAACAATCAACCAATTTTAATGCGGTTTGGCATAACAATTACAAGTACCAAGACCTATCATTTGAGGTATCAAGAACCGCAATCGGAGCACAATTGCAGATTTTAGATTTTTATAGCTCTGAATCGGCTGAGCTATAGTAAGGTGATTTTCTTCGAATCGAATTTTCTATGAAATCTATGGTATAGCAATTACAGGTCCCGTGACCTATCATTTGAGGATCAAGAACCGCAATCGGAGCACAATTGCAGATTTTGGATTTTTACAGCTCTGAATCGGCTGAGCTATAGTAAGGTGATTTTCTTCGAATCGAATTTTCTGTGAAATGTATGGAAACAATCAACCAATTTTAATGCGGTTTGGCATAACAATTACAAGTACCGAGACCTATCATTTGAGGATCAAGAACCGCAATCGGAGCACAATTGCAGATTTTGGATTTTTACAGCTCTGAATCGGCTGAGCTATAGTAAGGTGATTTTCTTCGAATCGATTTTTCTGTGAAATGTATGGAAACAATCAACCAATTTTAATGCGGTTTGGCATAACAATTACAAGTACCGAGACCTATCATTTGAGGTATCAAGAACCGCAATCGGAGCACAATTGCAGATTTTGGATTTTTACAGCTCTGAATCGGCTGAGCTATAGTAAGGTGATTTTCTTCGAATCGAATTTTCTATGAAATCTATGGTATAGCAATTACAGGTCCCGTGACCTATCATTTGAGGATCAAGAACCGCAATCGGAGCACAATTGCAGATTTTGGATTTTTACAGCTCTGAATCGGCTGAGCTATAGTAAGGTGATTTTCTTCGAATCGATTTTTCTGTGAAATGTATGGAAACAATCAACCAATTTTAATGCGGTTTGGCATAACAATTACAAGTACCGAGACCTATCATTTGAGGTATCAAGAACCGCAATCGGAGCACAATTGCAGATTTTAGATTTTTACAGCTCTGAATCGGCTGAGCTATAGTAAGGTGATTTTCTTCGAATCGAATTTTCTATGAAATCTATGGTATAGCAATTACAGGTCCTGTGACCTATCATTTGAGGATCAAGAACCGCAATCGGAGCACAATTGCAGACTTTGGATTTTTACAGCTCTGAATCGGCTGAGCTATAGTAAGGTGATTTTCTTCGAATCGATTTTTCTGTGAAATGTATGGAAACAATCAACCAATTTTAATGCGGTTTGGCATAACAATTACAAGTACCGAGACCTATCATTTGAGGTATCAAGAACCGCAATCGGAGCACAATTGCAGATTTTAGATGTTTACAGCTCTGAATCGGCTGAGCTATAGTAAGGTGATTTTCTTCGAATCGATTTTTCTGTGAAATGTATGGAAACAATCAACCAATTTTAATGCGGTTTGGCATAACAATTACAAGTACCGAGACCTATCATTTGAGGTATCAAGAACCGCAATCGGAGCACAATTGCAGATTTTGGATTTTTACAGCTCTGAATCGGCTGAGCTATAGTAAGGTGATTTTCTTCGAATCGAATTTTCTATGAAATCTATGGTATAGCAATTACAGGTCCCGTGACCTATCATTTGAGGATCAAGAACCGCAATCGGAGCACAATTGCAGATTTTGGATTTTTACAGCTCTGAATCGGCTGAGCTATAGTAAGGTGATTTTCTTCGAATCGATTTTTCTATGAAATCTATGGTATAGCAATTACAGGTCCCGTGACCTATCATTTGAGGATCAAGAACCGCAATCGGAGCACAATTGCAGATTTTGGATTTTTACAGCTCTGAATCGGCTGAGCTATAGTAAGGTGATTTTCTTCGAATCGATTTTTCTGTGAAATGTATGGAAACAATCAACCAATTTTAATGCGGTTTGGCATAACAATTACAAGTACCGAGACCTATCATTTGAGGTATCAAGAACCGCAATCGGAGCACAATTGCAGATTTTAGATTTTTACAGCTCTGAATCGGCTGAGCTATAGTAAGGTGATTTTCTTCGAATCGAATTTTCTATGAAATCTATGGTATAGCAATTACAGGTCCCGTGACCTATCATTTGAGGATCAAGAACCGCAATCGGAGCACAATTGCAGATTTTGGATTTTTACAGCTCTGAATCGGCTGAGCTATAGTAAGGTGATTTTCTTCGAATCGATTTTTCTGTGAAATGTATGGAAACAATCAACCAATTTTAATGCGGTTTGGCATAACAATTACAAGTACCGAGACCTATCATTTGAGGTATCAAGAACCGCAATCGGAGCACAATTGCAGATTTTAGATTTTTACAGCTCTGAATCGGCTGAGCTATAGTAAGGTGATTTTCTTCGAATCGAATTTTCTATGAAATCTATGGTATAGCAATTACAGGTCCCGTGACCTATCATTTGAGGATCAAGAACCGCAATCGGAGCACAATTGCAGATTTTGGATTTTTACAGCTCTGAATCGGCTGAGCTATAGTAAGGTGATTTTCTTCGAATCGATTTTTCTGTGAAATGTATGGAAACAATCAACCAATTTTAATGCGGTTTGGCATAACAATTACAAGTACCGAGACCTATCATTTGAGGTATCAAGAACCGCAATCGGAGCACAATTGCAGATTTTGGATTTTTACAGCTCTGAATCGGCTGAGCTATAGTAAGGTGATTTTCTTCGAATCGAATTTTCTATGAAATCTATGGTATAGCAATTACAGGTCCCGTGACCTATCATTTGAGGATCAAGAACCGCAATCGGAGTACAATTGCAGATTTTGGATTTTTACAGCTCTGAATCGGCTGAGCTATAGTAAGGTGATTTTCTTCGAATCGATTTTTCTGTGAAATGTATGGAAACAATCAACCAATTTTAATGCGGTTTGGCATAACAATTACAAGTACCGAGACCTATCATTTGAGGTATCAAGAACCGCAATCGGAGCACAATTGCAGATTTTAGATTTTTACAGCTCTGAATCGGCTGAGCTATAGTAAGGTGATTTTCTTCGAATCGATTTTTCTGTGAAATGTATGGAAACAATCAACCAATTTTAATGCGGTTTGGCATAACAATTACAAGTACCGAGACCTATCATTTGAGGTATCAAGAACCGCAATCGGAGCACAATTGCAGATTTTAGATTTTTACAGCTCTGAATCGGCTGAGTTATAGTAAGGTGATTTTCTTCGAATCGAATTTTCTATGAAGTCTATGGTATAGCAATTACAGGTCCCGTGACCTATCATTTGAGGATCAAGAACCGCAATCGGAGCACAATTGCAGATTTTGGATTTTTACAGCTCTGAATCGGCTGAGCTATAGTAAGGTGATTTTCTTCGAATCGATTTTTCTGTGAAATGTATGGAAACAATCAACCAATTTTAATGCGGTTTGGCATAACAATTACAAGTACCGAGACCTATCATTTGAGGTATCAAGAACCGCAATCGGAGCACAATTGCAGATTTTGGATTTTTACAGCTCTGAATCGGCTGAGCTATAGTAAGGTGATTTTCTTCGAATCGAATTTTCTATGAAATCTATGGTATAGCAATTACAGGTCCCGTGACCTATCATTTGAGGATCAAGAACCGCAATCGGAGCACAATTGCAGATTTTGGATTTTTACAGCTCTGAATCGGCTGAGCTATAGTAAGGTGATTTTCTTCGAATCGATTTTTCTGTGAAATGTATGGAAACAATCAACCAATTTTAATGCGGTTTGGCATAACAATTACAAGCACCGAGACCTATCATTTGAGGTATCAAGAACCGCAATCGGAGCACAATTGCAGATTTTGGATTTTTACAGCTCTGAATCGGCTGAGCTATAGTAAGGTGATTTTCTTCGAATCGATTTTTCTGTGAAATGTATGGAAACAATCAACCAATTTTAATGCGGTTTGGCATAACAATTACAAGTACCGAGACCTATCATTTGAGGTATCAAGAACCGCAATCGGAGCACAATTGCAGATTTTGGATTTTTACAGCTCTGAATCGGCTGAGCTATAGTAAGGTGATTTTCTTCGAATCGAATTTTCTGTGAAATGTATGGAAACAATCAACCAATTTTAATGCGGTTTGGCATAACAATTACAAGTACCGAGACCTATCATTTGAGGTATCAAGAACCGCAATCGGAGCACAATTGCAGATTTTAGATTTTTACAGCTCTGAATCGGCTGAGCTATAGTAAGGTGATTTTCTTCGAATCGATTTTTCTGTGAAATGTATGGAAACAATCAACCAATTTTAATGCGGTTTGGCATAACAATTACAAGTACCGAGACCTATCATTTGAGGTATTGTAGTACTCTCCGTTTTTATTAAAAGACATTGTTTAAACTTAAAATAACTATTTGGTTTATTTTATTTTACTTAACAAAATAACGTGTTTTTTATTCCACTGTTAGCACTACTCTGCTTAAAAACTATAATCTAATCACATTTCAATAATATAAAATTCTGAATGATGTCTACTGACATCTTCATTTGTCTAGCAGAACTAAGAATAATTATCTTAGACAAAATACAAATCATTTGTCCGAACTAATATAACTGCGATTACTACAGTATCAAGAACCGCAATCGGAGCACAATTGCAGATTTTAGATTTTTACAGCTCTGAATCGGCTGAGCTATAGTAAGGTGATTTTCTTCGAATCGAATTTTCTATGAATTCTATGGTATAGCAATTACAGGTCCCGTGACCTATCATTTGAGGATCAAGAACCGCAATCGGAGCACAATTGCAGATTTTGGATTTTTACAGCTCTGAATCGGCTGAGCTATAGTAAGGTGATTTTCTTCGAATCGATTTTTCTGTGAAATGTATGGAAACAATCAACCAATTTTAATGCGGTTTGGCATAACAATTACAAGTACCGAGACCTATAATTTGAGGTATCAAGAACCGCAATCGGAGCACAATTGCAGATTTTGGATTTTTACAGCTCTGAATCGGCTGAGCTATAGTAAGGTGATTTTCTTCGAATCGATTTTTCTGTGAAATGTATGGAAACAATCAACCAATTTTAATGCGGTTTGGCATAACAATTACAAGTACCGAGACCTATCATTTGAGGTATCAAGAACCGCAATCGGAGCACAATTGCAGATTTTAGATTTTTACAGCTCTGAATCGGCTGAGCTATAGTAAGGTGATTTTCTTCGAATCGAATTTTCTATGAAATCTATGGTATAGCAATTACAGGTCCCGTGACCTATCATTTGAGGATCAAGAACCGCAATCGGAGCACAATTGCAGATTTTGGATTTTTACAGCTCTGAATCGGCTGAGCTATAGTAAGGTGATTTTCTTCGAATCGATTTTTCTATGAAATCTATGGTATAGCAATTACAGGTCCCGTGACCTATCATTTGAGGATCAAGAACCGCAATCGGAGCACAATTGCAGATTTTGGATTTTTACAGCTCTGAATCGGCTGAGCTAGTAAGGTGATTTTCTTCGAATCGATTTTTCTGTGAAATGTATGGAAACAATCAACCAATTTTAATGCGGTTTGGCATAACAATTACAAGTACCGAGACCTATCATTTGAGGTATCAAGAACCGCAATCGAAGCACAATTGCAGATTTTAGATTTTTACAGCTCTGAATCGGCTGAGCTATAGTAAGGTTATTTTCTTCGAATCGAATTTTCTATGAAATCTATGGTATAGCAATTACAGGTCCCGTAACCTATCATTTGAGGATCAAGAACCGCAATCGGAGCACAATTGCAGATTTTGGATTTTTACAGCTCTGAATCGGCTGAGCTATAGTAAGGTGATTTTCTTCGAATCGATTTTTCTGTGAAATGTATGGAAACAATCAACCAATTTTAATGCGGTTTGGCATAACAATTACAAGTACCGAGACCTATCATTTGAGGTATCAAGAACCGCAATCGGAGCACAATTGCAGATTTTGGATTTTTACAGCTCTGAATCGGCTGAGCTATAGTAAGGTGATTTTCTTCGAATCGAATTTTCTATGAAATCTATGGTATAGCAATTACAGGTCCCGTGACCTATCATTTGAGGATCAAGAACCGCAATCGGAGCACAATTGCAGATTTTGGATTTTTACAGCTCTGAATCGGCTGAGCTATAGTAAGGTGATTTTCTTCGAATCGATTTTTCTATGAAATCTATGGTATAGCAATTACAGGTCCCGTGACCTATCATTTGAGGATCAAGAACCGCAATCGGAGCACAATTGCAGATTTTGGATTTTTACAGCTCTGAATCGACTGAGCTATAGTAAGGTGATTTTCTTCGAATCGATTTTTCTGTGAAATGTATGGAAACAATCAACCAATTTTAATGCGGTTTGGCATAACAATTACAAGTACCGAGACCTATCATTTGAGGTATCAAGAACCGCAATCGGAGCACAATTGCAGATTTTGGATTTTTACAGCTCTGAATCGGCTGAGCTATAGTAAGGTGATTTTCTTCGAATCGAATTTTCTATGAAATCTATGGTATAGCAATTACAGGTCCCGTGACCTATCATTTGAGGATCAAGAACCGCAATCGGAGCACAATTGCATATTTTGGATTTTTACAGCTCTGAATCGGCTGAGCTATAGTAAGGTGATTTTCTTCGAATCGATTTTTCTGTGAAATGTATGGAAACAATCAACCAATTTTAATGCGGTTTGGCATAACAATTACAAGTACCGAGACCTATAATTTGAGGTATCAAGAACCGCAATCGGAGCACAATTGCAGATTTTGGATTTTTACAGCTCTGAATCGGCTGAGCTATAGTAAGGTGATTTTCTTCGAATCGATTTTTCTGTGAAATGTATGGAAACAATCAACCAATTTTAATGCGGTTTGGCATAACAATTACAAGTACCGAGACCTATCATTTGAGGTATCAAGAACCGCAATCGGAGCACAATTGCAGATTTTAGATTTTTACAGCTCTGAATCGGCTGAGCTATAGTAAGGTGATTTTCTTCGAATCGATTTTTCTGTGAAATGTATGGAAACAATCAACCAATTTTAATGCGGTTTGGCATAACAATTACAAGTACCGAGACCTATCATTTGAGGTATCAAGAACCGCAATCGGAGCACAATTGCAGATTTTAGATTTTTACAGCTCTGAATCGGCTGAGCTATAGTAAGGTGATTTTCTTCGAATCGAATTTTCTATGAAATCTATGGTATAGCAATTACAGGTCCCGTGACCTATCATTTGAGGATCAAGAACCGCAATCGGAGCACAATTGCAGATTTTGGATTTTTACAGCTCTGAATCGGCTGAGCTATAGTAAGGTGATTTTCTTCGAATCGATTTTTCTGTGAAATGTATGGAAACAATCAACCAATTTTAATGCGGTTTGGCATAACAATTACAAGTACCGAGACCTATAATTTGAGGTATCAAGAACCGCAATCGGAGCACAATTGCAGATTTTGGATTTTTACAGCTCTGAATCGGCTGAGCTATAGTAAGGTGATTTTCTTCGAATCGAATTTTCTATGAAATCTATGGTATAGCAATTACAGGTCCCGTGACCTATCATTTGAGGATCAAGAACCGCAATCGGAGCACAATTGCAGATTTTGGATTTTTACAGCTCTGAATCGGCTGAGCTATAGTAAGGTGATTTTCTTCGAATCGATTTTTCTATGAAATCTATGGTATAGCAATTACAGGTCCCGTGACCTATCATTTGAGGATCAAGAACCGCAATCGGAGCACAATTGCAGATTTTGGATTTTTACAGCTCTGAATCGGCTGAGCTATAGTAAGGTGATTTTCTTCGAATCGATTTTTCTGTGAAATGTATGGAAACAATCAACCAATTTTAATGCGGTTTGGCATAACAATTACAAGTACCGAGACCTATCATTTGAGGTATCAAGAACCGCAAATGGAGCAGAATTGCAGATTTTAGATTTTTACAGCTCTGAATCGGCTGAGCTATAGTAAGGTGATTTTCTTCGAATCGAATTTTCTATGAAATCTATGGTATAGCAATTACAGGTCCCGTGACCTATCATTTGAGGATCAAGAACCGCAATCGGAGCACAATTGCAGATTTTGGATTTTTACAGCTCTGAATCGGCTGAGCTATAGTAAGGTGATTTTCTTCGAATCGATTTTTCTGTGAAATGTATGGAAACAATCAACCAATTTTAATGCGGTTTGGCATAACAATTACAAGTACCGAGACCTATAATTTGAGGTATCAAGAACCGCAATCGGAGCACAATTGCAGATTTTGGATTTTTACAGCTCTGAATCGGCTGAGCTATAGTAAGGTGATTTTCTTCGAATCGAATTTTCTATGAAATCTATGGTATAGCAATTACAGGTCCCGTGACCTATCATTTGAGGATCAAGAACCGCAATCGGAGCACAATTGCAGATTTTGGATTTTTACAGCTCTGAATCGGCTGAGCTAGTAAGGTGATTTTCTTCGAATCGATTTTTCTGTGAAATGTATGGAAACAATCAACCAATTTTAATGCGGTTTGACATAACAATTACAAGTACCGAGACCTATCATTTGAGGTATCAAGAACCGCAATCGGAGCACAATTGCAGATTTTAGATTTTTACAGCTCTGAATCGGCTGAGCTATAGTAAGGTGATTTTCTTCGAATCGAATTTTCTATGAAATCTATGATATAGCAATTACAGGTCCCGTGACCTATCATTTGAGGATCAAGAACCGCAATCGGAGCACAATTGCAGATTTTGGATTTTTACAGCTCTGAATCGGCTGAGCTATAGTAAGGTGATTTTCTTCGAATCGAATTTTCTATGAAATCTATGGTATAGCAATTACAGGTCCCGTGACCTATCATTTGAGGATCAAGAACCGCAATCGGAGCACAATTGCAGATTTTGGATTTTTACAGCTCTGAATCGGCTGAGCTATAGTAAGGTGATTTTCTTCGAATCGATTTTTCTGTGAAATGTATGGAAACAATCAACCAATTTTAATGCGGTTTGGCATAACAATTACAAGTACCGAGACCTATCATTTGAGGTATCAAGAACCGCAATCGGAGCACAATTGCAGATTTTAGATTTTTACAGCTCTGAATCGGCTGAGCTATAGTAAGGTGATTTTCTTCGAATCGAATTTTCTATGAAATCTATGGTATAGCAATTACAGGTCCCGTGACCTATCATTTGAGGATCAAGAACCGCAATCGGAGCACAATTGCAGATTTTGGATTTTTACAGCTCTGAATCGGCTGAGCTATAGTAAGGTGATTTTCTTCGAATCGATTTTTCTATGAAATCTATGGTATAGCAATTACAGGTCCCGTGACCTATCATTTGAGGATCAAGAACCGCAATCGGAGCACAATTGCAGATTTTGGATTTTTACAGCTCTGAATCGGCTGAGCTAGTAAGGTGATTTTCTTCGAATCGATTTTTCTGTGAAATGTATGGAAACAATCAACCAATTTTAATGCGGTTTGGCATAACAATTACAAGTACCGAGACCTATCATTTGAGGTATCAAGAACCGCAATCGAAGCACAATTGCAGATTTTAGATTTTTACAGCTCTGAATCGGCTGAGCTATAGTAAGGTTATTTTCTTCGAATCGAATTTTCTATGAAATCTATGGTATAGCAATTACAGGTCCCGTGACCTATCATTTGAGGATCAAGAACCGCAATCGGAGCACAATTGCAGATTTTGGATTTTTACAGCTCTGAATCGGCTGAGCTATAGTAAGGTGATTTTCTTCGAATCGATTTTTCTGTGAAATGTATGGAAACAATCAACCAATTTTAATGCGGTTTGGCATAACAATTACAAGTACCGAGACCTATCATTTGAGGTATCAAGAACCGCAATCGGAGCACAATTGCAGATTTTAGATTTTTACAGCTCTGAATCGGCTGAGCTATAGTAAGGTGATTTTCTTCGAATCGAATTTTCTATGAAATCTATGGTATAGCAATTACAGGTCCCGTGACCTATCATTTGAGGATCAAGAACCGCAATCGGAGCACAATTGCAGACTTTGGATTTTTACAGCTCTGAATCGGCTGAGCTATAGTAAGGTGATTTTCTTCGAATCGATTTTTCTCTGAAATGTATGGAAACAATCAACCAATTTTAATGCGGTTTGGCATAACAATTACAAGTACCGAGACCTATCATTTGAGGTATCAAGAACCGCAATCGGAGCACAATTGCAGATTTTGGATTTTTACAGCTCTGAATCGGCTGAGCTATAGTAAGGTGATTTTCTTCGAATCGAATTTTCTATGAAATCTATGGTATAGCAATTACAGGTCCCGTGACCTATCATTTGAGGATCAAGAACCGCAATCGGAGCACAATTGCAGATTTTGGATTTTTACAGCTCTGAATCGGCTGAGCTATAGTAAGGTGATTTTCTTCGAATCGATTTTTCTATGAAATGTATGGAAACAATCAACCAATTTTAATGCGGTTTGGCATAACAATTACAAGTACCGAGACCTATCATTTGAGGTATCAAGAACCGCAATCGGAGCACAATTGCAGATTTTGGATTTTTACAGCTCTGAATCGGCTGAGCTATAGTAAGGTGATTTTCTTCGAATCGAATTTTCTATGAAATCTATGGTATAGCAATTACAGGTCCCGTGACCTATCATTTGAGGATCAAGAACCGCAATCGGAGCACAATTGCAGATTTTGGATTTTTACAGCTCTGAATCGGCTGAGCTATAGTAAGGTGATTTTCTTCGAATCGATTTTTCTGTGAAATGTATGGAAACAATCAACCAATTTTAATGCGGTTTGGCATAACAATTACAAGTACCGAGACCTATCATTTGAGGTATCAAGAACCGCAATCGGAGCACAATTGCAGATTTTGGATTTTTACAGCTCTGAATCGGCTGAGCTATAGTAAGGTGATTTTCTTCGAATCGAATTTTCTATGAAATCTATGGTATAGCAATTACAGGTCCCGTGACCTATCATTTGAGGATCAAGAACCGCAATCGGAGCACAATTGCAGATTTTGGATTTTTACAGCTCTGAATCGGCTGAGCTATAGTAAGGTGATTTTCTTCGAATCGATTTTTCTATGAAATGTATGGAAACAATCAACCAATTTTAATGCGGTTTGGCATAACAATTACAAGTACCGAGACCTATCATTTGAGGTATCAAGAACCGCAATCGGAGCACAATTGCAGATTTTGGATTTTTACAGCTCTGAATCGGCTGAGCTATAGTAAGGTGATTTTCTTCGAATCGAATTTTCTATGAAATCTATGGTATAGCAATTACAGGTCCCGTGACCTATCATTTGAGGATCAAGAACCGCAATCGGAGCACAATTGCAGATTTTGGATTTTTACAGCTCTGAATCGGCTGAGCTATAGTAAGGTGATTTTCTTCGAATCGATTTTTCTATGAAATGTATGGAAACAATCAACCAATTTTAATGCGGTTTGGCATAACAATTACAAGTACCGAGACCTATCATTTGAGGTATCAAGAACCGCAATCGGAGCACAATTGCAGATTTTGGATTTTTACAGCTCTGAATCGGCTGAGCTATAGTAAGGTGATTTTCTTCGAATCGAATTTTCTATGAAATCTATGGTATAGCAATTACAGGTCCCGTGACCTATATCATTTGAGGATCAAGAACCGCAATCGGAGCACAATTGCAGATTTTGGATTTTTACAGCTCTGAATCGGCTGAGCTATAGTAAGGTGATTTTCTTCGAATCGATTTTTCTGTGAAATGTATGGAAACAATCAACCAATTTTAATGCGGTTTGGCATAACAATTACAAGTACCGAGACCTATCATTTGAGGTATCAAGAACCGCAATCGGAGCACAATTGCAGATTTTGGATTTTTACAGCTCTGAATCGGCTGAGCTATAGTAAGGTGATTTTCTTCGAATCGAATTTTCTATGAAATCTATGGTATAGCAATTACAGGTCCCGTGACCTATCATTTGAGGATCAAGAACCGCAATCGGAGCACAATTGCAGACTTTGGATTTTTACAGCTCTGAATCGGCTGAGCTATAGTAAGGTGATTTTCTTCGAATCGATTTTTCTATGAAATCTATGGTATAGCAATTACAGGTCCCGTGACCTATCATTTGAGGATCAAGAACCGCAATCGGAGCACAATTGCAGATTTTGGATTTTTACAGCTCTGAATCGGCTGAGCTATAGTAAGGTGATTTTCTTCGAATCGATTTTTCTGTGAAATGTATGGAAACAATCAACCAATTTTAATGCGGTTTGGCATAACAATTACAAGTACCGAGACCTATAATTTGAGGTATCAAGAACCGCAATCGGAGCACAATTGCAGATTTTGGATTTTTACAGCTCTGAATCGGCTGAGCTATAGTAAGGTGATTTTCTTCGAATCGATTTTTCTGTGAAATGTATGGAAACAATCAACCAATTTTAATGCGGTTTGGCATAACAATTACAAGTACCGAGACCTATCATTTGAGGATCAAGAACCGCAATCGGAGCACAATTGCAGATTTTAGATTTTTACAGCTCTGAATCGGCTGTGCTATAGTAAGGTGATTTTCTTCGAATCGATTTTTCTGTGAAATGTATGGAAACAATCAACCAATTTTAATGCGGTTTGGCATAACAATTACAAGTACCGAGACCTATCATTTGAGGTATCAAGAACCGCAATCGGAGCACAATTGCAGATTTTAGATTTTTACAGCTCTGAATCGGCTGAGCTATAGTAAGGTGATTTTCTTCGAATCGATTTTTCTGTGAAATGTATGGAAACAATCAACCAATTTTAATGCGGTTTGGCATAACAATTACAAGTACCGAGACCTATCATTTGAGGTATCAAGAACCGCAATCGAAGCACAATTGCAGATTTTAGATTTTTACAGCTCTGAATCGGCTGAGCTATAGTAAGGTTATTTTCTTCGAATCGAATTTTCTATGAAATCTATGGTATAGCAATTACAGGTCCCGTAACCTATCATTTGAGGATCAAGAACCGCAATCGGAGCACAATTGCAGATTTTGGATTTTTACAGCTCTGAATCGGCTGAGCTATAGTAAGGTGATTTTCTTCGAATCGATTTTTCTCTGAAATGTATGGAAACAATCAACCAATTTTAATGCGGTTTGGCATAACAATTACAAGTACCGAGACCTATCATTTGAGGTATCAAGAACCGCAATCGGAGCACAATTGCAGATTTTGGATTTTTACAGCTCTGAATCGGCTGAGCTATAGTAAGGTGATTTTCTTCGAATCGAATTTTCTATGAAATCTATGGTATAGCAATTACAGGTCCCGTGACCTATCATTTGAGGATCAAGAACCGCAATCGGAGCACAATTGCAGATTTTGGATTTTTACAGCTCTGAATCGGCTGAGCTATAGTAAGGTGATTTTCTTCGAATCGATTTTTCTATGAAATCTATGGTATAGCAATTACAGGTCCCGTGACCTATCATTTGAGGATCAAGAACCGCAATCGGAGCACAATTGCAGATTTTGGATTTTTACAGCTCTGAATCGGCTGAGCTATAGTAAGGTGATTTTCTTCGAATCGATTTTTCTGTGAAATGTATGGAAACAATCAACCAATTTTAATGCGGTTTGGCATAACAATTACAAGTACCGAGACCTATCATTTGAGGTATCAAGAACCGCAATCGGAGCACAATTGCAGATTTTGGATTTTTACAGCTCTGAATCGGCTGAGCTATAGTAAGGTGATTTTCTTCGAATCGAATTTTCTATGAAATCTATGGTATAGCAATTACAGGTCCCGTGACCTATCATTTGAGGATCAAGAACCGCAATCGGAGCACAATTGCATATTTTGGATTTTTACAGCTCTGAATCGGCTGAGCTATAGTAAGGTGATTTTCTTCGAATCGATTTTTCTGTGAAATGTATGGAAACAATCAACCAATTTTAATGCGGTTTGGCATAACAATTACAAGTACCGAGACCTATAATTTGAGGTATCAAGAACCGCAATCGGAGCATAATTGCAGATTTTGGATTTTTACAGCTCTGAATCGGCTGAGCTATAGTAAGGTGATTTTCTTCGAATCGATTTTTCTGTGAAATGTATGGAAACAATCAACCAATTTTAATGCGGTTTGGCATAACAATTACAAGTACCGAGACCTATCATTTGAGGTATCAAGAACCGCAATCGGAGCACAATTGCAGATTTTAGATTTTTACAGCTCTGAATCGGCTGAGCTATAGTAAGGTGATTTTCTTCGAATCGATTTTTCTGTGAAATGTATGGAAACAATCAACCAATTTTAATGCGGTTTGGCATAACAATTACAAGTACCGAGACCTATCATTTGAGGTATCAAGAACCGCAATCGGAGCACAATTGCAGATTTTAGATTTTTACAGCTCTGAATCGGCTGAGCTATAGTAAGGTGATTTTCTTCGAATCGAATTTTCTATGAAATCTATGGTATAGCAATTACAGGTCCCGTGACCTATCATTTGAGGATCAAGAACCGCAATCGGAGCACAATTGCAGATTTTGGATTTTTACAGCTCTGAATCGGCTGAGCTATAGTAAGGTGATTTTCTTCGAATCGATTTTTCTGTGAAATGTATGGAAACAATCAACAAATTTTAATGCGGTTTGGCATAACAATTACAAGTACCGAGACCTATAATTTGAGGTATCAAGAACCGCAATCGGAGCACAATTGCAGATTTTGGATTTTTACAGCTCTGAATCGGCTGAGCTATAGTAAGGTGATTTTCTTCGAATCGAATTTTCTATGAAATCTATGGTATAGCAATTACAGGTCCCGTGACCTATCATTTGAGGATCAAGAACCGCAATCGGAGCACAATTGCAGATTTTGGATTTTTACAGCTCTGAATCGGCTGAGCTATAGTAAGGTGATTTTCTTCGAATCGATTTTTCTATGAAATCTATGGTATAGCAATTACAGGTCCCGTGACCTATCATTTGAGGATCAAGAACCGCAATCGGAGCACAATTGCAGATTTTGGATTTTTACAGCTCTGAATCGGCTGAGCTATAGTAAGGTGATTTTCTTCGAATCGATTTTTCTGTGAAATGTATGGAAACAATCAACCAATTTTAATGCGGTTTGGCATAACAATTACAAGTACCGAGACCTATCATTTGAGGTATCAAGAACCGCAAATGGAGCAGAATTGCAGATTTTAGATTTTTACAGCTCTGAATCGGCTGAGCTATAGTAAGGTGATTTTCTTCGAATCGAATTTTCTATGAAATCTATGGTATAGCAATTACAGGTCCCGTGACCTATCATTTGAGGATCAAGAACCGCAATCGGAGCACAATTGCAGATTTTGGATTTTTACAGCTCTGAATCGGCTGAGCTATAGTAAGGTGATTTTCTTCGAATCGATTTTTCTGTGAAATGTATGGAAACAATCAACCAATTTTAATGCGGTTTGGCATAACAATTACAAGTACCGAGACCTATAATTTGAGGTATCAAGAACCGCAATCGGAGCACAATTGCAGATTTTGGATTTTTACAGCTCTGAATCGGCTGAGCTATAGTAAGGTGATTTTCTTCGAATCGAATTTTCTATGAAATCTATGGTATAGCAATTACAGGTCCCGTGACCTATCATTTGAGGATCAAGAACCGCAATCGGAGCACAATTGCAGATTTTGGATTTTTACAGCTCTGAATCGGCTGAGCTAGTAAGGTGATTTTCTTCGAATCGATTTTTCTGTGAAATGTATGGAAACAATCAACCAATTTTAATGCGGTTTGGCATAACAATTACAAGTACCGAGACCTATCATTTGAGGTATCAAGAACCGCAATCGGAGCACAATTGCAGATTTTAGATTTTTACAGCTCTGAATCGGCTGAGCTATAGTAAGGTGATTTTCTTCGAATCGAATTTTCTATGAAATCTATGGTATAGCAATTACAGGTCCCGTGACCTATCATTTGAGGATCAAGAACCGCAATCGGAGCACAATTGCAGATTTTGGATTTTTACAGCTCTGAATCGGCTGAGCTATAGTAAGGTGATTTTCTTCGAATCGAATTTTCTATGAAATCTATGGTATAGCAATTACAGGTCCCGTGACCTATCATTTGAGGATCAAGAACCGCAATCGGAGCACAATTGCAGATTTTGGATTTTTACAGCTCTGAATCGGCTGAGCTATAGTAAGGTGATTTTCTTCGAATCGATTTTTCTGTGAAATGTATGGAAACAATCAACCAATTTTAATGCGGTTTGGCATAACAATTACAAGTACCGAGACCTATCATTTGAGGTATCAAGAACCGCAATCGGAGCACAATTGCAGATTTTAGATTTTTACAGCTCTGAATCGGCTGAGCTATAGTAAGGTGATTTTCTTCGAATCGAATTTTCTATGAAATCTATGGTATAGCAATTACAGGTCCCGTGACCTATCATTTGAGGATCAAGAACCGCAATCGGAGCACAATTGCAGATTTTGGATTTTTACAGCTCTGAATCGGCTGAGCTATAGTAAGGTGATTTTCTTCGAATCGATTTTTCTATGAAATCTATGGTATAGCAATTACAGGTCCCGTGACCTATCATTTGAGGATCAAGAACCGCAATCGGAGCACAATTGCAGATTTTGGATTTTTACAGCTCTGAATCGGCTGAGCTAGTAAGGTGATTTTCTTCGAATCGATTTTTCTGTGAAATGTATGGAAACAATCAACCAATTTTAATGCGGTTTGGCATAACAATTACAAGTACCGAGACCTATCATTTGAGGTATCAAGAACCGCAATCGAAGCACAATTGCAGATTTTAGATTTTTACAGCTCTGAATCGGCTGAGCTATAGTAAGGTGATTTTCTTCGAATCGAATTTTCTATGAAATCTATGGTATAGCAATTACAGGTCCCGTGACCTATCATTTGAGGATCAAGAACCGCAATCGGAGCACAATTGCAGATTTTGGATTTTTACAGCTCTGAATCGGCTGAGCTATAGTAAGGTGATTTTCTTCGAATCGATTTTTCTGTGAAATGTATGGAAACAATCAACAAATTTTAATGCGGTTTGGCATAACAATTACAAGTACCGAGACCTATAATTTGAGGTATCAAGAACCGCAATCGGAGCACAATTGCAGATTTTGGATTTTTACAGCTCTGAATCGGCTGAGCTATAGTAAGGTGATTTTCTTCGAATCGAATTTTCTATGAAATCTATGGTATAGCAATTACAGGTCCCGTGACCTATCATTTGAGGATCAAGAACCGCAATCGGAGCACAATTGCAGATTTTGGATTTTTACAGCTCTGAATCGGCTGAGCTATAGTAAGGTGATTTTCTTCGAATCGATTTTTCTATGAAATCTATGGTATAGCAATTACAGGTCCCGTGACCTATCATTTGAGGATCAAGAACCGCAATCGGAGCACAATTGCAGATTTTGGATTTTTACAGCTCTGAATCGGCTGAGCTATAGTAAGGTGATTTTCTTCGAATCGATTTTTCTGTGAAATGTATGGAAACAATCAACCAATTTTAATGCGGTTTGGCATAACAATTACAAGTACCGAGACCTATCATTTGAGGTATCAAGAACCGCAAATGGAGCAGAATTGCAGATTTTAGATTTTTACAGCTCTGAATCGGCTGAGCTATAGTAAGGTGATTTTCTTCGAATCGAATTTTCTATGAAATCTATGGTATAGCAATTACAGGTCCCGTGACCTATCATTTGAGGATCAAGAACCGCAATCGGAGCACAATTGCAGATTTTGGATTTTTACAGCTCTGAATCGGCTGAGCTATAGTAAGGTGATTTTCTTCGAATCGATTTTTCTGTGAAATGTATGGAAACAATCAACCAATTTTAATGCGGTTTGGCATAACAATTACAAGTACCGAGACCTATAATTTGAGGTATCAAGAACCGCAATCGGAGCACAATTGCAGATTTTGGATTTTTACAGCTCTGAATCGGCTGAGCTATAGTAAGGTGATTTTCTTCGAATCGAATTTTCTATGAAATCTATGGTATAGCAATTACAGGTCCCGTGACCTATCATTTGAGGATCAAGAACCGCAATCGGAGCACAATTGCAGATTTTGGATTTTTACAGCTCTGAATCGGCTGAGCTAGTAAGGTGATTTTCTTCGAATCGATTTTTCTGTGAAATGTATGGAAACAATCAACCAATTTTAATGCGGTTTGGCATAACAATTACAAGTACCGAGACCTATCATTTGAGGTATCAAGAACCGCAATCGGAGCACAATTGCAGATTTTAGATTTTTACAGCTCTGAATCGGCTGAGCTATAGTAAGGTGATTTTCTTCGAATCGAATTTTCTATGAAATCTATGGTATAGCAATTACAGGTCCCGTGACCTATCATTTGAGGATCAAGAACCGCAATCGGAGCACAATTGCAGATTTTGGATTTTTACAGCTCTGAATCGGCTGAGCTATAGTAAGGTGATTTTCTTCGAATCGAATTTTCTATGAAATCTATGGTATAGCAATTACAGGTCCCGTGACCTATCATTTGAGGATCAAGAACCGCAATCGGAGCACAATTGCAGATTTTGGATTTTTACAGCTCTGAATCGGCTGAGCTATAGTAAGGTGATTTTCTTCGAATCGATTTGTCTGTGAAATGTATGGAAACAATCAACCAATTTTAATGCGGTTTGGCATAACAATTACAAGTACCGAGACCTATCATTTGAGGTATCAAGAACCGCAATCGGAGCACAATTGCAGATTTTAGATTTTTACAGCTCTGAATCGGCTGAGCTATAGTAAGGTGATTTTCTTCGAATCGAATTTTCTATGAAATCTATGGTATAGCAATTACAGGTCCCGTGACCTATCATTTGAGGATCAAGAACCGCAATCGGAGCACAATTGCAGATTTTGGATTTTTACAGCTCTGAATCGGCTGAGCTATAGTAAGGTGATTTTCTTCGAATCGATTTTTCTATGAAATCTATGGTATAGCAATTACAGGTCCCGTGACCTATCATTTGAGGATCAAGAACCGCAATCGGAGCACAATTGCAGATTTTGGATTTTTACAGCTCTGAATCGGCTGAGCTAGTAAGGTGATTTTCTTCGAATCGATTTTTCTGTGAAATGTATGGAAACAATCAACCAATTTTAATGCGGTTTGGCATAACAATTACAAGTACCGAGACCTATCATTTGAGGTATCAAGAACCGCAATCGAAGCACAATTGCAGATTTTAGATTTTTACAGCTCTGAATCGGCTGAGCTATAGTAAGGTTATTTTCTTCGAATCGAATTTTCTATGAAATCTATGGTATAGCAATTACAGGTCCCGTGACCTATCATTTGAGGATCAAGAACCGCAATCGGAGCACAATTGCAGATTTTGGATTTTTACAGCTCTGAATCGGCTGAGCTATAGTAAGGTGATTTTCTTCGAATCGATTTTTCTGTGAAATGTATGGAAACAATCAACCAATTTTAATGCGGTTTGGCATAACAATTACAAGTACCGAGACCTATCATTTGAGGTATCAAGAACCGCAATCGGAGCACAATTGCAGATTTTGGATTTTTACAGCTCTGAATCGGCTGAGCTATAGTAAGGTGATTTTCTTCGAATCGAATTTTCTATGAAATCTATGGTATAGCAATTACAGGTCCCGTGACCTATCATTTGAGGATCAAGAACCGCAATCGGAGCACAATTGCAGATTTTGGATTTTTACAGCTCTGAATCGGCTGAGCTATAGTAAGGTGATTTTCTTCGAATCGATTTTTCTATGAAATCTATGGTATAGCAATTACAGGTCCCGTGACCTATCATTTGAGGATCAAGAACCGCAATCGGAGCACAATTGCAGATTTTGGATTTTTACAGCTCTGAATCGGCTGAGCTATAGTAAGGTGATTTTCTTCGAATCGATTTTTCTGTGAAATGTATGGAAACAATCAACCAATTTTAATGCGGTTTGGCATAACAATTACAAGTACCGAGACCTATAATTTGAGGTATCAAGAACCGCAATCGGAGCACAATTGCAGATTTTGGATTTTTACAGCTCTGAATCGGCTGAGCTATAGTAAGGTGATTTTCTTCGAATCGATTTTTCTGTGAAATGTATGGAAACAATCAACCAATTTTAATGCGGTTTGGCATAACAATTACAAGTACCGAGACCTATCATTTGAGGTATCAAGAACCGCAATCGGAGCACAATTGCAGATTTTAGATTTTTACAGCTCTGAATCGGCTGAGCTATAGTAAGGTGATTTTCTTCGAATCGATTTTTCTGTGAAATGTATGGAAACAATCAACCAATTTTAATGCGGTTTGGCATAACAATTACAAGTACCGAGACCTATCATTTGAGGTATCAAGAACCGCAATCGGAGCACAATTGCAGATTTTAGATTTTTACAGCTCTGAATCGGCTGAGCTATAGTAAGGTGATTTTCTTCGAATCGAATTTTCTATGAAATCTATGGTATAGCAATTACAGGTCCCGTGACCTATCATTTGAGGATCAAGAACCGCAATCGGAGCACAATTGCAGATTTTAGATTTTTACAGCTCTGAATCGGCTGAGCTATAGTAAGGTGATTTTCTTCGAATCGATTTTTCTGTGAAATGTATGGAAACAATCAACCAATTTTAATGCGGTTTGGCATAACAATTACAAGTACCGAGACCTATAATTTGAGGTATCAAGAACCGCAATCGGAGCACAATTGCAGATTTTGGATTTTTACAGCTCTGAATCGGCTGAGCTATAGTAAGGTGATTTTCTTCGAATCGAATTTTCTATGAAATCTATGGTATAGCAATTACAGGTCCCGTGACCTATCATTTGAGGATCAAGAACCGCAATCGGAGCACAATTGCAGATTTTGGATTTTTACAGCTCTGAATCGGCTGAGCTATAGTAAGGTGATTTTCTTCGAATCGATTTTTCTATGAAATCTATGGTATAGCAATTACAGGTCCCGTGACCTATCATTTGAGGATCAAGAACCGCAATCGGAGCACAATTGCAGATTTTGGATTTTTACAGCTCTGAATCGGCTGAGCTATAGTAAGGTGATTTTCTTCGAATCGATTTTTCTGTGAAATGTATGGAAACAATCAACCAATTTTAATGCGGTTTGGCATAACAATTACAAGTACCGAGACCTATCATTTGAGGTATCAAGAACCGCAATCGGAGCAGAATTGCAGATTTTAGATTTTTACAGCTCTGAATCGGCTGAGCTATAGTAAGGTGATTTTCTTCGAATCGAATTTTCTATGAAATCTATGGTATAGCAATTACAGGTCCCGTGACCTATCATTTGAGGATCAAGAACCGCAATCGGAGCACAATTGCAGATTTTGGATTTTTACAGCTCTGAATCGGCTGAGCTATAGTAAGGTGATTTTCTTCGAATCGATTTTTCTGTGAAATGTATGGAAACAATCAACCAATTTTAATGCGGTTTGGCATAACAATTACAAGTACCGAGACCTATAATTTGAGGTATCAAGAACCGCAATCGGAGCACAATTGCAGATTTTGGATTTTTACAGCTCTGAATCGGCTGAGCTATAGTAAGGTGATTTTCTTCGAATCGAATTTTCTATGAAATCTATGGTATAGCAATTACAGGTCCCGTGACCTATCATTTGAGGATCAAGAACCGCAATCGGAGCACAATTGCAGATTTTGGATTTTTACAGCTCTGAATCGGCTGAGCTAGTAAGGTGATTTTCTTCGAATCGATTTTTCTGTGAAATGTATGGAAACAATCAACCAATTTTAATGCGGTTTGGCATAACAATTACAAGTACCGAGACCTATCATTTGAGGTATCAAGAACCGCAATCGGAGCACAATTGCAGATTTTAGATTTTTACAGCTCTGAATCGGCTGAGCTATAGTAAGGTGATTTTCTTCGAATCGAATTTTCTATGAAATCTATGGTATAGCAATTACAGGTCCCGTGACCTATCATTTGAGGATCAAGAACCGCAATCGGAGCACAATTGCAGATTTTGGATTTTTACAGCTCTGAATCGGCTGAGCTATAGTAAGGTGATTTTCTTCGAATCGAATTTTCTATGAAATCTATGGTATAGCAATTACAGGTCCCGTGACCTATCATTTGAGGATCAAGAACCGCAATCGGAGCACAATTGCAGATTTTGGATTTTTACAGCTCTGAATCGGCTGAGCTATAGTAAGGTGATTTTCTTCGAATCGATTTTTCTGTGAAATGTATGGAAACAATCAACCAATTTTAATGCGGTTTGGCATAACAATTACAAGTACCGAGACCTACCATTTGAGGTATCAAGAACCGCAATCGGAGCACAATTGCAGATTTTAGATTTTTACAGCTCTGAATCGGCTGAGCTATAGTAAGGTGATTTTCTTCGAATCGAATTTTCTATGAAATCTATGGTATAGCAATTACAGGTCCCGTGACCTATCATTTGAGGATCAAGAACCGTAATCGGAGCACAATTGCAGACTTTGGATTTTTACAGCTCTGAATCGGCTGAGCTATAGTAAGGTGATTTTCTTCGAATCGATTTTTCTCTGAAATGTATGGAAACAATCAACCAATTTTAATGCGGTTTGGCATAACAATTACAAGTACCGAGACCTATCATTTGAGGTATCAAGAACCGCAATCGGAGCACAATTGCAGATTTTGGATTTTTACAGCTCTGAATCGGCTGAGCTATAGTAAGGTGATTTTCTTCGAATCGAATTTTCTATGAAATCTATGGTATAGCAATTACAGGTCCCGTGACCTATCATTTGAGGATCAAGAACCGCAATCGGAGCACAATTGCAGATTTTGGATTTTTACAGCTCTGAATCGGCTGAGCTATAGTAAGGTGATTTTCTTCGAATCGATTTTTCTATGAAATGTATGGAAACAATCAACCAATTTTAATGCGGTTTGGCATAACAATTACAAGTACCGAGACCTATCATTTGAGGTATCAAGAACCGCAATCGGAGCACAATTGCAGATTTTAGATTTTTACAGCTCTGAATCGGCTGAGCTATAGTAAGGTGATTTTCTTCGAATCGATTTTTCTGTGAAATGTATGGAAACAATCAACCAATTTTAATGCGGTTTGGCATAACAATTACAAGTACCGAGACCTATCATTTGAGGTATCAAGAACCGCAATCGGAGCACAATTGCAGATTTTAGATTTTTACATTTCTGAATCGGCTGAGCTATAGTAAGGTGATTTTCTTCGAATCGAATTTTCTATGAAATCTATGGTATAGCAATTACAGGTCCCGTGACCTATCATTTGAGGATCAAGAACCGCAATCGGAGCACAATTGCAGATTTTGGATTTTTACAGCTCTGAATCGGCTGAGCTATAGTAAGGTGATTTTCTTCGAATCGATTTTTCTGTGAAATGTATGGAAACAATCAACCAATTTTAATGCGGTTTGGCATAACAATTACAAGTACCGAGACCTATCATTTGAGGTATCAAGAACCGCAATCGGAGCACAATTGCAGATTTTGGATTTTTACAGCTCTGAATCGGCTGAGCTATAGTAAGGTGATTTTCTTCGAATCGAATTTTCTATGAAATCTATGGTATAGCAATTACAGGTCCCGTGACCTATCATTTGAGGATCAAGAACCGCAATCGGAGCACAATTGCAGATTTTGGATTTTTACAGCTCTGAATCGGCTGAGCTATAGTAAGGTGATTTTCTTCGAATCGAATTTTCTATGAAATCTATGGTATAGCAATTACAGGTCCCGTGACCTATCATTTGAGGATCAAGAACCCCAATCGGAGCACAATTGCAGATTTTGGATTTTTACAGCTCTGAATCGGCTGAGCTATAGTAAGGTGATTTTCTTCGAATCGATTTTTCTGTGAAATGTATGGAAACAATCAACCAATTTTAATGCGGTTTGGCATAACAATTACAAGTACCGAGACCTATCATTTGAGGTATCAAGAACCGCAATCGGAGCACAATTGCAGATTTTGGATTTTTACAGCTCTGAATCGGCTGAGCTATAGTAAGGTGATTTTCTTCGAATCGAATTTTCTATGAAATCTATGGTATAGCAATTACAGGTCCCGTGACCTATCATTTGAGGATCAAGAACCGCAATCGGAGCACAATTGCAGATTTTGGATTTTTACAGCTCTGAATCGGCTGAGCTATAGTAAGGTGATTTTCTTCGAATCGATTTTTCTATGAAATCTATGGTATAGCAATTACAGGTCCCGTGACCTATCATTTGAGGATCAAGAACCGCAATCGGAGCACAATTGCAGATTTTGGATTTTTACAGCTCTGAATCGGCTGAGCTAGTAAGGTGATTTTCTTCGAATCGATTTTTCTGTGAAATGTATGGAAACAATCAACCAATTTTAATGCGGTTTGGCATAACAATTACAAGTACCGAGACCTATCATTTGAGGTATCAAGAACCGCAATCGGAGCACAATTGCAGATTTTAGATTTTTACAGCTCTGAATCGGCTGAGCTATAGTAAGGTGATTTTCTTCGAATCGAATTTTCTATGAAATCTATGGTATAGCAATTACAGGTCCCGTGACCTATCATTTGAGGATCAAGAACCGCAATCGGAGCACAATTGCAGATTTTGGATTTTTACAGCTCTGAATCGGCTGAGCTATAGTAAGGTGATTTTCTTCGAATCGATTTTTCTGTGAAATGTATGGAAACAATCAACCAATTTTAATGCGGTTTGGCATAACAATTACAAGTACCGAGACCTATAATTTGAGGTATCAAGAACCGCAATCGGAGCACAATTGCAGATTTTGGATTTTTACAGCTCTGAATCGGCTGAGCTATAGTAAGGTGATTTTCTTCGAATCGAATTTTCTATGAAATCTATGGTATAGCAATTACAGGTCCCGTGACCTATCATTTGAGGATCAAGAACCGCAATCGGAGCACAATTGCAGATTTTGGATTTTTACAGCTCTGAATCGGCTGAGCTATAGTAAGGTGATTTTCTTCGAATCGAATTTTCTATGAAATCTATGGTATAGCAATTACAGGTCCCGTGACCTATCATTTGATGATCAAGAACCGCAATCGGAGCACAATTGCAGATTTTGGATTTTTACAGCTCTGAATCGGCTGAGCTATAGTAAGGTGATTTTCTTCGAATCGATTTTTCTATGAAATCTATGGTATAGCAATTACAGGTCCCGTGACCTATCATTTGAGGATCAAGAACCGCAATCGGAGCACAATTGCAGATTTTGGATTTTTACAGCTCTGAATCGGCTGAGCTAGTAAGGTGATTTTCTTCGAATCGATTTTTCTGTGAAATGTATGGAAACAATCAACCAATTTTAATGCGGTTTGGCATAACAATTACAAGTACCGAGACCTATCATTTGAGGTATCAAGAACCGCAATCGGAGCACAATTGCAGATTTTAGATTTTTACAGCTCTGAATCGGCTGAGCTATAGTAAGGTGATTTTCTTCGAATCGAATTTTCTATGAAATCTATGGTATAGCAATTACAGGTCCCGTGACCTATCATTTGAGGATCAAGAACCGCAATCGGAGCACAATTGCAGATTTTGGATTTTTACAGCTCTGAATCGGCTGAGCTATAGTAAGGTGATTTTCTTCGAATCGAATTTTCTATGAAATCTATGGTATAGCAATTACAGGTCCCGTGACCTATCATTTGAGGATCAAGAACCGCAATCGGAGCACAATTGCAGATTTTGGATTTTTACAGCTCTGAATCGGCTGAGCTATAGTAAGGTGATTTTCTTCGAATCGATTTTTCTGTGAAATGTATGGAAACAATCAACCAATTTTAATGCGGTTTGGCATAACAATTACAAGTACCGAGACCTATCATTTGAGGTATCAAGAACCG
This sequence comes from Tipula vernalis, assembly GCA_958295665.1. Classification (NCBI taxonomy): domain Eukaryota; kingdom Metazoa; phylum Arthropoda; class Insecta; order Diptera; family Tipulidae; genus Tipula; species Tipula vernalis. The sequence continues at coordinate 26,023,273 of OY282558.1, forward strand.
CAATCGGAGCACAATTGCAGATTTTAGATTTTTACAGCTCTGAATCGGCTGAGCTATAGTAAGGTGATTTTCTTCGAATCGAATTTTCTATGAAATCTATGGTATAGCAATTACAGGTCCCGTGACCTATCATTTGAGGATCAAGAACCGCAATCGGAGCACAATTGCAGATTTTGGATTTTTACAGCTCTGAATCGGCTGAGCTATAGTAAGGTGATTTTCTTCGAATCGATTTTTCTGTGAAATGTATGGAAACAATCAACCAATTTTAATGCGGTTTGGCATAACAATTACAAGTACCGAGACCTATCATTTGAGGTATCAAGAACCGCAATCGGAGCACAATTGCAGATTTTAGATTTTTACAGCTCTGAATCGGCTGAGCTATAGTAAGGTGATTTTCTTCGAATCGAATTTTCTATGAAATCTATGGTATAGCAATTACAGGTCCCGTGACCTATCATTTGAGGATCAAGAACCGCAATCGGAGCACAATTGCAGATTTTGGATTTTTACAGCTCTGAATCGGCTGAGCTATAGTAAGGTGATTTTCTTCGAATCGAATTTTCTATGAAATCTATGGTATAGCAATTACAGGTCCCGTGACCTATCATTTGAGGATCAAGAACCGCAATCGGAGCACAATTGCAGATTTTGGATTTTTACAGCTCTGAATCGGCTGAGCTATAGTAAGGTGATTTTCTTCGAATCGATTTTTCTGTGAAATGTATGGAAACAATCAACCAATTTTAATGCGGTTTGGCATAACAATTACAAGTACCGAGACCTATCATTTGAGGTATCAAGAACCGCAATCGGAGCACAATTGCAGATTTTAGATTTTTACAGCTCTGAATCGGCTGAGCTATAGTAAGGTGATTTTCTTCGAATCGAATTTTCTATGAAATCTATGGTATAGCAATTACAGGTCCCGTGACCTATCATTTGAGGATCAAGAACCGCAATCGGAGCACAATTGCAGATTTTGGATTTTTACAGCTCTGAATCGGCTGAGCTAGTAAGGTGATTTTCTTCGAATCGATTTTTCTGTGAAATGTATGGAAACAATCAACCAATTTTAATGCGGTTTGGCATAACAATTACAAGTACCGAGACCTATCATTTGAGGTATCAAGAACCGCAATCGAAGCACAATTGCAGATTTTAGATTTTTACAGCTCTGAATCGGCTGAGCTATAGTAAGGTGATTTTCTTCGAATCGAATTTTCTATGAAATCTATGGTATAGCAATTACAGGTCCCGTGACCTATTATTTGAGGATCAAGAACCGCAATCGGAGCACAATTGCAGATTTTGGATTTTTACAGCTCTGAATCGGCTGAGCTATAGTAAGGTGATTTTCTTCGAATCGATTTTTCTGTGAAATGTATGGAAACAATCAACCAATTTTAATGCGGTTTGGCATAACAATTACAAGTACCGAGACCTATAATTTGAGGTATCAAGAACCGCAATCGGAGCACAATTGCAGATTTTGGATTTTTACAGCTCTGAATCGGCTGAGCTATAGTAAGGTGATTTTCTTCGAATCGAATTTTCTATGAAATCTATGGTATAGCAATTACAGGTCCCGTGACCTATCATTTGAGGATCAAGAACCGAATCGGAGCACAATTGCAGATTTTGGATTTTTACAGCTCTGAATCGGCTGAGCTATAGTAAGGTGATTTTCTTCGAATCGATTTTTCTATGAAATCTATGGTATAGCAATTACAGGTCCCGTGACCTATCATTTGAGGATCAAGAACCGCAATCGGAGCACAATTGCAGATTTTGGATTTTTACAGCTCTGAATCGGCTGAGCTAGTAAGGTGATTTTCTTCGAATCGATTTTTCTGTGAAATGTATGGAAACAATCAACCAATTTTAATGCGGTTTGGCATAACAATTACAAGTACCGAGACCTATCATTTGAGGTATCAAGAACCGCAATCGGAGCACAATTGCAGATTTTAGATTTTTACACCTCTGAATCGGCTGAGCTATAGTAAGGTGATTTTCTTCGAATCGAATTTTCTATGAAATCTATGGTATAGCAATTACAGGTCCCGTGACCTATCATTTGAGGATCAAGAACCGCAATCGGAGCACAATTGCAGATTTTGGATTTTTACAGCTCTGAATCGGCTGAGCTATAGTAAGGTGATTTTCTTCGAATCGAATTTTCTATGAAATCTATGGTATAGCAATTACAGGTCCCGTGACCTATCATTTGAGGATCAAGAACCGCAATCGGAGCACAATTGCAGATTTTGGATTTTTACAGCTCTGAATCGGCTGAGCTATAGTAAGGTGATTTTCTTCGAATCGATTTTTCTGTGAAATGTATGGAAACAATCAACCAATTTTAATGCGGTTTGGCATAACAATTACAAGTACCGAGACCTATCATTTGAGGTATCAAGAACCGCAATCGGAGCACAATTGCAGATTTTAGATTTTTACAGCTCTGAATCGGCTGAGCTATAGTAAGGTGATTTTCTTCGAATCGAATTTTCTATGAAATCTATGGTATAGCAATTACAGGTCCCGTGACCTATCATTTGAGGATCAAGAACCGTAATCGGAGCACAATTGCAGACTTTGGATTTTTACAGCTCTGAATCGGCTGAGCTATAGTAAGGTGATTTTCTTCGAATCGATTTTTCTCTGAAATGTATGGAAACAATCAACCAATTTTAATGCGGTTTGGCATAACAATTACAAGTACCGAGACCTATCATTTGAGGTATCAAGAACCGCAATCGGAGCACAATTGCAGATTTTGGATTTTTACAGCTCTGAATCGGCTGAGCTATAGTAAGGTGATTTTCTTCGAATCGAATTTTCTATGAAATCTATGGTATAGCAATTACAGGTCCCGTGACCTATCATTTGAGGATCAAGAACCGCAATCGGAGCACAATTGCAGATTTTGGATTTTTACAGCTCTGAATCGGCTGAGCTATAGTAAGGTGATTTTCTTCGAATCGATTTTTCTATGAAATGTATGGAAACAATCAACCAATTTTAATGCGGTTTGGCATAACAATTACAAGTACCGAGACCTATCATTTGAGGTATCAAGAACCGCAATCGGAGCACAATTGCAGATTTTAGATTTTTACATTTCTGAATCGGCTGAGCTATAGTAAGGTGATTTTCTTCGAATCGAATTTTCTATGAAATCTATGGTATAGCAATTACAGGTCCCGTGACCTATCATTTGAGGATCAAGAACCGCAATCGGAGCACAATTGCAGATTTTAGATTTTTACAGCTCTGAATCGGCTGAGCTATAGTAAGGTGATTTTCTTCGAATCGATTTTTCTGTGAAATGTATGGAAACAATCAACAAATTTTAATGCGGTTTGGCATAACAATTACAAGTACCGAGACCTATCATTTGAGGTATCAAGAACCGCAATCGGAGCACAATTGCAGATTTTGGATTTTTACAGCTCTGAATCGGCTGAGCTATAGTAAGGTGATTTTCTTCGAATCGAATTTTCTATGAAATCTATGGTATAGCAATTACAGGTCCCGTGACCTATCATTTGAGGATCAAGAACCGCAATCGGAGCACAATTGCAGATTTTGGATTTTTACAGCTCTGAATCGGCTGAGCTATAGTAAGGTGATTTTCTTCGAATCGATTTTTCTATGAAATCTATGGTATAGCAATTACAGGTCCCGTGACCTATCATTTGAGGATCAAGAACCGCAATCGGAGCACAATTGCAGATTTTGGATTTTTACAGCTCTGAATCGGCTGAGCTATAGTAAGGTGATTTTCTTCGAATCGATTTTTCTGTGAAATGTATGGAAACAATCAACCAATTTTAATGCGGTTTGGCATAACAATTACAAGTACCGAGACCTATCATTTGAGGTATCAAGAACCGCAATCGGAGCACAATTGCAGATTTTAGATTTTTACAGCTCTGAATCGGCTGAGCTATAGTAAGGTGATTTTCTTCGAATCGAATTTTCTATGAAATCTATGGTATAGCAATTACAGGTCCCGTGACCTATCATTTGAGGATCAAGAACCGCAATCGGAGCACAATTGCAGATTTTGGATTTTTACAGCTCTGAATCGGCTGAGCTAGTAAGGTGATTTTCTTCGAATCGATTTTTCTGTGAAATGTATGGAAACAATCAACCAATTTTAATGCGGTTTGGCATAACAATTACAAGTACCGAGACCTATCATTTGAGGTATCAAGAACCGCAATCGGAGCACAATTGCAGATTTTAGATTTTTACAGCTCTGAATCGGCTGAGCTATAGTAAGGTGATTTTCTTCGAATCGAATTTTCTATGAAATCTATGGTATAGCAATTACAGGTCCCGTGACCTATCATTTGAGGATCAAGAACCGCAATCGGAGCACAATTGCAGATTTTGGATTTTTACAGCTCTGAATCGGCTGAGCTATAGTAAGGTGATTTTCTTCGAATCGAATTTTCTATGAAATCTATGGTATAGCAATTACAGGTCCCGTGACCTATCATTTGAGGATCAAGAACCGCAATCGGAGCACAATTGCAGATTTTGGATTTTTACAGCTCTGAATCGGCTGAGCTATAGTAAGGTGATTTTCTTCGAATCGAATTTTCTATGAAATCTATGGTATAGCAATTACAGGTCCCGTGATCTATCATTTGAGGATCAAGAACCGTAATCGGAGCACAATTGCAGACTTTGGATTTTTACAGCTCTGAATCGGCTGAGCTATAGTAAGGTGATTTTCTTCGAATCGATTTTTCTCTGAAATGTATGGAAACAATCAACCAATTTTAATGCGGTTTGGCATAACAATTACAAGTACCGAGACCTATAATTTGAGGTATCAAGAACCGCAATCGGAGCACAATTGCAGATTTTAGATTTTTACAGCTCTGAATCGGCTGAGCTATAGTAAGGTGATTTTCTTCGAATCGATTTTTCTATGAAATCTATGGTATAGCAATTACAGGTCCCGTGACCTATCATTTGAGGATCAAGAACAGCAATCGGAGCACAATTGCAGACTTTGGATTTTTACAGCTCTGAATCGGCTGAGCTATAGTAAGGTGATTTTCTTCGAATCGATTTTTCTCTGAAATGTATGGAAACAATCAACCAATTTTAATGCGGTTTGGCATAACAATTACAAGTACCGAGACCTATAATTTGAGGTATCAAGAACCGCAATCGGAGCACAATTGCAGATTTTAGATTTTTACAGCTCTGAATCGGCTGAGCTATAGTAAGGTGATTTTCTTCGAATCGATTTTTCTATGAAATCTATGGTATAGCAATTACAGGTCCCGTGACCTATCATTTGAGGATCAAGAACCGCAATCGGAGCACAATTGCAGATTTTGGATTTTTACAGCTCTGAATCGGCTGAGCTATAGTAAGGTGATTTTCTTCGAATCGATTTTTCTATGAAATCTATGGTATAGCAATTACAGGTCCCGTGACCTATCATTTGAGGATCAGGAACCGCAATCGGAGCACAATTGCAGATTTTGGATTTTTACAGCTCTGAATCGGCTGAGCTAGTAAGGTGATTTTCTTCGAATCGATTTTTCTGTGAAATGTATGGAAACAATCAACCAATTTTAATGCGGTTTGGCATAACAATTACAAGTACCGAGACCTATCATTTGAGGTATCAAGAACCGCAATCGGAGCACAATTGCAGATTTTAGATTTTTACAGCTCTGAATCGGCTGAGCTATAGTAAGGTGATTTTCTTCGAATCGATTTTTCTATGAAATCTATGGTATAGCAATTACAGGTCCCGTGACCTATCATTTGAGGATCAAGAACCGCAATCGGAGCACAATTGCAGATTTTGGATTTTTACAGCTCTGAATCGGCTGAGCTAGTAAGGTGATTTTCTTCGAATCGATTTTTCTGTGAAATGTATGGAAACAATCAACCAATTTTAATGCGGTTTGGCATAACAATTACAAGTACCGAGACCTATCATTTGAGGTATCAAGAACCGCAATCGGAGCACAATTGCAGATTTTAGATTTTTACAGCTCTGAATCGGCTGAGCTATAGTAAGGTGATTTTCTTCGAATCGAATTTTCTATGAAATCTATGGTATAGCAATTACAGGTCCCGTGACCTATCATTTGAGGATCAAGAACCGCAATCGGAGCACAATTGCAGATTTTGGATTTTTACAGCTCTGAATCGGCTGAGCTATAGTAAGGTGATTTTCTTCGAATCGATTTTTCTATGAAATCTATGGTATAGCAATTACAGGTCCCGTGACCTATCATTTGAGGATCAGGAACCGCAATCGGAGCACAATTGCAGATTTTGGATTTTTACAGCTCTGAATCGGCTGAGCTATAGTAAGGTGATTTTCTTCGAATCGATTTTTCTATGAAATCTATGGTATAGCAATTACAGGTCCCGTGACCTATCATTTGAGGATCAGGAACCGCAATCGGAGCACAATTGCAGATTTTGGATTTTTACAGCTCTGAATCGGCTGAGCTAGTAAGGTGATTTTCTTCGAATCGATTTTTCTGTGAAATGTATGGAAACAATCAACCAATTTTAATGCGGTTTGGCATAACAATTACAAGTACCGAGACCTATCATTTGAGGTATCAAGAACCGCAATCGGAGCACAATTGCAGATTTTAGATTTTTACAGCTCTGAATCGGCTGAGCTATAGTAAGGTGATTTTCTTCGAATCGATTTTTCTATGAAATCTATGGTATAGCAATTACAGGTCCCGTGACCTATCATTTGAGGATCAAGAACCGCAATCGGAGCACAATTGCAGATTTTGGATTTTTACAGCTCTGAATCGGCTGAGCTATAGTAAGGTGATTTTCTTCGAATCGATTTTTCTATGAAATCTATGGTATAGCAATTACAGGTCCCGTGACCTATCATTTGAGGATCAGGAACCGCAATCGGAGCACAATTGCAGATTTTGGATTTTTACAGCTCTGAATCGGCTGAGCTAGTAAGGTGATTTTCTTCGAATCGATTTTTCTGTGAAATGTATGGAAACAATCAACCAATTTTAATGCGGTTTGGCATAACAATTACAAGTACCGAGACCTATCATTTGAGGTATCAAGAACCGCAATCGGAGCACAATTGCAGATTTTAGATTTTTACAGCTCTGAATCGGCTGAGCTATAGTAAGGTGATTTTCTTCGAATCGATTTTTCTATGAAATCTATGGTATAGCAATTACAGGTCCCGTGACCTATCATTTGAGGATCAAGAACCGCAATCGGAGCACAATTGCAGATTTTGGATTTTTACAGCTCTGAATCGGCTGAGCTAGTAAGGTGATTTTCTTCGAATCGATTTTTCTGTGAAATGTATGGAAACAATCAACCAATTTTAATGCGGTTTGGCATAACAATTACAAGTACCGAGACCTATAATTTGAGGTATCAAGAACCGCAATCGGAGCACAATTGCAGATTTTAGATTTTTACAGCTCTGAATCGGCTGAGCTATAGTAAGGTGATTTTCTTCGAATCGAATTTTCTATGAAATCTATGGTATAGCAATTACAGGTCCCGTGACCTATCATTTGAGGATCAAGAACCGCAATCGGAGCACAATTGCAGATTTTGGATTTTTACAGCTCTGAATCGGCTGAGCTATAGTAAGGTGATTTTCTTCGAATCGATTTTTCTATGAAATCTATGGTATAGCAATTACAGGTCCCGTGACCTATCATTTGAGGATCAAGAACCGCAATCGGAGCACAATTGCAGATTTTGGATTTTTACAGCTCTGAATCGGCTGAGCTAGTAAGGTGATTTTCTTCGAATCGATTTTTCTGTGAAATGTATGGAAACAATCAACCAATTTTAATGCGGTTTGGCATAACAATTACAAGTACCGAGACCTATCATTTGAGGTATCAAGAACCGCAATCGGAGCACAATTGCAGATTTTAGATTTTTACAGCTCTGAATCGGCTGAGCTATAGTAAGGTGATTTTCTTCGAATCGAATTTTCTATGAAATCTATGGTATAGCAATTACAGGTCCCGTGACCTATCATTTGAGGATCAAGAACCGTAATCGGAGCACAATTGCAGACTTTGGATTTTTACAGCTCTGAATCGGCTGAGCTATAGTAAGGTGATTTTCTTCGAATCGATTTTTCTCTGAAATGTATGGAAACAATCAACCAATTTTAATGCGGTTTGGCATAACAATTACAAGTACCGAGACCTATAATTTGAGGTATCAAGAACCGCAATCGGAGCACAATTGCAGATTTTAGATTTTTACAGCTCTGAATCGGCTGAGCTATAGTAAGGTGATTTTCTTCGAATCGATTTTTCTATGAAATCTATGGTATAGCAATTACAGGTCCCGTGACCTATCATTTGAGGATCAAGAACCGCAATCGGAGCACAATTGCAGATTTTGGATTTTTACAGCTCTGAATCGGCTGAGCTATAGTAAGGTGATTTTCTTCGAATCGATTTTTCTGTGAAATGTATGGAAACAATCAACCAATTTTAATGCGGTTTGGCATAACAATTACAAGTACCGAGACCTATCATTTGAGGTATCAAGAACCGCAATCGGAGCACAATTGCAGATTTTAGATTTTTACAGCTCTGAATCGGCTGAGCTATAGTAAGGTGATTTTCTTCGAATCGAATTTTCTATGAAATCTATGGTATAGCAATTACAGGTCCCGTGACCTATCATTTGAGGATCAAGAACCGCAATCGGAGCACAATTGCAGATTTTGGATTTTTACAGCTCTGAATCGGCTGAGCTATAGTAAGGTGATTTTCTTCGAATCGATTTTTCTATGAAATCTATGGTATAGCAATTACAGGTCCCGTGACCTATCATTTGAGGATCAAGAACCGCAATCGGAGCACAATTGCAGATTTTGGATTTTTACAGCTCTGAATCGGCTGAGCTATAGTAAGGTGATTTTCTTCGAATCGATTTTTCTATGAAATCTATGGTATAGCAATTACAGGTCCCGTGACCTATCATTTGAGGATCAGGAACCGCAATCGGAGCACAATTGCAGATTTTGGATTTTTACAGCTCTGAATCGGCTGAGCTAGTAAGGTGATTTTCTTCGAATCGATTTTTCTGTGAAATGTATGGAAACAATCAACCAATTTTAATGCGGTTTGGCATAACAATTACAAGTACCGAGACCTATCATTTGAGGTATCAAGAACCGCAATCGGAGCACAATTGCAGATTTTAGATTTTTACAGCTCTGAATCGGCTGAGCTATAGTAAGGTGATTTTCTTCGAATCGATTTTTCTATGAAATCTATGGTATAGCAATTACAGGTCCCGTGACCTATCATTTGAGGATCAAGAACCGCAATCGGAGCACAATTGCAGATTTTGGATTTTTACAGCTCTGAATCGGCTGAGCTAGTAAGGTGATTTTCTTCGAATCGATTTTTCTGTGAAATGTATGGAAACAATCAACCAATTTTAATGCGGTTTGGCATAACAATTACAAGTACCGAGACCTATAATTTGAGGTATCAAGAACTGCAATCGGAGCACAATTGCAGATTTTAGATTTTTACAGCTCTGAATCGGCTGAGCTATAGTAAGGTGATTTTCTTCGAATCGAATTTTCTATGAAATCTATGGTATAGCAATTACAGGTCCCGTGACCTATCATTTGAGGATCAAGAACCGCAATCGGAGCACAATTGCAGATTTTGGATTTTTACAGCTCTGAATCGGCTGAGCTATAGTAAGGTGATTTTCTTCGAATCGATTTTTCTATGAAATCTATGGTATAGCAATTACAGGTCCCGTGACCTATCATTTGAGGATCAAGAACCGCAATCGGAGCACAATTGCAGATTTTGGATTTTTACAGCTCTGAATCGGCTGAGCTAGTAAGGTGATTTTCTTCGAATCGATTTTTCTGTGAAATGTATGGAAACAATCAACCAATTTTAATGCGGTTTGGCATAACAATTACAAGTACCGAGACCTATCATTTGAGGTATCAAGAACCGCAATCGGAGCACAATTGCAGATTTTAGATTTTTACAGCTCTGAATCGGCTGAGCTATAGTAAGGTGATTTTCTTCGAATCGAATTTTCTATGAAATCTATGGTATAGCAATTACAGGTCCCGTGACCTATCATTTGAGGATCAAGAACCGTAATCGGAGCACAATTGCAGACTTTGGATTTTTACAGCTCTGAATCGGCTGAGCTATAGTAAGGTGATTTTCTTCGAATCGATTTTTCTCTGAAATGTATGGAAACAATCAACCAATTTTAATGCGGTTTGGCATAACAATTACAAGTACCGAGACCTATAATTTGAGGTATCAAGAACCGCAATCGGAGCACAATTGCAGATTTTAGATTTTTACAGCTCTGAATCGGCTGAGCTATAGTAAGGTGATTTTCTTCGAATCGATTTTTCTATGAAATCTATGGTATAGCAATTACAGGTCCCGTGACCTATCATTTGAGGATCAAGAACCGCAATCGGAGCACAATTGCAGATTTTGGATTTTTACAGCTCTGAATCGGCTGAGCTATAGTAAGGTGATTTTCTTCGAATCGATTTTTCTGTGAAATGTATGGAAACAATCAACCAATTTTAATGCGGTTTGGCATAACAATTACAAGTACCGAGACCTATCATTTGAGGTATCAAGAACCGCAATCGGAGCACAATTGCAGATTTTAGATTTTTACAGCTCTGAATCGGCTGAGCTATAGTAAGGTGATTTTCTTCGAATCGAATTTTCTATGAAATCTATGGTATAGCAATTACAGGTCCCGTGACCTATCATTTGAGGATCAAGAACCGCAATCGGAGCACAATTGCAGATTTTGGATTTTTACAGCTCTGAATCGGCTGAGCTAGTAAGGTGATTTTCTTCGAATCGATTTTTCTGTGAAATGTATGGAAACAATCAACCAATTTTAATGCGGTTTGGCATAACAATTACAAGTACCGAGACCTATCATTTGAGGTATCAAGAACCGCAATCGGAGCACAATTGCAGATTTTGGATTTTTACAGCTCTGAATCGGCTGAGCTATAGTAAGGTGATTTTCTTCGAATCGAATTTTCTATGAAATCTATGGTATAGCAATTACAGGTCCCGTGACCTATCATTTGAGGATCAAGAACCGCAATCGGAGCACAATTGCAGATTTTGGATTTTTACAGCTCTGAATCGGCTGAGCTATAGTAAGGTGATTTTCTTCGAATCGAATTTTCTATGAAATCTATGGTATAGCAATTACAGGTCCCGTGACCTATCATTTGAGGATCAAGAACCGTAATCGGAGCACAATTGCAGACTTTGGATTTTTACAGCTCTGAATCGGCTGAGCTATAGTAAGGTGATTTTCTTCGAATCGATTTTTCTCTGAAATGTATGGAAACAATCAACCAATTTTAATGCGGTTTGGCATAACAATTACAAGTACCGAGACCTATAATTTGAGGTATCAAGAACCGCAATCGGAGCACAATTGCAGATTTTAGATTTTTACAGCTCTGAATCGGCTGAGCTATAGTAAGGTGATTTTCTTCGAATCGATTTTTCTATGAAATATATGGTATAGCAATTACAGGTCCCGTGACCTATCATTTGAGGATCAAGAACCGCAATCGGAGCACAATTGCAGACTTTGGATTTTTACAGCTCTGAATCGGCTGAGCTATAGTAAGGTGATTTTCTTCGAATCGATTTTTCTCTGAAATGTATGGAAACAATCAACCAATTTTAATGCGGTTTGGCATAACAATTACAAGTACCGAGACCTATCATTTGAGGTATCAAGAACCGCAATCGGAGCACAATTGCAGATTTTAGATTTTTACAGCTCTGAATCGGCTGAGCTATAGTAAGGTGATTTTCTTCGAATCGATTTTTCTATGAAATCTATGGTATAGCAATTACAGGTCCCGTGACCTATCATTTGAGGATCAAGAACCGCAATCGGAGCACAATTGCAGATTTTGGATTTTTACAGCTCTGAATCGGCTGAGCTATAGTAAGGTGATTTTCTTCGAATCGATTTTTCTATGAAATCTATGGTATAGCAATTACAGGTCCCGTGACCTATCATTTGAGGATCAGGAACCGCAATCGGAGCACAATTGCAGATTTTGGATTTTTACAGCTCTGAATCGGCTGAGCTAGTAAGGTGATTTTCTTCGAATCGATTTTTCTGTGAAATGTATGGAAACAATCAACCAATTTTAATGCGGTTTGGCATAACAATTACAAGTACCGAGACCTATCATTTGAGGTATCAAGAACCGCAATCGGAGCACAATTGCAGATTTTAGATTTTTACAGCTCTGAATCGGCTGAGCTATAGTAAGGTGATTTTCTTCGAATCGAATTTTCTATGAAATCTATGGTATAGCAATTACAGGTCCCGTGACCTATCATTTGAGGATCAAGAACCGCAATCGGAGCACAATTGCAGATTTTGGATTTTTACAGCTCTGAATCGGCTGAGCTATAGTAAGGTGATTTTCTTCGAATCGATTTTTCTATGAAATCTATGGTATAGCAATTACAGGTCCCGTGACCTATCATTTGAGGATCAAGAACCGCAATCGGAGCACAATTGCAGATTTTGGATTTTTACAGCTCTGAATCGGCTGAGCTAGTAAGGTGATTTTCTTCGAATCGATTTTTCTGTGAAATGTATGGAAACAATCAACCAATTTTAATGCGGTTTGGCATAACAATTACAAGTACCGAGACCTATAATTTGAGGTATCAAGAACCGCAATCGGAGCACAATTGCAGATTTTAGATTTTTACAGCTCTGAATCGGCTGAGCTATAGTAAGGTGATTTTCTTCGAATCGAATTTTCTATGAAATCTATGGTATAGCAATTACAGGTCCCGTGACCTATCATTTGAGGATCAAGAACCGCAATCGGAGCACAATTGCAGATTTTGGATTTTTACAGCTCTGAATCGGCTGAGCTATAGTAAGGTGATTTTCTTCGAATCGAATTTTCTATGAAATCTATGGTATAGCAATTACAGGTCCCGTGACCTATCATTTGAGGATCAAGAACCGCAATCGGAGCACAATTGCAGATTTTGGATTTTTACAGCTCTGAATCGGCTGAGCTATAGTAAGGTGATTTTCTTCGAATCGATTTTTCTGTGAAATGTATGGAAACAATCAACCAATTTTAATGCGGTTTGGCATAACAATTACAAGTACCGAGACCTATCATTTGAGGTATCAAGAACCGCAATCGGAGCACAATTGCAGATTTTAGATTTTTACAGCTCTGAATCGGCTGAGCTATAGTAAGGTGATTTTCTTCGAATCGAATTTTCTATGAAATCTATGGTATAGCAATTACAGGTCCCGTGACCTATCATTTGAGGATCAAGAACCGTAATCGGAGCACAATTGCAGACTTTGGATTTTTACAGCTCTGAATCGGCTGAGCTATAGTAAGGTGATTTTCTTCGAATCGATTTTTCTCTGAAATGTATGGAAACAATCAACCAATTTTAATGCAGTTTGGCATAACAATTACAAGTACCGAGACCTATAATTTGAGGTATCAAGAACCGCAATCGGAGCACAATTGCAGATTTTAGATTTTTACAGCTCTGAATCGGCTGAGCTATAGTAAGGTGATTTTCTTCGAATCGATTTTTCTATGAAATCTATGGTATAGCAATTACAGGTCCCGTGACCTATCATTTGAGGATCAAGAACCGCAATCGGAGCACAATTGCAGATTTTGGATTTTTACAGCTCTGAATCGGCTGAGCTATAGTAAGGTGATTTTCTTCGAATCGATTTTTCTGTGAAATGTATGGAAACAATCAACCAATTTTAATGCGGTTTGGCATAACAATTACAAGTACCGAGACCTATCATTTGAGGTATCAAGAACCGCAATCGGAGCACAATTGCAGATTTTAGATTTTTACAGCTCTGAATCGGCTGAGCTATAGTAAGGTGATTTTCTTCGAATCGAATTTTCTGTGAAATCTATGGTATAGCAATTACAGGTCCCGTGACCTATCATTTGAGGATCAAGAACCGTAATCGGAGCACAATTGCAGACTTTGGATTTTTACAGCTCTGAATCGGCTGAGCTATAGTAAGGTGATTTTCTTCGAATCGATTTTTCTCTGAAATGTATGGAAACAATCAACCAATTTTAATGCGGTTTGGCATAACAATTACAAGTACCGAGACCTATCATTTGAGGTATCAAGAACCGCAATCGGAGCACAATTGCAGATTTTGGATTTTTACATTTCTGAATCGGCTGAGCTATAGTAAGGTGATTTTCTTCGAATCGAATTTTCTATGAAATCTATGGTATAGCAATTACAGGTCCCGTGACCTATCATTTGAGGATCAAGAACCGCAATCGGAGCACAATTGCAGATTTTGGATTTTTACAGCTCTGAATCGGCTGAGCTATAGTAAGGTGATTTTCTTCGAATCGATTTTTCTGTGAAATGTATGGAAACAATCAACCAATTTTAATGCGGTTTGGCATAACAATTACAAGTACCGAGACCTATCATTTGAGGTATCAAGAACCGCAATCGGAGCACAATTGCAGATTTTGGATTTTTACAGCTCTGAATCGGCTGAGCTATAGTAAGGTGATTTTCTTCGAATCGAATTTTCTATGAAATCTATGGTATAGCAATTACAGGTCCCGTGACCTATCATTTGAGGATCAAGAACCGCAATCGGAGCACAATTGCAGATTTTGGATTTTTACAGCTCTGAATCGGCTGAGCTATAGTAAGGTGATTTTCTTCGAATCGATTTTTCTATGAAATCTATGGTATAGCAATTACAGGTCCCGTGACCTATCATTTGAGGATCAAGAACCGCAATCGGAGCACAATTGCAGATTTTGGATTTTTACAGCTCTGAATCGGCTGAGCTATAGTAAGGTGATTTTCTTCGAATCGATTTTTCTGTGAAATGTATGGAAACAATCAACCAATTTTAATGCGGTTTGGCATAACAATTACAAGTACCGAGACCTATCATTTGAGGTATCAAGAACCGCAATCGGAGCACAATTGCAGATTTTAGATTTTTACAGCTCTGAATCGGCTGAGCTATAGTAAGGTGATTTTCTTCGAATCGAATTTTCTATGAAATCTATGGTATAGCAATTACAGGTCCCGTGACCTATCATTTGAGGATCAAGAACCGCAATCGGAGCACAATTGCAGATTTTGGATTTTTACAGCTCTGAATCGGCTGAGCTATAGTAAGGTGATTTTCTTCGAATCGATTTTTCTGTGAAATGTATGGAAACAATCAACCAATTTTAATGCGGTTTGGCATAACAATTACAAGTACCGAGACCTATCATTTGAGGTATCAAGAACCGCAATCGGAGCACAATTGCAGATTTTAGATTTTTACAGCTCTGAATCGGCTGAGCTATAGTAAGGTGATTTTCTTCGAATCGAATTTTCTATGAAATCTATGGTATAGCAATTACAGGTCCCGTGACCTATCATTTGAGGATCAAGAACCGCAATCGGAGCACAATTGCAGATTTTGGATTTTTACAGCTCTGAATCGGCTGAGCTATAGTAAGGTGATTTTCTTCGAATCGAATTTTCTATGAAATCTATGGTATAGCAATTACAGGTCCCGTGACCTATCATTTGAGGATCAAGAACCGCAATCGGAGCACAATTGCAGATTTTGGATTTTTACAGCTCTGAATCGGCTGAGCTATAGTAAGGTGATTTTCTTCGAATCGATTTTTCTGTGAAATGTATGGAAACAATCAACCAATTTTAATGCGGTTTGGCATAACAATTACAAGTACCGAGACCTATCATTTGAGGTATCAAGAACCGCAATCTGAGCACAATTGCAGATTTTAGATTTTTACAGCTCTGAATCGGCTGAGCTATAGTAAGGTGATTTTCTTCGAATCGATTTTTCTGTGAAATGTATGGAAACAATCAACCAATTTTAATGCGGTTTGGCATAACAATTACAAGTACCGAAACCTATCATTTGAGGTATCAAGAACCGCAATCGGAGCACAATTGCAGATTTTAGATTTTTACAGCTCTGAATCGGCTGAGCTATAGTAAGGTGATTTTCTTCGAATCGATTTTTCTGTGAAATGTATGGAAACAATCAACCAATTTTAATGCGGTTTGGCATAACAATTACAAGTACCGAGACCTATCATTTGAGGTATCAAGAACCGCAATCGGAGCACAATTGCAGATTTTAGATTTTTACAGCTCTGAATCGGCTGAGCTATAGTAAGGTGATTTTCTTCGAATCGAATTTTCTATGAAATCGTAAGGTGATTTTCTTCGAATCGATTTTTCTGTGAAATGTATGGAAACAATCAACCAATTTTAATTCGGTTTGGCATAACAATTACAAGTACCGAGACCTATCATTTGAGGTATCAAGAACCGCAATCGGAGCACAATTGCAGATTTTAGATTTTTACAGCTCTGAATCGGCTGAGCTATAGTAAGGTGATTTTCTTCGAATCGAATTTTCTATGAAATCGTAAGGTGATTTTCTTCGAATCGATTTTTCTGTGAAATGTATGGAAACAATCAACCAATTTTAATGCGGTTTGGCATAACAATTACAAGTACCGAGACCTATCATTTGAGGTATCAAGAACCGCAATCGGAGCACAATTGCAGATTTTAGATTTTTACAGCTCTGAATCGGCTGAGCTATAGTAAGGTGATTTTCTTCGAATCGAATTTTCTATGAAATCTATGGTATAGCAATTACAGGTCCCGTGACCTATCATTTGAGGATCAAGAACCGCAATCGGAGCACAATTGCAGATTTTGGATTTTTACAGCTCTGAATCGGCTGAGCTATAGTAAGGTGATTTTCTTCGAATCGATTTTTCTGTGAAATGTATGGAAACAATCAACCAATTTTAATGCGGTTTGGCATAACAATTACAAGTACCGAGACCTATCATTTGAGGTATCAAGAACCGCAATCGGAGCACAATTGCAGATTTTAGATTTTTACAGCTCTGAATCGGCTGAGCTATAGTAAGGTGATTTTCTTCGAATCGAATTTTCTATGAAATCTATGGTATAGCAATTACAGGTCCCGTGACCTATCATTTGAGGATCAAGAACCGCAATCGGAGCACAATTGCAGATTTTGGATTTTTACAGCTCTGAATCGGCTGAGCTATAGTAAGGTGATTTTCTTCGAATCGAATTTTCTATGAAATCTATGGTATAGCAATTACAGGTCCCGTGACCTATCATTTGAGGATCAAGAACCGCAATCGGAGCACAATTGCAGATTTTGGATTTTTACAGCTCTGAATCGGCTGAGCTATAGTAAGGTGATTTTCTTCGAATCGATTTTTCTGTGAAATGTATGGAAACAATCAACCAATTTTAATGCGGTTTGGCATAACAATTACAAGTACCGAGACCTATCATTTGAGGTATCAAGAACCGCAATCTGAGCACAATTGCAGATTTTAGATTTTTACAGCTCTGAATCGGCTGAGCTATAGTAAGGTGATTTTCTTCGAATCGATTTTTCTGTGAAATGTATGGAAACAATCAACCAATTTTAATGCGGTTTGGCATAACAATTACAAGTACCGAAACCTATCATTTGAGGTATCAAGAACCGCAATCGGAGCACAATTGCAGATTTTAGATTTTTACAGCTCTGAATCGGCTGAGCTATAGTAAGGTGATTTTCTTCGAATCGATTTTTCTGTGAAATGTATGGAAACAATCAACCAATTTTAATGCGGTTTGGCATAACAATTACAAGTACCGAGACCTATCATTTGAGGTATCAAGAACCGCAATCGGAGCACAATTGCAGATTTTAGATTTTTACAGCTCTGAATCGGCTGAGCTATAGTAAGGTGATTTTCTTCGAATCGAATTTTCTATGAAATCGTAAGGTGATTTTCTTCGAATCGATTTTTCTGTGAAATGTATGGAAACAATCAACCAATTTTAATTCGGTTTGGCATAACAATTACAAGTACCGAGACCTATCATTTGAGGTATCAAGAACCGCAATCGGAGCACAATTGCAGATTTTAGATTTTTACAGCTCTGAATCGGCTGAGCTATAGTAAGGTGATTTTCTTCGAATCGAATTTTCTATGAAATCTATGGTATAGCAATTACAGGTCCCGTGACCTATCATTTGAGGATCAAGAACCGCAATCGGAGCACAATTGCAGATTTTGGATTTTTACAGCTCTGAATCGGCTGAGCTATAGTAAGGTGATTTTCTTCGAATCGATTTTTCTGTGAAATGTATGGAAACAATCAACCAATTTTAATGCGGTTTGGCATAACAATTACAAGTACCGAAACCTATCATTTGAGGTATCAAGAACCGCAATCGGAGCACAATTGCAGATTTTAGATTTTTACAGCTCTGAATCGGCTGAGCTATAGTAAGGTGATTTTCTTCGAATCGATTTTTCTGTGAAATGTATGGAAACAATCAACCAATTTTAATGCGGTTTGGCATAACAATTACAAGTACCGAGACCTATCATTTGAGGTATCAAGAACCGCAATCGGAGCACAATTGCAGATTTTAGATTTTTACAGCTCTGAATCGGCTGAGCTATAGTAAGGTGATTTTCTTCGAATCGATTTTTCTGTGAAATGTATGGAAACAATCAACCAATTTTAATGCGGTTTGGCATAACAATTACAAGTACCGAGACCTATCATTTGAGGTATCAAGAACCGCAATCGGAGCACAATTGCAGATTTTGGATTTTTACAGCTCTGAATCGGCTGAGCTATAGTAAGGTGATTTTCTTCGAATCGAATTTTCTATGAAATCTATGGTATAGCAATTACAGGTCCCGTGACCTATCATTTCAGGATCAAGAACCGCAATCGGAGCACAATTGCAGACTTTGGATTTTTACAGCTCTGAATCGGCTGAGCTATAGTAAGGTGATTTTCTTCGAATCGATTTTTCTGTGAAATGTATGGAAACAATCAACCAATTTTAATGCGGTTTGGCATAACAATTACAAGTACCGAGACCTATCATTTGAGGTATCAAGAACCGCAATCGGAGCACAATTGCAGATTTTAGATTTTTACAGCTCTGAATCGGCTGAGCTATAGTAAGGTGATTTTCTTCGAATCGATTTTTCTGTGAAATGTATGGAAACAATCAACCAATTTTAATGCGGTTTGGCATAACAATTACAAGTACCGAGACCTATCATTTGAGGTATCAAGAACCGCAATCGGAGCACAATTGCAGATTTTAGATTTTTACAGCTCTGAATCGGCTGAGCTATAGTAAGGTGATTTTCTTCGAATCGATTTTTCTGTGAAATGTATGGAAACAATCAACCAATTTTAATGCGGTTTGGCATAACAATTACAAGTACCGAGACCTATCATTTGAGGTATCAAGAACCGCAATCGGAGCACAATTGCAGATTTTAGATTTTTACAGCTCTGAATCGGCTGAGCTATAGTAAGGTGATTTTCTTCGAATCGAATTTTCTATGAAATCTATGGTATAGCAATTACAGGTCCCGTGACCTATCATTTGAGGATCAAGAACCGCAATCGGAGCACAATTGCAGACTTTGGATTTTTACAGCTCTGAATCGGCTGAGCTATAGTAAGGTGATTTTCTTCGAATCGATTTTTCTGTGAAATGTATGGAAACAATCAACCAATTTTAATGCGGTTTGGCATAACAATTACAAGTACCGAGACCTATCATTTGAGGTATCAAGAACCGCAATCGGAGCACAATTGCAGATTTTGGATTTTTACAGCTCTGAATCGGCTGAGCTATAGTAAGGTGATTTTTTTCGAATCGAATTTTCTATGAAATCTATGGTATAGCAATTACAGGTCCCGTGACCTATCATTTGAGGATCAAGAACCGCAATCGGAGCACAATTGCAGATTTTGGATTTTTACAGCTCTGAATCGGCTGAGCTTATAGTAAGGTGATTTTCTTCGAATCGATTTTTCTGTGAAATGTATGGAAACAATCAACCAATTTTAATGCGGTTTGGCATAACAATTACAAGTACCGAGACCTATCATTTGAGGTATCAAGAACCGCAATCGGAGCACAATTGCAGATTTTAGATTTTTACAGCTCTGAATCGGCTGAGCTATAGTAAGGTGATTTTCTTCGAATCGAATTTTCTATGAAATCTATGGTATAGCAATTACAGGTCCCGTGACCTATCATTTGAGGATCAAGAACCGCAATCGGAGCACAATTGCAGATTTTGGATTTTTACAGCTCTGAATCGGCTGAGCTATAGTAAGGTGATTTTCTTCGAATCGATTTTTCTGTGAAATGTATGGAAACAATCAACCAATTTTAATGCGGTTTGGCATAACAATTACAAGTACCGAGACCTATCATTTGAGGTATCAAGAACCGCAATCGGAGCACAATTGCAGATTTTAGATTTTTACAGCTCTGAATCGGCTGAGCTATAGTAAGGTGATTTTCTTCGAATCGATTTTTCTGTGAAATGTATGGAAACAATCAACCAATTTTAATGCGGTTTGGCATAACAATTACAAGTACCGAAACCTATCATTTGAGGTATCAAGAACCGCAATCGGAGCACAATTGCAGATTTTAGATTTTTACAGCTCTGAATCGGCTGAGCTATAGTAAGGTGATTTTCTTCGAATCGATTTTTCTGTGAAATGTATGGAAACAATCAACCAATTTTAATGCGGTTTGGCATAACAATTACAAGTACCGAGACCTATCATTTGAGGTATCAAGAACCGCAATCGGAGCACAATTGAAGATTTTGGATTTTTACAGCTCTGAATCGGCTGAGCTATAGTAAGGTGATTTTCTTCGAATCGAATTTTCTATGAAATCTATGGTATAGCAATTACAGGTCCCGTGACCTATCATTTGAGGATCAAGAACCACAATCGGAGCACAATTGCAGACTTTGGATTTTTACAGCTCTGAATCGGCTGAGCTATAGTAAGGTGATTTTCTTCGAATCGATTTTTCTGTGAAATGTATGGAAACAATCAACCAATTTTAATGCGGTTTGGCATAACAATTACAAGTACCGAGACCTATCATTTGAGATATCAAGAACCGCAATCGGAGCACAATTGCAGATTTTAGATTTTTACAGCTCTGAATCGGCTGAGCTATGAAGGTGATTTTCTTCGAATCGATTTTTCTGTGAAATGTATGGAAACAATCAACCAATTTTAATGCGGTTTGGCATAACAATTACAAGTACCGAGACCTATCATTTGAGGTATCAAGAACCGCAATCGGAGCACAATTGCAGATTTTAGATTTTTACAGCTCTGAATCGGCTGAGCTATAGTAAGGTGATTTTCTTCGAATCGATTTTTCTGTGAAATGTATGGAAACAATCAACCAATTTTAATGCGGTTTGGCATAACAATTACAAGTACTGAGACCTATCATTTGAGGTATCAAGAACCGCAATCGGAGCACAATTGCAGATTTTAGATTTTTACAGCTCTGAATCGGCTGAGCTATAGTAAGGTGATTTTCTTCGAATCGAATTTTCTATGAAATCTATGGTATAGCAATTACAGGTCCCGTGACCTATCATTTGAGGATCAAGAACCGCAATCGGAGCACAATTGCAGACTTTGGATTTTTACAGCTCTGAATCGGCTGAGCTATAGTAAGGTGATTTTCTTCGAATCGATTTTTCTGTGAAATGTATGGAAACAATCAACCAATTTTAATGCGGTTTGGCATAACAATTACAAGTACCGAGACCTATCATTTGAGGTATCAAGAACCGCAATCGGAGCACAATTGCAGATTTTGGATTTTTACAGCTCTGAATCGGCTGAGCTATAGTAAGGTGATTTTCTTCGAATCGAATTTTCTATGAAATCTATGGTATAGCAATTACAGGTCCCGTGACCTATCATTTGAGGATCAAGAACCGCAATCGGAGCACAATTGCAGATTTTGGATTTTTACAGCTCTGAATCGGCTGAGCTATAGTAAGGTGATTTTCTTCGAATCGATTTTTCTGTGAAATGTATGGAAACAATCAACCAATTTTAATGCGGTTTGGCATAACAATTACAAGTACCGAGACCTATCATTTGAGGTATCAAGAACCGCAATCGGAGCACAATTGCAGATTTTAGATTTTTACAGCTCTGAATCGGCTGAGCTATAGTAAGGTGATTTTCTTCGAATCGAATTTTCTATGAAATCTATGGTATAGCAATTACAGGTCCCGTGACCTATCATTTGAGGATCAAGAACCGCAATCGGAGCACAATTGCAGATTTTGGATTTTTACAGCTCTGAATCGGCTGAGCTATAGTAAGGTGATTTTCTTCGAATCGAATTTTCTATGAAATCTATGGTATAGCAATTACAGGTCCCGTGATCTATCATTTGAAGATCAAGAACCACAATCGGAGCACAATTGCAGATTTTGGATTTTTACAGCTCTGAATCGGCTGAGCTATAGTAAGGTGATTTTCTTCGAATCGATTTTTCTGTGAAATGTATGGAAACAATCAACCAATTTTAATGCGGTTTGGCATAACAATTACAAGTACCGAGACCTATCATTTGAGGTATCAAGAACCGCAATCGGAGCACAATTGCAGATTTTGGATTTTTACAGCTCTGAATCGGCTGAGCTATAGTAAGGTGATTTTCTTCGAATCGATTTTTCTGTGAAATGTATGGAAACAATCAACCAATTTTAATGCGGTTTGGCATAACAATTACAAGTACCGAGACCTATCATTTGAGGTATCAAGAACCGCAATCGGAGCACAATTGCAGATTTTGGATTTTTACAGCTCTGAATCGGCTGAGCTATAGTAAGGTGATTTTCTTCGAATCGATTTTTCTGTGAAATGTATGGAAACAATCAACCAATTTTAATGCGGTTTGGCATAACAATTACAAGTACCGAGACCTATCATTTGAGGTATCAAGAACCGCAATCGGAGCACAATTGCAGATTTTGGATTTTTACAGCTCTGAATCGGCTGAGCTATAGTAAGGTGATTTTCTTCGAATCGATTTTTCTGTGAAATGTATGGAAACAATCAACCAATTTTAATGCGGTTTGGCATAACAATTACAAGTACCGAGACCTATCATTTGAGGTATCAAGAACCGCAATCGGAGCACAATTGCAGATTTTAGATTTTTACAGCTCTGAATCGGCTGAGCTATAGTAAGGTGATTTTCTTCGAATCGATTTTTCTGTGAAATGTATGGAAACAATCAACCAATTTTAATGCGGTTTGGCATAACAATTACAAGTACCGAGACCTATCATTTGAGGTATCAAGAACCGCAATCGGAGCACAATTGCAGATTTTAGATTTTTACAGCTCTGAATCGGCTGAGCTATAGTAAGGTGATTTTCTTCGAATCGATTTTTCTGTGAAATGTATGGAAACAATCAACCAATTTTAATGCGGTTTGGCATAACAATTACAAGTACCGAGACCTATCATTTGAGGTATCAAGAACCGCAATCGGAGCACAATTGCAGATTTTGGATTTTTACAGCTCTGAATCGGCTGAGCTATAGTAAGGTGATTTTCTTCGAATCGATTTTTCTGTGAAATGTATGGAAACAATCAACCAATTTTAATGCGGTTTGGCATAACAATTACAAGTACCGAGACCTATCATTTGAGGTATCAAGAACCGCAATCGGAGCACAATTGCAGATTTTAGATTTTTACAGCTCTGAATCGGCTGAGCTATAGTAAGGTGATTTTCTTCGAATCGATTTTTCTGTGAAATGTATGGAAACAATCAACCAATTTTAATGCGGTTTGGCATAACAATTACAAGTACCGAGACCTATCATTTGAGGTATCAAGAACCGCAATCGGAGCACAATTGCAGATTTTGGATTTTTACAGCTCTGAATCGGCTGAGCTATAGTAAGGTGATTTTCTTCGAATTGAATTTTCTATGAAATCTATGGTATAGCAATTAAAGGTCCCGTGACCTATCATTTGAGGATCAAGAACCGCAATCGGAGCACAATTGCAAATTTTGGATTTTTACAGCTCTGAATCGGCTGAGCTATAGTAAGGTGATTTTCTTCGAATCGATTTTTCTGTGAAATGTATGGAAACAATCAACCAATTTTAATGCGGTTTGGCATAACAATTACAAGTACCGAGACCTATCATTTGAGGTATCAAGAACCGCAATCGGAGCACAATTGCAGATTTTGGATTTTTACAGCTCTGAATCGGCTGAGCTATAGTAAGGTGATTTTCTTCGAATCGATTTTTCTGTGAAATGTATGGAAACAATCAACCAATTTTAATGCGGTTTGGCATAACAATTACAAGTACCGAGACCTATCATTTGAGGTATCAAGAACCGCAATCGGAGCACAATTGCAGATTTTAGATTTTTACAGCTCTGAATCGGCTGAGCTATAGAAAGGTGATTTTCTTCGAATCGATTTTTCTGTGAAATGTATGGAAACAATCAACCAAATTTAATGCGGTTTGGCATAACAATTACAAGTACCGAGACCTATCATTTGAGGTATCAAGAACCGCAATCGGAGCACAATTGCAGATTTTAGATTTTTACAGCTCTGAATCGGCTGAGCTATAGTAAGGTGATTTTCTTCGAATCGAATTTTCTATGAAATCTATGGTATAGCAATTACAGGTCCCGTGACCTATCATTTGAGGATCAAGAACCGCAATCGGAGCACAATTGCAGACTTTGGATTTTTACAGCTCTGAATCGGCTGAGCTATAGTAAGGTGATTTTCTTCGAATCGATTTTTCTGTGAAATGTATGGAAACAATCAACCAATTTTAATACGGTTTGGCATAACAATTAAAAGTACCGAGACCTATCATTTGAGGTATCAAGAACCGCAATCGGAGCACAATTGCAGATTTTGGATTTTTACAGCTCTGAATCGGCTGAGCTATAGTAAGGTGATTTTCTTCGAATCGAATTTTCTATGAAATCTATGGTATAGCAATTACAGGTCCCGTGACCTATCATTTGAGGATCAAGAACCGCAATCGGAGCACAATTGCATATTTTGGATTTTTACAGCTCTGAATCGGCTGAGCTATAGTAAGGTGATTTTCTTCGAATCGATTTTTCTGTGAAATGTATGGAAACAATCAACCAATTTTAATGCGGTTTGGCATAACAATTACAAGTACCGAGACCTATCATTTGAGGTATCAAGAACCGCAATCGGAGCACAATTGCAGATTTTGGATTTTTACAGCTCTGAATCGGCTGAGCTATAGTAAAATGATTTTCTTCGAATCGAATTTTCTATGAAATCTATGGTATAGCAATTACAGGTCCCGTGACCTATCATTTGAGGATCAAGAACCGCAATCGGAGCACAATTGCAGATTTTGGATTTTTACAGCTCTGAATCGGCTGAGCTATAGTAAGGTGATTTTCTTCGAATCGATTTTTCTGTGAAATGTATGGAAACAATCAACCAATTTTAATGCGGTTTGGCATAACAATTACAAGTACCGAGACCTATCATTTGAGGTATCAAGAACCGCAATCGGAGCACAATTGCAGATTTTGGATTTTTACAGCTCTGAATCGGCTGAGCTATAGTAAGGTGATTTTCTTCGAATCGATTTTTCTGTGAAATGTATGGAAACAATCAACCAATTTTAATGCGGTTTGGCATAACAATTACAAGTACCGAGACCTATCATTTGAGGTATCAAGAACCGCAATCGGAGCACAATTGCAGATTTTGGATTTTTACAGCTCTGAATCGGCTGAGCTATAGTAAGGTGATTTTCTTCGAATCGAATTTTCTATGAAATCTATGGTATAGCAATTACAGGTCCCGTGATCTATCATTTGAAGATCAAGAACCACAATCGGAGCACAATTGCAGATTTTGGATTTTTACAGCTCTGAATCGGCTGAGCTATAGTAAGGTGATTTTCTTCGAATCGATTTTTCTGTGAAATGTATGGAAACAATCAACCAATTTTAATGCGGTTTGGCATAACAATTACAAGTACCGAGACCTATCATTTGAGGTATCAAGAACCGCAATCGGAGCACAATTGCAGATTTTGGATTTTTACAGCTCTGAATCGGCTGAGCTATAGTAAGGTGATTTTCTTCGAATCGAATTTTCTATGAAATCTATGGTATAGCAATTACAGGTCCCGTGACCTATCATTTGAGGATCAAGAACCGCAATCGGAGCACAATTGCAGATTTTGGATTTTTACAGCTCTGAATCGGCTGAGCTATAGTAAGGTGATTTTCTTCGAATCGATTTTTCTGTGAAATGTATGGAAACAATCAACCAATTTTAATACGGTTTGGCATAACAATTACAAGTACCGAGACCTATCATTTGAGGTATCAAGAACCGCAATCGGAGCACAATTGCAGATTTTGGATTTTTACAGCTCTGAATCGGCTGAGCTATAGTAAGGTGATTTTCTTCGAATCGAATTTTCTATGAAATCTATGGTATAGCAATTACAGGTCCCGTGACCTATCATTTGAGGATCAAGAACCGCAATCGGAGCACAATTGCAGATTTTGGATTTTTACAGCTCTGAATCGGCTGAGCTATAGTAAGGTGATTTTCTTCGAATCGATTTTTCTGTGAAATGTATGGAAACAATCAACCAATTTTAATGCGGTTTGGCATAACAATTACAAGTACCGAGACCTATCATTTGAGGTATCAAGAACCGCAATCGGAGCACAATTGCAGATTTTGGATTTTTACAGCTCTGAATCGGCTGAGCTATAGTAAAATGATTTTCTTCGAATCGAATTTTCTATGAAATCTATGGTATAGCAATTACAGGTCCCGTGACCTATCATTTGAGGATCAAGAACCGCAATCGGAGCACAATTGCAGATTTTGGATTTTTACAGCTCTGAATCGGCTGAGCTATAGTAAGGTGATTTTCTTCGAATCGATTTTTCTGTGAAATGTATGGAAACAATCAACCAATTTTAATGCGGTTTGGCATAACAATTACAAGTACCGAGACCTATCATTTGAGGTATCAAGAACCGCAATCGGAGCACAATTGCAGATTTTGGATTTTTACAGCTCTGAATCGGCTGAGCTATAGTAAGGTGATTTTCTTCGAATCGATTTTTCTGTGAAATGTATGGAAACAATCAACCAATTTTAATGCGGTTTGGCATAACAATTACAAGTACCGAGACCTATCATTTGAGGTATCAAGAACCGCAATCGGAGCACAATTGCAGATTTTAGATTTTTACAGCTCTGAATCGGCTGAGCTATAGTAAGGTGATTTTCTTCGAATCGAATTTTCTATGAAATCTATGGTATAGCAATTACAGGTCCCGTGACCTATCATTTGAGGATCAAGAACCGCAATCGGAGCACAATTGCAGATTTTGGATTTTTACAGCTCTGAATCGGCTGAGCTATAGTAAGGTGATTTTCTTCGAATCGATTTTTCTGTGAAATGTATGGAAACAATCAACCAATTTTAATGCGGTTTGGCATAACAATTACAAGTACCGAGACCTATCATTTGAGGTATCAAGAACCGCAATCGGAGCACAATTGCAGATTTTGGATTTTTACAGCTCTGAATCGGCTGAGCTATAGTAAGGTGATTTTCTTCGAATCGATTTTTCTGTGAAATGTATGGAAACAATCAACCAATTTTAATGCGGTTTGGCATAACAATTACAAGTACCGAGACCTATCATTTGAGGTATCAAGAACCGCAATCGGAGCACAATTGCAGATTTTAGATTTTTACAGCTCTGAATCGGCTGAGCTATAGTAAGGTGATTTTCTTCGAATCGAATTTTCTATGAAATCTATGGTATAGCAATTACAGGTCCCGTGACCTATCATTTGAGGATCAAGAACCGCAATCGGAGCACAATTGCAGATTTTGGATTTTTACAGCTCTGAATCGGCTGAGCTATAGTAAGGTGATTTTCTTCGAATCGAATTTTCTATGAAATCTATGGTATAGCAATTACAGGTCCCGTGATCTATCATTTGAAGATCAAGAACCACAATCGGAGCACAATTGCAGATTTTGGATTTTTACAGCTCTGAATCGGCTGAGCTATAGTAAGGTGATTTTCTTCGAATCGATTTTTCTGTGAAATGTATGGAAACAATCAACCAATTTTAATGCGGTTTGGCATAACAATTACAAGTACCGAGACCTATCATTTGAGGTATCAAGAACCGCAATCGGAGCACAATTGCAGATTTTAGATTTTTACAGCTCTGAATCGGCTGAGCTATAGTAAGGTGATTTTCTTCGAATCGATTTTTCTGTGAAATGTATGGAAACAATCAACCAATTTTAATGCGGTTTGGCATAACAATTACAAGTACCGAGACCTATCATTTGAGGTATCAAGAACCGCAATCGGAGCACAATTGCAGATTTTGGATTTTTACAGCTCTGAATCGGCTGAGCTATAGTAAGGTGATTTTCTTCGAATCGATTTTTCTGTGAAATGTATGGAAACAATCAACCAATTTTAATGCGGTTTGGCATAACAATTACAAGTACCGAGACCTATCATTTGAGGTATCAAGAACCGCAATCGGAGCACAATTGCAGATTTTAGATTTTTACAGCTCTGAATCGGCTGAGCTATAGTAAGGTGATTTTCTTCGAATCGAATTTTCTATGAAATCTATGGTATAGCAATTACAGGTCCCGAGACCTATCATTTGAGGATCAAGAACCGCAATCGGAGCACAATTGCAGATTTTGGATTTTTACAGCTCTGAATCGGCTGAGCTATAGTAAGGTGATTTTCTTCGAATCGATTTTTCTGTGAAATGTATGGAAACAATCAACCAATTTTAATGCGGTTTGGCATAACAATTACAAGTACCGAGACCTATCATTTGAGGTATCAAGAACCGCAATCGGAGCACAATTGCAGATTTTAGATTTTTACAGCTCTGAATCGGCTGAGCTATAGTAAAATGATTTTCTTCGAATCGAATTTTCTATGAAATCTATGGTATAGCAATTACAGGTCCCGTGATCTATCATTTGAAGATCAAGAACCACAATCGGAGCACAATTGCAGATTTTGGATTTTTACAGCTCTGAATCGGCTGAGCTATAGTAAGGTGATTTTCTTCGAATCGATTTTTCTGTGAAATGTATGGAAACAATCAACCAATTTTAATGCGGTTTGGCATAACAATTACAAGTACCGAGACCTATCATTTGAGGTATCAAGAACCGCAATCGGAGCACAATTGCAGATTTTGGATTTTTACAGCTCTGAATCGGCTGAGCTATAGTAAGGTGATTTTCTTCGAATCGATTTTTCTGTGAAATGTATGGAAACAATCAACCAATTTTAATGCGGTTTGGCATAACAATTACAAGTACCGAGACCTATCATTTGAGGTATCAAGAACCGCAATCGGAGCACAATTGCAGATTTTAGATTTTTACAGCTCTGAATCGGCTGAGCTATAGTAAGGTGATTTTCTTCGAATCGATTTTTCTGTGAAATGTATGGAAACAATCAACCAATTTTAATGCGGTTTGGCATAACAATTACAAGTACCGAGACCTATCATTTGAGGTATCAAGAACCGCAATCGGAGCACAATTGCAGATTTTAGATTTTTACAGCTCTGAATCGGCTGAGCTATAGTAAGGTGATTTTCTTCGAATCGATTTTTCTGTGAAATGTATGGAAACAATCAACCAATTTTAATGCGGTTTGGCATAACAATTAAAAGTACCGAGACCTATCATTTGAGGTATCAAGAACCGCAATCGGAGCACAATTGCAGATTTTAGATTTTTACAGCTCTGAATCGGCTGAGCTATAGTAAGGTGATTTTCTTCGAATCGAATTTTCTATGAAATCTATAGTATAGCAATTACAGGTCCCGTGACCTATCATTTGAGGATCAAGAACCGCAATCGGAGCACAATTGCAGACTTTGGATTTTTACAGCTCTGAATCGGCTGAGCTATAGTAAGGTGATTTTCTTCGAATCGATTTTTCTGTGAAATGTATGGAAACAATCAACCAATTTTAATGCGGTTTGGCATAACAATTACAAGTACCGAGACCTATCATTTGAGGTATCAAGAACCGCAATCGGAGCACAATTGCAGATTTTAGATTTTTACAGCTCTGAATCGGCTGAGCTATAGTAAGGTGATTTTCTTCGAATCGAATTTTCTATGAAATCTATGGTATAGCAATTACAGGTCCCGTGACCTATCATTTGAGGATCAAGAACCGCAATCGGAGCACAATTGCAGATTTTGGATTTTTACAGCTCTGAATCGGCTGAGCTATAGTAAGGTGATTTTCTTCGAATCGATTTTTCTGTGAAATGTATGGAAACAATCAACCAATTTTAATGCGGTTTGGCATAACAATTACAAGTACCGAGACCTATCATTTGAGGTATCAAGAACCGCAATCGGAGCACAATTGCAGATTTTAGATTTTTACAGCTCTGAATCGGCTGAGCTATAGTAAGGTGATTTTCTTCGAATCGATTTTTCTGTGAAATGTATGGAAACAATCAACCAATTTTAATGCGGTTTGGCATAACAATTACAAGCACCGAGACCTATCATTTGAGGTATCAAGAACCGCAATCGGAGCACAATTGCAGATTTTAGATTTTTACAGCTCTGAATCGGCTGAGCTATAGGTGATTTTCTTCGAATCGATTTTTCTGTGAAATGTATGGAAACAATCAACCAATTTTAATGCGGTTTGGCATAACAATTACAAGTACCGAGACCTATCATTTGAGGTATCAAGAACCGCAATCGGAGCACAATTGCAGATTTTATATTTTTACAGCTCTGAATCGGCTGAGCTATAGTAAGGTGATTTTCTTCGAATCGATTTTTCTGTGAAATGTATGGAAACAATCAACCAATTTTAATGCGGTTTGGCATAACAATTACAAGTACCGAGACCTATCATTTGAGGTATCAAGAACCGCAATCGGAGCACAATTGCAGATTTTAGATTTTTACAGCTCTGAATCGGCTGAGCTATAGTAAGGTGATTTTCTTCGAATCGATTTTTCTGTGAAATGTATGGAAACAATCAACCAATTTTAATGCGGTTTGGCATAACAATTACAAGTACCGAGACCTATCATTTGAGGTATCAAGAACCGCAATCGGAGCACAATTGCAGATTTTAGATTTTTACAGCTCTGAATCGGCTGAGCTATAGTAAGGTGATTTTCTTCGAATCGATTTTTCTGTGAAATGTATGGAAACAATCAACCAATTTTAATGCGGTTTGGCATAACAATTACAAGTACCGAGACCTATCATTTGAGGTATCAAGAACCGCAATCGGAGCACAATTGCAGATTTTAGATTTTTACAGCTCTGAATCGGCTGAGCTATAGTAAGGTGATTTTCTTCGAATCGATTTTTCTGTGAAATGTATGGAAACAATCAACCAATTTTAATGCGGTTTGGCATAACAATTACAAGTACCGAGACCTATCATTTGAGGTATCAAGAACCGCAATCGGAGCACAATTGCAGATTTTAGATTTTTACAGCTCTGAATCGGCTGAGCTATAGTAAGGTGATTTTCTTCGAATCGAATTTTCTATGAAATCTATGGTATAGCAATTACAGGTCCCGTGACCTATCATTTGAGGATCAAGAACCGCAATCGGAGCACAATTGCAGATTTTGGATTTTTACAGCTCTGAATCGGCTGAGCTATAGTAAGGTGATTTTCTTCGAATCGATTTTTCTGTGAAATGTATGGAAACAATCAACCAATTTTAATGCGGTTTGGCATAACAATTACAAGTACCGAGACCTATCATTTGAGGTATCAAGAACCGCAATCGGAGCACAATTGCAGATTTTAGATTTTTACAGCTCTGAATCGGCTGAGCTATAGTAAGGTGATTTTCTTCGAATCGATTTTTCTGTGAAATGTATGGAAACAATCAACCAATTTTAATGCGGTTTGGCATAACAATTACAAGTACCGAGACCTATCATTTGAGGTATCAAGAACCGCAATCGGAGCACAATTGCAGATTTGAGATTTTTACAGCTCTGAATCGGCTGAGCTATAGTAAGGTGATTTTCTTCGAATCGAATTTTCTATGAAATCTATGGTATAGCAATTACAGGTCCCGTGACCTATCATTTGAGGATCAAGAACCGCAATCGGAGCACAATTGCAGATTTTGGATTTTTACAGCTCTGAATCGGCTGAGCTATAGTAAGGTGATTTTCTTCGAATCGATTTTTCTGTGAAATGTATGGAAACAATCAACCAATTTTAATGCGGTTTGGCATAACAATTACAAGTACCGAGACCTATCATTTGAGGTATCAAGAACCGCAATCGGAGCACAATTGCAGATTTTAGATTTTTACAGCTCTGAATCGGCTGAGCTATAGTAAGGTGATTTTCTTCGAATCGAATTTTCTATGAAATCTATGGTATAGCAATTACAGGTCCCGTGATCTATCATTTGAGGATCAAGAACCACAATCGGAGCACAATTGCAGATTTTGGATTTTTACAGCTCTGAATCGGCTGAGCTATAGTAAGGTGATTTTCTTCGAATCGATTTTTCTGTGAAATGTATGGAAACAATCAACCAATTTTAATGCGGTTTGGCATAACAATTACAAGTACCGAGACCTATCATTTGAGGTATCAAGAACCGCAATCGGAGCACAATTGCAGATTTTGGATTTTTACAGCTCTGAATCGGCTGAGCTATAGTAAGGTGATTTTCTTCGAATCAAATTTTCTATGAAATCTATGGTATAGCAATTAAAGGTCCCGTGACCTATCATTTGAGGATCAAGAACCGCGATCGGAGCACAATTGCAGATTTTGGATTTTTACAGCTCTGAATCGGCTGAGCTATAGTAAGGTGATTTTCTTCGAATCGAATTTTCTATGAAATCTATGGTATAGCAATTAAAGGTCCCGTGACCTATCATTTGAGGATCAAGAACCGCGATCGGAGCACAATTGCAGATTTTGGATTTTTACAGCTCTGAATCGGCTGAGCTATAGTAAGGTGATTTTCTTCGAATCGATTTTTCTGTGAAATGTATGGAAACAATCAACCAATTTTAATGCGGTTTGGCATAACAATTACAAGTACCGAGACCTATCATTTGAGGTATCAAGAACCGCAATCGGAGCACAATTGCAGATTTTGGATTTTTACAGCTCTGAATCGGCTGAGCTATAGTAAGGTGATTTTCTTCGAATCGAATTTTCTATGAAATCTATGGTATAGCAATTACAGGTCCCGTGACCTATCATTTGAGGATCAAGAACCGCAATCGGAGCACAATTGCAGATTTTGGATTTTTACAGCTCTGAATCGGCTGAGCTATAGTAAGGTGATTTTCTTCGAATCGATTTTTCTGTGAAATGTATGGAAACAATCAACCAATTTTAATGCGGTTTGGCATAACAATTACAAGTACCGAGACCTATCATTTGAGGTATCAAGAACCGCAATCGGAGCACAATTGCAGATTTTGGATTTTTACAGCTCTGAATCGGCTGAGCTATAGTAAGGTGATTTTCTTCGAATCGAATTTTCTATGAAATCTATGGTATAGCAATTACAGGTCCCGTGACCTATCATTTGAGGATCAAGAACCGCAATCGGAGCACAATTGCAGATTTTGGATTTTTACAGCTCTGAATCGGCTGAGCTATAGTAAGGTGATTTTCTTCGAATCGATTTTTCTGTGAAATGTATGGAAACAATCAACCAATTTTAATGCGGTTTGGCATAACAATTACAAGTACCGAGACCTATCATTTGAGGTATCAAGAACCGCAATCGGAGCACAATTGCAGATTTTAGATTTTTACAGCTCTGAATCGGCTGAGCTATAGTAAGGTGATTTTCTTCGAATCGATTTTTCTGTGAAATGTATGGAAACAATCAACCAATTTTAATGCGGTTTGGCATAACAATTACAAGTACCGAGACCTATCATTTGAGGTATCAAGAACCGCAATCGGAGCACAATTGCAGATTTTGGATTTTTACAGCTCTGAATCGGCTGAGCTATAGTAAGGTGATTTTCTTCGAATCAAATTTTCTATGAAATCTATGGTATAGCAATTAAAGGTCCCGTGACCTATCATTTGAGGATCAAGAACCGCGATCGGAGCACAATTGCAGATTTTGGATTTTTACAGCTCTGAATCGGCTGAGCTATAGTAAGGTGATTTTCTTCGAATCGAATTTTCTATGAAATCTATGGTATAGCAATTAAAGGTCCCGTGACCTATCATTTGAGGATCAAGAACCGCGATCGGAGCACAATTGCAGATTTTGGATTTTTACAGCTCTGAATCGGCTGAGCTATAGTAAGGTGATTTTCTTCGAATCGATTTTTCTGTGAAATGTATGGAAACAATCAACCAATTTTAATGCGGTTTGGCATAACAATTACAAGTACCGAGACCTATCATTTGAGGTATCAAGAACCGCAATCGGAGCACAATTGCAGATTTTAGATTTTTACAGCTCTGAATCGGCTGAGCTATAGTAAGGTGATTTTCTTCGAATCGATTTTTCTGTGAAATGTATGGAAACAATCAACCAATTTTAATGCGGTTTGGCATAACAATTACAAGTACCGAGACCTATCATTTGAGGTATCAAGAACCGCAATCGGAGCACAATTGCAGATTTTGGATTTTTACAGCTCTGAATCGGCTGAGCTATAGTAAGGTGATTTTCTTCGAATCGAATTTTCTATGAAATCTATGGTATAGCAATTACAGGTCCCGTGACCTATCATTTGAGGATCAAGAACCGCAATCGGAGCACAATTGCAGATTTTGGATTTTTACAGCTCTGAATCGGCTGAGCTATAGTAAGGTGATTTTCTTCGAATCGATTTTTCTGTGAAATGTATGGAAACAATCAACCAATTTTAATGCGGTTTGGCATAACAATTACAAGTACCGAGACCTATCATTTGAGGTATCAAGAACCGCAATCGGAGCACAATTGCAGATTTTAGATTTTTACAGCTCTGAATCGGCTGAGCTATAGTAAGGTGATTTTCTTCGAATCGATTTTTCTGTGAAATGTATGGAAACAATCAACCAATTTTAATGCGGTTTGGCATAACAATTACAAGTACCGAGACCTATCATTTGAGGTATCAAGAACCGCAATCGGAGCACAATTGCAGATTTTAGATTTTTACAGCTCTGAATCGGCTGAGCTATAGTAAGGTGATTTTCTTCGAATCGAATTTTCTATGAAATCTATGGTATAGCAATTACAGGTCCCGTGATCTATCATTTGAGGATCAAGAACCACAATCGGAGCACAATTGCAGATTTTGGATTTTTACAGCTCTGAATCGGCTGAGCTATAGTAAGGTGATTTTCTTCGAATCGATTTTTCTGTGAAATGTATGGAAACAATCAACCAATTTTAATGCGGTTTGGCATAACAATTACAAGTACCGAGACCTATCATTTGAGGTATCAAGAACCGCAATCGGAGCACAATTGCAGATTTTGGATTTTTACAGCTCTGAATCGGCTGAGCTATAGTAAGGTGATTTTCTTCGAATCAAATTTTCTATGAAATCTATGGTATAGCAATTAAAGGTCCCGTGACCTATCATTTGAGGATCAAGAACCGCGATCGGAGCACAATTGCAGATTTTGGATTTTTACAGCTCTGAATCGGCTGAGCTATAGTAAGGTGATTTTCTTCGAATCGAATTTTCTATGAAATCTATGGTATAGCAATTAAAGGTCCCGTGACCTATCATTTGAGGATCAAGAACCGCGATCGGAGCACAATTGCAGATTTTGGATTTTTACAGCTCTGAATCGGCTGAGCTATAGTAAGGTGATTTTCTTCGAATCGATTTTTCTGTGAAATGTATGGAAACAATCAACCAATTTTAATGCGGTTTGGCATAACAATTACAAGTACCGAGACCTATCATTTGAGGTATCAAGAACCGCAATCGGAGCACAATTGCAGATTTTGGATTTTTACAGCTCTGAATCGGCTGAGCTATAGTAAGGTGATTTTCTTCGAATCGAATTTTCTATGAAATCTATGGTATAGCAATTACAGGTCCCGTGACCTATCATTTGAGGATCAAGAACCGCAATCGGAGCACAATTGCAGATTTTGGATTTTTACAGCTCTGAATCGGCTGAGCTATAGTAAGGTGATTTTCTTCGAATCGATTTTTCTGTGAAATGTATGGAAACAATCAACCAATTTTAATGCGGTTTGGCATAACAATTACAAGTACCGAGACCTATCATTTGAGGTATCAAGAACCGCAATCGGAGCACAATTGCAGATTTTGGATTTTTACAGCTCTGAATCGGCTGAGCTATAGTAAGGTGATTTTCTTCGAATCGAATTTTCTATGAAATCTATGGTATAGCAATTACAGGTCCCGTGACCTATCATTTGAGGATCAAGAACCGCAATCGGAGCACAATTGCAGATTTTGGAT
This sequence comes from Tipula vernalis, assembly GCA_958295665.1. Classification (NCBI taxonomy): domain Eukaryota; kingdom Metazoa; phylum Arthropoda; class Insecta; order Diptera; family Tipulidae; genus Tipula; species Tipula vernalis. The sequence goes on from OY282558.1 coordinate 26,059,860, forward strand.
TTTTACAGCTCTGAATCGGCTGAGCTATAGTAAGGTGATTTTCTTCGAATCGATTTTTCTGTGAAATGTATGGAAACAATCAACCAATTTTAATGCGGTTTGGCATAACAATTACAAGTACCGAGACCTATCATTTGAGGTATCAAGAACCGCAATCGGAGCACAATTGCAGATTTTAGATTTTTACAGCTCTGAATCGGCTGAGCTATAGTAAGGTGATTTTCTTCGAATCGATTTTTCTGTGAAATGTATGGAAACAATCAACCAATTTTAATGCGGTTTGGCATAACAATTACAAGTACCGAGACCTATCATTTGAGGTATCAAGAACCGCAATCGGAGCACAATTGCAGATTTTGGATTTTTACAGCTCTGAATCGGCTGAGCTATAGTAAGGTGATTTTCTTCGAATCAAATTTTCTATGAAATCTATGGTATAGCAATTAAAGGTCCCGTGACCTATCATTTGAGGATCAAGAACCGCGATCGGAGCACAATTGCAGATTTTGGATTTTTACAGCTCTGAATCGGCTGAGCTATAGTAAGGTGATTTTCTTCGAATCGAATTTTCTATGAAATCTATGGTATAGCAATTAAAGGTCCCGTGACCTATCATTTGAGGATCAAGAACCGCGATCGGAGCACAATTGCAGATTTTGGATTTTTACAGCTCTGAATCGGCTGAGCTATAGTAAGGTGATTTTCTTCGAATCGATTTTTCTGTGAAATGTATGGAAACAATCAACCAATTTTAATGCGGTTTGGCATAACAATTACAAGTACCGAGACCTATCATTTGAGGTATCAAGAACCGCAATCGGAGCACAATTGCAGATTTTGGATTTTTACAGCTCTGAATCGGCTGAGCTATAGTAAGGTGATTTTCTTCGAATCGAATTTTCTATGAAATCTATGGTATAGCAATTACAGGTCCCGTGACCTATCATTTGAGGATCAAGAACCGCAATCGGAGCACAATTGCAGATTTTGGATTTTTACAGCTCTGAATCGGCTGAGCTATAGTAAGGTGATTTTCTTCGAATCGATTTTTCTGTGAAATGTATGGAAACAATCAACCAATTTTAATGCGGTTTGGCATAACAATTACAAGTACCGAGACCTATCATTTGAGGTATCAAGAACCGCAATCGGAGCACAATTGCAGATTTTGGATTTTTACAGCTCTGAATCGGCTGAGCTATAGTAAGGTGATTTTCTTCGAATCGATTTTTCTGTGAAATGTATGGAAACAATCAACCAATTTTAATGCGGTTTGGCATAACAATTACAAGTACCGAGACCTATCATTTGAGGTATCAAGAACCGCAATCGGAGCACAATTGCAGATTTTAGATTTTTACAGCTCTGAATCGGCTGAGCTATAGTAAGGTGATTTTCTTCGAATCGATTTTTCTGTGAAATGTATGGAAACAATCAACCAATTTTAATGCGGTTTGGCATAACAATTACAAGTACCGAGACCTATCATTTGAGGTATCAAGAACCGCAATCGGAGCACAATTGCAGATTTTGGATTTTTACAGCTCTGAATCGGCTGAGCTATAGTAAGGTGATTTTCTTCGAATCGAATTTTCTATGAAATCTATGGTATAGCAATTAAAGGTCCCGTGACCTATCATTTGAGGATCAAGAACCGCGATCGGAGCACAATTGCAGATTTTAGATTTTTACAGCTCTGAATCGGCTGAGCTATAGTAAGGTGATTTTCTTCGAATCGATTTTTCTGTGAAATGTATGGAAACAATCAACCAATTTAATGCGGTTTGGCATAACAATTACAAGTACCGAGACCTATCATTTGAGGTATCAAGAACCGCAATCGGAGCACAATTGCAGATTTTGGATTTTTACAGCTCTGAATCGGCTGAGCTATAGTAAGGTGATTTTCTTCGAATCGAATTTTCTATGAAATCTATGGTATAGCAATTACAGGTCCCGTGACCTATCATTTGAGGATCAAGAACCGCAATCGGAGCACAATTGCAGATTTTGGATTTTTACAGCTCTGAATCGGCTGAGCTATAGTAAGGTGATTTTCTTCGAATCGATTTTTCTGTGAAATGTATGGAAACAATCAACCAATTTTAATGCGGTTTGGCATAACAATTACAAGAACCGAGACCTATCATTTGAGGTATCAAGAACCGCAATCGGAGCACAATTGCAGATTTTAGATTTTTACAGCTCTGAATCGGCTGAGCTATAGTAAGGTGATTTTCTTCGAATCGATTTTTCTGTGAAATGTATGGAAACAATCAACCAATTTTAATGCGGTTTGGCATAACAATTACAAGTACCGAGACCTATCATTTGAGGTATCAAGAACCGCAATCGGAGCACAATTGCAGATTTTGGATTTTTACAGCTCTGAATCGGCTGAGCTATAGTAAGGTGATTTTCTTCGAATCGAATTTTCTATGAAATCTATGGTATAGCAATTACAGGTCCCGTGACCTATCATTTGAGGATCAAGAACCGCAATCGGAGCACAATTGCAGATTTTGGATTTTTACAGCTCTGAATCGGCTGAGCTATAGTAAGGTGATTTTCTTCGAATCGATTTTTCTGTGAAATGTATGGAAACAATCAACCAATTTTAATGCGGTTTGGCATAACAATTACAAGTACCGAGACCTATCATTTGAGGTATCAAGAACCGCAATCGGAGCACAATTGCAGATTTTAGATTTTTACAGCTCTGAATCGGCTGAGCTATAGTAAGGTGATTTTTTTCGAATCGATTTTTCTGTGAAATGTATGGAAACAATCAACCAATTTTAATGCGGTTTGGCATAACAATTACAAGTACCGAGACCTATCATTTGAGGTATCAAGAACCGCAATCGGAGCACAATTGCAGATTTTGGATTTTTACAGCTCTGAATCGGCTGAGCTATAGTAAGGTGATTTTCTTCGAATCAAATTTTCTATGAAATCTATGGTATAGCAATTAAAGGTCCCGTGACCTATCATTTGAGGATCAAGAACCGCGATCGGAGCACAATTGCAGATTTTGGATTTTTACAGCTCTGAATCGGCTGAGCTATAGTAAGGTGATTTTCTTCGAATCGATTTTTCTGTGAAATGTATGGAAACAATCAACCAATTTTAATGCGGTTTGGCATAACAATTACAAGTACCGAGACCTATCATTTGAGGTATCAAGAACCGCAATCGGAGCACAATTGCAGATTTTGGATTTTTACAGCTCTGAATCGGCTGAGCTATAGTAAGGTGATTTTCTTCGAATCGAATTTTCTATGAAATCTATGGTATAGCAATTACAGGTCCCGTGACCTATCATTTGAGGATCAAGAACCGCAATCGGAGCACAATTGCAGATTTTGGATTTTTACAGCTCTGAATCGGCTGAGCTATAGTAAGGTGATTTTCTTCGAATCGATTTTTCTGTGAAATGTATGGAAACAATCAACCAATTTTAATGCGGTTTGGCATAACAATTACAAGTACCGAGACCTATCATTTGAGGTATCAAGAACCGCAATCGGAGCACAATTGCAGATTTTGGATTTTTACAGCTCTGAATCGGCTGAGCTATAGTAAGGTGATTTTCTTCGAATCGAATTTTCTATGAAATCTATGGTATAGCAATTACAGGTCCCGTGACCTATCATTTGAGGATCAAGAACCGCAATCGGAGCACAATTGCAGATTTTGGATTTTTACAGCTCTGAATCGGCTGAGCTATAGTAAGGTGATTTTCTTCGAATCGATTTTTCTGTGAAATGTATGGAAACAATCAACCAATTTTAATGCGGTTTGGCATAACAATTACAAGTACCGAGACCTATCATTTGAGGTATCAAGAACCGCAATCGGAGCACAATTGCAGATTTTAGATTTTTACAGTTCTGAATCGGCTGAGCTATAGTAAGGTGATTTTCTTCGAATCGATTTTTCTGTGAAATGTATGGAAACAATCAACCAATTTTAATGCGGTTTGGCATAACAATTACAAGTACCGAGACCTATCATTTGAGGTATCAAGAACCGCAATCGGAGCACAATTGCAGATTTTAGATTTTTACAGCTCTGAATCGGCTGAGCTATAGTAAGGTGATTTTCTTCGAATTGATTTTTCTGTGAAATGTATGGAAACAATCAACCAATTTTAATGCGGTTTGGCATAACAATTACAAGTACCGAGACCTATCATTTGAGGTATCAAGAACCGCAATCGGAGCACAATTGCAGATTTTGGATTTTTACAGCTCTGAATCGGCTGAGCTATAGTAAGGTGATTTTCTTCGAATCAAATTTATTATGAAATCTATGGTATAGCAATTAAAGGTCCCGTGACCTATCATTTGAGGATCAAGAACCGCGATCGGAGCACAATTGCAGATTTTGGATTTTTACAGCTCTGAATCGGCTGAGCTATATTAAGGTGATTTTCTTCGAATCGAATTTTCTATGAAATCTATGGTATAGCAATTAAAGGTCCCGTGACCTATCATTTGAGGATCAAGAACCGCGATCGGAGCACAATTGCAGATTTTGGATTTTTACAGCTCTGAATCGGCTGAGCTATAGTAAGGTGATTTTCTTCGAATCGATTTTTCTGTGAAATGTATGGAAACAATCAACCAATTTTAATGCGGTTTGGCATAACAATTACAAGTACCGAGACCTATCATTTGAGGTATCAAGAACCGCAATCGGAGCACAATTGCAGATTTTGGATTTTTACAGCTCTGAATCGGCTGAGCTACAGTAAGGTGATTTTCTTCGAATCGAATTTTCTATGAAATCTATGGTATAGCAATTACAGGTCCCGTGACCTATCATTTGAGGATCAAGAACCGCAAACGGAGCACAATTGCAGATTTTGGATTTTTACAGCTCTGAATCGGCTGAGCTATAGTAAGGTGATTTTCTTCGAATCGATTTTTCTGTGAAATGTATGGAAACAATCAACCAATTTTAATGCGGTTTGGCATAACAATTACAAGTACCGAGACCTATCATTTGAGGTATCAAGAACCGCAATCGGAGCACAATTGCAGATTTTAGATTTTTACAGCTCTGAATCGGCTGAGCTATAGTAAGGTGATTTTCTTCGAATCGATTTTTCTGTGAAATGTATGGAAACAATCAACCAATTTTAATGCGGTTTGGCATAACAATTACAAGTACCGAGACCTATCATTTGAGGTATCAAGAACCGCAATCGGAGCACAACTGCAGATTTTGGATTTTTACAGCTCTGAATCGGCTGAGCTATAGTAAGGTGATTTTCTTCGAATCAAATTTTCTATGAAATCTATGGTATAGCAATTAAAGGTCCCGTGACCTATCATTTGAGGATCAAGAACCGCGATCGGAGCACAATTGCAGATTTTGGATTTTTACAGCTCTGAATCGGCTGAGCTATAGTAAGGTGATTTTCTTCGAATCGAATTTTCTATGAAATCTATGGTATAGCAATTAAAGGTCCCGTGACCTATCATTTGAGGATCAAGAACCGCGATCGGAGCACAATTGCAGATTTTGGATTTTTACAGCTCTGAATCGGCTGAGCTATAGTAAGGTGATTTTCTTCGAATCGATTTTTCTGTGAAATGTATGGAAACAATCAACCAATTTTAATGCGGTTTGGCATAACAATTACAAGTACCGAGACCTATCATTTGAGGTATCAAGAACCGCAATCGGAGCACAATTGCAGATTTTGGATTTTTACAGCTCTGAATCGGCTGAGCTATAGTAAGGTGATTTTCTTCGAATCGAATTTTCTATGAAATCTATGGTATAGCAATTACAGGTCCCGTGACCTATCATTTGAGGATCAAGAACCGCAATCGGAGCACAATTGCAGATTTTGGATTTTTACAGCTCTGAATCGGCTGAGCTATAGTAAGGTGATTTTCTTCGAATCGATTTTTCTGTGAAATGTATGGAAACAATCAACCAATTTTAATGCGGTTTGGCATAACAATTACAAGTACCGAGACCTATCATTTGAGGTATCAAGAACCGCAATCGGAGCACAATTGCAGATTTTAGATTTTTACAGCTCTGAATCGGCTGAGCTATAGTAAGGTGATTTTCTTCGAATCGAATTTTCTATGAAATCTATGGTATAGCAATTAAAGGTCCCGTGACCTATCATTTGAGGATCAAGAACCGCGATCGGAGCACAATTGCAGATTTTGGATTTTTACAGCTCTGAATCGGCTGAGCTATAGTAAGGTGATTTTCTTCGAATCGATTTTTCTGTGAAATGTATGGAAACAATCAACCAATTTTAATGCGGTTTGGCATAACAATTACAAGTACCGAGACCTATCATTTGAGGTATCAAGAACCGCAATCGGAGCACAATTGCAGATTTTGGATTTTTACAGCTCTGAATCGGCTGAGCTATAGTAAGGTGATTTTCTTCGAATCAAATTTTCTATGAAATCTATGGTATAGCAATTAAAGGTCCCGTGACCTATCATTTGAGGATCAAGAACCGCGATCGGAGCACAATTGCAGATTTTGGATTTTTACAGCTCTGAATCGGCTGAGCTATAGTAAGGTGATTTTCTTCGAATCGAATTTTCTATGAAATCTATGGTATAGCAATTAAAGGTCCCGTGACCTATCATTTGAGGATCAAGAACCGCGATCGGAGCACAATTGCAGATTTTGGATTTTTACAGCTCTGAATCGGCTGAGCTATAGTAAGGTGATTTTCTTCGAATCGATTTTTCTGTGAAATGTATGGAAACAATCAACCAATTTTAATGCGGTTTGGCATAACAATTACAAGTACCGAGACCTATCATTTGAGGTATCAAGAACCGCAATCGGAGCACAATTGCAGATTTTGGATTTTTACAGCTCTGAATCGGCTGAGCTATAGTAAGGTGATTTTCTTCGAATCGAATTTTCTATGAAATCTATGGTATAGCAATTAAAGGTCCCGTGACCTATCATTTGAGGATCAAGAACCGCGATCGGAGCACAATTGCAGATTTTGGATTTTTACAGCTCTGAATCGGCTGAGCTATAGTAAGGTGATTTTCTTCGAATCGATTTTTCTGTGAAATGTATGGAAACAATCAACCAATTTTAATGCGGTTTGGCATAACAATTACAAGTACCGAGACCTATCATTTGAGGTATCAAGAACCGCAATCGGAGCACAATTGCAGATTTTAGATTTTTACAGCTCTGAATCGGCTGAGCTATAGTAAGATGATTTTCTTCGAATCGATTTTTCTGTGAAATGTATGGAAACAATCAACCAATTTTAATGCGGTTTGGCATAACAATTACAAGTACCGAGACCTATCATTTGAGGTATCAAGAACCGCAATCGGAGCACAATTGCAGATTTTAGATTTTTACAGCTCTGAATCGGCTGAGCTATAGTAAGGTGATTTTCTTCGAATCGATTTTTCTGTGAAATGTATGGAAACAATCAACCAATTTTAATGCGGTTTGGCATAACAATTACAAGTACCGAGACCTATCATTTGAGGTATCAAGAACCGCAATCGGAGCACAACTGCAGATTTTGGATTTTTACAGCTCTGAATCGGCTGAGCTATAGTAAGGTGATTTTCTTCGAATCAAATTTTCTATGAAATCTATGGTATAGCAATTAAAGGTCCCGTGACCTATCATTTGAGGATCAAGAACCGCGATCGGAGCACAATTGCAGATTTTGGATTTTTACAGCTCTGAATCGGCTGAGCTATAGTAAGGTGATTTTCTTCGAATCGAATTTTCTATGAAATCTATGGTATAGCAATTAAAGGTCCCGTGACCTATCATTTGAGGATCAAGAACCGCGATCGGAGCACAATTGCAGATTTTGGATTTTTACAGCTCTGAATCGGCTGAGCTATAGTAAGGTGATTTTCTTCGAATCGATTTTTCTGTGAAATGTATGGAAACAATCAACCAATTTTAATGCGGTTTGGCATAACAATTACAAGTACCGAGACCTATCATTTGAGGTATCAAGAACCGCAATCGGAGCACAATTGCAGATTTTGGATTTTTACAGCTCTGAATCGGCTGAGCTATAGTAAGGTGATTTTCTTCGAACGAATTTTCTATGAAATCTATGGTATAGCAATTACAGGTCCCGTGACCTATCATTTGAGGATCAAGAACCGCAATCGGAGCACAATTGCAGATTTTGGATTTTTACAGCTCTGAATCGGCTGAGCTATAGTAAGGTGATTTTCTTCGAATCGATTTTTCTGTGAAATGTATGGAAACAATCAACCAATTTTAATGCAGTTTGGCATAACAATTACAAGTACCGAGACCTATCATTTGAGGTATCAAGAACCGCAATCGGAGCACAATTGCAGATTTTAGATTTTTACAGCTCTGAATCGGCTGAGCTATAGTAAGGTGATTTTCTTCGAATCGAATTTTCTATGAAATCTATGGTATAGCAATTAAAGGTCCCGTGACCTATCATTTGAGGATCAAGAACCGCGATCGGAGCACAATTGCAGATTTTGGATTTTTACAGCTCTGAATCGGCTGAGCTATAGTAAGGTGATTTTCTTCGAATCGATTTTTCTGTGAAATGTATGGAAACAATCAACCAATTTTAATGCGGTTTGGCATAACAATTACAAGTACCGAGACCTATCATTTGAGGTATCAAGAACCGCAATCGGAGCACAATTGCAGATTTTGGATTTTTACAGCTCTGAATCGGCTGAGCTATAGTAAGGTGATTTTCTTCGAATCAAATTTTCTATGAAATCTATGGTATAGCAATTAAAGGTCCCGTGACCTATCATTTGAGGATCAAGAACCGCGATCGGAGCACAATTGCAGATTTTGGATTTTTACAGCTCTGAATCGGCTGAGCTATAGTAAGGTGATTTTCTTCGAATCGATTTTTCTGTGAAATGTATGGAAACAATCAACCAATTTTAATGCGGTTTGGCATAACAATTACAAGTACCGAGACCTATCATTTGAGGTATCAAGAACCGCAATCGGAGCACAATTGCAGATTTTGGATTTTTACAGCTCTGAATCGGCTGAGCTATAGTAAGGTGATTTTCTTCGAATCGAATTTTCTATGAAATCTATGGTATAGCAATTACAGGTCCCGTGACCTATCATTTGAGGATCAAGAACCGCAATCGGAGCACAATTGCAGATTTTGGATTTTTACAGCTCTGAATCGGCTGAGCTATAGTAAGGTGATTTTCTTCGAATCGATTTTTCTGTGAAATGTATGGAAACAATCAACCAATTTTAATGCGGTTTGGCATAACAATTACAAGTACCGAGACCTATCATTTGAGGTATCAAGAACCGCAATCGGAGCACAATTGCAGATTTTAGATTTTTACAGCTCTGAATCGGCTGAGCTATAGTAAGGTGATTTTCTTCGAATCAAATTTTCTATGAAATCTATGGTATAGCAATTAAAGGTCCCGTGACCTATCATTTGAGGATCAAGAACCGCGATCGGAGCACAATTGCAGATTTTGGATTTTTACAGCTCTGAATCGGCTGAGCTATAGTAAGGTGATTTTCTTCGAATCGATTTTTCTGTGAAATGTATGGAAACAATCAACCAATTTTAATGCGGTTTGGCATAACAATTACAAGTACCGAGACCTATCATTTGAGGTATCAAGAACCGCAATCGGAGCACAATTGCAGATTTTGGATTTTTACAGCTCTGAATCGGCTGAGCTATAGTAAGGTGATTTTCTTCGAATCGAATTTTCTATGAAATCTATGGTATAGCAATTACAGGTCCCGTGACCTATCATTTGAGGATCAAGAACCACAATCGGAGCACAATTGCAGATTTTGGATTTTTACAGCTCTGAATCGGCTGAGCTATAGTAAGGTGATTTTCTTCGAATCGATTTTTCTGTGAAATGTATGGAAACAATCAACCAATTTTAATGCGGTTTGGCATAACAATTACAAGTACCGAGACCTATCATTTGAGGTATCAAGAACCGCAATCGGAGCACAATTGCAGATTTTGGATTTTTACAGCTCTGAATCGGCTGAGCTATAGTAAGGTGATTTTCTTCGAATCGAATTTTCTATGAAATCTATGGTATAGCAATTACAGGTCCCGTGACCTATCATTTGAGGATCAAGAACCGCAATCGGAGCACAATTGCAGATTTTGGATTTTTACAGCTCTGAATCGGCTGAGCTATAGTAAGGTGATTTTCTTCGAATCGATTTTTCTATGAAATGTATGGAAACAATCAACCAATTTTAATGCGGTTTGGCATAACAATTACAAGTACCGAGACCTATCATTTGAGGTATCAAGAACCGCAATCGGAGCACAATTGCAGATTTTAGATTTTTACAGCTCTGAATCGGCTGAGCTATAGTAAGGTGATTTTCTTCGAATCGATTTTTCTGTGAAATGTATGGAAACAATCAACCAATTTTAATGCGGTTTGGCATAACAATTACAAGTACCGAGACCTATCATTTGAGGTATCAAGAACCGCAATCGGAGCACAATTGCAGATTTTAGATTTTTACAGCTCTGAATCGGCTGAGCTATAGTAAGGTGATTTTCTTCGAATCGATTTTTCTGTGAAATGTATGGAAACAATCAACCAATTTTAATGCGGTTTGGCATAACAATTACAAGTACCGAGACCTATCATTTGAGGTATCAAGAACCGCAATCGGAGCACAATTGCAGATTTTGGATTTTTACAGCTCTGAATCGGCTGAGCTATAGTAAGGTGATTTTCTTCGAATCAAATTTTCTATGAAATCTATGGTATAGCAATTAAAGGTCCCGTGACCTATCATTTGAGGATCAAGAACCGCGATCGGAGCACAATTGCAGATTTTGGATTTTTACAGCTCTGAATCGGCTGAGCTATAGTAAGGTGATTTTCTTCGAATCGAATTTTCTATGAAATCTATGGTATAGCAATTAAAGGTCCCGTGACCTATCATTTGAGGATCAAGAACCGCGATCGGAGCACAATTGCAGATTTTGGATTTTTACAGCTCTGAATCGGCTGAGCTATAGTAAGGTGATTTTCTTCGAATCGATTTTTCTGTGAAATGTATGGAAACAATCAACCAATTTTAATGCGGTTTGGCATAACAATTACAAGTACCGAGACCTATCATTTGAGGTATCAAGAACCGCAATCGGAGCACAATTGCAGATTTTAGATTTTTACAGCTCTGAATCGGCTGAGCTATAGTAAGGTGATTTTCTTCGAATCGATTTTTCTGTGAAATGTATGGAAACAATCAACCAATTTTAATGCGGTTTGGCATAACAATTACAAGTACCGAGACCTATCATTTGAGGTATCAAGAACCGCAATCGGAGCACAATTGCAGATTTTAGATTTTTACAGCTCTGAATCGGCTGAGCTATAGTAAGGTGATTTTCTTCGAATCGATTTTTCTGTGAAATGTATGGAATAAACAATCAACCAATTTTAATGCGATTTGGCATAACAATTACAAGTACCGAGACCTATCATTTGAGGTATCAAGAACCGCAATCGGAGCACAACTGCAGATTTTGGATTTTTACAGCTCTGAATCGGCTGAGCTATAGTAAGGTGATTTTCTTCGAATCAAATTTTCTATGAAATCTATGGTATAGCAATTAAAGGTCCCGTGACCTATCATTTGAGGATCAAGAACCGCGATCGGAGCACAATTGCAGATTTTGGATTTTTACAGCTCTGAATCGGCTGAGCTATAGTAAGGTGATTTTCTTCGAATCGAATTTTCTATGAAATCTATGGTATAGCAATTAAAGGTCCCGTGACCTATCATTTGAGGATCAAGAACCGCGATCGGAGCACAATTGCAGATTTTGGATTTTTACAGCTCTGAATCGGCTGAGCTATAGTAAGGTGATTTTCTTCGAATCGATTTTTCTGTGAAATGTATGGAAACAATCAACCAATTTTAATGCGGTTTGGCATAACAATTACAAGTACCGAGACCTATCATTTGAGGTATCAAGAACCGCAATCGGAGCACAATTGCAGATTTTGGATTTTTACAGCTCTGAATCGGCTGAGCTATAGTAAGGTGATTTTCTTCGAATCGAATTTTCTATGAAATCTATGGTATAGCAATTACAGGTCCCGTGACCTATCATTTCAGGATCAAGAACCGCAATCGGAGCACAATTGCAGATTTTGGATTTTTACAGCTCTGAATCGGCTGAGCTATAGTAAGGTGATTTTCTTCGAATCGATTTTTCTGTGAAATGTATGGAAACAATCAACCAATTTTAATGCGGTTTGGCATAACAATTACAAGTACCGAGACCTATCATTTGAGGTATCAAGAACCGCAATCGGAGCACAATTGCAGATTTTAGATTTTTACAGCTCTGAATCGGCTGAGCTATAGTAAGGTGATTTTCTTCGAATCGAATTTTCTATGAAATCTATGGTATAGCAATTAAAGGTCCCGTGACCTATCATTTGAGGATCAAGAACCGCGATCGGAGCACAATTGCAGATTTTGGATTTTTACAGCTCTGAATCGGCTGAGCTATAGTAAGGTGATTTTCTTCGAATCGATTTTTCTGTGAAATGTATGGAAACAATCAACCAATTTTAATGCGGTTTGGCATAACAATTACAAGTACCGAGACCTATCATTTGAGGTATCAAGAACCGCAATCGGAGCACAATTGCAGATTTTGGATTTTTACAGCTCTGAATCGGCTGAGCCGATTTCTATGAAATCTATGGTATAGCAATTACAGGTCCCGTGACCTATCATTTGAGGATCAAGAACCGCAATCGGAGCACAATTGCAGATTTTGGATTTTTACAGCTCTGAATCGGCTGAGCTATAGTAAGGTGATTTTCTTCGAATCGATTTTTCTGTGAAATGTATGGAAACAATCAACCAATTTTAATGCGGTTTGGCATAACAATTACAAGTACCGAGACCTATCATTTGAGGTATCAAGAACCGCAATCGGAGCACAATTGCAGATTTTAGATTTTTACAGCTCTGAATCGGCTGAGCTATAGTAAGGTGATTTTCTTCGAATCGAATTTTCTATGAAATCTATGGTATAGCAATTACAGGTCCCGTGACCTATCATTTGAGGATCAAGAACCGCGATCGGAGCACAATTGCAGATTTTGGATTTTTACAGCTCTGAATCGGCTGAGCTATAGTAAGGTGATCTTCTTCGAATCGATTTTTCTGTGAAATGTATGGAAACAATCAACCAATTTTAATGCGGTTTGGCATAACAATTACAAGTACCGAGACCTATCATTTGAGGTATCAAGAACCGCAATCGGAGCACAATTGCAGATTTTGGATTTTTATAGCTCTGAATCGGCTGAGCTATAGTAAGGTGATTTTCTTCGAATCGAATTTTCTATGAAATCTATGGTATAGCAATTACAGGTCCCGTGACCTATCATTTGAGGATCAAGAACCGCAATCGGAGCACAATTGCAGATTTTGGATTTTTACAGCTCTGAATCGGCTGAGCTATAGTAAGGTGATTTTCTTCGAATCGATTTTTCTGTGAAATGTATGGAAACAATCAACCAATTTTAATGCGGTTTGGCATAACAATTACAAGTACCGAGACCTATCATTTGAGGTATCAAGAACCGCAATCGGAGCACAATTGCAGATTTTGGATTTTTACAGCTCTGAATCGGCTGAGCTATAGTAAGGTGATTTTCTTCGAATCGATTTTTCTGTGAAATGTATGGAAACAATCAACCAATTTTAATGCGGTTTGGCATAACAATTACAAGTACCGAGACCTATCATTTGAGGTATCAAGAACCGCAATCGGAGCACAATTGCAGATTTTAGATTTTTACAGCTCTGAATCGGCTGAGCTATAGTAAGGTGATTTTCTTCGAATCGATTTTTCTGTGAAATGTATGGAAACAATCAACCAATTTTAATGCGGTTTGGCATAACAATTACAAGTACCGAGACCTATCATTTGAGGTATCAAGAACCGCAATCGGAGCACAATTGCAGATTTTAGATTTTTACAGCTCTGAATCGGCTGAGCTATAGTAAGGTGATTTTCTTCGAATCGATTTTTCTGTGAAATGTATGGAAACAATCAACCAATTTTAATGCGGTTTGGCATAACAATTACAAGTACCGAGACCTATCATTTGAGGTATCAAGAACCGTAATCGGAGCACAATTGCAGATTTTAGATTTTTACAGCTCTGAATCGGCTGAGCTATAGTAAGGTGATTTTCTTCGAATCGAATTTTCTATGAAATCTATGGTATAGCAATTACAGGTCCCGTGACCTATCATTTGAGGATCAAGAACCGCAATCGGAGCACAATTGCAGACTTTGGATTTTTACAGCTCTGAATCGGCTGAGCTATAGTAAGGTGATTTTCTTCGAATCGATTTTTCTGTGAAATGTATGGAAACAATCAACCAATTTTAATGCGGTTTGGCATAACAATTACAAGTACCGAGACCTATCATTTGAGGTATCAAGAACCGCAATCGGAGCACAATTGCAGATTTTGGATTTTTACAGCTCTGAATCGGCTGAGCTATAGTAAGGTGATTTTCTTCGAATCGAATTTTCTATGAAATCTATGGTATAGCAATTACAGGTCCCGTGACCTATCATTTGAGGATCAAGAACCGCAATCGGAGCACAATTGCAGATTTTGGATTTTTACAGCTCTGAATCGGCTGAGCTATAGTAAGGTGATTTTCTTCGAATCGATTTTTCTGTGAAATGTATGGAAACAATCAACCAATTTTAATGCGGTTTGGCATAACAATTACAAGTACCGAGACCTATCATTTGAGGTATCAAGAACCGCAATCGGAGCACAATTGCAGATTTTAGATTTTTACAGCTCTGAATCGGCTGAGCTATAGTAAGGTGATTTTCTTCGAATCGATTTTTCTGTGAAATGTATGGAAACAATCAACCAATTTTAATGCGGTTTGGCATAACAATTACAAGTACCGAGACCTATCATTTGAGGTATCAAGAACCGCAATCGGAGCACAATTGCAGATTTTAGATTTTTACAGCTCTGAATCGGCTGAGCTATAGTAAGTTGATTTTCTTCGAATCGAATTTTCTATGAAATCTATGGTATAGCAATTACAGGTCCCGTGACCTATCATTTGAGGATCAAGAACCGCAATCGGAGCACAATTGCAGACTTTGGATTTTTACAGCTCTGAATCGGCTGAGCTATAGTAAGGTGATTTTCTTCGAATCGATTTTTCTGTGAAATGTATGGAAACAATCAACCAATTTTAATGCGGTTTGGCATAACAATTACAAGTACCGAGACCTATCATTTGAGGTATCAAGAACCGCAATCGGAGCACAATTGCAGATTTTGGATTTTTACAGCTCTGAATCGGCTGAGCTATAGTAAGGTGATTTTCTTCGAATCGAATTTTCTATGAAATCTATGGTATAGCAATTACAGGTCCCGTGACCTATCATTTGAGGATCAAGAACCGCAATCGGAGCACAATTGCAGATTTTGGATTTTTACAGCTCTGAATCGGCTGAGCTATAGTAAGGTGATTTTCTTCGAATCGATTTTTCTGTGAAATGTATGGAAACAATCAACCAATTTTAATGCGGTTTGGCATAACAATTACAAGTACCGAGACCTATCATTTGAGGTATCAAGAACCGCAATCGGAGCACAATTGCAGATTTTAGATTTTTACAGCTCTGAATCGGCTGAGCTATAGTAAGGTGATTTTCTTCGAATCGAATTTTCTATGAAATCTATGGTATAGCAATTACAGGTCCCGTGACCTATCATTTGAGGATCAAGAACCGCAATCGGAGCACAATTGCAGATTTTGGATTTTTACAGCTCTGAATCGGCTGAGCTATAGTAAGGTGATTTTCTTCGAATCGATTTTTCTGTGAAATGTATGGAAACAATCAACCAATTTTAATGCGGTTTGGCATAACAATTACAAGTACCGAGACCTATCATTTGAGGTATCAAGAACCGCAATCGGAGCACAATTGCAGATTTTGGATTTTTACAGCTCTGAATCGGCTGAGCTATAGTAAGGTGATTTTCTTCGAATCGAATTTTCTATGAAATCTATGGTATAGCAATTACAGGTCCCGTGATCTATCATTTGAGGATCAAGAACCACAATCGGAGCACAATTGCAGATTTTGGATTTTTACAGCTCTGAATCGGCTGAGCTATAGTAAGGTGATTTTCTTCGAATCGATTTTTCTGTGAAATGTATGGAAACAATCAACCAATTTTAATGCGGTTTGGCATAACAATTACAAGTACCGAGACCTATCATTTGAGGTATCAAGAACCGCAATCGGAGCACAATTGCAGATTTTGGATTTTTACAGCTCTGAATCGGCTGAGCTATAGTAAGGTGATTTTCTTCGAATCAAATTTTCTATGAAATCTATGGTATAGCAATTAAAGGTCCCGTGACCTATCATTTGAGGATCAAGAACCGCGATCGGAGCACAATTACAGATTTTGGATTTTTACAGCTCTGAATCGGCTGAGCTATAGTAAGGTGATTTTCTTCGAATCGAATTTTCTATGAAATCTATGGTATAGCAATTAAAGGTCCCGTGACCTATCATTTGAGGATCAAGAACCGCGATCGGAGCACAATTGCAGATTTTGGATTTTTACAGCTCTGAATCGGCTGAGCTATAGTAAGGTGATTTTCTTCGAATCGATTTTTCTGTGAAATGTATGGAAACAATCAACCAATTTTAATGCGGTTTGGCATAACAATTACAAGTACCGAGACCTATCATTTGAGGTATCAAGAACCGAAATCGGAGCACAATTGCAGATTTTGGATTTTTACAGCTCTGAATCGGCTGAGCTATAGTAAGGTGATTTTCTTCGAATCGATTTTTCTGTGAAATGTATGGAAACAATCAACCAATTTTAATGCGGTTTGGCATAACAATTACAAGTACCGAGACCTATCATTTGAGGTATCAAGAACCGCAATCGGAGCACAATTGCAGATTTTAGATTTTTACAGCTCTGAATCGGCTGAGCTATAGTAAGGTGATTTTCTTCGAATCGAATTTTCTATGAAATCTATGGTATAGCAATTACAGGTCCCGTGACCTATCATTTGAGGATCAAGAACCGCAATCGGAGCACAATTGCAGACTTTGGATTTTTACAGCTCTGAATCGGCTGAGCTATAGTAAGGTGATTTTCTTCGAATCGATTTTTCTGTGAAATGTATGGAAACAATCAACCAATTTTAATGCGGTTTGGCATAACAATTACAAGTACCGAGACCTATCATTTGAGGTATCAAGAACCGCAATCGGAGCACAATTGCAGATTTTGGATTTTTACAGCTCTGAATCGGCTGAGCTATAGTAAGGTGATTTTCTTCGAATCGAATTTTCTATGAAATCTATGTTATAGCAATTACAGGTCCCGTGACCTATCATTTGAGGATCAAGAACCGCAATCGGAGCACAATTGCAGATTTTGGATTTTTACAGCTCTGAATCGGCTGAGCTATAGTAAGGTGATTTTCTTCGAATCGATTTTTCTGTGAAATGTATGGAAACAATCAACCAATTTTAATGCGGTTTGGCATAACAATTACAAGTACCGAGACCTATCATTTGAGGTATCAAGAACCGCAATCGGAGCACAATTGCAGATTTTGGATTTTTACAGCTCTGAATCGGCTGAGCTATAGTAAGGTGATTTTCTTCGAATCGATTTTTCTGTGAAATCTATGGTATAGCAATTACAGGTCCCGTGACCTATCATTTGAGGATCAAGAACCGCAATCGGAGCACAATTGCAGATTTTGGATTTTTACAGCTCTGAATCGGCTGAGCTATAGTAAGGTGATTTTCTTCGAATCGATTTTTCTGTGAAATGTATGGAAACAATCAACCAATTTTAATGCGGTTTGGCATAACAATTACAAGTACCGAGACCTATCATTTGAGGTATCAAGAACCGCAATCGGAGCACAATTGCAGATTTTGGATTTTTACAGCTCTGAATCGGCTGAGCTATAGTAAGGTGATTTTCTTCGAATCGAATTTTCTATGAAATCTATGGTATAGCAATTACAGGTCCCGTGACCTATCATTTGAGGATCAAGAACCGCAATCGGAGCACAATTGCAGATTTTGGATTTTTACAGCTCTGAATCGGCTGAGCTATAGTAAGGTGATTTTCTTCGAATCGATTTTTCTGTGAAATGTATGGAAACAATCAACCAATTTTAATGCGGTTTGGCATAACAATTACAAGTACCGAGACCTATCATTTGAGGTATCAAGAACCGCAATCGGAGCACAATTGCAGATTTTAGATTTTTACAGCTCTGAATCGGCTGAGCTATAGTAAGGTGATTTTCTTCGAATCAAATTTTCTATGAAATCTATGGTATAGCAATTAAAGGTCCCGTGACCTATCATTTGAGGATCAAGAACCGCGATCGGAGCACAATTACAGATTTTGGATTTTTACAGCTCTGAATCGGCTGAGCTATAGTAAGGTGATTTTCTTCGAATCGAATTTTCTATGAAATCTATGGTATAGCAATTAAAGGTCCCGTGACCTATCATTTGAGGATCAAGAACCGCGATCGGAGCACAATTGCAGATTTTGGATTTTTACAGCTCTGAATCGGCTGAGCTATAGTAAGGTGATTTTCTTCGAATCGATTTTTCTGTGAAATGTATGGAAACAATCAACCAATTTTAATGCGGTTTGGCATAACAATTACAAGTACCGAGACCTATCATTTGAGGTATCAAGAACCGCAATCGGAGCACAATTGCAGATTTTGGATTTTTACAGCTCTGAATCGGCTGAGCTATAGTAAGGTGATTTTCTTCGAATCGATTTTTCTGTGAAATGTATGGAAACAATCAACCAATTTTAATGCGGTTTGGCATAACAATTACAAGTACCGAGACCTATCATTTGAGGTATCAAGAACCGCAATCGGAGCACAATTGCAGATTTTAGATTTTTACAGCTCTGAATCGGCTGAGCTATAGTAAGGTGATTTTCTTCGAATCGAATTTTCTATGAAATCTATGGTATAGCAATTACAGGTCCCGTGACCTATCATTTGAGGATCAAGAACCGCAATCGGAGCACAATTGCAGACTTTGGATTTTTACAGCTCTGAATCGGCTGAGCTATAGTAAGGTGATTTTCTTCGAATCGATTTTTCTGTGAAATGTATGGAAACAATCAACCAATTTTAATGCGGTTTGGCATAACAATTACAAGTACCGAGACCTATCATTTGAGGTATCAAGAACCGCAATCGGAGCACAATTGCAGATTTTGGATTTTTACAGCTCTGAATCGGCTGAGCTATAGTAAGGTGATTTTCTTCGAATCGAATTTTCTATGAAATCTATGGTATAGCAATTACAGGTCCCGTGACCTATCATTTGAGGATCAAGAACCGCAATCGGAGCACAATTGCAGATTTTGGATTTTTACAGCTCTGAATCGGCTGAGCTATAGTAAGGTGATTTTCTTCGAATCGATTTTTCTGTGAAATGTATGGAAACAAACAACCAATTTTAATGCGGTTTGGCATAACAATTACAAGTACCGAGACCTATCATTTGAGGTATCAAGAACCGCAATCGGAGCACAATTGCAGATTTTGGATTTTTACAGCTCTGAATCGGCTGAGCTATAGTAAGGTGATTTTCTTCGAATCGAATTTTCTATGAAATCTATGGTATAGCAATTACAGGTCCCGTGACCTATCATTTGAGGATCAAGAACCGCAATCGGAGCACAATTGCAGATTTTGGATTTTTACAGCTCTGAATCGGCTGAGCTATAGTAAGGTGATTTTCTTCGAATCGATTTTTCTGTGAAATGTATGGAAACAATCAACCAATTTTAATGCGGTTTGGCATAACAATTACAAGTACCGAGACCTATCATTTGAGGTATCAAGAACCGCAATCGGAGCACAATTGCAGATTTTAGATTTTTACAGCTCTGAATCGGCTGAGCTATAGTAAGGTGATTTTCTTCGAATCGAATTTTCTATGAAATCTATGGTATAGCAATTACAGGTCCCGTGACCTATCATTTGAGGATCAAGAACCGCAATCGGAGCACAATTGCAGATTTTGGATTTTTACAGCTCTGAATCGGCTGAGCTATAGTAAGGTGATTTTCTTCGAATCGATTTTTCTGTGAAATGTATGGAAACAATCAACCAATTTTAATGCGGTTTGGCATAACAATTACAAGTACCGAGACCTATCATTTGAGGTATCAAGAACCGCAATCGGAGCACAATTGCAGATTTTGGATTTTTACAGCTCTGAATCGGCTGAGCTATAGTAAGGTGATTTTCTTCGAATCGAATTTTCTATGAAATCTATGGTATAGCAATTACAGGTCCCGTGATCTATCATTTGAGGATCAAGAACCACAATCGGAGCACAATTGCAGATTTTGGATTTTTACAGCTCTGAATCGGCTGAGCTATAGTAAGGTGATTTTCTTCGAATCGATTTTTCTGTGAAATGTATGGAAACAATCAACCAATTTTAATGCGGTTGGCATAACAATTACAAGTACCGAGACCTATCATTTGAGGTATCAAGAACCGCAATCGGAGCACAATTGCAGATTTTAGATTTTTACAGCTCTGAATCGGCTGAGCTATAGTAAGGTGATTTTCTTCGAATCAAATTTTCTATGAAATCTATGGTATAGCAATTAAAGGTCCCGTGACCTATCATTTGAGGATCAAGAACCGCGATCGGAGCACAATTGCAGATTTTGGATTTTTACAGCTCTGAATCGGCTGAGCTATAGTAAGGTGATTTTCTTCGAATCGAATTTTCTATGAAATCTATGGTATAGCAATTAAAGGTCCTGTGACCTATCATTTGAGGATCAAGAACCGCGATCGGAGCACAATTGCAGATTTTGGATTTTTACAGCTCTGAATCGGCTGAGCTATAGTAAGGTGATTTTCTTCGAATCGATTTTTCTGTGAAATGTATGGAAACAATCAACCAATTTTAATGCGGTTTGGCATAACAATTACAAGTACCGAGACCTATCATTTGAGGTATCAAGAACCGCAATCGGAGCACAATTGCAGATTTTGGATTTTTACAGCTCTGAATCGGCTGAGCTATAGTAAGGTGATTTTCTTCGAATCGAATTTTCTATGAAATCTATGGTATAGCAATTACAGGTCCCGTGACCTATCATTTGAGGATCAAGAACCGCAATCGGAGCACAATTGCAGATTTTGGATTTTTACAGCTCTGAATCGGCTGAGCTATAGTAAGGTGATTTTCTTCGAATCGATTTTTCTGTGAAATGTATGGAAACAATCAACCAATTTTAATGCGGTTTGGCATAACAATTACAAGTACCGAGACCTATCATTTGAGGTATCAAGAACCGCAATCGGAGCACAATTGCAGATTTTGGATTTTTACAGCTCTGAATCGGCTGAGCTATAGTAAGGTGATTTTCTTCGAATCGAATTTTCTATGAAATCTATGGTATAGCAATTACAGGTCCCGTGACCTATCATTTGAGGATCAAGAACCGCAATCGGAGCACAATTGCAGATTTTGGATTTTTACAGCTCTGAATCGGCTGAGCTATAGTAAGGTGATTTTCTTCGAATCGATTTTTCTGTGAAATGTATGGAAACAATCAACCAATTTTAATGCGGTTTGGCATAACAATTACAAGTACCGAGACCTATCATTTGAGGTATCAAGAACCGCAATCGGAGCACAATTGCAGATTTTGGATTTTTACAGCTCTGAATCGGCTGAGCTATATATAGTAAGGTGATTTTCTTCGAATCGATTTTTCTGTGAAATGTATGGAAACAATCAACCAATTTTAATGCGGTTTGGCATAACAATTACAAGTACCGAGACCTATCATTTGAGGTATCAAGAACCGCAATCGGAGCACAATTGCAGATTTTAGATTTTTACAGCTCTGAATCGGCTGAGCTATAGTAAGGTGATTTTCTTCGAATCGATTTTTCTGTGAAATGTATGGAAACAATCAACCAATTTTAATGCGGTTTGGCATAACAATTACAAGTACCGAGACCTATCATTTGAGGTATCAAGAACCGCAATCGGAGCACAATTGCAGATTTTGGATTTTTACAGCTCTGAATCGGCTGAGCTATAGTAAGGTGATTTTCTTCGAATCAAATTTTCTATGAAATCTATGGTATAGCAATTAAAGGTCCCGTGACCTATCATTTGAGGATCAAGAACCGCGATCGGAGCACAATTGCAGATTTTGGATTTTTACAGCTCTGAATCGGCTGAGCTATAGTAAGGTGATTTTCTTCGAATCGAATTTTCTATGAAATCTATGGTATAGCAATTAAAGGTCCCGTGACCTATCATTTGAGGATCAAGAACCGCGATCGGAGCACAATTGCAGATTTTGGATTTTTACAGCTCTGAATCGGCTGAGCTATATTAAGGTGATTTTCTTCGAATCGATTTTTCTGTGAAATGTATGGAAACAATCAACCAATTTTAATGCGGTTTGGCATAACAATTACAAGTACCGAGACCTATCATTTGAGGTATCAAGAACCGCAATCGGAGCACAATTGCAGATTTTGGATTTTTACAGCTCTGAATCGGCTGAGCTATAGTAAGGTGATTTTCTTCGAATCGAATTTTCTATGAAATCTATGGTATAGCAATTACAGGTCCCGTGACCTATCATTTGAGGATCAAGAACCGCAATCGGAGCACAATTGCAGATTTTGGATTTTTACAGCTCTGAATCGGCTGAGCTATAGTAAGGTGATTTTCTTCGAATCGATTTTTCTGTGAAATGTATGGAAACAATCAACCAATTTTAATGCGGTTTGGCATAACAATTACAAGTACCGAGACCTATCATTTGAGGTATCAAGAACCGCAATCGGAGCACAATTGCAGATTTTAGATTTTTACAGCTCTGAATCGGCTGAGCTATAGTAAGGTGATTTTCTTCGAATCGATTTTTCTGTGAAATGTATGGAAACAATCAACCAATTTTAATGCGGTTTGGCATAACAATTACAAGTACCGAGACCTATCATTTGAGGTATCAAGATCCCCAATCGGAGCACAATTGCAGATTTTGGATTTTTACAGCTCTGAATCGGCTGAGCTATAGTAAGGTGATTTTCTTCGAATCGAATTTTCTATGAAATCTATGGTATAGCAATTAAAGGTCCCGTGACCTATCATTTGAGGATCAAGAACCGCGATCGGAGCACAATTGCAGATTTTGGATTTTTACAGCTCTGAATCGGCTGAGCTATAGTAAGGTGATTTTCTTCGAATCGATTTTTCTGTGAAATGTATGGAAACAATCAACCAATTTTAATGCGGTTTGGCATAACAATTACAAGTACCGAGACCTATCATTTGAGGTATCAAGAACCGCAATCGGAGCACAATTGCAGATTTTGGATTTTTACAGCTCTGAATCGGCTGAGCTATAGTAAGGTGATTTTCTTCGAATCGAATTTTCTATGAAATCTATGGTATAGCAATTACAGGTCCCGTGACCTATCATTTGAGGATCAAGAACCGCAATCGGAGCACAATTGCAGATTTTGGATTTTTACAGCTCTGAATCGGCTGAGCTATAGTAAGGTGATTTTCTTCGAATCGACTTTTCTGTGAAATGTATGGAAACAATCAACCAATTTTAATGCGGTTTGGCATAACAATTACAAGTACCGAGACCTATCATTTGAGGTATCAAGAACCGCAATCGGAGCACAATTGCAGATTTTAGATTTTTACAGCTCTGAATCGGCTGAGCTATAGTAAGGTGATTTTCTTCGAATCGATTTTTCTGTGAAATGTATGGAAACAATCAACCAATTTTAATGCGGTTTGGCATAACAATTACAAGTACCGAGACCTATCATTTGAGGTATCAAGAACCGCAATCGGAGCACAATTGCAGATTTTGGATTTTTACAGCTCTGAATCGGCTGAGCTATAGTAAGGTGATTTTCTTCGAATCGAATTTTCTATGAAATCTATGGTATAGCAATTAAAGGTCCCGTGACCTATCATTTGAGGATCAAGAACCGCGATCGGAGCACAATTGCAGATTTTGGATTTTTACAGCTCTGAATCGGCTGAGCTATAGTAAGGTGATTTTCTTCGAATCGATTTTTCTGTGAAATGTATGGAAACAATCAACCAATTTTAATGCGGTTTGGCATAACAATTACAAGTACCGAGACCTATCATTTGAGGTATCAAGAACCGCAATCGGAGCACAATTGCAGATTTTGGATTTTTACAGCTCTGAATCGGCTGAGCTATAGTAAGGTGATTTTCTTCGAATCGAATTTTCTATGAAATCTATGGTATAGCAATTACAGGTCCCGTGACCTATCATTTGAGGATCAAGAACCGCAATCGGAGCACAATTGCAGATTTTGGATTTTTACAGCTCTGAATCGGCTGAGCTATAGTAAGGTGATTTTCTTCGAATCGATTTTTCTGTGAAATGTATGGAAACAATCAACCAATTTTAATGCGGTTTGGCATAACAATTACAAGTACCGAGACCTATCATTTGAGGTATCAAGAACCGCAATCGGAGCACAATTGCAGATTTTAGATTTTTACAGCTCTGAATCGGCTGAGCTATAGTAAGGTGATTTTCTTCGAATCGATTTTTCTGTGAAATGTATGGAAACAATCAACCAATTTTAATGCGGTTTGGCATAACAATTACAAGTACCGAGACCTATCATTTGAGGTATCAAGAACCGCAATCGGAGCACAATTGCAGATTTTGGATTTTTACAGCTCTGAATCGGCTGAGCTATAGTAAGGTGATTTTCTTCGAATCGAATTTTCTATGAAATCTATGGTATAGCAATTACAGGTCCCGTGACCTATCATTTGAGGATCAAGAACCGCAATCGGAGCACAATTGCAGATTTTGGATTTTTACAGCTCTGAATCGGCTGAGCTATAGTAAGGTGATTTTCTTCGAATCGATTTTTCTGTGAAATGTATGGAAACAATCAACCAATTTTAATGCGGTTTGGCATAACAATTACAAGTACCGAGACCTATCATTTGAGGTATCAAGAACCTCAATCGGAGCACAATTGCAGATTTTAGATTTTTACAGCTCTGAATCGGCTGAGCTATAGTAAGGTGATTTTCTTCGAATCGATTTTTCTGTGAAATGTATGGAAACAATCAACCAATTTTAATGCGGTTTGGCATAACAATTACAAGTACCGAGACCTATCATTTGAGGTATCAAGAACCGCAATCGGAGCACAATTGCAGATTTTAGATTTTTACAGCTGTGAATCGGCTGAGCTATAGTAAGGTGATTTTCTTCGAATCGATTTTTCTGTGAAATGTATGGAAACAATCAACCAATTTTAATGCGGTTTGGCATAACAATTACAAGTACCGAGACCTATCATTTGAGGTATCAAGAACCGCAATCGGAGCACAATTGCAGATTTTGGATTTTTACAGCTCTGAATCGGCTGAGCTATAGTAAGGTGATTTTCTTCGAATCAAATTTTCTATGAAATCTATGGTATAGCAATTAAAGGTCCCGTGACCTATCATTTGAGGATCAAGAACCGCGATCGGAGCACAATTGCAGATTTTGGATTTTTACAGCTCTGAATCGGCTGAGCTATAGTAAGGTGATTTTCTTCGAATCGATTTTTCTGTGAAATGTATGGAAACAATCAACCAATTTTAATGCGGTTTGGCATAACAATTACAAGTACCGAGACCTATCATTTGAGGTATCAAGAACCGCAATCGGAGCACAATTGCAGATTTTGGATTTTTACAGCTCTGAATCGGCTGAGCTATAGTAAGGTGATTTTCTTCGAATCGAATTTTCTATGAAATCTATGGTATAGCAATTACAGGTCCCGTGACCTATCATTTGAGGATCAAGAACCGCAATCGGAGCACAATTGCAGATTTTGGATTTTTACAGCTCTGAATCGGCTGAGCTATAGTAAGGTGATTTTCTTCGAATCGATTTTTCTGTGAAATGTATGGAAACAATCAACCAATTTTAATGCGGTTTGGCATAACAATTACAAGTACCGAGACCTATCATTTGAGGTATCAAGAACCGCAATCGGAGCACAATTGCAGATTTTGGATTTTTACAGCTCTGAATCGGCTGAGCTATAGTAAGGTGATTTTCTTCGAATCGAATTTTCTATGAAATCTATGGTATAGCAATTAAAGGTCCCGTGACCTATCATTTGAGGATCAAGAACCGCAATCGGAGCACAATTGCAGATTTTGGATTTTTACAGCTCTGAATCGGCTGAGCTATAGTAAGGTGATTTTCTTCGAATCGATTTTTCTGTGAAATGTATGGAAACAATCAACCAATTTTAATGCGGTTTGGCATAACAATTACAAGTACCGAGACCTATCATTTGAGGTATCAAGAACCGCAATCGGAGCACAATTGCAGATTTTGGATTTTTACAGCTCTGAATCGGCTGAGCTATAGTAAGGTGATTTTCTTCGAATCGAATTTTCTATGAAATCTATGGTATAGCAATTACAGGTCCCGTGACCTATCATTTGAGGATCAAGAACCGCAATCGGAGCACAATTGCAGATTTTGGATTTTTACAGCTCTGAATCGGCTGAGCTATAGTAAGGTGATTTTCTTCGAATCGATTTTTCTGTGAAATGTATGGAAACAATCAACCGATTTTAATGCGGTTTGGCATAACAATTACAAGTACCGAGACCTATCATTTGAGGTATCAAGAACCGCAATCGGAGCACAATTGCAGATTTTAGATTTTTACAGCTCTGAATCGGCTGAGCTATAGTAAGGTGATTTTCTTCGAATCGATTTTTCTGTGAAATGTATGGAAACAATCAACCAATTTTAATGCGGTTTGGCATAACAATTACAAGTACCGAGACCTATCATTTGAGGTATCAAGAACCGCAATCGGAGCACAATTGCAGATTTTAGATTTTTACAGCTCTGAATCGGCTGAGCTATAGTAAGGTGATTTTCTTCGAATTGATTTTTCTGTGAAATGTATGGAAACAATCAACCAATTTTAATGCGGTTTGGCATAACAATTACAAGTACCGAGACCTATCATTTGAGGTATCAAGAACCGCAATCGGAGCACAATTGCAGATTTTGGATTTTTACAGCTCTGAATCGGCTGAGCTATAGTAAGGTGATTTTCTTCGAATCAAATTTTCTATGAAATCTATGGTATAGCAATTAAAGGTCCCGTGACCTATCATTTGAGGATCAAGAACCGCGATCGGAGCACAATTGCAGATTTTGGATTTTTACAGCTCTGAATCGGCTGAGCTATAGTAAGGTGATTTTCTTCGAATCGAATTTTCTATGAAATCTATGGTATAGCAATTAAAGGTCCCGTGACCTATCATTTGAGGATCAAGAACCGCGATCGGAGCACAATTGCAGATTTTGGATTTTTACAGCTCTGAATCGGCTGAGCTATAGTAAGGTGATTTTCTTCGAATCGATTTTTCTGTGAAATGTATGGAAACAATCAACCAATTTTAATGCGGTTTGGCATAACAATTACAAGTACCGAGACCTATCATTTGAGGTATCAAGAACCGCAATCGGAGCACAATTGCAGATTTTAGATTTTTACAGCTCTGAATCGGCTGAGCTATAGTAAGATGATTTTCTTCGAATCGATTTTTCTGTGAAATGTATGGAAACAATCAACCAATTTTAATGCGGTTTGGCATAACAATTACAAGTACCGAGACCTATCATTTGAGGTATCAAGAACCGCAATCGGAGCACAATTGCAGATTTTAGATTTTTACAGCTCTGAATCGGCTGAGCTATAGTAAGGTGATTTTCTTCGAATCGATTTTTCTGTGAAATGTATGGAAACAATCAACCAATTTTAATGCGGTTTGGCATAACAATTACAAGTACCGAGACCTATCATTTGAGGTATCAAGAACCGCAATCGGAGCACAACTGCAGATTTTGGATTTTTACAGCTCTGAATCGGCTGAGCTATAGTAAGGTGATTTTCTTCGAATCAAATTTTCTATGAAATCTATGGTATAGCAATTAAAGGTCCCGTGACCTATCATTTGAGGATCAAGAACCGCGATCGGAGCACAATTGCAGATTTTGGATTTTTACAGCTCTGAATCGGCTGAGCTATAGTAAGGTGATTTTCTTCGAATCGAATTTTCTATGAAATCTATGGTATAGCAATTAAAGGTCCCGTGACCTATCATTTGAGGATCAAGAACCGCGATCGGAGCACAATTGCAGATTTTGGATTTTTACAGCTCTGAATCGGCTGAGCTATAGTAAGGTGATTTTCTTCGAATCGATTTTTCTGTGAAATGTATGGAAACAATCAACCAATTTTAATGCGGTTTGGCATAACAATTACAAGTACCGAGACCTATCATTTGAGGTATCAAGAACCGCAATCGGAGCACAATTGCAGATTTTGGATTTTTACAGCTCTGAATCGGCTGAGCTATAGTAAGGTGATTTTCTTCGAATCGAATTTTCTATGAAATCTATGGTATAGCAATTACAGGTCCCGTGACCTATCATTTGAGGATCAAGAACCGCAATCGGAGCACAATTGCAGATTTTGGATTTTTACAGCTCTGAATCGGCTGAGCTATAGTAAGGTGATTTTCTTCGAATCGATTTTTCTGTGAAATGTATGGAAACAATCAACCAATTTTAATGCGGTTTGGCATAACAATTACAAGTACCGAGACCTATCATTTGAGGTATCAAGAACCGCAATCGGAGCACAATTGCAGATTTTAGATTTTTACAGCTCTGAATCGGCTGAGCTATAGTAAGGTGATTTTCTTCGAATCGAATTTTCTATGAAATCAATGGTATAGCAATTAAAGGTCCCGTGACCTATCATTTGAGGATCAAGAACCGCGATCGGAGCACAATTGCAGATTTTGGATTTTTACAGCTCTGAATCGGCTGAGCTATAGTAAGGTGATTTTCTTCGAATCGATTTTTCTGTGAAATGTATGGAAACAATCAACCAATTTTAATGCGGTTTGGCATAACAATTACAAGTACCGAGACCTATCATTTGAGGTATCAAGAACCGCAATCGGAGCACAATTGCAGATTTTGGATTTTTACAGCTCTGAATCGGCTGAGCTATAGTAAGGTGATTTTCTTCGAATCAAATTTTCTATGAAATCTATGGTATAGCAATTAAAGGTCCCGTGACCTATCATTTGAGGATCAAGAACCGCGATCGGAGCACAATTGCAGATTTTGGATTTTTACAGCTCTGAATCGGCTGAGCTATAGTAAGGTGATTTTCTTCGAATCGAATTTTCTATGAAATCTATGGTATAGCAATTAAAGGTCCCGTGACCTATCATTTGAGGATCAAGAACCGCGATCGGAGCACAATTGCAGATTTTGGATTTTTACAGCTCTGAATCGGCTGAGCTATAGTAAGGTGATTTTCTTCGAATCGATTTTTCTGTGAAATGTATGGAAACAATCAACCAATTTTAATGCGGTTTGGCATAACAATTACAAGTACCGAGACCTATCATTTGAGGTATCAAGAACCGCAATCGGAGCACAATTGCAGATTTTGGATTTTTACAGCTCTGAATCGGCTGAGCTATAGTAAGGTGATTTTCTTCGAATCGAATTTTCTATGAAATCTATGGTATAGCAATTACAGGTCCCGTGACCTATCATTTGAGGATCAAGAACCGCAATCGGAGCACAATTGCAGATTTTGGATTTTTACAGCTCTGAATCGGCTGAGCTATAGTAAGGTGATTTTCTTCGAATCGATTTTTCTGTGAAATGTATGGAAACAATCAACCAATTTTAATGCGGTTTGGCATAACAATTACAAGTACCGAGACCTATCATTTGAGGTATCAAGAACCGCAATCGGAGCACAATTGCAGATTTTAGATTTTTACAGCTCTGAATCGGCTGAGCTATAGTAAGGTGATTTTCTTCGAATCGAATTTTCTATGAAATCTATGGTATTGCAATTAAAGGTCCCGTGACCTATCATTTGAGGATCAAGAACCGCGATCGGAGCACAATTGCAGATTTTGGATTTTTACAGCTCTGAATCGGCTGAGCTATAGTAAGGTGATTTTCTTCGAATCGATTTTTCTGTGAAATGTATGGAAACAATCAACCAATTTTAATGCGGTTTGGCATAACAATTACAAGTACCGAGACCTATCATTTGAGGTATCAAGAACCGCAATCGGAGCACAATTGCAGATTTTGGATTTTTACAGCTCTGAATCGGCTGAGCTATAGTAAGGTGATTTTCTTCGAATCAAATTTTCTATGAAATCTATGGTATAGCAATTAAAGGTCCCGTGACCTATCATTTGAGGATCAAGAACCGCGATCGGAGCACAATTGCAGATTTTGGATTTTTACAGCTCTGAATCGGCTGAGCTATAGTAAGGTGATTTTCTTCGAATCGAATTTTCTATGAAATCTATGGTATAGCAATTAAAGGTCCCGTGACCTATCATTTGAGGATCAAGAACCGCGATCGGAGCACAATTGCAGATTTTGGATTTTTACAGCTCTGAATCGGCTGAGCTATAGTAAGGTGATTTTCTTCGAATCGATTTTTCTGTGAAATGTATGGAAACAATCAACCAATTTTAATGCGGTTTGGCATAACAATTACAAGTACCGAGACCTATCATTTGAGGTATCAAGAACCGCAATCGGAGCACAATTGCAGATTTTGGATTTTTACAGCTCTGAATCGGCTGAGCTATAGTAAGGTGATTTTCTTCGAATCGAATTTTCTATGAAATCTATGGTATAGCAATTACAGGTCCCGTGACCTATCATTTGAGGATCAAGAACCGCAATCGGAGCACAATTGCAGATTTTGGATTTTTACAGCTCTGAATCGGCTGAGCTATAGTAAGGTGATTTTCTTCGAATCGATTTTTCTGTGAAATGTATGGAAACAATCAACCAATTTTAATGCGGTTTGGCATAACAATTACAAGTACCGAGACCTATCATTTGAGGTATCAAGAACCGCAATCGGAGCACAATTGCAGATTTTAGATTTTTACAGCTCTGAATCGGCTGAGCTATAGTAAGGTGATTTTCTTCGAATCGAATTTTCTATGAAATCTATGGTATAGCAATTACAGGTCCCGTGACCTATCATTTGAGGATCAAGAACCGCAATCGGAGCACAATTGCAGATTTTGGATTTTTACAGCTCTGAATCGGCTGAGCTATAGTAAGGTGATCTTCTTCGAATCGATTTTTCTGTGAAATGTATGGAAACAATCAACCAATTTTAATGCGGTTTGGCATAACAATTACAAGTACCGAGACCTATCATTTGAGGTATCAAGAACCGCAATCGGAGCACAATTGCAGATTTTGGATTTTTACAGCTCTGAATCGGCTGAGCTATAGTAAGGTGATTTTCTTCGAATCGAATTTTCTATGAAATCTATGGTATAGCAATTACAGGTCCCGTGATCTATCATTTGAGGATCAAGAACCACAATCGGAGCACAATTGCAGATTTTGGATTTTTACAGCTCTGAATCGGCTGAGCTATAGTAAGGTGATTTTCTTCGAATCGATTTTTCTGTGAAATGTATGGAAACAATCAACCAATTTTAATGCGGTTTGGCATAACAATTACAAGTACCGAGACCTATCATTTGAGGTATCAAGAACCGCAATCGGAGCACAATTGCAGATTTTGGATTTTTACAGCTCTGAATTGGCTGAGGTATAGTAAGGTGATTTTCTTCGAATCAAATTTTCTATGAAATCTATGGTATAGCAATTAAAGGTCCCGTGACCTATCATTTGAGGATCAAGAACCGCGATCGGAGCACAATTGCAGATTTTGGATTTTTACAGCTCTGAATCGGCTGAGCTATAGTAAGGTGATTTTCTTCGAATCGAATTTTCTATGAAATCTATGGTATAGCAATTAAAGGTCCCGTGACCTATCATTTGAGGATCAAGAACCGCGATCGGAGCACAATTGCAGATTTTGGATTTTTACAGCTCTGAATCGGCTGAGCTATAGTAAGGTGATTTTCTTCGAATCGATTTTTCTGTGAAATGTATGGAAACAATCAACCAATTTTAATGCGGTTTGGCATAACAATTACAAGTACCGAGACCTATCATTTGAGGTATCAAGAACCGCAATCGGAGCACAATTGCAGATTTTGGATTTTTACAGCTCTGAATCGGCTGAGCTATAGTAAGGTGATTTTCTTCGAATCGAATTTTCTATGAAATCTATGGTATAGCAATTACAGGTCCCGTGACCTATCATTTGAGGATTAAGAACCGCAATCGGAGCACAATTGCAGATTTTGGATTTTTACAGCTCTGAATCGGCTGAGCTATAGTAAGGTGATTTTCTTCGAATCGATTTTTCTGTGAAATGTATGGAAACAATCAACCAATTTTAATGCGGTTTGGCATAACAATTACAAGTACCGAGACCTATCATTTGAGGTATCAAGAACCGCAATCGGAGCACAATTGCAGATTTTGGATTTTTACAGCTCTGAATCGGCTGAGCTATAGTAAGGTGATTTTCTTCGAATCGATTTTTCTGTGAAATGTATGGAAACAATCAACCAATTTTAATGCGGTTTGGCATAACAATTACAAGTACCGAGACCTATCATTTGAGGTATCAAGAACCGCAATCGGAGCACAATTGCAGATTTTAGATTTTTACAGCTCTGAATCGGCTGAGCTATAGTAAGGTGATTTTCTTCGAATCGATTTTTCTGTGAAATGTATGGAAACAATCAACCAATTTTAATGCGGTTTGGCATAACAATTACAAGTACCGAGACCTATCATTTGAGGTATCAAGAACCGCAATCGGAGCACAATTGCAGATTTTAGATTTTTACAGCTCTGAATCGGCTGAGCTATAGTAAGGTGATTTTCTTCGAATCGATTTTTCTGTGAAATGTATGGAAACAATCAACCAATTTTAATGCGGTTTGGCATAACAATTACAAGTACCGAGACCTATCATTTGAGGTATCAAGAACCGTAATCGGAGCACAATTGCAGATTTTAGATTTTTACAGCTCTGAATCGGCTGAGCTATAGTAAGGTGATTTTCTTCGAATCGAATTTTCTATGAAATCTATGGTATAGCAATTACAGGTCCCGTGACCTATCATTTGAGGATCAAGAACCGCAATCGGAGCACAATTGCAGACTTTGGATTTTTACAGCTCTGAATCGGCTGAGCTATAGTAAGGTGATTTTCTTCGAATCGATTTTTCTGTGAAATGTATGGAAACAATCAACCAATTTTAATGCGGTTTGGCATAACAATTACAAGTACCGAGACCTATCATTTGAGGTATCAAGAACCGCAATCGGAGCACAATTGCAGATTTTGGATTTTTACAGCTCTGAATCGGCTGAGCTATAGTAAGGTGATTTTCTTCGAATCGAATTTTCTATGAAATCTATGGTATAGCAATTACAGGTCCCGTGACCTATCATTTGAGGATCAAGAACCGCAATCGGAGCACAATTGCAGATTTTAGATTTTTACAGCTCTGAATCGGCTGAGCTATAGTAAGGTGATTTTCTTCGAATCGATTTTTCTGTGAAATGTATGGAAACAATCAACCAATTTTAATGCGGTTTGGCATAACAATTACAAGTACCGAGACCTATCATTTGAGGATCAAGAACCGCAATCGGAGCACAATTGCAGATTTTAGATTTTTACAGCTCTGAATCGGCTGAGCTATAGTAAGGTGATTTTCTTCGAATCGATTTTTCTGTGAAATGTATGGAAACAATCAACCAATTTTAATGCGGTTTGGCATAACAATTACAAGTACCGAGACCTATCATTTGAGGTATCAAGAACCGCAATCGGAGCACAATTGCAGATTTTAGATTTTTACAGCTCTGAATCGGCTGAGCTATAGTAAGTTGATTTTCTTCGAATCGAATTTTCTATGAAATCTATGGTATAGCAATTACAGGTCCCGTGACCTATCATTTGAGGATCAAGAACCGCAATCGGAGCACAATTGCAGACTTTGGATTTTTACAGCTCTGAATCGGCTGAGCTATAGTAAGGTGATTTTCTTCGAATCGATTTTTCTGTGAAATGTATGGAAACAATCAACCAATTTTAATGCGGTTTGGCATAACAATTACAAGTACCGAGACCTATCATTTGAGGTATCAAGAACCGCAATCGGAGCACAATTGCAGATTTTGGATTTTTACAGCTCTGAATCGGCTGAGCTATAGTAAGGTGATTTTCTTCGAATCGAATTTTCTATGAAATCTATGGTATAGCAATTACAGGTCCCGTGACCTATCATTTGAGGATCAAGAACCGCAATCGGAGCACAATTGCAGATTTTGGATTTTTACAGCTCTGAATCGGCTGAGCTATAGTAAGGTGATTTTCTTCGAATCGATTTTTCTGTGAAATGTATGGAAACAATCAACCAATTTTAATGCGGTTTGGCATAACAATTACAAGTACCGAGACCTATCATTTGATGTATCAAGAACCGCAATCGGAGCACAATTGCAGATTTTAGATTTTTACAGCTCTGAATCGGCTGAGCTATAGTAAGGTGATTTTCTTCGAATCGAATTTTCTATGAAATCTATGGTATAGCAATTACAGGTCCCGTGACCTATCATTTGAGGATCAAGAACCGCAATCGGAGCACAATTGCAGATTTTGGATTTTTACAGCTCTGAATCGGCTGAGCTATAGTAAGGTGATTTTCTTCGAATCGATTTTTCTGTGAAATGTATGGAAACAATCAACCAATTTTAATGCGGTTTGGCATAACAATTACAAGTACCGAGACCTATCATTTGAGGTATCAAGAACCGCAATCGGAGCACAATTGCAGATTTTGGATTTTTACAGCTCTGAATCGGCTGAGCTATAGTAAGGTGATTTTCTTCGAATCGAATTTTCTATGAAATCTATGGTATAGCAATTACAGGTCCCGTGATCTATCATTTGAGGATCAAGAACCACAATCGGAGCACAATTGCAGATTTTGGATTTTTACAGCTCTGAATCGGCTGAGCTATAGTAAGGTGATTTTCTTCGAATCGATTTTTCTGTGAAATGTATGGAAACAATCAACCAATTTTAATGCGGTTTGGCATAACAATTACAAGTACCGAGACCTATCATTTGAGGTATCAAGAACCGCAATCGGAGCACAATTGCAGATTTTGGATTTTTACAGCTCTGAATCGGCTGAGCTATAGTAAGGTGATTTTCTTCGAATCAAATTTTCTATGAAATCTATGGTATAGCAATTAAAGGTCCCGTGACCTATCATTTGAGGATCAAGAACCGCGATCGGAGCACAATTACAGATTTTGGATTTTTACAGCTCTGAATCGGCTGAGCTATAGTAAGGTGATTTTCTTCGAATCGAATTTTCTATGAAATCTATGGTACAGCAATTAAAGGTCCCGTGACCTATCATTTGAGGATCAAGAACCGCGATCGGAGCACAATTGCAGATTTTGGATTTTTACAGCTCTGAATCGGCTGAGCTATAGTAAGGTGATTTTCTTCGAATCGATTTTTCTGTGAAATGTATGGAAACAATCAACCAATTTTAATGCGGTTTGGCATAACAATTACAAGTACCGAGACCTATCATTTGAGGTATCAAGAACCGCAATCGGAGCACAATTGCAGATTTTGGATTTTTACAGCTCTGAATCGGCTGAGCTATAGTAAGGTGATTTTCTTCGAATCGATTTTTCTGTGAAATGTATGGAAACAATCAACCAATTTTAATGCGGTTTGGCATAACAATTACAAGTACCGAGACCTATCATTTGAGGTATCAAGAACCGCAATCGGAGCACAATTGCAGATTTTAGATTTTTACAGCTCTGAATCGGCTGAGCTATAGTAAGGTGATTTTCTTCGAATCGATTTTTCTGTGAAATGTATGGAAACAATCAACCAATTTTAATGCGGTTTGGCATAACAATTACAAGTACCGAGACCTATCATTTGAGGTATCAAGAACCGCAATCGGAGCACAATTGCAGATTTTAGATTTTTACAGCTCTGAATCGGCTGAGCTATAGTAAGGTGATTTTTTTCGAATCGAATTTTCTATGAAATCTATGGTATAGCAATTACAGGTCCCGTGACCTATCATTTGAGGATCAAGAACCGCAATCGGAGCACAATTGCAGACTTTGGATTTTTACAGCTCTGAATCGGCTGAGCTATAGTAAGGTGATTTTCTTCGAATCGATTTTTCTGTGAAATGTATGGAAACAATCAACCAATTTAAATGCGGTTTGGCATAACAATTACAAGTACCGAGACCTATCATTTGAGGTATCAAGAACCGCAATCGGAGCACAATTGCAGATTTTGGATTTTTACAGCTCTGAATCGGCTGAGCTATAGTAAGGTGATTTTCTTCGAATCGAATTTTCTATGAAATCTATGGTATAGCAATTACAGGTCCCGTGACCTATCATTTGAGGATCAAGAACCGCAATCGGAGCACAATTGCAGATTTTGGATTTTTACAGCTCTGAATCGGCTGAGCTATAGTAAGGTGATTTTCTTCGAATCGATTTTTCCGTGAAATGAATGGAAACAATCAACCAATTTTAATGCGGTGCATAACAATTACAAGTACCGAGACCTATCATTTGAGGTATCAAGAACCGCAATCGGAGCACAATTGCAGATTTTAGATTTTTACAGCTCTGAATCGGCTGAGCTATAGTAAGGTGATTTTCTTCGAATCGAATTTTCTATGAAATCTATGGTATAGCAATTACAGGTCCCGTGACCTATCATTTGAGGATCAAGAACCGCAATCGGAGCACAATTGCAGATTTTGGATTTTTACAGCTCTGAATCGGCTGAGCTATAGTAAGGTGATTTTCTTCGAATCGATTTTTCTGTGAAATGTATGGAAACAATCAACCAATTTTAATGCGGTTTGGCATAACAATTACAAGTACCGAGACCTATCATTTGAGGTATCAAGAACCGCAATCGGAGCACAATTGCAGATTTTAGATTTTTACAGCTCTGAATCGGCTGAGCTATAGTAAGGTGATTTTCTTCGAATCGATTTTTCTGTGAAATGTATGGAAACAATCAACCAATTTTAATGCGGTTTGGCATAACAATTACAAGTACCGAGACCTATCATTTGAGGTATCAAGAACCGTAATCGGAGCACAATTGCAGATTTTAGATTTTTACAGCTCTGAATCGGCTGAGCTATAGTAAGGTGATTTTCTTCGAATCGAATTTTCTATGAAATCTATGGTATAGCAATTACAGGTCCCGTGACCTATCATTTGAGGATCAAGAACCGCAATCGGAGCACAATTGCAGACTTTGGATTTTTACAGCTCTGAATCGGCTGAGCTATAGTAAGGTGATTTTCTTCGAATCGATTTTTCTGTGAAATGTATGGAAACAATCAACCAATTTTAATGCGGTTTGGCATAACAATTACAAGTACCGAGACCTATCATTTGAGGTATCAAGAACCGCAATCGGAGCACAATTGCAGATTTTAGATTTTTACAGCTCTGAATCGGCTGAGCTATAGTAAGGTGATTTTCTTCGAATCGATTTTTCTGTGAAATGTATGGAAACAATCAACCAATTTTAATGCGGTTTGGCATAACAATTACAAGTACCGAGACCTATCATTTGAGGATCAAGAACCGCAATCGGAGCACAATTGCAGATTTTAGATTTTTACAGCTCTGAATCGGCTGAGCTATAGTAAGGTGATTTTCTTCGAATCGATTTTTCTGTGAAATGTATGGAAACAATCAACCAATTTTAATGCGGTTTGGCATAACAATTACAAGTACCGAGACCTATCATTTGAGGTATCAAGAACCGCAATCGGAGCACAATTGCAGATTTTAGATTTTTACAGCTCTGAATCGGCTGAGCTATAGTAAGTTGATTTTCTTCGAATCGATTTTTCTATGAAATCTATGGTATAGCAATTACAGGTCCCGTGACCTATCATTTGAGGATCAAGAACCGCAATCGGAGCACAATTGCAGACTTTGGATTTTTACAGCTCTGAATCGGCTGAGCTATAGTAAGGTGATTTTCTTCGAATCGATTTTTCTGTGAAATGTATGGAAACAATCAACCAATTTTAATGCGGTTTGGCATAACAATTACAAGTACCGAGACCTATCATTTGAGGTATCAAGAACCGCAATCGGAGCACAATTGCAGATTTTGGATTTTTACAGCTCTGAATCGGCTGAGCTATAGTAAGGTGATTTTCTTCGAATCGAATTTTCTATGAAATCTATGGTATAGCAATTACAGGTCCCGTGACCTATCATTTGAGGATCAAGAACCGCAATCGGAGCACAATTGCAGATTTTGGATTTTTACAGCTCTGAATCGGCTGAGCTATAGTAAGGTGATTTTCTTCGAATCGATTTTTCTGTGAAATGTATGGAAACAATCAACCAATTTTAATGCGGTTTGGCATAACAATTACAAGTACCGAGACCTATCATTTGAGGTATCAAGAACCGCAATCGGAGCACAATTGCAGATTTTAGATTTTTACAGCTCTGAATCGGCTGAGCTATAGTAAGGTGATTTTCTTCGAATCGAATTTTCTATGAAATCTATGGTATAGCAATTACAGGTCCCGTGACCTATCATTTGAGGATCAAGAACCGCAATCGGAGCACAATTGCAGATTTTGGATTTTTACAGCTCTGAATCGGCTGAGCTATAGTAAGGTGATTTTCTTCGAATCGATTTTTCTGTGAAATGTATGGAAACAATCAACCAATTTTAATGCGGTTTGGCATAACAATTACAAGTACCGAGACCTATCATTTGAGGTATCAAGAACCGCAATCGGAGCACAATTGCAGATTTTGGATTTTTACAGCTCTGAATCGGCTGAGCTATAGTAAGGTGATTTTCTTCGAATCGAATTTTCTATGAAATCTATGGTATAGCAATTACAGGTCCCGTGATCTATCATTTGAGGATCAAGAACCACAATCGGAGCACAATTGCAGATTTTGGATTTTTACAGCTCTGAATCGGCTGAGCTATAGTAAGGTGATTTTCTTCGAATCGATTTTTCTGTGAAATGTATGGAAACAATCAACCAATTTTAATGCGGTTTGGCATAACAATTACAAGTACCGAGACCTATCATTTGAGGTATCAAGAACCGCAATCGGAGCACAATTGCAGATTTTGGATTTTTACAGCTCTGAATCGGCTGAGCTATAGTAAGGTGATTTTCTTCGAATCAAATTTTCTATGAAATCTATGGTATAGCAATTAAAGGTCCCGTGACCTATCATTTGAGGATCAAGAACCGCGATCGGAGCACAATTACAGATTTTGGATTTTTACAGCTCTGAATCGGCTGAGCTATAGTAAGGTGATTTTCTTCGAATCGAATTTTCTATGAAATCTATGGTACAGCAATTAAAGGTCCCGTGACCTATCATTTGAGGATCAAGAACCGCGATCGGAGCACAATTGCAGATTTTGGATTTTTACAGCTCTGAATCGGCTGAGCTATAGTAAGGTGATTTTCTTCGAATCGATTTTTCTGTGAAATGTATGGAAACAATCAACCAATTTTAATGCGGTTTGGCATAACAATTACAAGTACCGAGACCTATCATTTGAGGTATCAAGAACCGCAATCGGAGCACAATTGCAGATTTTGGATTTTTACAGCTCTGAATCGGCTGAGCTATAGTAAGGTGATTTTCTTCGAACCGATTTTTCTGTGAAATGTATGGAAACAATCAACCAATTTTAATGCGGTTTGGCATAACAATTACAAGTACCGAGACCTATCATTTGAGGTATCAAGAACCGCAATCGGAGCACAATTGCAGATTTTAGATTTTTACAGCTCTGAATCGGCTGAGCTATAGTAAGGTGATTTTCTTCGAATCGATTTTTCTGTGAAATGTATGGAAACAATCAACCAATTTTAATGCGGTTTGGCATAACAATTACAAGTACCGAGACCTATCATTTGAGGTATCAAGAACCGCAATCGGAGCACAATTGCAGATTTTAGATTTTTACAGCTCTGAATCGGCTGAGCTATAGTAAGGTGATTTTCTTCGAATCGATTTTTCTGTGAAATGTATGGAAACAATCAACCAATTTTAATGCGGTTTGGCATAACAATTACAAGTACCGAGACCTATCATTTGAGGATCAAGAACCGCAATCGGAGCACAATTGCAGATTTTAGATTTT
Organism: Tipula vernalis; assembly: GCA_958295665.1. Lineage (NCBI taxonomy): Eukaryota > Metazoa > Arthropoda > Insecta > Diptera > Tipulidae > Tipula > Tipula vernalis. The sequence continues at coordinate 26,100,288 of OY282558.1, forward strand.
TACAGCTCTGAATCGGCTGAGCTATAGTAAGGTGATTTTCTTCGAATCGATTTTTCTGTGAAATGTATGGAAACAATCAACCAATTTTAATGCGGTTTGGCATAACAATTACAAGTACCGAGACCTATCATTTGAGGTATCAAGAACCGCAATCGGAGCACAATTGCAGATTTTAGATTTTTACAGCTCTGAATCGGCTGAGCTATAGTAAGGTGATTTTCTTCGAATCGAATTTTCTATGAAATCTATGGTATAGCAATTACAGGTCCCGTGACCTATCATTTGAGGATCAAGAACCGCAATCGGAGCACAATTGCAGATTTTGGATTTTTACAGCTCTGAATCGGCTGAGCTATAGTAAGGTGATTTTCTTCGAATCGATTTTTCTGTGAAATGTATGGAAACAATCAACCAATTTTAATGCGGTTTGGCATAACAATTACAAGTACCGAGACCTATCATTTGAGGTATCAAGAACCGCAATCGGAGCACAATTGCAGATTTTAGATTTTTACAGCTCTGAATCGGCTGAGCTATAGTAAGGTGATTTTCTTCGAATCGATTTTTCTGTGAAATGTATGGAAACAATCAACCAATTTTAATGCGGTTTGGCATAACAATTACAAGTACCGAGACCTATCATTTGAGGATCAAGAACCGCAATCGGAGCACAATTGCAGATTTTAGATTTTTACAGCTCTGAATCGGCTGAGCTATAGTAAGGTGATTTTCTTCGAATCGATTTTTCTGTGAAATGTATGGAAACAATCAACCAATTTTAATGCGGTTTGGCATAACAATTACAAGTACCGAGACCTATCATTTGAGGTATCAAGAACCGCAATCGGAGCACAATTGCAGATTTTAGATTTTTACAGCTCTGAATCGGCTGAGCTATAGTAAGTTGATTTTCTTCGAATCGAATTTTCTATGAAATCTATGGTATAGCAATTACAGGTCCCGTGACCTATCATTTGAGGATCAAGAACCGCAATCGGAGCACAATTGCAGACTTTGGATTTTTACAGCTCTGAATCGGCTGAGCTATAGTAAGGTGATTTTCTTCGAATCGATTTTTCTGTGAAATGTATGGAAACAATCAACCAATTTTAATGCGGTTTGGCATAACAATTACAAGTACCGAGACCTATCATTTGAGGTATCAAGAACCGCAATCGGAGCACAATTGCAGATTTTGGATTTTTACAGCTCTGAATCGGCTGAGCTATAGTAAGGTGATTTTCTTCGAATCGAATTTTCTATGAAATCTATGGTATAGCAATTACAGGTCCCGTGACCTATCATTTGAGGATCAAGAACCGCAATCGGAGCACAATTGCAGATTTTGGATTTTTACAGCTCTGAATCGGCTGAGCTATAGTAAGGTGATTTTCTTCGAATCGATTTTTCTGTGAAATGTATGGAAACAATCAACCAATTTTAATGCGGTTTGGCATAACAATTACAAGTACCGAGACCTATCATTTGAGGTATCAAGAACCGCAATCGGAGCACAATTGCAGATTTTAGATTTTTACAGCTCTGAATCGGCTGAGCTATAGTAAGGTGATTTTCTTCGAATCGAATTTTCTATGAAATCTATGGTATAGCAATTACAGGTCCCGTGACCTATCATTTGAGGATCAAGAACCGCAATCGGAGCACAATTGCAGATTTTGGATTTTTACAGCTCTGAATCGGCTGAGCTATAGTAAGGTGATTTTCTTCGAATCGATTTTTCTGTGAAATGTATGGAAACAATCAACCAATTTTAATGCGGTTTGGCATAACAATTACAAGTACCGAGACCTATCATTTGAGGTATCAAGAACCGCAATCGGAGCACAATTGCAGATTTTGGATTTTTACAGCTCTGAATCGGCTGAGCTATAGTAAGGTGATTTTCTTCGAATCGAATTTTCTATGAAATCTATGGTATAGCAATTACAGGTCCCGTGATCTATCATTTGAGGATCAAGAACCACAATCGGAGCACAATTGCAGATTTTGGATTTTTACAGCTCTGAATCGGCTGAGCTATAGTAAGGTGATTTTCTTCGAATCGATTTTTCTGTGAAATGTATGGAAACAATCAACCAATTTTAATGCGGTTTGGCATAACAATTACAAGTACCGAGACCTATCATTTGAGGTATCAAGAACCGCAATCGGAGCACAATTGCAGATTTTGGATTTTTACAGCTCTGAATCGGCTGAGCTATAGTAAGGTGATTTTCTTCGAATCAAATTTTCTATGAAATCTATGGTATAGCAATTAAAGGTCCCGTGACCTATCATTTGAGGATCAAGAACCGCGATCGGAGCACAATTACAGATTTTGGATTTTTACAGCTCTGAATCGGCTGAGCTATAGTAAGGTGATTTTCTTCGAATCGAATTTTCTATGAAATCTATGGTACAGCAATTAAAGGTCCCGTGACCTATCATTTGAGGATCAAGAACCGCGATCGGAGCACAATTGCAGATTTTGGATTTTTACAGCTCTGAATCGGCTGAGCTATAGTAAGGTGATTTTCTTCGAATCGATTTTTCTGTGAAATGTATGGAAACAATCAACCAATTTTAATGCGGTTTGGCATAACAATTACAAGTACCGAGACCTATCATTTGAGGTATCAAGAACCGCAATCGGAGCACAATTGCAGATTTTGGATTTTTACAGCTCTGAATCGGCTGAGCTATAGTAAGGTGATTTTCTTCGAATCGATTTTTCTGTGAAATGTATGGAAACAATCAACCAATTTTAATGCGGTTTGGCATAACAATTACAAGTACCGAGACCTATCATTTGAGGTATCAAGAACCGCAATCGGAGCACAATTGCAGATTTTAGATTTTTACAGCTCTGAATCGGCTGAGCTATAGTAAGGTGATTTTCTTCGAATCGATTTTTCTGTGAAATGTATGGAAACAATCAACCAATTTTAATGCGGTTTGGCATAACAATTACAAGTACCGAGACCTATCATTTGAGGTATCAAGAACCGCAATCGGAGCACAATTGCAGATTTTAGATTTTTACAGCTCTGAATCGGCTGAGCTATAGTAAGGTGATTTTCTTCGAATCGAATTTTCTATGAAATCTATGGTATAGCAATTACAGGTCCCGTGACCTATCATTTGAGGATCAAGAACCGCAATCGGAGCACAATTGCAGACTTTGGATTTTTACAGCTCTGAATCGGCTGAGCTATAGTAAGGTGATTTTCTTCGAATCGATTTTTCTGTGAAATGTATGGAAACAATCAACCAATTTTAATGCGGTTTGGCATAACAATTACAAGTACCGAGACCTATCATTTGAGGTATCAAGAACCGCAATCGGAGCACAATTGCAGATTTTGGATTTTTACAGCTCTGAATCGGCTGAGCTATAGTAAGGTGATTTTCTTCGAATCGAATTTTCTATGAAATCTATGGTATAGCAATTACAGGTCCCGTGACCTATCATTTGAGGATCAAGAACCGCAATCGGAGCACAATTGCAGATTTTGGATTTTTACAGCTCTGAATCGGCTGAGCTATAGTAAGGTGATTTTCTTCGAATCGATTTTTCTGTGAAATGTATGGAAACAATCAACCAATTTAAATGCGGTTTGGCATAACAATTACAAGTACCGAGACCTATCATTTGAGGTATCAAGAACCGCAATCGGAGCACAATTGCAGATTTTGGATTTTTACAGCTCTGAATCGGCTGAGCTATAGTAAGGTGATTTTCTTCGAATCGAATTTTCTATGAAATCTATGGTATAGCAATTACAGGTCCCGTGACCTATCATTTGAGGATCAAGAACCGCAATCGGATCACAATTGCAGATTTTGGATTTTTACAGCTCTGAATCGGCTGAGCTATAGTAAGGTGATTTTCTTCGAATCGATTTTTCTGTGAAATGTATGGAAACAATCAACCAATTTTAATGCGGTTTGGCATAACAATTACAAGTACCGAGACCTATCATTTGAGGTATCAAGAACCGCAATCGGAGCACAATTGCAGATTTTAGATTTTTACAGCTCTGAATCGGCTGAGCTATAGTAAGGTGATTTTCTTCGAATCGAATTTTCTATGAAATCTATGGTATAGCAATTACAGGTCCCGTGACCTATCATTTGAGGATCAAGAACCGCAATCGGAGCACAATTGCAGATTTTGGATTTTTACAGCTCTGAATCGGCTGAGCTATAGTAAGGTGATTTTCTTCGAATCGATTTTTCCGTGAAATGAATGGAAACAATCAACCAATTTTAATGCGGTTTGGCATAACAATTACAAGTACCGAGACCTATCATTTGAGGTATCAAGAACCGCAATCGGAGCACAATTGCAGATTTTAGATTTTTACAGCTCTGAATCGGCTGAGCTATAGTAAGGTGATTTTCTTCGAATCGAATTTTCTATGAAATCTATGGTATAGCAATTACAGGTCCCGTGACCTATCATTTGAGGATCAAGAACCGCAATCGGAGCACAATTGCAGATTTTGGATTTTTACAGCTCTGAATCGGCTGAGCTATAGTAAGGTGATTTTCTTCGAATCGATTTTTCTGTGAAATGTATGGAAACAATCAACCAATTTTAATGCGGTTTGGCATAACAATTACAAGTACCGAGACCTATCATTTGAGGTATCAAGAACCGCAATCGGAGCACAATTGCAGATTTTGGATTTTTACAGCTCTGAATCGGCTGAGCTATAGTAAGGTGATTTTCTTCGAATCGAATTTTCTATGAAATCTATGGTATAGCAATTACAGGTCCCGTGACCTATCATTTGAGGATCAAGAACCGCAATCGGAGCACAATTGCAGATTTTGGATTTTTACAGCTCTGAATCGGCTGAGCTATAGTAAGGTGATTTTCTTCGAATCGATTTTTCTGTGAAATGTATGGAAACAATCAACCAATTTTAATGCGGTTTGGCATAACAATTACAAGTACCGAGACCTATCATTTGAGGTATCAAGAACCGCAATCGGAGCACAATTGCAGATTTTAGATTTTTACAGCTCTGAATCGGCTGAGCTATAGTAAGGTGATTTTCTTCGAATCGAATTTTCTATGAAATCTATGGTATAGCAATTACAGGTCCCGTGACCTATCATTTGAGGATCAAGAACCGCAATCGGAGCACAATTGCAGATTTTGGATTTTTACAGCTCTGAATCGGCTGAGCTATAGTAAGGTGATTTTCTTCGAATCGATTTTTCTGTGAAATGTATGGAAACAATCAACCAATTTTAATGCGGTTTGGCATAACAATTACAAGTACCGAGACCTATCATTTGAGGTATCAAGAACCGCAATCGGAGCACAATTGCAGATTTTGGATTTTTACAGCTCTGAATCGGCTGAGCTATAGTAAGGTGATTTTCTTCGAATCGAATTTTCTATGAAATCTATGGTATAGCAATTACAGGTCCCGTGATCTATCATTTGAGGATCAAGAACCACAATCGGAGCACAATTGCAGATTTTGGATTTTTACAGCTCTGAATCGGCTGAGCTATAGTAAGGTGATTTTCTTCGAATCGATTTTTCTGTGAAATGTATGGAAAAAATCAACCAATTTTAATGCGGTTTGGCATAACAATTACAAGTACCGACACCTATCATTTGAGGTATCAAGAACCGCAATCGAAGCACAATTGCAGATTTTGGATTTTTACAGCTCTGAATCGGCTGAGCTATAGTAAGGTGATTTTCTTCGAATCGAATTTTCTATGAAATCTATGGTATAGCAATTACAGGTCCCGTGACCTATCATTTGAGGATCAAGAACCGCAATCGGAGCACAATTGCAGACTTTGGATTTTTACAGCTCTGAATCGGCTGAGCTATAGTAAGGTGATTTTCTTCGAATCGATTTTTCTGTGAAATGTATGGAAACAATCAACCAATTTTAATGCGGTTTGGCATAACAATTACAAGTACCGAGACCTATCATTTGAGGTATCAAGAACCGCAATCGGAGCACAATTGCAGATTTTAGATTTTTACAGCTCTGAATCGGCTGAGCTATAGTAAGGTGATTTTCTTCGAATCGAATTTTCTATGAAATCTATGGTATAGCAATTACAGGTCCCGTGACCTATCATTTGAGGATCAAGAACCGCAATCGGAGCACAATTGCAGATTTTGGATTTTTACAGCTCTGAATCGGCTGAGCTATAGTAAGGTGATTTTCTTCGAATCGATTTTTCTGTGAAATGTATGGAAACAATCAACCAATTTTAATGCGGTTTGGCATAACAATTACAAGTACCGAGACCTATCATTTGAGGTATCAAGAACCGCAATCGGAGCACAATTGCAGATTTTGGATTTTTACAGCTCTGAATCGGCTGAGCTATAGTAAGGTGATTTTCTTCGAATCGAATTTTCTATGAAATCTATGGTATAGCAATTACAGGTCCCGTGACCTATCATTTGAGGATCAAGAACCGCAATCGGAGCACAATTGCAGATTTTGGATTTTTACAGCTCTGAATCGGCTGAGCTATAGTAAGGTGATTTTCTTCGAATCGATTTTTCTGTGAAATGTATGGAAACAATCAACCAATTTTAATGCGGTTTGGCATAACAATTACAAGTACCGAGACCTATCATTTGAGGTATCAAGAACCGCAATCGGAGCACAATTGCAGATTTTAGATTTTTACAGCTCTGAATCGGCTGAGCTATAGTAAGGTGATTTTCTTCGAATCGAATTTTCTATGAAATCTATGGTATAGCAATTACAGGTCCCGTGACCTATCATTTGAGGATCAAGAACCGCAATCGGAGCACAATTGCAGATTTTGGATTTTTACAGCTCTGAATCGGCTGAGCTATAGTAAGGTGATTTTCTTCGAATCGATTTTTCTGTGAAATGTATGGAAACAATCAACCAATTTTAATGCGGTTTGGCATAACAATTACAAGTACCGAGACCTATCATTTGAGGTATCAAGAACCGTAATCGGAGCACAATTGCAGATTTTGGATTTTTACAGCTCTGAATCGGCTGAGCTATAGTAAGGTGATTTTCTTCGAATCGAATTTTCTATGAAATCTATGGTATAGCAATTACAGGTCCCGTGATCTATCATTTGAGGATCAAGAACCACAATCGGAGCACAATTGCAGATTTTGGATTTTTACAGCTCTGAATCGGCTGAGCTATAGTAAGGTGATTTTCTTCGAATCGATTTTTCTGTGAAATGTATGGAAACAATCAACCAATTTTAATGCGGTTTGGCATAACAATTACAAGTACCGAGACCTATCATTTGAGGTATCAAGAACCGCAATCGGAGCACAATTGCAGATTTTGGATTTTTACAGCTCTGAATCGGCTGAGCTATAGTAAGGTGATTTTCTTCGAATCAAATTTTCTATGAAATCTATGGTATAGCAATTAAAGGTCCCGTGACCTATCATTTGAGGATCAAGAACCGCGATCGGAGCACAATTGCAGATTTTGGATTTTTACAGCTCTGAATCGGCTGAGCTATAGTAAGGTGATTTTCTTCGAATCGAATTTTCTATGAAATCTATGGTATAGCAATTACAGGTCCCGTGACCTATCATTTGAGGATCAAGAACCGCAATCGGAGCACAATTGCAGATTTTGGATTTTTACAGCTCTGAATCGGCTGAGCTATATTAAGTTAGGTCACGGGACCTGTAATTGCTATACCATAGATTTCATAGAAAATTCGATTCGAAGAAAATCACCTTAAGAAAACCACCTATAATATACAGATCAATTTTAAGATTATTTAATTTGATTACACCTGTCGCACGGAGAGTTAGGCTTTAGAAGCTGTTGCGTTTTCCACCGACTTTATTCTAGGTATTAGCTTAACGCTAAACAATGTTCTACCGTAAAACGTTACACTAAAATCTATTCTTACGGTTTTATGGAAAGTTTGTTTTTCAAATTACCTCTGATGATAAACTTTTTCTAATTTTTTTTTAAATTAGTTTCTCTCATTTCACACCTCCTGTGAACTTATCACAAAAAGTAACAGTAACCTGTTGAATTTCTTTGAATATAATTTGCTCGTTCCACGATCCTACTTGCACATTTCAAAACATTATTTGTAGATTTCTTACAAATAAACAATTACCTCATCCCCTTTACAAATTTTCTAATTTAAAAAAAAATTTATTCAATTTCACTCAAAATTTAGCAATGATAATAGATCAAATGAATTGTAACAAAAGAACAAAAACAAATAAAATTAAATTTATAGACAAAAACAGAAGAAAATACCACTTGTCATTTTCTTGGTATTGTATGTTTGCATGTATGTATGTATATCATTTATGTGCATAGATAACTTTTATACCTTAGATAAATTTTCTTTTGTAAAACATGAAGAACCTAAAAAAAAATGGATTCGAAACCGTAATGAAAAGCTGAAAAATTCTTTATTTCTGTTTTTCTCTATCAAATATACGAGTATCTGTATGTAAACGACAAAAAATGTCTTCCGTTTTTCTTTTTTTTCTATGTAATAAATCCTCAATTCAATAAAACAATAGTTATAAATGGAATACATAAAATGTGTTGAAGCAAAAACGTATAATTCGTATTTGGTTGAAGTGGAATTTCTTACGTTATTATAAATCATATCGTAAATTTAGACATGTACTACAAAACATAAGCAGCATAAAGATCATGAGGACCAAAAATCCATTTAAGTACAAATAAATTTACCCAAAACCCATAAAATTATTCTCGATTTTTTTTTGTTTGTTAATTTATCGTAATTTCCATATACTCGTACATACACCCAAATAAAAATTATTGCCATCCACGTCGTCCTTATAAACGTATAAATATTATGTTACGTCCGTTACGTCATATCAACCTCATCCTTTCGCTATATACATATCGACAACGAATTATGTTTATGGTATAATGGTGCGATTAAGATTTTTTAGAAAATATTTTTGGCTCTTCTGTAAAGTAAATATTAGGGGGGTATGTGTTTGTGTGTATGCTCCTTTTTGATGCCGTACAGAAAACACATCTGCGATTTATCGCTTTGTTAGACAATTCGCACATTTTCACATCATATTCTCGAAGATGGAAAACCTTTTTCAGTTTTTTTTTTCTAAGTATACCATACAAAATGATTATGGATAAAATGTTAGAGGATGTCTACGTACGTATATGTCCCGTATGCGCTCGTATATGTTATACGTGAATTTGAAGTATGTACACGAGTTTATATTGAAAATGGTTGAAATATAAAAAGTTATACGAGCGTTTTTCTGTTTAGTTACCACTTTTATGTGCTGATCAAGTTGATTAGATTGATAAGAAGTGTGAGATTTTTCCTTTTTATTTCAGTCTGATTGTAATACATAATAGATTGGGATAAACACACCTTGCCTGCGTACTATTATGTACGTACATCGTTAATTGAATAAAATGTTCATTTGGTTGCTTAAAATAATGGTGATATAAAAAAAAACGACTTTACGGTATTAAATTATTTTTATTGATGTTTTCTATATACATACGTTCAAGAGGTGACACAAAACACTTTTTGTTCGGTAATTAAACATTTGTTGAGCACCAGTATATTTTGAATAATTGAATGACTAATAAAAAATGCTGCATCATTGTTACTACCTATACCTTATAACATATTTTATTCCTTGCCTTATTCGAGGGTGTCTGATTCTGAGTGACTGACTGTATTGCTAATATAAATGCCTCGTGACTTCGTGAGTGAAATTAATGCAGTAGGATATTAATGTGGCCTACTTGGAAAACCAACCCTTGGTCATCAGTCTCAGGTAGCTATATGTTTCAGGTAGTGTCATATGTATGGTTTAGGCTATTTTTGGGTCCTGTAACCCGGTCGATTTATCTAATGCATATTCTTGCGAGAAACCTTCAACCAAGTTCTTCCAATATGACGGCTAACTCAGAACATCCGGGTAGAATGAGCCGTGTTCGACAGTTGATAGTTTATGCATTCTGAAGGGCACTTATCTTATTGACGAGGGACAATTTTTACCATTCCGTATGGCATAAGCTTTCACCCTACAGATATAGCTCCTTAAAGAAGTAGATATTATATAAATTAATAGAAGAACAAATATTCGTTACGCGGTTATTTATTGCTTTATATCGTTAATCAGATAAAAATAATGGAGGAGCTTGCCCTGAACTCCACAAATACAATTAATTAAATATAAATAACCAGATAATTTTAGCACATCTTATCATTAGAGGTTAGTAAGTTTTCAGGAAATTAACCAAACATCACCATGGGGTGCGACGTAAACTTCCTCGCCTAGCACGAAAGCAATAAAAGAGAAATTATGACTCGAATATCGTTGGAAATCACTGTCTAAACCGAGAAAAATTCCATAATTTAAATAAGAAAAATGGAAAGTATTTGAAGCTATATGTGGACGGTTACGACGTGGGTCTCTTATAAACCATTTATTTGGAACAGGTTTGCAGATTTTAAATGTAATACCATAAACATGTTGTCGATGCAGACTAAAATAAAGCATAGGGATAGTTCTGATATTATCAATTTTAAGAAATATTTTGCCACAGCATTCAAACGCTTTTACATAATTTTATTGTATGGTGGAATTAGGAATTTGCGGACCAACATACAAAATTCAAGACCATGTGCAGAATACCGTAGATCCGAATAGCCGTAGATATAAACTAGAGCTTTTTAAATTAGCAGGGGTGACATATTGTAACATCACTTTCAATTCGTTGTTGTTAGAGTTTATGTTAGTAAAATTCTACCAAAAATTACACAGTTCATTGGCACAAAGAGATACCAATCGTTTTACTTGGAATCTGAGCAACTAGGGACATTCCGATTAATTGATTTGATATTAAGCGATTTTTTCCGACTATGAACTTCATGCTGAATTAAATGTATGGGATACTCTAAAAATCGGTTAATAAACTTGATCGAATAATCGGTTAACTTTAACCGGGTTTGATTTGCCACTAGTTCACATTTCACTGAAGAACTACTATTCGTACAACTAGTAGATTGGAATTATTATTGAAAAGTAATCCATTCATATTTCACGTTAACTTGTTAGGGTTAGATTATCAGATGTCCTTATTTCCGGATAATGTTATATTGCTTTATAGAATTGTCTGAATAGAGATTAGGTATTCTAGATTTCTCGAGAATTATTCGAGTTCACTTGTTCGAGTTTTAATAATTTCTTGATTTTTTAAAATTCTAGAATTTTAATTTTTGAAAATAGCGAGATTATTCGAGTCTACATCTGAGATTCTCGTTATTATTCGAGTTTCAAGTTACAAAATGATTTGATAGAAAACGAATGAGTTAATTTCACATTTATAACGTGGCCTGAAAGTAGCCCGAGTTCAACAACGCAAGATTTATGTCAGATCACTTAGCTCTCTTACAGACAAGATGAATTGAGAATTTTTACTGCAACTTAGTTAGCATTATCGCTAAGTACTACATATATTTCGAACCAAATACATAAATTTGAAGGAGTAAACCTATACGGGCATATACCACATAGTAAATTTATGTTTCTGGTATGCAGTGAATAACAAAAATAAATTGAGTCGTTACTAAAAATTTATTTTATATTGAAATCAAATTATAAGTATGTCAATCTTAAAAAGTATCACCCGTAATAAAACCTTAAACGAGAATAATAAATGGTCCAAATTTATTTCTTGAAAAAGTTTTATAACCTTTGTATGTGTGTAAAACATTATCAGTTGACTGGATACACAAACATACATCATATTTTCCCAGTATATGCGCCAATCCAATATTGGATTTCGATTCAAGCATTGATGCTATAAATTTTATGGATCATTAAAATTAACCACAACTTACTCGTAACATGGTGGTTTATCACATAAAAAGCGTAGAGAATATTCTTAAACAATTTGCTTAAAAAGTGTAAAAGGTAAAAATCAATATGTACCATGTATCCTTGTAGCGTTATTCTTAAATTTAGATCCAACAAATTTGTTTCACTCCATCATGATACTCGTGATTTTAAGCAGCACAAATAAGGTAAAAAACGACGCTACTCTTTAATTTCGCCATAAAATTTTTATATTTTTTTTCCAGTTCACTGATCCAGAATTAGTATATGGCTGTATATAATTAAATTATTATACATATATTAAATTAGATATGTGGGGATATTTTGAATTTTCGAAATGCGTGTGAGGAACACGTTAATTTTGTGCGAAATGTTTTATTTTGTTGTTGCCTGCGTTTATCCAAAAATCAATAGGATTTTGTATGAGTATAATTTTATTTTAGAATTTCGTAATTTTAATAATGCAAAAATATTTTTAATTTTTTTTTTTTACAAATACACAATATAAAAAAAATAAATATTTTTTGAAGTATGCAGGCTTTATGTTTTGTAGCTGTACTGGAATTTTCTCGTATAAAAAGGATTTAAAATTAAACAAATAATTGATAAAAATCGTTTAAATATTTTGTAGCAAGCAGCAAAAAATAATTAATAAATTTTAAAAGAGATTATTAAACATAAAAAACATGATTTTTCGATATTTGGATACCGTCCCCATATTGAAAAACACTTTGTCTTTATAACAATCTATAAACGTTCTACGCGCGAATGTATACGTTTTCATGTGGATTAAGTTGTTCTCACTAATTATAAAATTTACGAGCTGATATCAGCTACACATGAGTGAATTTATATTCAATTGAGATAAATAGATTTATCGGTTTACATACTTCGAGCCCCTAACCATGTACGATCTAATCTCCTTTAAATGTATAATACAAATTTATTTTTTAAAAGTCATTTAATTTTTAAAACAAACACGGTTATACTTGAACACCCTCATCGATATCAAAATTATTCGACTGTAAATACAAATTTATACGCGTTTCAGTTCCTAACCTTTTATATTGATGTCGTTACATATATACGTATGTACGTGTATGTTTACAAGAGGCCATAACAATGAAAATTAAATTACGCAACCCTTTTTCGTAAAACGTTGTAATTTAATTTTTTTTTTTTTTTGCTTGGGTACGAGGGGTGCTGGTCAAAAATGTATGAAACCGTATTAAATATTGGCGGATTATCAAATTTGAGTAAACACGAATCGTACAAAATGTCAATTGAAATTATTGCTGTTTTATGTGGCTGGTAAATTTATATCGATATAGGAAATAATAGCAAACTAAAAGTTAAATTGTTTTTGCATAACCAAGTGAAGTGCAAACCTCATACTCCAGTAAACATATTTTCTGTACATATAGTCAATTATCCAGAATCAGAGAGGTATAGTGCAATTTTAGAGTAATGATAGTAAAATTCTCCCTTATTAATAATTAGTCGTTATTTAACGAGCCATGTCCCCAAGCGCTCAACATATTGTCTTGATAAACTTTTATCTGGAATGGCTCCAAAATTTAAGAATTTTTTATGCTATGTCTATCGTTTGTTTTACCAACAAAACCCAGCTTCCATACAAATTTCATATTTATCCAAATGGTGATATGACTACTGTTGTACCAATAAGGTTGTTCCCCAAAAAATCCAATTTTTAAAGCCGATATCATTACAAAATTTTTCCAAACCAACTCAAAACTTATTGTTATGCTATTATGCAATTTCTCAAGCTCTCCTAACCGAACTCACCAACAGCAAAACAGGAAAGACTTAAAGGTCGAGTTACAATGGATCCGTCCCATTCCGTCCCGCTTCTCCGTCCAAATTAGTTTTAGACATTTTCTGTACATTTTGTATGAAGAAACGGAATGGTTAGTTACAATAAAATGGAAAGAGACGGACGAGCTCATCCGTTTTTTCAAAAAGTTTAGAATTTACGGAGAGACGGGACATCTTAACCAAACAAATCAAATTAATTTTTTTTTTTTTTTGACAAAACGTGAGAAGTAGGCTGTAACTACATAGGAATTTTCGATTAATTGAAAACATTAAAAAATAAATAAATCAAATCAAGAAAACAAAGAGAATTTCTAAAAATTTTAGAGTCTCGTAGTCTTCCATTTTATTTTTTTATGTGTTTTTCAAATGTCAGTTTAAACAGACGGAACGGATGCAATGTAACCAACAAACGGAAAAGGCGAGACGGAGAATGACGGAACGAAACGAGGCGGATTCATTGTAACTCGACCTTTAGACACTGAATTTCTTTACAGTTTTTTTGTGTGAAGTATAAAAATACTTGCCGTTATCATATACATTTTCAAGTCAACAAACTACTAAAATATGAAGTAGGCGTTTTTTTTTTTGATTTTTTTTCGCGGATCACGATGATTTCGAAATGCCGGATGATGTTTTATATTGCATATGCACATGTATGTGTAGATTTTGTTTTGATTTTACGTTTTATATCCTTTTTTTCCTTAGCGATACTCACACATGCATACATACCATATATTATTATTATTTGTAACATTAGGTTATTCCGGAAAATTAGCCGAATGGACAATAATTTTAGGAAGAGGAGAAATTGTTAAAAGTTTGGCAATTCAGTTTCGATCTGATGAAGATTGTGAAAAATATATCATTTTTCAATCATCTCAGCAGGCTACGGCGACTGAACTGCTTGCTAACTTATTAAATTGATTTTTTCATTTATACCGGGTGATTTTTTTAACCTGATACACTCAAATATCTCGAAAAATAAGCACTCTACGAAAAACATGGTCCAGATCAAAATTTAATTATTCCGTTAGGGAAATACATTAGTGTTAAAATTAGTACCCGCCCCCTCCTCCTTGTAGGTGGGGCGCGGGGTAACTTTGAAACCAAAACATGAACCCCTGTTTTTTATTGCAAATTCGGATTTTACGGCTAAAAATACGTAGGATTTTAGTAAAACATTTTTTTTTCGATTCATGATAGATAGCGCTGTAATTGACAATATTCAATTTTTTTCGATTTCTCCTACTGAGAACCTACGCAACCGATTCTGCTAGACGTCTGCAATAAAATACCACGGTTTCATTGTAAATACTCGAATTTAGTCTTAAACAATTTGTATTTCTTAAATTTTCAATTACTGAAAATGGCTTCTCTTTATCGTAACCCTATCGTCATAGTCACGAATACCGTCAATTACAGCGCCATCTATCATGAATCGAAAAAAATGTTTCAGTAAAATCCTGCGTATTTTAACCCGTAGAATCCGAATCTATTTAAAAAACTCACCCGGTATATGTATGAATCAACCATGTACTTGTATCATTAGCGAATTTTACAATTCCCATTTAAAAACTCTCAACAATTTCAATTTTATTGTATTTAACGCATACACGCAACTCTGAACAATTTCTCCTCTTCGTAATATGATTTGTGCTCGGTGCAGATGTTTTCGTAGTTTTGATTCGTAATTCTGCATCATTATGTTTATACAACAACACTGCTGATGTTTTGAGTTCAAATCATATTGTCTTTAAATTTTCTTATAAGTAAGCTTAGTAAACGAAATTAACTTAATTTTATTATATTATCCAATCGGGTAAGTTACTAGGAAATTTACTTTTTTTCACAAACCATTTTTAGTATTTAAAAACTCGGGCAACCTGTTGCTGTATTGGCATAATTGAACTTTTTGTGGATTGTCCTCACTCAGCATTTGGGCTATAGTCATGACTAGAATATAATCATAGTTTATTCTTGATAACGCACCAACATTCGTACTTTTAGAACCTGACTTATGTACAATTGTAAAATGATATTCTGCTAATTTTAATCTCCATCGCAGAAGACGGAAAGGAGTGTTTTTTAATTTTCCCTATTAATAGTTTATGATTTGGCACAACTAATTACATCCACCACAAAGATACGAGGGAAAATTATGTATTGTCCATACCACAGCGAGCATCTCTTTTTCGATTGTGGAGTAATTTCGTTCAGCTTGATTTAATGATTGGCTAGCGAAAGCTATCGGTAAGCCAACACTGTTACACTTTTGGCTTAACATGGCCCCGAGGTCGTATTCGCTTGTATCGGTAGTAAGAATGAAAGTTTTACTAAAGTCTGGGTAATTTGGGTTTTTCACAATTTTCTGACCATCTATAAATTACATTTTTCCTGAGTAACTGGTTAATTGGTTCGGTAATCTCCAAAAACGTTGATATGAATTCCCTATAATAATTGGCGAGTCCCAAAAAAGACTGGATTTCGCTTTTGTTCCTAGGGATGGGTTATTTAATGACATTTTCTACCATCATCTGTTAACATATAAAACTACATTTGCATGGTTGTAGCTTTAAGTTGTATTTACAAATAACTTAAAAATGTCCAAGCTTTTGATTGTGGTCGTTTATAGGTTCTTACCAAATACTGTGACATCATCCAAAAAACTTAAGACCTTGAAATTAGGATGTGGTTCATCGTTTTTTGGAAGGTGCTCTGAGAATATCTTAAATCAAACGGCATTCTTACTAAATGCTGCTTTATGTTGATCATTTGGATCCATTCTAATCTGATGGTATCCGCTAGTTTAGTCTAATGTAGAGAAACATCCGGAATGACCCAATTGATCGAAAATCTCTATTATGTCAGGCAGGGCAAACGTATCGATTGTTTTCTTCCATTCGATTGATTCTCCATTGTTTTCTTTCATTTTCTTCTGATTTTGTGGGTACTGCTACAAGCGGTGAATTAAAAGGCAGATGTTTCCTTTGTTAATCATTTCTTCAACTTGCCTGTTAATTTGTTTTATCGAAATTTCAGGAAGACGATATTGCTATACATTAGATTTCAAATATCTCATAATTATGAACAATTCTTTAGTTTTTTCTTTCAATTCCTAAAAATTTCTTTGATGCCAACATCCGTTCATCTATCTTAAAATGAATTCTGATATTAATGCTGAGTATAAATATGGAATGTTTCACAAACATCCCAAATTGGGATACATACCTAAATTGAATGGGGATTTTAAAAAAATATTTAGAATAATTTATAAGAGTCAGCTCACATCTCATTTTTTTAGTATATTTGAAATGAAATATTATAGTTGCAACCTAAATAACTTCCACTTTAGCGTAGGATTTTCAGATTTCCGAAGTTTTGTGAAATTTTCTTATTTCCTCCGCTGTATATACCTACATATGGTATACATACCATGTAGGAATTAAAAATTCAAAAACTCATAAGGATTTCCCAACAATAATAAACAACCAAAAACAACGAAATAAATGATTTTTTTTATAAACTTTGGTTTTGTTTATAATATCAATTTTTATTTCCCAGTTTTCCTCGTACATTTTCATTTTTAATTTGTGATCCTGTGTATTAGGTATATTTGGAGTCGGAGGGTTAAATGTTTTTTTTTTTTTTGTATATTTTTATGATTTTTGAACGAACATAAACTAGAATTTAATTATTTCGTATTGTTTATATCAGTTTATATTGTAGATTGTTGTACAAATAAAAATGAGGAGTGAGCTTTTTTTATATTTTTTGTTAGCTTGAAATTATTTAAGCTTTTATTTGGATTTTCATTATTGCTTGTTGTTGTGAATATGTATAAATGTGTAATATGTATATATATATTATGAACTAGAGTTAAAATGGAAAACATAAAAAAGAGTTTAATAAAAAAATTTAAAAACAATAAAATTGTACGAGTTTACGAAAAATTAAATAAAAAAATTGTTTATCTGTACTAAGTTAGAAAATTTAAACTTTATATGAATTTAAGCTTTGCTAAATAACAATAAATTGATCCTTGTATATTTATTATAAATATGCGATATGCTTTTGAGGTATTTGGGGTGCATCATAAAATGTATATTGAGATTAAAATCACTTGAGGCTACCAGAAGAAAACTCAAAAAGCTCACTCTAGTTTCAGCACATAATTCTTTTCTGGAAAGTTTAAACAAAATCTGAAAAGGATAAACTAAACAAATAAAATTCACATAATAATTTCATAAAGATAATTTTCATTGCAACACTGATGAAAGAAGCTTTTTAAAATTAAAAACACAACAGAACAAGAAATAAACGAAAAGCTGGAACAAGATTCATATAAAGAAGAAGAATGAAGAAAAAAAATGAAAAGATGAAAATTTTTCAAGTGAAAAACTTTTACAATAAGAGAATGGAAAGAATAATAATAAAAAGAAAAACACTTTGATGTTTCATCATGATAATAATCTACAGTTTTTTTTTATTTTGTTCTGTTGTCTTTCCTTCTTTTGTTTTCTTTTGTATGAATTTTCTCAAAACAAATGAAAATATTTTATATAAACACGTACACATCTACGAACATATTTTCCTTTCCAAAAATCTCCTCGCGTACGAAGCACACATACAAAAAGCACAAATAAATCAACAACCGACGAGATAAATGTATCAAAAGCAATAGATTTATGTTGTTTGAAGTTTGATGTCTATACGATGCTGGTGCGGTGTTTCAAAAATTGTTTTGACGAGTTTTATTTGTTTTAGCCTAAATAATATCAACATATGCATACATTTGTTTCTATGTTTATTCCTTTTTTGATGCCAGCAGAATGGAAAACAATGCAACAAAAGCTCTGTTGAATAAAATTTTCTAATTGAGAAGTCAATTCGATGTCATCATTGTGTAGCATGAGTAATGTGAGTCGTTTGTGGTAGCAAGCCTTATAAAAAAAATATTTGGAAGGAGATCTATTACAGACGAGCAAATGGGTGCGATGTTTCGTTTGGCTGTAAACAAATTTGCTAGGAAATGTTACATCATCACTCGTGCAGCATATATTTCGAGTAAGGCCGGCTACACAGCATATATTTCGAGTGAGGCCGCTTTATTTAACGACTCTCTCAATGGCCATATTGTTTTTGCATGAGACGTTGGAGGTGTTTACAATCCTTTTAACCGCTCCCACAGAGATATAAGTTGTAGCACTGCGAACATTTTTTGGTTCGCTTGGCTTCTAATGAATCTTTGAAAACTTATCTCCAAAAAAATTGTTTGAGACATATTGTTTCATACCGCTTGGTACTCATATTCTCCGTATAATGTTGGACTTTCCTTATTTAGTAGATGCAGTTTTGAGAATCCAGATCGGGCTATCATTTTCACATTTTATGGCTGCAGCTTTTTAATAGTAGTTGACATTTTCTTCCGCAGCGTTTTTTTTTGAGTAGTTAGTAAACACGTCATATCTTGGTACATCTGAATATACATATGACACCACAATATCTTGTTGTCCCCTTCCATCGTTTTAGCTTGGGCTTGTCGAATACTGCTACGTAGGAACGGCTGGGGCTTTTGGTATTTTGGCATAAATGTCTTAGAATTTGGAGTCACTTCGTTAATAATTGTTACTGATTCTTCTGCCAGTCGCCCGTTCTAAACTAACATTTTTTGTTGTGGATCATTTGGTTAAGGTGGGTAGTTTTGGTGGTTACTATTGTAAACATGGACGCATCTTATCAATTAGGATATTATAAGTGTCCCAAATAGTTAACGTAAGTTTAAGTTATTCAATTTACAAGTTGGAATTTGATTAATTTTTCGTTATTCTAATGTTTGGCGAACTTTCGAAAACAATTGACAACCTCCCTTATTAATGAGTTGATTTATAACGATTAAAAAATCGTAAGCAATAAACTTTGGTGTAACTTAACAATTTACGTATCGTTATTTCGATAACTGTTTGAAAGTGAACCGTTCAATTCGAATTGAACCTTAGCCCTCCAACACTCTGGCTTGCTCCGTAAATTTAACGTGCTTAATTTAGATAGATTTTCATCCGCACCACCAAATATCAAAAATTAATGCTTCTACTAGTATCTTCCGGTTCATATTCATAATTTTCAATACACAATTAATATTTTCAGTTGCTTTGTGTGCTCGTTTAGGACTGATTAGTTACTTAAATGTACACTAAAATTAAACTTTGAGTGAAATTGAATTTAAGAACAATTTATTTTAACATTTTATTTACCAAATTTAAAGTTCGGTTACTAAATTGTTTAAGAAAGAAAAGTACAAAGAAATTATTTACCATAAATTAGCTTAAGCGTAATTTCGGTGTATTAGAGATTTAAATGAACCTAAGAAAAGGAAAAATCAACGGGTCTAGATTAACCGAGATTTATCTTAGGCTATTAAATTATTACTTGGAATCTGATATAATTATTCTTATGCGGAGAGATAAAAATTAATTTTGTCCAACTCCGGGACAATTTCACGGATTTTATCATGAGATACGATTTTCTACTCCCTAAATATTTCTTAGTGTTGCAATGATCTTGATTTCCCTCTTCTTAACTTTGCTGGTGTCGCAAGAGAACACTGATGTGGTCAAACACAGTCTATTTACAGAAATTTTCGTTATTTCTCATAAGGAAAAACTCATTTCGCTTCATTTCGTAATTATTGAAAATAACTTTACTAATTTTCACAGATCACAGATTTATACTAACCATAAACTAATAATGAAAACATATTTTGTTAACTTGTATTACAAAATAACTTGTTTACGAATGAGGAATCCTGAAGCAAAATAAAATTCCCATTTGCATAAAATTAATCGGAAATAGTTAATTTAAGACAAACTACTCTGTATAAACAACAAGATATTCTCTCTATACAGACATAATAAAGCAATATACAGGCGGATAATTGTCTAAATCTGTAATTACAGATAAATAAATAACCAAACGAAGAAGAATTCGATTACCATATTTACCTAAACATATTCCGGAACATTCTCTAGCTAAATGAAATTAGATATCTTTGAATAAATTTTGATTTAATTCAATAAATAAATCTTTCTTTGTAGATCCGTATATAATATGCTATCTCAGATATTTCTTCCCATACCGGTATGTACAACCATTTTTCGGTACACAATTTTCTTTTACATATGTATATATTTACAAATATACTGAAGACGAGGAAGAGTAAAAGAAAAATTGTAAATGATGCAACCTGTCTCAATAATATCAACTTTTCAGTTCACTGAACTGAAAATATATTACCCACCTGTGATATATCGGTTTATCAGGTATTCCAGACATCTCTCTATTCTATTTTTGGTATCAAATATATGTATATATCCTTTATATTTGTTGCCCATTAATTTTTTTATTATTTTTGTTTTAGTTTTCCATTTTCCTCAATGACTCGATTTTCATTTACATCCTGTGTTCCAATTTTATGGTTGTATGATAAGAAAATCATATTCAAGAGGGAGGTAAATATAAATGATTATTATGTAAATAGGTAAGTACATATTACGTTCCCTTGTTTGGTTGGTTTACGATAAGAAGGTGTAGAGAACGCGGGCCTAAGTTAAGAAAATGTAATTTTCATTTGTTGTGAAACTTTAATATTCTTTTACATTTCCCAAATACCTTAGAATGCAAAATATGTTTAGTAAAAAGCCACACATGAAGCGGATTTAGGGATTTTTCACGGTAAAACAAATCATAATAAATTTTCCAACCTATCGCTTTGATATATAACATAAACATACTTGTACATATACACTAAAATTGTTTATCATATTTTATCTATGTTGAATAAGTATGTTGAAAACGAAATAAGTAAAAAACTAGCGATTTGCTATGCTTTATTCGTATAGTTACTCCTACATGCATACTGAATGAATGTTCCCATATATGTTTTGTTTACATAGAAATCATATTTTAATCTCAAATTTATAGAAGTAAATACATATAAGCATAAGCATAATGCTGTAACAACAATACCTATGGTTCATAATGTTACATACCTATACCTACCCATATATATCGAAATATTTTTTACGCTGAAAATATAAAAAATGAACAAACACAACAAAGGAATGAATATTCGAGGAGGTAAAGCGGAAAATGAAGAATTTCCTTTGTTGTTGCTGTTTATACCTCGTATACTTCTTACATGGTTTATCAAAGATATTTTACTGTAAGGGTATGATCTCTACTCCCTAACCTATGCACTCATCAATCTAACTCTATTGTTGATCTACTAAGGATTTTGTAACATTTGAAGAAACATTTTGATAAAATTTTTGCTGCTGATGTTACTCTGTGCTGCGTGCGTTCCGCAAATATCGTATTACCTGTGAGATCTAAGATATATTTGGTGGAATTTTAAAATATCGAACTATGTTATTTTATTTTATCTATAGGCCAGAACCAATCTAAAATTTAATTTACCAGGAAGAACCCGTTTATCCCCTTCCAAAGATCTTCTGATGATTTAAATATACATAATCTTTTAAACAGAACACGATTATTAGTAAAAATTCGCGTATAGAGAATATTATTACAAATATGGATAAGAAACTAGAACTAACACGAGATCTTAATTATGAAAATGCTACTCCACTTACTAAAGAACAGCACCGACCCCAGAATTTCCTATTACCCTATGCTGAGGTTACAGTTGAATTTACACTTAATTCAGTTCTACTTTCTTTTGAAAACGTAACCGATAATTTTGTTCATTTTTGTAATTCAAATAAATATTTTTAATAATTGATGTAGACTCCAAAAGTTTTGTTTGTTCCTGCGTTATGGACGGTCTAATCATATTCAGGATAATTTAAAAATCATTTTGATATTCACTTAAAATCAATAAATGATCGATTCGGCATTCAAAAATCCCGACATAAATTTAAAAGTTCCTAACCCACCACATTTTCCTCAAATACAACAAACAATTTTCCTGTATGTTTGTTTGTTTGCAGTACCTACTTGGGCGACAAATTGATATACATATACAGTGATCTCACATGTCATGACAAAAGATTACCTTCAATTCTAACAAATTTTTGTATGGCACTCAAAATTTGTATTGTCCATGTGCAATAATTGTTAACAGTTTTAAGCCGATTTCCAAATATTATCGAACCAATAAAGTGCATCAATATTTTATGGTTACATTTTTGCGTTTGGTTATTGTTGTATGACTAGAAATTTCCGAACAATGTTGTTATTATAGTTAAATGGCCTGTATGCTATGCACAGAGAACATGAACAGTACAGAAATGTACACAAAAATCACATTTTATTTATTCATTTATTGGAAAAATCCTGATACACAAAACTAACATTTTTGTGTAAAACCATTTTGTGATGTTTAATCGGAAAATAATTTTTTTACGATTTGAATTTCAACAGAATTCGACACACAAAATACAAAAAAATCTTTTTCCCTCGGTTATGTAGGACTAATTGTGTAAACATACTGCATAGATACGTATATGTACACATACAGTATTAAATTAAAAAAAAAAATCAATTTTTAATTCAAATCAAATTTTTACAATTTTGTGTGTGAACAGAAAAATCCATCCTCCCCACGAACTCTAAATTTTGTAACCTAGAAATATATTGTAATTTAATCCAATCAACTTCATCTTATATATTTACTCACATTATAGGTAGATAGGATACAGAGACCAAATTGTTCTTAGAAGTTTAGTAGAAAAACAACCTTGATTGCTGCGATAAATGAGAATGTGAAGAGAAGGGGTGGTTAAATATATTTTACACTGTTCATACATTTGTACATTTTTAATATAAACCCAAGGGAGTTGGCGGTATTTTTAGCACCGCAAAAAAATATTACGGTAAGAAAATCTCTCTTCTTATATTTAAGTGTCACAAGATGTTTTGGAAAAACCAACGTTGTTGTTTTGCACTTAAAATGTAAGTTTTTCCAGCCCACGCCCTTTTGAATACTCTTGTATTGTATATGCCTGTTGAAATACATATTTTGGACTAGTGTGACCCCAATTCAATATTTTCAGTAAGTCTCTGTAATTTGCTATGGATATTGTAAGAAGTGGATATGTGGTTTTCTCCGAATAGTTTGCTAGGCACAGTTAGGCACAGTTTGCTAAATTATGAATACTCTATTTTATTTAGTATAACAAAAGAAATTCAAATCGAATGGAGGTAAAAATCTTTCTGAATTTCTTTTGAAAAACAGCAACTGAGTGCTTACACAAACCAGTTTTCTAGTTGTTGCAAGAGGCATTATTCTGAATCAAAGCAAAATTGAAGAAAAATAAGAGAATCATTTGAGTAAAATCAGAGAAAACGGAGGGCTAAAAGTACACTTAACCACGATTGTAAGATGTTTAAAGTGGATTTAGTAAATTATTCGTTCAACGTGAATTATTTTTTCTATTTATTAAATTTTATTAAATTTTAATTTATTTTTGTTGGGGCAAAGGTTGCCTTGTGTAATTGCTGCGGCAATAGGCGAGTTGATTGTCCTTCGCTTTTATCCCAAGTGAAATTTTGTTTGTTAAGTAACTTTGTACTTGTAAATTTCCAAAATAAAAAAGTACAGAAATATTTTTCTTGTTGAAAAGGTAATTTGTAATTTTTATTTTTTACGACTTTATTGCTTTACAACTTTTTATCAATTGAGCATGACTAAACAAAATCAGAAAAAAAATTATAAATCTACTGAGACATCTGTGTTACTATAAAATTTTATTCTATAAATTTGATGAACATTGCGACATCTAATTGGTGACACATTGAAGACAAATGTTACTTAACTAATTCATGTACACAAAATCTGAGCAAAAATGATCGTTTTACTAAAATTATTATTTTGAGTTGACATAACAACAAAAACAAATCAAAATTTTACAATAACAATATATCAAATATTTGAGTAAGTAATTTTAAGATTTTTAATTTTAATTAATTCAATTGAGGTTTAGTTTATAATTTCTATTTTTGATTAATTCAAAGTTATTGGCAACGATCGTATTATTTAAGATAAGTATAAATTTATGTGTATGAATGTAATTAATAATTATTGACTAACTTTATAATTTATTTTAGGTTATTATATTTAAGAAGCTAACAATTTTGGTTTGGTTTTATTATTTATTTAATAACAGAATTTTTAACAAAATCATTATTATTTGGCTTTGACTTTCTAGTCAGTTAGTCGGGGATTAGTTTTATTTTTTTATTGTTCCTTAAAATATTTATTTAAATATGCCCAACCGCAATTTATCCAGCGGAAAAATCTCACGATAATACAAAGATCTGATGACTAAATTATATACACAGCTTTCAGAATTCCAAACGATATTCCAGTTGAGGATGGACTTATTTGGAGCCTGTATTAGAAGCTGACGGTGGTGTGGAAGAGGAGTTTTTATAATTTTTTTTTTTTTGGTTTTACACTTTATTATGAATGAGCACCAATGCTCAAAAAAGAGTGTACCAAAATTTATGTCAATATAAATAAATAAATAAATAAAATAAATAAATTATATAAAGAATTTCTTTTGTTGATTACCAGGGCAGAGTCGGGCTTAATGAAAATCGCTAAGATTTTGTCATTTTTAGTATGTTGACAGGTTAAAAGTCAGTAATTCAAAAATTAAAATTTTTTAGAGCATTTTAAAATCAAATGGCTAGCCGAGTAGCCGCTTATAAACATAATCGGAATCCATCAAAGTTCCGGCCACAAGAGGATGAAGAAGAATTTACAACTGAAAATGTCTGAAAAATTGTACAAAAAAAATCTACATCGAGAGCTGCATTGGGCAATAAAGCATTGACGAAGTAATTTTTGCTGAAGTAGTAACAGATGCGGTTCTCGTGGCATTTGAAATAACCAGCTTTAATCCTAAAACCAGCGAGAACCAACTTTGTGAAACGACTGTAATATCTTTTCAATTAGTATGAAAATGGACTCATGTCCATTTATTTTATCATTAATTTTTAACCCAAAAAATTAAATTATTTTTATCCGGGTCTCTTGATGCAAAAAGCCAGCCTGTTATTTTCTCTAGAGTTAGTGATAAAATCAGCACCTAACTGAACATGACTTTTTCATTATTTCAATTTTAATTTGAATAATTTTAAGCTTTTTGGCCAAATTTATATAGCAACGATTAAAAATGAATTTAAAAGAGAATGATTTGACGTTTTGAGAATTCTTGAGACAGGAATTCCGGATCGCCATCTTTAATTACATTCAATAAACCAAGTGCAGTTTAGCTTAGAAATAAATATTTACCCATTTGGCTTGTAGGAAGACGGACTCTTGCAGCACTTAAGGCGAACAGAACATAATCGTTTTGCTTTGAAAGGCAATAAAAGGATGCGTGAGAATTTTTTCCTAAACCTTTCCTAAAAAGCAAAAACAAATACTTAGGAATCATTTAGCAAATAATTCACGAGCCTTTTTTAAACCTGAAATTTTTGCTAAAATTGTAAATATCCATGTATTAGTAACGTATGTTGTTTCACAAAAGCCAATCAAATTCAAACTGAAAAGATACCATTCAATTTTGTATGTAAAAGATCACTACAGGTTTGTAATCAAAGGTTAATGTTCAATAATTATATTACTAAACCATCTTCAGTACATTGTCCGGAAATAAGACTAATTACTAAACGTAGACGTGGTCCATAGTTGTCTTATGTAAATACTGGAGAAATTTTCTTGAAGCTAAAATGGTCATGAGGGAAATCAGCCCAAGATTAAATTGAACGGCTAACCTTCAATGTTTGAAATCACTAAACCATCTTGAGTCCCTTGTTTGGTAATGAAACTACTAATAAAATGTCGACCATGGTCCATTCTTAAATTTTGGAAAAATTACAAACATTCTCTAGGTGCTATGAGGGTTAGATATGACAAAAATCACCCAAAGTTTACATTAAACGGCAAACACTTTAATATTTAAATTTACTAAACCATCTTCGGTAGTTTGTCCGGAAATAAAACTAAGAACAAAATACAGACCATGGTCCATTCTTAACTTTTGCAAATATTAGGGACATGCTTGTGGAGCTATGTAGGATAGATATAACGATAATCACTGCAAGTTTAAATTGAACGACTAACGTTCCATAGCTCCAAGAGAATGTCCCCAATATTTGCATAAGTTAAGAATGAACCATGGTCTACATTTTATTAGCAGTTTCATTTCCGGACAAGGTACTGAAAATGGTTTAGTAAATTCAAATATTGAACGTTAGTCGTTCAATTTAATCTTTGGGTGATTTTTGTCATATCTAACCCTCATAGCTCCAAGAGAATGTACCCAATATTTGCATAAGTCAAGAATGGACCATGGTCTACATTTTATTAGCAGTTTCATTTCCGGACAAGGTACTGAAAATGGTTTAGTAAATTCAAATATTGAACGTTAGTCGTTCAATTTAAACTTTGGGGGATTTTTGTCATATCTAACCCTCATAGCTCCAAGAAAAAGTCCCCAATATTTGCATAAGTCAAGAATGGACCATGGTCTACATTTTGTTCATAGTTTTATTTCCAGACATGGTTTTGCAGTTAATACGGTGTATAATTTAACAGAGTATTATTATCTCTGATTTATATTCAATTTTTGATTTGTGTGTTTCAATAAACCATTATTGATTACAATTAATTGATTGGTTTACTAATACACTAAAACGTTTTTAAAATTTAGGAATGTTTTAGGAAATAATTCACTATCGTATAAAAGGCAATTAAGATGGTCACAGAATTGGAATCAATGATAAACTACAATATTAAATGCTTTTAGCTGTAATTTTAACCTCAATATGTATTTGATTTTACCTGTTGTTTGGTTGCATTGCCAATAATTGTCAAAAAACGATGGCTATAAAAAGCGCAATAGATAAAACTTATTTTTTTAAATTTATCGGTACGGCATTTTTTTAAATTAAGACATCAATTATTGTAATAGTCCGGAGACATATACATATTTAGTTAAAAAAATGAGTACAAATAAGAGCCGTCCACCAAAAACGAGGAAGCTAGTGCTACGGAAGTATTGCAAACGAAATGCAAAAATGCGAGCAATTAGAGCAGATTCAAAGAAGATGCCATTAATAATTAATGGCACTGGGGAACATAAAAAAAACAAGAAATTTAAAAAATAATTAAAATGGTGTTAAAGCTGTCAGAAAAGTTCATTATAAATTTAAAAAATAAGTTTTCAGATTTTTTTTTTTTTTGAAATTGTTTTTTGATAGATTAAAATCAAATTGATCCTCTGTGTGTTATTAAATGATTTTGCTAATCTATTGATTGGGTTGTCATCTCCATAATTGGTGGAATGATGTTCTAGCGCCAAAAATCGGTGATTACGCAATGTCCTGCTGGGAATATATAAGGATATGTTTTCCAATTCAAAAGCTAAATCGATGTGGCCAAGTAGGACATTTCCGATAAAAGCAAAAGGGTGCACATTTTATATTGTTTGCACCTTGTTTAACATGGTGGTTAGCGGGCCACATTTTGATAAAATGGTACGTTATAGTCATATTCCCAGCCAGTTTTTTTCAAAAGGAATATCAAAAACTTTTTTGTATGCTTTCAATTCTTTTGATGTGCACATCATAATAAGGATTCCAGACGAATACAGCATATTCCACTTAAGATGTTATATAAGCGAAATATAGTGTAAATAAAGAAAAAGCCAAATATAGAGTTTGCTTAAGATTGGTGATTGGTCCTGAAAACGAACCCTGCAAAACACGAGCTCCAAAAACAATGAAAACAGAATCGGGCCATTTGAATCTGGGTTGCGTGGGCAATACATGCATGGTAAATTTCGCAAAACACCACCTACAAAAAACGTTGGGGATTTGGAATAAGTCCTCTGGAGTGGCGTATCGAATTTTAGTTTTCCTCATTTATTTTCCAACAGAATAACGATCCTAAACACACAGCAAACTTAGTGAAACATTGGTTTACGGTTCAAAAATTCTCTTTAGCCCAATCGAGATAAATTATGGGCAGAAGTTGAGCGAGGAATGAAAAAGAAAAGTTCTATGCATTTAGGTGAGCTGCGGAAAACATTTCAGGGCCTCCATTCTTGAAATTCACAGGAAAAGAGTCATTGATAACTTTTTAGTTAAATATGAAAATTTAAATTGATGTATGCTAAAATCACCAACAGCCTACATACAGAATATCCCATTAACAAAGCACGAAAATTATGGTCCTCTAAAATTCATGAGTCTAGAGGCGGTAATCCGCCCCTGAGCAAAACGATTAGACTAAATACAAATTTAAACATTCTGAATTTTAGCAACATTTTTATGGGGCACCTTGTATAATTGGTGAAGTTGGCTGTGTTTTCATTCATTATTCCGTATTTCGTTTAGTGAAAAACTAAAAAGAAAAATGTTTCATCCGTATCCGTACTAATTTACTTATTTACGTATCTGCCGGTTCGGCTTTGCTATTAGATACTGGTACACATTTCGTCACCAGTTCTCATGCGAATTATTAAAAGTGCTTTTGAAATTTCTATAAATCCTAAGATTTATTTTTTGGAATATGTCCATTTAGGTTTAATCCTAAGATGTATCTGTAAACCTGAGGAAGGAAGATTTTGTAATGTGAGACAATGTGGCTAACCCTAATAAATTTTTTAAAATGTTCAATATATTCTTTGTAATAGCTGATTGGAAATAATCGAAAATTTAATTAATTATTTTCTTTTTATTTGGGAAAACTACATGCATGCATATACAACATACATAATATTTTGTGTATCTGTAATAATATTAAGAATAACGTATACTGCATGTTTCTTTTTAGCATAATTAGAAAATACAATTGAATTAATTTGTTGGAAGAATCCTCCTAAAATAGCATTGTTTGTAATGTTCGAAAATATTTTATTGATTCGAAAACTATAAAATTAAATTTGTCATTATTTTCTTTTGTCTTACGTAATTATTATTGACAAATAGAAATAACAATTTGTATGTACTTGTTTTATATAAATTTAAGGATGAGGATTATTTAGGGTGTATATTGGAAAGGATGAGTATGATAAAATTTCTTAAAAAATTACATTTTTTACTCTGACACCCCTAGCACAAATTGCAATTCGAATAAACATTTTCGGAAACAAGTTCTTGATATTTTGTCGTTTACCAAACTAAGTGCTTTTGGTGCCTACTAATGGCGGTCGTTACAAAATATAATTCAATTTTATTCTGAAAAAAAACTAAAACCGAGAAATTGTGTTTTTCGGTATTAAAAATGGGGCAAAATGTTAAATTTGACTAAAAGACGGTGATGAATAGCATCGCGCGCGCACACATTAAATTAAATCGTACGCAAATAATCATAAATAAGATTGTGATATGATAATTCGCATGATTGGATGTCGTTTAGCTTGTTACATTGTGTAGTATATACATACATACAATTCGAATATAGATATTTATAGACAATAATCGATTCCAATTTTGCACACACCACCAACAAATATTGTGTGTGTTTTTCGTTTTATTTATCCCATATCGAAATAATTTTATTTTTCCGTTTTTTTAGGAAAAATTAAATTAGATTTTATTTTTGGTTCTCTCTCTATGTACAATATAACAGTTGCGTGTGAAGAAGGATGAGTGTAATGGTATAAAGATAGGCTAAAAATGGTGTGGGTTGTTTTTCGATTTTCATTTATCCGATAAGAACAAATCTTATAATCTGTCGTCTGTGATTCAATTTTTTTTAGTACATATAATCATTTATTGAAGTTCGAATCACGTGGAGATATTTATTAAATTCTATTTTTATGTCTGGCATATAGTTAATTAGAGAGCTTTTCCAAAAATCAACTAAAAACCACAATATAAGACCGGTCATGATAAAATAAACTTTCGTTGGTAAAACCAAGTTATAATATTGCTACATAAAACCATGGTATGTCTCATCTAATAATTTTGAAACTAAAACTATTTTATTTGTTTTTATCTTTAAATTTTAAATAACCTTAATTGCATTTCCAAATGAGATACATCCTACATTATAGTAGAAAAATAAAAATTAAAATTAAAAGTTTCTATTTAGTGCAATTTTCATTTAGATAAAAATAAAAAATTCAAAATTCAAATAAACAAAATTGTGAAGTTGTGGAAACAGATTTTGCTTGTTTTTGTAACTCATGCACACACAAACACACATAGTATACATCTAAAGTAGTACAGCGTACAGTACACAAAAATAAAATCAAAAGGAGAAAGACTAACTAATTAAAAGTTTTTCATGTACTTTTCCTAACATTTACGGATTTTATATTTTTTCTGAGAATTTTGTTTTTGTACTTTGTGCATATTTTGTAAATAAAAATTTGGTTGCTGAAAATGTTTATGTTATTATTATTATTATTTTTTTTTTTTTGGAAACTTTTATGTTGAAAACATGTGGAGAGGACGCAATTAATGAAAATTAATTTAATATGGTATAAAGTTTTGGCGAATTGAAGTATCCCGTTGTAGTATAATCGTTCAAAAAGCACATCGTCATATTTTATATGATTTATGGTTGACCTTTTTAATATCCAATCCTTAAAGTTTTAGTAGCAGGCAGCATCTCATATTACATTCTCAAAATTTCAATAATCTAAGATTCAACTTGTATTTCAGGAAAAGAAGCAACTCATAGCATCACGACTTGTATCTACTAAGGGTGACGGGAGTTTGGTGGAGTTTTTGAAAAGTTAGTCAGGAAATCAATATTTCTAGAAGATTGTCGAATAAACACCAATTTTTATACAGCTTCTTTGAATTTTGAACTTTCGTGCGCGATTGCTTTTGAACTAAAAAAAAAATATGTCTGAAGGCTCAGGCAGAATGTAACCGTTCCGTCGGCTCTGTTTTATTAAACCTGTCAATTTATATTAAAAACGAAAAACTAAATATACAACGATTGAATGGGAAAAAGTGGAGTGGACACTAAACACAAATTTTATTGAAAATATTATTTTTTATACCGCTTAAAGTTCACTTATTACGAATCAAACAATTAATTTTACGTGACGGAATTGTTTATCACGAAATAGTTTGATAAACGGAACCGATGGTTCATGTTTTGTAAAATTGGCGGTCTAGAGCGGATAAAAAACGGGCGAAGCGGAGCAGATGTATTTTGTTTGGACTTTAACAGAATGCATCCGCTCGGTTCTGATCGATTTTTATCCGACCTACACCGTCCACTGCCTTAGTCAAACTATTTCATAATAAACAATTCTTTCTAGTAAATTCCTACTTCCGTTTTTAAAACAAATTTACAGTTCTAATAAAACGGAGCGGATGGAACGGATGACATTCTGTTTGAACCTAAATTTTTCGTTCCTTTGACTTTCATATTTTGTAGATATAGTGTTCTCTAAGTTTTGTTTGGATTAACTCTAGCTGTAATTATTTGTGATGCCAAATTAATTGTGATATGTCGACTGGTGGTGTGATATGAAGAACTTATTTTCTATTATCTTTTTTACGGTATATTATTTATTTATTTTATTTTATTTATTTATTTATTTCTCTCAACCATTCAAATATACAATTATTTTAATTTTTTTTTTTTTATAAACTCATACAAAAAAAAAAAAAAATGTGGTTAAGAAGATTGGGTAATCTTTGCCAAAACGACAGTTACGATTAACCCAAGCGTTAAAAATTAAATTTACAAAAAAAAATATAATAAAGACAAAAGATTAAAAACCACAGTACATTAAAAGAAAAAGAAAATTATACAAAACAAAAATTATTTAGCAAACATAAACCCCACATCTTTAGTTTCTAGTATCCCGTCTTTGACCAAACGTAAAAATTTCCTATCATAAATCATCGTTCTTATATGAAGCGGCAATCGATTAAAAAAAGTGGGCGCAGAAACCATATATGTAATATTTACGAAATAATTCAGATGAAAATGGCGGAACAGAGTACAAATTTCGATAATTATTCCGAACTTGATATGCGTAAACAATTCGCGGCAACCGATGACAACTTCTCAAATAAAACAATCTTAACACTTTAAAAATATATAGGTGCTGTAAAGGAAAAATTTTGCAGGCATTGAAAATAGGCCAAGAATGATCGTATCGACGTATCAAAATTAACTCCACCCCAACATGGTAAACCATAACTGATGCGAGAGTCCACGCAAGCAAAATAAAAATTGAGTAAAACATTGGATGGACAAAATTTACGTATCAAATAAATTGCACGTAATGCAGAATTAACTTGATTTTTGACAACTTGAACATGTGATTTCCAGTTTAAATTTGCATCAACGTTCAATCCCAAATATTTAATTAAACGAACATTTTCAATTTTAATGCAAAGACTGCTACAATTACGTAATTCACAATTACGTACATGATAAAAAATCTCGGGGATGAAACTTCGATAAGGATCACCAACCAATTTGAAGAACATTACCTTAGTTTTTTCACTTAAGAGCAAGGAGTGATTATCAAACCATGTGCGAAGAATTTTCATGTCAGAATTTATTTGGTTAGTTAGGTCATTAGCAGTCAAATCAAAATAACTTAATGCAATATCATGCAAAAGCAACAATTTTACCATTTAAGTTTAAGTCAAAAATTCAATTTATGTAAATTAAAAACAAGATAGGACCAAGAACAGAACCCTGAGGAACACCATGTTCAATAATAAATGGAATACTTTGCGATTTATCAATCCTAACCATAAATGTTCGATTACTGAGATAAGACTTGAACCATTTCTGTGATACACCTCTAAAACCAATAGACTGGAGCTTACGCAGAAGATGATTATGATCCACCATATCAAAGGCTCTCTTTATATCGATGAAGACTGCACCAACAAACTTCTTCTCATTCAGATTAATATGAATTCCATTTAAGAAATTAATTAACGCAGATTCAGTACTTTTGCCAGATCTAAAGCCGTGTTGATGAGGACTAAGAAACTCAAATTTGTCCAAAAACTTCTCAATACGGGATTTCATCGATTTTTCAACGATCTTCAAAATTGTGGGTTGCAATGCAATGGGCCAATAATTGTCCTTAATAATGATATCACTCTTTTTAAACAAAAGGATAACAATTGTAGTTTTTAAAACATTAGGGATAACACCATTAACAAAACATTGGTTAATGAATTGTACTAAAACTGGCGCAATTGCTATAACCACTAATTTTAGCATATTCGAGCTAAGACCAAGAATGTCAAGTGCATTACTTGATTTAAGTCCATTAATAATACCAATAATCTCTGATTCCTCGATTGGATTAATAAAAAATGTATCCAACATTTCAGTAGAGTAAGAACAATCATTTGGACTCATCATATTTATTTCTCTAAAATCGCTAACGATTTTAGAGAAATAAAAACCAAAATCGTTAGCAATTGATACAGAGTCAGAGAGATTACTTAACACTCATTCTATAAAAGCATATAACTGTGATGGGTTTCTATTAAACATTATTCTACTTGCGCACATAATCATATAATTTACAAGTCTACAATTATTGGCTCACTGTTATGTTAATAATTCATTTAATTTTTTATTATTTTTTTTAAAAGGTGATTTCTGCCTGTAGTTGGAACTCCTTTTAATACAACAGTGATTCTTATAATAAAAAATAAAAAAAACAATTTTAACAATAAATATAATACAATGCCTGTTTGCAATATTTAACATATAATGGTTTAAATATTAAATTAAATAACACTGAAAGTGGTTTGCAACATTTTTCAGTAAATTATTGGCCGCGAATAACATGTTCAAACTTTTGAAAAAATTTCACATGATTGTGGACAGAACTGCCGAAACGTTGGACTTAAAAATAATTGAATCGGATGTTGCTGAAAATCGCCATTGATCAATGCTTTAATTTGTCACTAAGCCTTTATTCGCAAAATTAGTTGAGTCTGGCTCCAACTCCAATTCGCTGAGGCCAGTACAAGCTATCGTGGGGACGGATACACATATCAATTCGATTAAAACTGTTTCGGAGTGATCCAGCCGCCTTACCTGACCTGATTGTTAAATACATTTGCGTGCAAAACTGGAAAATTTCTTACCGGAGAATGTTAATTGTTAACTGTTACTCTCCAAAAATCGGCTAATGGACAGTTGACTGATGTTCGTCTACTTTAAAATTGGATTGCAGGAGTCCCATTTCGACCAACTGAATAACTAAGGCGTTTGACCTCCTGGTCTATTAATCCGGACGTTTACAAATAACATCTAAAGTAACTTATCAGTCACCCAACACACCGTCATTTAACCGTTATAGCAGTAAAGCTGTCCTCCAGCCACTGTCGTTTTTAAATATCTACTACCATAATTCAAATAGCATTCGAACGGAGGGATATTTTCCGTCGTCTTATACATATCTGCAAATGGACACTTGTAACAAGGGTACTGGTATTATAGTCGAAGTTTCTAACAAATATTCATCCAGTCCGAAAACGTTTGGTAATTGCGATCACGAAATTGTTGCTATTCATGTACGATTCCATTAATATTCGCTGATCATCTGTGTCACGTATATAGCCCGTCATTCAAGCATGGCGCTTCCACTTCTTCAGGCGAAGAATCGTCTTTTTACTGTTGGAAATTTTAACAGATATTGTAAGGGAGATTGTTGATAACAATTTGACTTCTATTGACATGAATGATGAGATGGAAAACTTCATCTCTGAAATATTTTCATTGGGGTTAAAACAACGTAACAAGGTTAAGAATAATACTGGTTATTCAGTATGGTTGCGATAATACCGACGATATATGGAGCGAATTCTATCGAATAATTAATTTAGGTATTGAGACGTTTGTCCCTAGGATGAAAGCTTCAAGTGTAAAGAAGGAACCGTGATATGATAATGAGCTGATAAATCTAAAAAGCAGAATAGACAAGACTCACAAAAAATATAAATTACATCCTATAATGTTGTTAATTCCAACTCGTTTGATGTATTGCGTATAAGAAGTATACATATTTATCTAAAACGATTTATTTACAGCAGTTATGCCTGATTTGAAGCCGATTTTCAAATCTGAATCTCATAACGATAACGATGCGAGAAGAACTATAGAGGTATTTGCAATATTTTAGTTTTACCAAAGCTTTTTGAGAAACTAGCTAAAGATCAATTGTGGTTTCATCTAAAGACATTCATTACTCCTAGTCAGCATGAATTTTTCCCTAGTAGCCCAGCATAGTTTCGTTTTTAAATTGTGTTTCAAGTGATTAATAGTGTATTATTCAACGAGCATATAATGATAGCTGTTATTCACGAAGATGAAGTTTACCGACACGAGCCGATAGGCGAGTGTCGTAAATCATCTGAGTGAATAACAGCCATTATATGCGAGTAGAATACGATACTTTGTCCACGACCGACAAATAGCATTGTATTTTTTAATCAAATCCTTTAAATAATTCTAAAATAATTTCCGTCGACATTTTAACGACTCAATTTATTTATAAGGAAAGCGGCAAGAGATAACTACTAGATAAAATTTCAAAACTGATTTCAATTTTTTTTAGTTATTTAAGTAACAGTATTTATTTTAAATATTTATTTAATTCAATACAACATTATTTATTCATATTAAAAGTAATATTTGAACAATTTGTCAAGTTGATAGTAGGGAAAGAATTAATGTCAAAATCAATATTCTGGTTAATTTGAGAGACATTTTGATTGCATTCATAGGCTTCGTAAGTATTTTTAACGGTATTATTTGACTCGATAGTTACAGGAATAGCATTGGCACTCTGATTAAATTTATGGATTTGGTAAGATTGATCAACAGAATTATTTATTTGGATTGAGCTTGATATTATTTAGCTGTATCAGTTTTATTTCTCATAGAGTCGTCTATGTAATCTTCCGCTACTGCCGTCGACTTCCATCCGACATGTCGTTTTAAAGTCGTAATGTCCCCACCTGAGTCAACAAGAAGCGTTGCGGAAGATCTGCGAAAACCGTGTCCTGAATATTTTTCGGGGTTCGGTAATTTTACAAAATAAGCAATCTGTTTTCCCATTTTGGTGAATTTGTTAATTCCAATTCTTTGGGTCGTGCTTTTACCGTTTTGATAATTTAAAAATAATATATTATTTGCAACGTGAGATGGCACCTTACTGATGTACTTCTTACATATTTGGTAAAAATTGTCGAGTAATTTTTGTCTTGGTGTTGGGCACAGTTACTAAAAAAGCTGATCCAAGATCTTGCAAATCATCGATTTTCATGCAGTACATTTCATTAGCCCGACAAGCACCCATTATTCCAATTATTAATGCAACCTTAAAGAAAGGAAGTCATTATTGTACTTAATATTTGGAACTACTTATTTAAATCTTACCTCTGTTGCAAGGTATTTATTATCACATGCTTTAGTAAGAAAATCATTGATATTTTCTGAAGAAAAAGTGCTAGCTTTTTTAGGTTGAAAACCTTCAGATTTTCGTTTTAGCAATGTTTTTAATTTTATATAATTTTCTATATTTATTCCATGATGTATGTTGATCGTACTTCTAAGCATTGAATAATGTGACCACATAGTCGAGGGTTTACATTTTATAGATAATTCAGTAAAATATACTAAGAAAACAGATTCCGAGAAAGAATATGTATTCTTTTCCTTCCTCCAATGTAAGAACGATTTATACACTGTCATGTACAATTTTTTTGATTTTTCGGGCAATAAGTTTAATGAGGCGATTTCTGCAAGCTCTATTATTTCTGGTGGTGTTGAACAAATGTCAATATCCATTTATATATACTTTTTTAATATTTTGCTTCCTGCAAATATTGCAATTCAATCATAATAAAATGACATATTGCTGCTGCCATTGACTACTAGACTTTTTAAGCAAAGGCTATTTGATAAAGTTACAAAAATGAAATTTAAATGAATAATTTACTTGGTAGTAGTGAATAATGAAACAAGAGACTACTAGATAAAATTTCAAAACTAGCAGTGAATAATGGATATCATTATACGTGAAGAAACAAACGTATAATGAGTATATTATACGTTAGTCGTGATTCCTGAAAAAATTCGCAAACTTCACTCCTTGGATTGTAACTTTTTGCCAATTGATTAAAACTGAAATTTAGAATTCAAATTCGATTACGATCACTCGGTGGTATTAAGGAAAGTGTCGATACGTTTAAGGATTTAGGTATAGCTTTTCCTTCGAATCTATCGTTCCATAAGCACATTGAAAGTTGCAAAGCGAGTTCTATGCTTGGGTTTGTCAAAAGGTTTTCCAAAAATTTTCATGACCCTTATGTAGTTAAAACTTTATACGCTGGTCATTGTTGGAATATGGTGTTGCCGTATGGAATCCGTAAATCAGTAAATATTGAATCTTCTTTATCCGTAGATATAATAATAAATATTGAACCTTCTTTATCCGTACTGCACGATAAACATTTCCAAATCAAGCTGCCGCTTCGAAGACAAAACAACGGAAAATGTGAGCCGATTCATCGTTCATCAGCGACTTTTAATAAAGTACCGTCGGCCTTAGACTTTAATCTATCTAGAAATGCATTAAGAAATTGATGTCGAAGCATCTTTTAGATTATTGGTAAATTTTGAAATATTTTAATTTAACTAACCAAAAAACGAATTGAAAGGTCACTAAATGTTTCTGATATAGCTTGGCCACTTTTTGTCGTTGCTGTAACTATTTTTTTATCTTTTTTATAGAAGGTGCGCTTGTCGCAATCTTATATTTTATTGATTCATACAGTAAGCTTATTCTGTTTTCAACATCTGGCCATCTTTCTTGTTTTTAAATTGGAAGATAAAGTTAGGCTCTCTTTTGTTTCACTCAAATAGTGACGTAAATTCAACCTATATTGCAAACCTTAACCCCTGACCCTATTTAAAACTTTATAACAATCTACAATAAACAACATTTGTTAACGATGGGAACATCAGTTAGAAACAATAATTAAAAATATATAAAATACTTTAGTAGTACCGCAGAGAGAACGTACAATCCACAAAATTGAGGCAGTAATTAAAATTGCTAGATGCCCCAAAAAATGTTTCCCCCTTCTTTTGGGAAACTTCCATTTCCCTGATTTCCAAGATTTTTCTTGGAATAATATTGAGAAAATAAATTTTCGAGTTTTACAAAATTATTAAATTTTCCAGATTATTCAAGATTTGTAGATAACAAGTAATATTCAAATCCTTCAGGCTTTCTTTGAGATTATTCTCTAATAATTGAAATTAAAATGTTAAGCTACAAAATTTTACTAATACAGTTTTTACAGTTTCAAAAATTTACTAATACAGTTATTAAAAGTTTTTTTTTTTTGAAGTTTAGTATATTGTTTAAGATTTTCTGGGATTTTTAAAGTTATTCGAGATTCAGACAGACATTTTTACGGTTGAGGCTCAAAATTCAAGAGTGTTTCAGTTTTTCTGGATAATTTTTGAGATTATTCGTTATTAACTGAATAATTTTTTAAGGGCGAATAATTAATTCCTGTGTTCCACGTGCAAAATACCTCAGCACGATCCTGATCGTGAACCTCAGAATAATTAAGTAAAGGAAACAAAAACGGATTAATCAAGAACTGTCTTTATAAATACTAAGATGACTCAGAAAAGAATCATAATATCATACCCCTTGCTCTTATACCGCGCCAAATGATTTTTGTATATGCAAATTTATTATTTTTATTCGTACAGAGGAATGAGTTATACTTTGGTAAACATAAAACATCTTCTATAAATTTTCTATTGTTTCTTGCGAAAGAAGATTTTTTGTTTTTTTTTTTTGCGGATAGAAGAACTTTACAACAACAATGAAAAGAGCAACATAAATAAATAAAACTAGTTGCTCCCCTGAGAGCTAACCTTTTTTGTTGTTCTTGTTATTATTCTTCCTGCTCCACTATACATATACATACGAGTATACACGTACATACATCCATCCTCGTACGTATATGAATAAAAATGTAGCAAGCGATATACAAAGTATCGTTTATTTCGTTAGGTTGCCAAAATATAAAAATACAGCATCTATATGAGAACTTCCTTTTTACTCATGGAATATCTGTATACATTTGGTTTTATATTTTAATTTATTATTGGTTGATTTTTTTTTTTTTTTAATTTTTCATTTCACAAAATACAAAAAGCTGTGAATTTTTTGTAGTTTTTTTTGTGTAAAAAGCTCAGAATGAAGTACAATATATGTAAGTATGTATGTAACTGCGGAGATATAGTGGAGGGATGCGAGAAGGTATAACAACAACAAATTATATTAAAATCGATTTTTTTGCTAAAAAAACAAAGTTTGTTTTTTGATTTATTGATTAAAAAGTTATTTTGGGTTTTCGATTTCCAATTTTGTTCTCACTTTTTGGTATAAATTTTATTTTTTTATTTTGCCGATAATGTTTTAGCGATTACCATTATTTTCTATTGTTTTTTAGATGATTGAATTTTATTATTATTGCGCTGTGCTGAGCGGAACGATGGGTATATATGTATATATATATTATGAGAGATCCTTTACATTTATTTGTTTTAGATGCAGAAAGCTGTGCTGCAGTATTTAAATATATTTCCATATAAAAGATGATAAATATTTGCATTTTCGCAAAATTTAAATACAAATGGTAAACTTTTTTTAATTTTCACATAGCAAAAAGAGAAAGCGCTTAAGGTAAGCGAAAAATAAAAATATTTAATAAAATAAAAATGATAATAATAAATATTCTTTTATTTATTTTAGTAAAAATTTAATTTTAAATGATAACAAAATATTTTTTTCTCTTCTTACATGAAGCAACATATCGCAGAGAAAATCGCTACGAAAAAGCAACACGTACTCAGAAAAAATCAGTGACCTATTAATACGCACGCACGTCTTTTCAGGTAGGAAAAATATCTTGAACTAGTAAACAGTATGTAACGATATTTTGACCAAGAAAATATTGCGTACTAGGAGCTTTTATAAAAGGGTAAGAGCGGGGAAAAATCAAATTTTTCATATATGTAAATCATGTGGAGAATCATTTTTTCTTCTTAAAATGGGGTTTTAAATAAAAACATCACAAAATCTAAATTATGATGAATGTAAAGTTATCATAAGTGTTTAA
The DNA here is from genome assembly GCA_958295665.1 of Tipula vernalis. NCBI lineage: Eukaryota > Metazoa > Arthropoda > Insecta > Diptera > Tipulidae > Tipula > Tipula vernalis. The sequence continues at coordinate 26,141,212 of OY282558.1, forward strand.
AATTCTACATATTGAACAAGATTTGCCTTGTCAACTGAGATTCGAATCACTGGATTATGCATAAAACAACCTTTTGAAATTATAACACAAATAATTTTTTTACACTTTCATACTATTTATACTTATAAATCATCACGGCATCACGTTCTAAATACGAGTAGTCCAATTCAACTTCACTCGTCTTTGTTTATACCCAAACCATAGTTCGAGAATAACGATCTTTTCTGAAGATATTAACCTTGTTGTGCGAGTACTTTCTACAATTTGGTTTCCGGCATATTAGTGTTTAATGTGATGCTCAGCCAACAGCAAAAAGATGGGTTGGTTACTCCATATTTACATTTTGGCCATTGCCTCATCGTTGCATTGTCTCTATACTATCACCTCTTATCTAAAATATATAAATTAATGCTGCTCCATGTCAAAACAATAAAAAATTGTTTATAAAAAATGAAGCATATTTGTATGGAAATTTTTAATCATAAAAAAATGAAAATCATAAAACATAACTTAAAAAAAAAACGGAAAATGAAAACTGTGAACAAACCTAAAGGAAATGCTGCTTTGTTTTTGTCGTCGTACCATTTTTATTACGATGGGAAAAATCTCAAATGTAAAATCAACATTTTAAGTTTATTATTTTTAACAAATTCATTTAACTTTAGCTTTATAGATATTATTTGCAGAAAATTGGATTGTTTTTTTTGCCATTCCAGTTAGAGCTATCATTGGTAATTTGGGTGTGTTAGGAAATTTTAAAAATTTTAAGCATAAGTGATTCTGTGCAAATTGGGTACAAAAACCAAATAATATTTTTGAAGGTGAAAGCATTAAATTTTATCTTAGTTGTTCACATTTCAGGATACAATATATTTTTGGAAACGTTTCATCACGATCATTGATAAGCTAATTAATTTTCATCTTTATACTAAAATCTATATAATATCCGTTATACTAAAACAGTATCAATAATTTCTTTTAATCATCATCAAACCGTAACGGCAGTTCTACTTGCTACATCCAGATAGGAAATCCCTCAAGTTAATCATAAACATTTTTCTTATATCTACCGATATACAGATGTATAAATATTTATACAAACACATACACACACAAACTTATAAATTTTATGTTGTATTTATTTCTAAAAATAAAATATTTTATTTTCTCTTATCAAGAAGTGTACAACAAGGAAATATTTTATTTTTATTTTATGAGCTTTTTGCCGTTCGTTTGTCTCCGCACAAAGCGGCTTCGTTTCCACAGAAAATAAAAGCTTTAGGATAAATAAAATAAAAAAAAATCGTAACAAGAACAACAAAAATATTACTGTACCAATAAAACTTCAATATTTGTTGGAGATAAATTGGTATAAAACATACAAGAAAAATGGGAAAGTGGTGGATACATCATAAAATATGCTGCAAATTGAAAAAAAAAAGCGACAACGGTGAAACGCGACATAAATGAAAACAATAAAGTCAAATGAAAAATAATTAAATTTGTAAATTTGTTTGTTTGCGATATATCGTGTACTAACTGACCTTATAACATTCAACACGCCTACACTGCGTCAATATTATTCAATATCGTTTTGAAGTACATGTTTGGATTAACCCTTTTTGATACATATTAAGATTTTAGAGGTAGGTTCGAAATGGGATAAAAACTCGGCCTATTATTCATTTGGGGCATTCCTGCTTCTGGTCGATGAGGGTTAATTCATTTCGTGTACATATTACTAGGACTTTGCGCGACTAGCAAACAAAATAATTCAATTTTATGTCACATATCAAAATATAACCACCATCGACTTGTGTTTAATCAACATTCAACACTCCATCATCACACAACAAAATATGAGTGTATAGGAGAAACAGCAAGTTTACAGCATATATACATATGTACATACATATAATAAAAATACAAAAGCTCTAGTGGGGTAACACTCAAATATATGAGACTGACATTTTATCTTTTTGTATTGTTGTCATTGTATGATAATAAAAATTAATATATATTTTGGTGATGGGGGTACTCTACAACTTTTTGTTGTCGTTGATGAAATTTGACACAGATACAAATGATAACAAAAAATATTTTTAATTTTAAACTTTTTTTTTTGTAAATTTGTCGTTATGTTGCGGGTTTGGCATGTTTTCATCTGGAGAATATAGCACATAAACAACCAACTGACTAACGAGATCTGGTATACTACATACAAGGGATGAATGATAAAACGGATGTCATCTAGAGAAGAATTCAAATGAAACACTTACACACACACACACATAAACACACATAGAACTTTTATTTTATGATTGCTTAAAAGCATCATAATTATGATAAAAATATGATCATCATCGTCATCATGATTATTAGTATTATGACTATCATAAACATAATGATGGTATCTTGTTATTTTTTGGGTAAAATTATGTTTTAACATTTTTCGTGTTACACTACGGTTTTGACAAATTTTTTGCGATTTTTTAGATTACCAGCAAAAAGTTTTCAATTATTTTTCATTTTTTTTTTTTTTTTTTTGGTTCATTTAGATTGTTGTAGTTGTCATGCTTGGTTAACAAAATATCCGGAAAATATGGTGCAGGTCTGTAAATTATTTAAGTACGCAATCAAAGTTTAACAACCTGCTGTTGTTTTTTATACAAAAAAAATGCGATTGACCTAAACCAGTGTACATTCCACATAAAAACTTTTAAATCAACCATAAAAAATTGTTAACATTTTCAACATAATATCCCTTCGCTATGTAACATGATATTGTAGGTATAGGGGTATCTAAATTGAGATGGTATATGTACGTGTATAGGGAAAACTACAATGTAATACCCGATTGTATTTCTATATCTTTATTCGTCCAACACTATATGTAAATATCTTCATGGAATAGATTTTGCCTATTAAAGCTATTTGCCAACAATGACAACTTTCGAATGTGACACACACAAAAAAACTTTAAAAAAAAATTCTAGAGATTCATCTCGAAATAAATTGTTTGTTGAACAATTCAGAAAGATCCTGAATATTTAAATAACTTTTGGACAATTGATTTTTCTATATACGAGTATGTACATACGATTATGTATATGCCATTTTTCTTTTTTTGCCAAATGATAACATTTTTATGTCCAAAAATTGAACATTTGAATAGCAGCATACAATATACAAATTTAGATCGAATAATGGAACATACTACATACTGCTATACTCTTATGTACAAAAGAATTGCAGACAATTTTTTTCTTTTATAATAAATATTGGAATAACAAAAATTTTCGAAATAGATCGATTATATTGAAATTGAGTTTGGAGATACAAATTATATAACTTCTTGCCTAATTTGGCCAAAAACACGGTTTTGCTCATCCCGGAAATTTCTCCAATAATTATGTTTAAAGGTATAAATATAGTTAAAACGTTATCATCCAATCTTAAAATTAGGAAATGGATTGACCTACAACAGTCACTTCTTAATGTTATTAAGTTTGGTAAACTATTTCTATAATTCCACTTCTAAGATAAATATAAAATTCAGTGATTCAGTAGAAAAGAGTTTCTTCAACCTATGTACACTACAGACGGCTCATATACCGATGGATTTGCGATGAATAGAAAAGGAAATCAGTTGTCCAGTAGAATTCTTATTATATGTACAATAAAAAATAAAACGTGCACATTAATGTTTAAATTTGCACTACCATTTAAATTGAAAATAGCGAAGATGTTAAAATAATTCTAAATATGACCGAAGTAATAGAAGTAAGAGATTCAATAACGGTTTCTCAGTTTGAGCTCCGAGAACATTAAATGTTAAACAAACCAAATAGCCAAGATTTATTTGAATCTAATGCTGATTTTTCTGCTTCAGACAGTGAAGGCAATTTAGATTCAAAAATGTCAGATTTGGATGATTGTAATAATTTGGGTGACTATAATACAGAGCCATCGAAAATAAATAAAATTGTCAATGCTTCACCGACACCGAGATTTCATGAAACACCTGAAGTCAATTGTCCTTTCAGCTATTTTCGTAAGTTTCTTACTGATGATATTTTAGATATCATAGTTGAAGAAACAAATCGAAATGCTGACTCATCGGCTGCCAATTCATATTGTATAAAAAAATGGACTACTACAAACCGTGGTGCAATATTACAATTTTTTTGGATTAATTATATATATGGGATTTGTACCATATCCCAAAATTTAAGACTATTTAGACCAATAGTATTTATAAAAAAAATTTTGCAAAAATGTCGTGCCTCGAAATCGATTTCAGAGGAACTTTGAAAGGAAAAGAAACTTTATGTTCTGAATTCTCAGTAGTCATATCCGTTTTTGTTTTCTTAATGCAAGATTATTTAAATGCTGGTCGACTCATAAGGAAGTATAATGGAAGTACAATTATTATGAAAAATAAAATATAAAGTGTTCCTCATTCTTCTTGAATTATAAAAATTGGGTTCATAATTAAAATAAAAATTATTTTGGTTGGATTCAATCCAAGTTTCACTTGATGGTATATTGAAAACTATTACACGTCTATATAGATTACCTCAAAGATGCTCAATAAGATTAATTTCTTAGATTCATGCTGCCCGCTCCGCCTGTTTGACTTCCAACTTCCGTAAGAGATTGCTGAGCATTTCTAATGGTGTGAGTGGGTCGGTTTCCGTTGTCCTACATTAAAAGCACTGTTCGATATATGTGACAAACGGCACCGCAGGTTCATTAAGGATTCCTGATATGTCGCCCACTATTCACGACATCAAGGTATAGGACCACAGAAATACTAATCCGCACCAAACAATGTCGTTTTCACCATGCTGTCATATTTGTACATAGTCAAAATCTGGGTTCATCTAAGAACAGTGCTTGTTACCAAACTTCGTTTAACAATTGTATATGTTTTCTTGTACGTGATGATCTGTTCACAACTAAATCTGTACAGAAGGATGCGTTGTGGTTTCAAATTCATGCTCGTTATGTTCGCGTATCTTCGACTAATTTATAAGATAACAAAGCTCTTTACAACAAATACCAGCAAATTTTCATTTTATCGAGATTTCACTGCAGTATTATCGAGATTTTACTGTAGCTTATTTTCGGTGCTGGACGCGAACGCAGTAAAAAAACAAAGTATGCTGTTGAGCACGCGCAGCAGAAATGAAGCTTCTAATGTAATGAAGTGTTGGATGCCGGAATAAGAAAATTGATTTTAAATCCCATTTCCACCGTGCGTGTCAAATTTCACCAATTTCAATATATGGTGTACCTTTATAACAATCGAATCATTAAATAAACTTACCTATTGCATGTCTAGTTAATAAACAACACCAAATTCTTTATCAACGAACGTGGCTGAAATGAATCGAACTAATTTATTTTCCCATTTTCCATATTATACAATTTAAGTTGAATGGTGAAAATACACAGAAGAAAATTATTTAGCTATACTGTACATGTACCCTCATATGGCTGAAACTACAAATAACACACTACAGTAGATCTCTAAATTTACTGGAAAAACTTTTATTTTCTTAGCCCCCCTTGGAAAATAATCAAAACCAAAATAAGAGAAAAATCTTTTCGTAAAAAAGGAAAACTTATGATGTGACAATGACAGAATCAAAAACGAAAAAGAAAAATTATTCGAAACAATGGCAAACTATCCCTAAAGGGTTATTATTATTTATAATGTATAAAATTATCCCACCAGTGCGCGAAAGGAAAGTAACATATATTGATGAGAATTTTCCGGCAAGTTTTTTTTTTTTGCTTTTTTTTAATAAAAGAGAAAGAACGAAGAAAATGTAATTTGTTCAGTGAAAAATGAAAATAAGCACAGATGAAATACCAGAACCATAATTCTAGAGGGAATATTTATTTTTATGTTTGCCAGTATTAGGAACGATAGTAGTGGTAATAGTAGTAGCAAGTGAAAAACTGTGAAGCTTAAAAATGAAATGAATGAAATTTTTAACGTAAAATCTACTGTGTAAATTGTTTGTATATTTGAAGTAACACAGTGGGAAATTACAAATTATATATGATTTTCCATGAACATTCTTATTTATTGGCATTCGTATATATTAAACATATAGTTAGAAAATATCTACATTTAAAAATATATCTAAAACCTGGATAAATATTTTGCCACGATATATACAGAAAAAAATCAATTTGTGCCAAATCTTGGGATTCAATCATAATCCAATAGAATATTATCCGTTTTAACATATCTGTGTCTCCCTGCGCGTTTCGTTTTTGGAAAAATTCAGGTACCAAAATCAAAATACAGGAAAGATCTAAAAAAGGATAAAACGAAATTTATTCAGTTTCATTTTCGTACATAGCCTTACACTCGTACATATCTGTACACATAAATACATAAATCGAAAGGGTACAGGCATTTACAAAAAAAAATTTGTCAAATCCTTAAACTCGAATAATCAGGATGTTTACAATTTTAATTATGTTATACAACTTTAATGTTTCTGTAAATAAAATTAAAGGTCCTGTATTGGCAATATTTTTCAGTAAAATCATTGATCGAAAGGCAACAAAATAAATTTAATCAGGATACAAATTTTAAGATTGTTAGTTTTTGTGATTTGCGCTTTACGTAGATGTGTTAGTGTAGAGCTTTTGAATTCATTGGAAATGTACTTAAATTATTCGTTTGTTTTCCGTTATTTCCAATCAATAAGCAATGAAAGCAAACATTATTACTTAATGAAATATACAAATCTTTAGTTACAGATTGACAAATTCTTATTTAACATTAAGATAGAGCGAAAAAAAATGGTTTTGGAGTCGCCAAAAAAGTTACCTTTCAGTGTCAGTAACTCCGTTAATATAGTACGTTTTGAAATATTTGAAAGCAAAATGTCTTTAGAAATAATAAGATTTGGGATTTTAATTCACCTAAATGTAAACCGATGACCTTCCACAAAGTAAAATTGGAAGTATGGACTTCTAAACATAATATGTATCCTTCTGAAGACTTTATTCTAAAATTTAGAACGTTGAAGGATTCTAGTTTTTTGTAGAAATAAACTGTTTCCGCTTGGCTGGTAAATCTCTTCTCACCACTTTCATTGAACTGAATCTGTTGGTCGTTGCCGACTTAAGCTTGCAGGCTAACAATAATGTGAAAAAATTAAAAAAAAAAAAACTTGCTTCACCTTACTCTTCTTACTGATTGAGATTTGTAATCCACAATTGATTAGGTTACTAGATTGTTAGTCCACTATTGATTATACATATTTCTAAAAATAAACGGAAAATTATTCTAAAATCACAACTATTGAGAAGCAATCGACCAAATCCACACCCTTTAACTTACAACTATGAAGCGTGTACCGCATTTAATCTCGTTGACCTTTAAAAGGATCAATACTCTTGTAATTCTTTATAAAGTTTTCACAAATCTTAAATCTCAAAAACAACCACATTTTAAATTGTTTTGTGATTATTTTTTATTAAATGTGACCCAATAAATTGGTTGTTTTTTATTTTATCTGTTTTTGTGGTAATGGTGAAAATTGAGAAGATACAGAAAATCACAAAAATAAACAAAACAATAAACATAAAAAAATCGAAATAAAAGCAAAACAAAAATAAAGGAAATTCTCTATTTTGGAAAATATGTCCCAAACCAATCATTTAAATTTTTCATTTTTAGTTATCTGATTCTTATCGTTCAATTTTTCTTCGGAGTATATTTATCAGTTTGATGTTTCTACATTTATCTTAGAATTTTCTTAAAATTACAAATTTTGATACACAAATCCATTCCACATTTTGCTTTCTTTCGAATGTAGAAATAACATGTTTCACCTCAAACAGCTGCAGGCTTAAGCTTAATAAATAAAAAATGCAAATATGCTTAAGTATTTGAAATATATAAAACGTTAATGATATAAGCCATTATAACTTTATACGAGTACAAGAATAGCACATAGGTAGGTAGGTATATTTAAATCCGTATGTCTCAAGGACAACTCAACAACAAAACTTTTCAAAAAGGAAAGTTTAATTTGCCAAACTCTTCTTCATTTATACATATACCATTATTTAAATAGTTTGTACGTATACATACATACAGTGGATTCTAAAGAATTTATTATTTTTATTGGAAAACTTAAAAAAATAAATTAAATAAGATTTTTTTATTTTGTATGTGGAGCTGTACGAAAAAAAAAATGTTTTAGTTCTTTTTTTAAGCAGAGCAGAACAGAACACAAATCCTATTAATTTTCTTCAGTTTTTTTTTTATTTGTTCGTTTCTTCTTTTTCATGTCTGAATGAACGAAAAAAACTCTTATAAATTCACTTTAGGGAATATTAAATTATGGGTATTACAGTATGGTGTACGTTTAGGATAGTATTTCTTCCGGTTTTTATTTGAAAAAATATTAATTTATATAGCATTGTGCACTGGATTATAGCAAGGAATAGTGGTTTTACTGTATTAGGAAATTTAAAAGAAAATTCCACTAAATTAACTTAAAATTAATTGGTATAATTTTGTGTTTTGGATATGCGGGTAATTTTTATTTGAATATTGATTTGTAAATTTATAGTTTTATTCATATTTACTAATATATTTTTTGGCGTGATTATAGGAATACAGATAATATTTTTTGTAGACAGCATATTTAAGTAATCCAGATGACGCCAATTACTGCATAAACTAACCTATCATCAAGATTTTCAATAGATTTATGCGCCTAGTTTGCTTAGCCAATTTTTTGCCGGAACTAAAATCTCTTTTACTGTAAAATTTTAAATCCATTCGATTTTTTGTTTTGAATTTTTTCAATTTTTTTTCCAGCTGTGGTTATAATTGATGCACTTTCAATTGTGATTGGGGAGCTGTTTATTATAATCGCCAATCAGTCCATCCTGTGCATTTCCGCAACCAACTCCATTTTTAGTAGCGACAAACTCCTCCCTTAAGACTCATCGTTTAATTGAACACTAATGTTGATTGTTTTTTTTTTATGAAGCAATAAAAAAAACACAAACTACACACACAAAAACTAGTGCTATTTTGTACTTTGATTCCATGTATACGTTCATTGAAGAAATAAGTAACCTGCTATTGGCCACCAGGTAGCGGCGCGCAGCTTAATTAGATTCATCATATCAATTTGAGAGATGGCAGCTGTTGACAGGCAATTTTCATTTTCTGATGGACAATTTTGAAGAAGGAAAATGAATTAAACTTTGGATTTCAACAAATGCGGAGCAAAATAAAAATTAATTTGGGAAACGAAATGGTTAATAAAACATTTTATATTATTAAAAAAAATCGAACTACAACAAATAAGATCTATATTTTTTTGCCTCAATGAACTTTCGATACCAAAGAAAAGTTTATGTGAGTGATTTAAATTCGTGTTTGGGGGTAAAAATTGAACGGCGTTAATACAAACGTTACAAGATTGGACAACAAAGATAAAAAGAAATAAGCGTGCCATGTATATATAGTGCCGTGGAAAAAGAAAATATACGTAACAAAAGTGGGCGAGGTAAGCTTTCCTCCATTGTGGAAAAAAATATTTATAAAGCTTAATAACATTGGTGCAGTGCAACAAATTGTGAAAGGAGACAGCAAGCAGTTTGCCCATTGCCGATAGCAGATCGGAGAAAACAGATTGTGATCTCGTGACAGAGAAATAACGGGTCCAACGTTAAAATGGTGAGTCATCCTTTCTTCATTAATTCTTTTTTGGTCCCATTATTTAAGTTTAAAGTTAATTTTTCCCGTTCTCCTTAAACATGTTGAAAGTGTTCAAATGAGGTGGTAGCTTCTTTCCACAGCAAGTAACCTCCCGAGTCAAACTGGCGCCCAATTAGTGTATTTTTTTATATAGTCGTCTGTCGAAGCTACCGCTATAGTGTGTATGGCACGATACAATATTTCGTTTAGCAACATATGTTCCACTATAGCTCAAGAAATCTTTTCGGTTTTATTATTCTGACAATTCACATACTTATTTCTAGGTCGACATTTTCCTAAACAATTCCAGGGTCTAAATACCTGACGTCATACCTGTGTGCGTTTCCTATTGCTCACAAAAATAAGTCAATACATCATTAAACAATATTCAATCACAATCCAGAGCTATGAAACTCCAAATTTTCTCCGGTTTTCTTTTATTTCTGTAATATCTTATTGTTCAAAATCTACAAGAAATGTGTACAAAGGTTTCGCTCAGCTGCAAAATCATTTGATTAAGCCTGATTTCCATTATGAAATATTTACTGACAGTATAAACAAAATGGGATAAAAATATATACGAGTATGCGCGTGCTGAGTGAGAGAAAAAAAACATTTTTTCAGTTTTACAGTACTGAAAAAATTATTATAGTATACTGACAAAATTTACTGAAAAATATATGAAGCGAAGTATATTTTTTCAGTACTGGAAAAATATTTCAATTTTTCAATGCAATTTTTCAAAAAAATTAAATCAAAGATCATTTCTCCGTCACTTTAATGACATTTTCTATTTTTATGTTTTTATTCAGTAAAAAATACTCTCAGTAAATATTTCGTAATGGAAATCAGGGGTAGGATGTTGTACCATCACTTTCATTCGAATCGAATTTACAAGTCGATTCGAAAAAGTGATAGTTGGCATGTTGTAAAATTTTCGACTCCAAAGTGATACGTCATTATGGCCGCCATTTTTCGAAGCTGAACTAACAACAACAATTTTAATTTGACATTTCGTTGTTGTTATACTAGCTTTAAATAATTATTAATTTTATAAGAGTTTATTAAAAAAAAAAACAATTTATAATTTTTAATAAATTTGTGATTTTTTCGTTACTTACGCAGACATTTTTTCAAATTATATTTTAAATTTATTCACTTTTAATTATATTTATTTATATTATTACATTATATTTTGACGAATCGCTCGTATATCACTTTAAATAAACTGAGTGATACTAAAGTATCATTATCGCGATTCGAAAATTTTACAACATACCAATTTTCGATTTTCTGTTCGAATTTCGAAAATTCGCAATTACAACATCTCGCCCTACGCTTTACAAACAAAAGTATTTCACTTTCAAAATCGAAAATTGTAAAAAATATGTCCGTTCCGGAACGGGTCCGTTTGATTAAATTTTTTTAAATTATTAAATATCGTCTTTTGAACTACAAAGCAGAAATAATACTTTTATTAAGAGTGTGCAATAAGGCCCGTATTTTTAAATGAAGATAGAGAAAAATCGGCAAATTTTTCTCCTCTTTCGTATTTATAAACGAAGATAAATCTTGTGGTCACAAGGCATAACAGCTTAAGTCAAATTTGATAATTGTAGAGAGGTAGAAAAAATTGAATATTCAATTCATTTTTCTCTTAAACCGACTGAAGCTACGACTTTAAACCTATAGTCAAATTTAGCAAAGTTAGAGGCGAAATAGAAAACGTTGAATATTGAAAATAATTTTTGTCTTAAGTCGACTTAAGCGATTACGCCTTGTGACCGTAAAATTCACTGAATGAATCCTGGATTAAAATTGTATCTTGGGAGTGGATAAAACTATTTTCGCAAATTCGGGAATATAAAACGTCAATTACGATCTCAAACTAGATAATCGCGAATTCGGGAATTTTTTTCAGTTTCTCACAACTCTAATGAAGTAATGAAATTGATTATTGTATTCTAGTTACAAACTCGATCGCCGATTTTAGCTTCGTTCAAAATTACGACATGAAAAATAACCGGATTTACCGTCGTTTAAAATGACCAAAAGTAACCTTGGCTAAATCAGTGAATTTTCAAAAACTGTTGACAAATCCAAGCTTAGGTGCCAAAAGCATCGCTATATGCAAGAGATGTTAACCGGCATTCCAAACCGTCACATTCAATTTTTAACCCAATTGCTCCACATATAGTGCAAACCTGTTATATTCTTGGAAAGTTTTGTAAAAATTGATACAATTTCATTCAGAAAATATCAGTTTTATAGTGTGACGGTCGGATTTCATTTTGAAGGACAGTGGAAAATAAACAATTGGTTTTTTTGGGTGGGATAGGTTTGCACGACAAGTAAAACAATTAAGTCAAAAATTGGATTTGACAGTTTGGAATGCCGTCGCCATCTCTTGCATGTCCCAACACATAAAGCTAGCTGCAGTTCTTGACATTTGATCTGATTCCGATCAAATTAATATTTTATGCAACAAAATTCTATCCCGATTTCAATAAATTCAGAGATTTTCGAAAATTCTTCTTTATTTAGTTTTTTCCAGTGGGATTGAAATCATTACAGAATAACGAATTTTGTTTTGTGATTATGATGCTTTAGTTTTTGGTCCATGGATTAGAATTCCTTAACTTCCAGATTATTCTAGATTTACTAGTTTTATATTGTTGAGTTGCTTTGATAATATTACAATAATTTATTCGCAATGTGCTGGGCTTTCGAGATAATTTTTGAGATTACTCTAGATTTTCTTGAACAACTAATGTTTACATCAGATTATTTGATGTTTTCGAGATTATTTAGAAATCTGCGTTAAGCCTTACTATATTATACAACTTACAGGTAATTCAAAATTCTTTACCATCTTGAGATTATTCGACTATTTTCGAAAAATTTAAGTATTTTAGAGACATTCGAGATCCTCGAGATTGCATTGTTTTGAGCGGATTATTCAAAAATTTTTCAAGTTTTATTCGAAATATTTCGACTTACGTATGATGTTGCTAGATGATCGTTACATTTATCGAATTTTTCAAGGCTTTCGAGGTTTTAAAGATTTTTCGAGATGTTCGTGATAATTCATGAGTTTTGTAATTTTCGAAAACTTAGCGAAGATATTTTGAAATTGTTATTTTTCCATATTTATGCTCAAAAATGGTTTTGTAGTACTAATGACAGTTTAGAAACAGTTTTCGATATTACAGAACTGGCCCGGAACCTCGACAGGAAAAGCTTAGATGTGTTATGTGGAACAAAATGCGCGACTTTTGGGGAATGAATTTTCGACCAATGAAAGCGCTGCATTAAAAGCGTGATGGTTTTGGTGTTTCAATGGTCATTAACAGATAGTCGCAGATATTTTTTTTTTAAAATGATTATTGTTGATTATTTCTTGAAATAAAATATTCGCAAGAGTCTCTGCCTCAGGGAATAAATATTGTTTGGATTTTATCAAATATTGTTTGGGTAATCATACTGGTTTCCAGTGTAGTGTAGTATAGTGTATGGAGAGGGGTTGATAGTTCCTCGAACCGCAGAATAGATCGCCTAGAAATAAAGAAACAACCAGTATTAAAGGTAGAATTATGGGAAATGAGCGAAAGTTTTAGCTTCCTGATCATTTAATGTCAATGTATCATCCATCTGACACTTACATGTCGTTTACTAATTAATTGTGTTAAATTTCATGGATGTTTTACAACCTATTATACTTTGCCGTTTTAGAATGATTTTGATTGACGTTTAGAACAAAAAAAAATTTACTACATATAGTGTCCGGTCCATGGGGGTAGAATATAAGCAACAAAAACCGGGTTTTAACGATTGAAGTAAGGACGCGAAGTGTGTGGAGGTTGAAAAGTATGAAGAGGATATTTATTTGTAAGCAACAGACGAACTAGAAGAGGAAAAGGCAACTAAATGAAACAAAGTGGAAAAGCGATAAGCTAGCGCGGCACCTCTGAATACCCATTTAGGACAACTATTTCTCAATCGATTATTATGAAATTCGATAGAGAAATTGTGTATTGAATGAGTTATAATCGAAGTGGCTTCCTAATTTGCACACGTACAGTATCCGACTTTCTTCGATTATTTTTGCAAAGAAAACGAGATGTAGAACTAGCAAACAAATACTTTAAAATTCTTATATACTAAGTAATAACCCTAATTGTAAGAGAGGAAAAGTTTTATTATCAGTATGTATAAAAAGCACGAGTTAAAAAGGTGGAAGTTTGTAGGCGATTGAGGTATACCTTTCTTTTCAGATAGCTCCACAAAAAAATCTGATTGTGTCAAATTTAACGATCTGAGTAGTCATATGATATCGCCGCTTTGGCATACGGTATCATCCTGTTGAAAATAAAGGTCATCTAAAACAGGTTCGCCAAATTCTTTCTCCAAAAAATCGAAATGATCTTTGAATTCAAACAGCCATAGATTTATTTTCATAAAACACTTTAAGCATCTCTGCTCGCTCTTTTGGCGTATAACATATTGAACGTGCACTTTAGAAAACATCGAACTGGACTTAAAAATGTTAAAAAATGTGAAAATTCACTTAATTATGGCGCACCCTATAGTGTTCAATGTTTAGTGTATTTCATTGACAAATTTAAAAGAACAGTTGACAAAAAAAATTTGGTTTATTTAAACATAATTCTAATTCTGGGTTATGATACCTGCCATCAGAATCATAATACATATTAAATTTATATTTTATTTCGAAAGCTTGGCTTTTGTCAATTAAATCAAATTGGTTATTTTCTTGGGAAAGAAATAAACCCAAAATAATTCGAATTAAATTTTGGTCAACAAAAGAAGCTTATTACTAACTAGAATAAACAACTACTTAGTTATTGCCTGATCTGTATTAATGAAACTGAGAAATACAAATGTAATGTTAGCCGCTGTAGTTACCAAATAATATAACCGAATAAGTTTCTAATTAAGCCATAAACCTTTAAATTTACTAATACTTATATGTATTATATCAAACATATTTTGTAATAAAAATAAACTTAACACTCAGCTTTAATATTCTATTTTTAATTTCCCAGTCTATACACAACAGAGTTAATTTTGAAAAAAAAAAAAAAAAAAATCGGAAAATTTTACCAACAAAATTGATTACAAAATATATTTCGTATATTTAGTCAGAAAAGCGAGAGTATGGTATACCAGTAGAAACATATAATACATAATATAGAACCAGGCAGGCAAAGGCGCACCAAAACATTATGTATGGATATAGAAATGCTATATGGAATAAACGAGTATTTTATGTTCAGCATATATTTACTAGCAATAAATGTGGTATTATAACAACAGTAGAAACATTAGGTTAGTTCCCAAAAACTAAACAAATACTCGTAAAATTTATATTTTTAATCGTTTGGCTTTGAATCATGTGTAAATATAGTCTCGCATATATTCTTAAAATATTTGCTTCCATTGAACCGTTTTAATTTTAAGTGAGAGTTAACAGAGTGTAGAGATGTTTATTTTCGGTGGGCTTGGAAATTATTAAAGTTGGCTTAACAATGCTACATTCGATATTTTTAAATTTTCTCCTTCCTCAAGGTTTTGTTTTTGTTTTTTATATTGTGTGGTAAAAGAAATGAATTATTTTTAGGGTTTTATTTTCATATATCCTTTTTAGTTTTGAGTACACCAAAATTATGTAGGTGTATAGTATAATAGTTCTAAAATAAAAAAAAAAACAAAGAAACGATATTTTCAAATGATGTTAGAGTCTGGTTTTGGTAAATATTTGGTTTTGAAATTCATTCCAAAAATAGGATTTTATTTTTGTTTTATTTGTTTAAAAAATATTATAAATTATTGTGGAAATTAATTAAATAAGTAGCAATATGGTATTGACGTGTATGTAATCGGGAGAATTATTGTATCACTGGGTGGTAATTTAGTTGGTTAAATTAAGATTTAGGGACCTTTTATAATAGTTAGGCTTACTATGTAACTTAATGAATCAATCATAGTTTGTAAATATGGAAACGAGATACATAAAAATAATAAATAGGCTAGAAGCGACAGACGAATGTTACTTATGTAATGTAAGAGAAACTGACGTCCACCTATTTGGTAATTGTCCGTGATTCAAGCATATAAAATCTAACTACAACAACAAAAAAGATAAAGAAGAATATTCGACATACTGAAGGAAGTCAAAAGACAAGAACTAATGGAACTAGGCTTGTGGTTAAATTCTAGATAACACTTTTTGCCTTCCGATATATTGTATTAAAATAGAAAATCTCAACTCTTATACAAAATTATACCGATGATTTTTGACATGAAAGATTTTTTATACGAAGCTTAGTAACAAAAACAAAATTGATTGAACATTTTTGAATTCTAATCTTTTTTACATTACAAATATAAAAATGATTATCGCTTGCTACTCAAAATCAAAATAACCATACCATAACATAAAATGATTACTTTGAAAATTGTGACAAATGTTTCGTACACGTGCTTTATTTACTCAATATTTCACTTTAATAAGACACCCTTTTATAAAAAATGCGAAATATTACACAATGGTTGGATAATATTATTTAACAGCATAGCTGTATGCAATTTCGAGTAGGACTAATTTTAGTGTACCTCAGAATCAATTCAATTTATACCAAACACTGTCGGCTGCGTCTTGTGATTTCGATGATTGATTATTCACCCCAAAAATTATACAAAGAATTGAAACTTTTTTTTTCATATTCCGATGAATTGTTATCGAAATTTCGATAAGTATTCCTAATATTTTGTGATGCGTTCGCTCGAGACACGATAAAAGCCAATTATACAAATCAATCAGAATCATTTTAGTATTTTTTCGCCGACACACAAACCAACCAGCATGTATACCGCCATACACAGATTACGTTATTTAGATGATGTTACGGTGATATATTACTTTTGTCAGTTCGTCGGAAGCGAAGCAAATATATTTTTATCCACAAATTACGTAAATCAAACCAAAAAATAATATTTGGATTTCTTCTGTTTACCTATAGGGATATGTAGGTATTATATCTGTTTGCGGAAAATTCACCCTTTAGCCATAAATATTTTATAAAGCTATGTTCGAGTATTGATTTTTATATGCAGATGTAAATATATCGTGAAGATTGATTAGATTTAAATAGATTTCTAATTTTTTTGATTGAAAAATTGAAAAATCGCAAAATTTTAAATTTATTGAAATGAAATTTAATTTTTGGAAAAATCGTATATGGAAATTTTGTTAATGTAAGGTGGCATAAAAAATGTATATGAAGTAAACCAAATTGGAACCAGACATATTATATGATTTAAGTAAAATCATCAATTCATCATTTCATTACGTAAAATCTCATAAAATCGATGGATAATTAGTTTGCAAATGTTAGTTATTTTAGTGTTCAATTTAGAAGAACGGTCTTTGGCAAAATTTCAAATAAATTTTTAACAATATCCAAAAGCTCGAAGCGAATTTTCCCCTCGAGAAATAAAATGAATTTAAGATCCGTCTGCTAACAAATCGGAAAGCAGCAAGTTGACATTAGCTAAAATTTCACATATTTATGCTTGTTTTGTATACCATTGACATTAAACGACATTCTTATATTAGCCTCTCTGTTTATATTGTATTTTATGTAAATCAAGTTAATTAAAAGAATTTCAAAACGGTTCTTATAAATGCAAAAATCTAGCTATCTTCTTAGAATATGAAAATTATAGACGAATATAAAAGAAAAATCTAATTAAGATTTCTAATTATGTACTCAAAATTAAAAATATTGTTAAATAAACCCGTATACACTCTTGTGTTACTCGTATATATAGTTGTTGAACATTACAAGAATCATAAAATATAACGACCATGAAGATTGTGTCCCTATTTTTCTCTAAACAAAAACAAATTTCAATTACCCATAATAATAATACATTTTCGGAATAATTTCTCCTTCATTATGTGTTGCTATTGTTGTTGCTTTAATTTTACTAAATTTATATTAAATCTGAAAATGCCAAATGTTACCGCCATATTATACATAAATGGGCCCATAAACAAAATCATAATCTCAATTAGAAGTGAAAATAACAAATTTTCAACCTCAATTATCATAATATCCACTAAATTAATTTACATTTTTCTCTTGTTTTTCGTAAATCGTCAGGATAATACTATACGAATCATGATAATCATCGACATCATCATGAGCGTATTTAAATAATGAAAAACAATCACTTATCTATATTTATCATCGTACTGCTGTGTGCGCTTTGTGTACTGCGTCCTATTCAAATTAGAAATTACTACGAAACGAAAAAGTTTTCCCATTCTTGATTTTCTCTCAAAGATCTCAAGTACACAAATTGCGGATTGTTTTTTTTTTTTTTTTTTTGTTTTGTTTGAGATTGCTTCTATAAACAAACACATAATATTCTATCCATCTTTCAAATAATTTTTTATGGTTTTTCCAATTTTTCAATTTGTTTTTTCGTATTTCCTATTACCATTTTCCCTCTTGGATATGAACATTTTCGATTTGTTACAATCGTTTCATTCATTTCGGCTGTGGTGTGTGATGATAAGAAATGATTATTTGTAATGTGTCTGTGTGTGTGTGTGTGTGTGTTTGTGTGTTTGTTACCACTTACAGATTGAACCTAAGAATTTTCTTATTTTCTCGTCTTTATTTTCCTCGAATATTTTAATTTTTTTACTCGTTAAGTTAAACCAAGGAAAATCGATTAAAGCAAAAAATGTGGGAACGAAAATTGAATTTTGATTTAAAATTTAATTTAATTTAATTTCCTCACAAAATGCAAAAAAAAATACTCTCGATACTCACTCACTCTATATATATTTTGACACGATTATAACAAATAATTGTATAATACGAAGAAAAATTGAAAAATTCTTTTAACAAAAAATATTGGAAAATTTTTATTTAAATTGAAACAATATTTAAGTTTGAATACAAAACGAAATAAGTAAAAAGGTTTTTGTGCTTTTATAAAGACGTTTTTATAACTTTTTCGTATATTGTTGAAGTTTTAATAATATTTCCGGATCTTTAATCAAGAACATTGTTTGTTTGAAGCATTTAATTTTGTCACATCGAAATTTATATTTAACATATTTGGGAAAGGTGTGGTTTAGCAGTTCTATTTAATCTTTTCAATTTTAATATTTCAGCTAAATGCTACACAATTTTGGAATTCGTTGTTAGCATCACATATTTGCACTTTATATTAAAATTCGTCTCAAATTTAAGAAATAATTATTTTAATGTTAGGATAATTTATATCCTCATTGCATATATATCCGACGTGAAAAGTGGCCTGAGATAGATTAATAAATATTTACGTATGGATGTACTTGAATGTCATTATGTCAACAGTCATTGAATTATAATAACATAATAAGTTGAATAATAAGTTGATTGGCAGACAACTATTTGTTTGTAGTAAATAACTTTTTTCAATAATAATTCAATCATAAAAATCAATTTTAATAAATAATGAAATGTCACTCAACACACCGGAACCAAATGAAAGTATTAAAGGTGGGAAAATATTATTTTTTTCAAAAATAACTTTCAATTTAACTATGAACACGACAACACGGTACAATTTTATTATTTTCCTTGTAAACGAACGAATACATTGTGATAAAAAACAATAGATTAAACTACTCATCACGTAACACGTAGGTACGTATAGTACATACAACTCTAAACTTGCGAACAAAATAAAAAATTGTCACTAAATAATCAATAGCAACTATGTATGTTGTAACTAACGTACATGCATATCAAAAGAGTACTCTTGTCGAATGGAACAAATGTTGTTTTGTTTAAAAAAGCTCATTCAAAAGCAACATATATATATTGTAACAAGCAAGGACGAGGAAAACTTTTCATTTTTATTTATGCATTTTTAAAATTCCCATTAAAACTGAAAATTCATATTAATACAGGAGTTGCTGTGGATGTTGTCGTTTCCCTCGCGATGATGGTTTTTTACTCAGTTATTTCTATTGAATTTCCCATTGAGAAAAAAAGTCAAACTAAAATAATACAAAACAACAACAAAAAATGCACGAAGGATTTAAATTAGCTCGAAATATGTTTACATTAAGGCAAGTAAAAATATTTTCAATGTAAATTTTTTCAAACAACTTAACATACATACATACATTGGTTTTTGATAGAAAGGTGTACAGTAAAAGGTAAAGAAAAAGGCAATTTACTTGGAATAATAAGAGGAACTTATTGTATTATTCTGCATTTCTATTCAGTGTTCTTATATTTTGCTGATTTAGCAAATATTTGGTAGCAAATTATTTTAAAGGATCTCCAATAACTGGTTTCAGACAGTATACAAAGATCGCGATTCAAGCAATTAGACACGCTTGGCAATTTGCAATGTCCAGTAAGATTTCTGTTGCAGAGTCATCCTCTAGCATTGGTCAGACGATGCACCCTTTAAACTTTGTCCATGATGCATTTCGCTTTTTCACTTTCGACTTTATGAAGCTCTAATCGTGACACCTCAAGATTTACGTACAAACCAGTGGCTCATCGAAGGGACTGCTGCTGAATGAGCTGGATACTTTCAGGTCAGGTTCTGCCAATTATTTCTAATAATGAAGCTACTGATAGCTTCTGCCTAAATTTCTTTGATCCGGTGGTTGGCAATACTGTTTGCCATCAAAGCTGATGGTTATCGCTTCCTTCACGAGACATTCCAAAGTTTGCTGGATATTATGATTGCAAAATTATCGGTTGATGCAAAGGCCGATAAAAGAAGTTAGTTGCCGAAAGCAAAATGACTTTTTGTAAAATTCGACTTCCGGAAAAAATTTGTAAACCCTAGATTGGTTCTCAATAAAAAAGTTTTAATGGATTGGCGACGTTGAGGTACCCTGCCAACTCCGTTCTCCCTAATTAGACTTCCGGAAAAAATTTGTAAACCCTAGATTGGTTCTCAATAAAAAAGTTTTAATGGATTGGCGACGTTGAGGTACCCTGCCAACCCCGTTCGTATGTGTTAGTAAACCAAATAAAAAAATTAGGATCTACCCGATTCCTCGAATGACACTTTTCCAATAAATCACCAAACCAACCATTAACATTTTACAAAGATTTTCTGTTATTTTGAGCAAGGCCCTTAAAATAGTCACGGGTTTTCTTAAATTTGGAGAGTAATTCCCCAATATCACAATTGGTTATAACAATTTATATCTTCTACTCTCAATCTGCCAAATTACAGACTCACATTTAATGTTATATTATTTAGAACTTCGAGCTTTAACAATTAGTTGCTGTTATACATCTCTAGTATACTATTGAAAATCCTTCAGGATTCTCCGAACGGAACCACAATCTTGAAAATTTATTTTCTCAAAAGCGGTACCATTTGTTCAGATCACAATATTATGTAAGCAACGTGAAAATTAGCTGATATAATTACCGTGGACCCATCGAAAATGCAAAAACAATTAAACGCAAGCCATAATACAAAATCAGAATTAAAGTCAATAATCATTTGTGACCGATATTCCACCTATTTGTCACACAGCATTTCATTTCCTATATCTCATACCATCTATCTCCTCAACCTCCTCCGGCTAAAAGCGTGATATAATTTTAAGGGCCGTCCCATTGTAATTTACCATCAAGATTAATACCTTTAAAGCTGATTTTATAAATCAATTTACAAATAATATATCGATCATATGACGTTGAAATTTCATCAATAATAAAATGCCAATGAAACGTCACAGAAATGTCAATGTTACAAAAATGGGAATGTCTTGCTATAGTTCGAAGCTTACTACTAGATACTCGTATATTTGATTTTTAAATGATGACGATGGTATTTGCCACTACATTTTGCCACACATCTATGAACCGTAGAAAAATATTTCTTCGAAAATTTTGATATTACCCGGGAAAACAGCTCAATAAGTTTCTTGTACTGTTTTTTTTTTTTTGTTAAAATTTTGCACGAATGGGGTATCTACATACTACTAGCTAAAAACGCAGTAACTATTGTACTTGTGCGAATATGTACATAGGTCGCATTTGTTTTTAGTATTAATTTATTAGACTGCATTTACTGTTACTTTGACTAGGAATACTGTTTATTAGATAGCAAACATTCCAATTTAAAAAATTGAGGTGTGGCCAACACACGACTTTCTTTTAAACTTAAGAACAGAGAATTTTGAGAAATTTTATTTTTTTCTTAATTTTTTTTTTTAATTTTTAAATTTTTAAATTTTTCTTTTTTAATTTTCTATTTTTTATTTTTATTTGTTTTTAATTTTTGGAAACATTTTGTATTAAGTAGTTTTTTGTAAACCTTATACTTTTTAAGATATTTGCAAAACAAATTTTCTGGACCAAGGGAGTGGCCACTTCCGGTTAGCCGATTTGGAGTAAAATTCACTGGGACCTCCCAATTTATCAAAAATGCTTAAATCTGAAGTTTCAGTTCGATTGATTAAACCATATGGGCTGTAGAGAGGACACAGACAGACTGACAGACTGACAGACTGACAGACTGACAGACTGACAGACTGACAGACTGACAGACTGACAGACTGACAGACTGACAGACTGACAGACTGACAGACTGACAGACTGACAGACTGACAGACTGACAGACTGACAGACTGACAGACTGACAGACTGACAGACTGACAGACTGACAGACTGGCAGACTGAAAGACTGACAGACTGACAGACTGACAGACTGACAGACTGACAGACAGACAGACTGACAGACTCACAGACTGACAGACTGACAGACTGACAGACTGACAGACTGACAGACTGACAGACTGACAGACTGACAGACTGACAGACTGACAGACTGACAGACTGACAGACTGACAGACTGACAGACTGACAGACTGACAGACTGACAGACTGACAGACTGACAGACTGACAGACTGACAGACGGACAGACTGACAGACTGACAGACTGACAGACTGACAGACAGACAGCAGACACCATTTAGAAACCCTCTTTTTCGGACTAAGGGAACCTCAAAACAAATAAATCTCTAAAAATCCCAAGGTCCAAAATTTTCATGACTACTATATGTACTTTATTTTACTACCATAAAAGCAAGTAGAAAACCCTAATCCACACGAATCGTTCGTTTAGTAAAAGTTCTGCAAAATTATTTTTTGGAAATCGTACTCAACGACCTAGGGCCAATATCGGCCATTGCCAACAATGATGACAAAGGTTTGGCTAGCACATGGAATAGGTCCCTCAAATACCTAGTTAGAAAACTCTAATCCATACTGATCGTTCATTTAGTAAAAGTTCTGCAAAATTATATTTTGGAAATCGCACTCAACGCCCAAGGGCCAATATCGGCCATTGCCAACAATGATGACAAAGGTTTGACTAGCACATAGAATAGGTCCCTCAAATACCTAGTTAGAAAACCCTAATCCATACGGATCGTTCGTTTAGTAAAAGTTCTGCAAAATTATTTTTTAGAAATCGCACTCAACTCCCAAGGGCCAATATCGGCCATTGCCAACAATGATGACTAAAGTATCGCTAGCACATGGAATAGGTCCCTAAATTACCTAGTTAGAAAACCCTAATCCATACGGATCGTTCGTTTAGTAAAAGTTCTGCTTCTTATTTTTTGCAAATCGCACTCAACGCCCAAGGGCCAATATCGGCCATTGCCAACAATAATGACAAAGGTGTGGTTAGCACATAGAATAGGTCCCTCAAATACCTGGTAAGAAAACCCTAATCCATACGAATCGTTCGTTTAGTAAAAGTTCTGCAAAATTATTTTTTGGAAATCGCACTCAACACCCAAGGGCCAATATCGGCCATTGCCAACAATGATGACTAAGGTTTCGCTGTCACATGCAATAAGTCCCTAAATTACCTAGTTAGAAAACCCTAACCCATACGGATCGTTCGTTTAGTAAAAGTTCTGCAAAATTATTTTTTGGAAATCGCACTCAACTCCCAATGGCCAATATCGGCCATTGCCAACAATGATGACAAAGGTTTGGCTAGCACATGGAATAGGTCCCTCAAATACCTAGTTAGAAAACCCTAATCCATACGGATCGTTCTTAGTAAAAATTCTGCAAAATTATTTTTTGGAAATCGCACTCAACGCCCAAGGGCCAATATCGGCCATTGCCAACAATGATGACAAAGGTTTCGCTAGCACATGGAATAGGTCCCTCAAATACCTAGTTAGAAAACCCTAATCCATACGGATCGTTCGTTTAGTAAAAGTTCTGCAAAATTATTTTTTAGAAATCGTACTCAACGCCCAAGGGCCAATATCGGCCATTGCCAACAATGATGACAAAGGTTTGGCTAGCACATAGAATAGGTGCCTCAAATACCTAGTTAGAAAACAATAATCCATACGGATCGTTCGTTTAGTAAAAGTTCTGCAAAATTATCGTTGGAAATCGCACTCAACCCCTAAGAGCCAATATCGGAACTTGCCAAAAATGATGACAAAGGTTTCGCTAGCACATGGAATAGGTCCCTTAATTACCTAGTTTAAAAACCCTAATCAATACGGATCGTTCGTTTAGTAAAAGTTCTGCAAAATTATTTTTTAGAAATCGCACTCAATTCACAAGGGGCAATATTGGCCATTGCCAACAATGATGACAAAGGTTTCGCTAGCACATGGAATAGGACCCTAAATTACCTTGTAAGCAAACCCTAATCCATACGGATCGTTCGTTAATAAAAGTTCTGCAAAATTATATTTTAGAAATCGCACTCAACTCCCAAGGGCCAATATCGGCCATTGCCAACAATGATGACTAAGGTTTCGCTAGCACATGGAATAGGTCCTTCAAATACCTAGTTAGAAAACCCTAATCCATACCAATCGTTCGTTTAGTAAAAGTTCTGCAAAATTATTTTTTGGAAATCGCACTCAACGCCCAAGGGCCAATATCGGCCATTGCCAACAATGATGACAAAAGTTTGGCTAGCACATGGAATAGGTCCCTAAATAACATAGTTAGAAAACCCTAATCCATACGGATCGTTCGTTTAGTAAAAGTTCTGCAAAATTTTTTTTTGGAAATCGCACTCAACGCCCAAGGGCCAATATCGGCCATTGCCAACAATAATGACAAAGATTTCGCTAGCACATGGAATAGGTCCCTAAATTACCTAGTTAAAATTGAGGTGTGGCCAACACACGAGTTTCTTTTACGAACAGAGAATTTTGAGAAATTTTATTTTTTTCTTAATTTTTTTTTTAATTTTTAAATTTTTCAATTTTCTTTTTAATTTTTTATTTTTTATATTATTTGTTTTTAATTTTTGGAAACATTTTTTAAAAAGTAGTTTTTTGTAAACCTTATACTTTTTAAGATATTTGCAAAACAAATTTTCTGGACCAAGGGAGTGGCCACTTCCGGTTAGCCGATTTGGAGTAAAATTCACTGGGACCTCCCAATTTATCAAAAAAGCTTAAATCTGAAGTTTCAGTTCGATTGATTAAACCATATGGGCTGTAGAGAGGACACAGACAAACTGACAGACTGACAGACTGACAGACTGACAGACTGACAGACTGACAGACTGACAGACTGACAGACTGACAGACTGACAGACTGACAGACTGACAGACTGACAGACTGACAGACTGACAGACTGACAGACTGACAGACTGACAGACTGACAGACTGACAGACTGACAGACTGACAGACTGACAGACTGACAGACTGACAGACTGACAGACAGACAGACAGACACCATTTAGAAGCCCACTTTTTCGGACTAAGGGAACCTCAAAACAAATAAATCTCTAAAAATCCCAAGGTCCAAAATTTTCATGATTACTATAATTTATTTTACTAGAGTAAAAGAAAGTAAAAGGGCTATTACCAAAACTTGAAAGCCTAATATTTCAATTTTATGTCACCAGTAGATACCGCGTTTGGTTCTAGGACGGCAGAATACTTACCCAATATAAATTCGTTATAGTGGGACCAGTAAAAAGCTACTAAATCTTTGAAATTGCCACGTACACATTTTGACATTAATTCTTTAAACTCATTCTGACTTTATTGGTCTAAAGTTTATTTTTGGTGAAAGAAAAGATTAATTTGGTTTATGAAATATTTCTTGAAACAAATAAACTTAGAGAATAGAACAAAATTAACCGCCAGCAATGGCTTTTGATTGTCTCCAAAATTTGTAGCCCAAAGTACCTTTGTGAGCGATCTTATAACTATAGCAAGCATAGTTACAATTAGTAGACATATTAAGTACCAACAAAAGTCAACTTTCAATTTAAGGATAAATTTAAAAAAACAACCTATTTTATATAAACTTTGTTCTCACATAATATTTGTATTGTTCTAGTAAGAACTGTACACCATTGCGATAAAGTAGAATTTTGCTCCTGATTAAATAATATTTGTGATTTACTAAATACTCAAAATTTAGGTCATGTTCATTAAATGAACTATTTTATTTTCAAACTTAATGATACAAATAAGTTTTTACACAACAGTTGTTCTAAACCATTAACTAAGAAGTAGGTAAAACCTCCTGGGTTTCTTCCGAAATAAATAGTTTTTTTTGTCGATTTTCCAGTACATCCTCTAATCTATGAAGTTTTTGCTTCTGGTGTGTATTGCTTTTCCCCAACCGCTTAATTGTTTGCTTTTTCTTGTGAATGTCTCGTCTCAATATGTGAAAATATTTGAGAATTGTTTTTTAAAATAAAATCGTAAGATTATCCCTGATTTCTCCTGGATAACGTACCACCGCGTTCCGAACTCCGTTAATTTTATTCGAATTATCCCTATGATAAAACCATAATAATTTGTCATCTTAAATAACATTAGTTACTGACTTAGAAGTGATACGATCGGTGTGTGTCTGGTGTAATTTAATTTATATTTACTGTCGTTAAATTCTCACCATCCATGAAGTATTACATACACCATTTCCCTATTTCAAATTCACCAATTTTACATATATCCGTATACCAATTTTCCGTATATCTTGGTTGTTCAACAAATCAACCGATTTTAACCTAACAGACATTCGTATAGATTAGTTGTATTTTGTAACCTTGCAGTATATAGTGAACCAAAACACTCACAAATGAAACGAAATTTTACTGCTGCTGTGAGTACTAATATTGTTTATGTGTGCTGTGTTATTATATCGATCACAAAGCTACTCCTCGCTGCAAATTTTGGAGACAAGCTATTTTAAAATTTTATATGGAAATGTTATTTTGCTTTCGATTCATTCATTTTCACCAAAAATAAGAAGTGAGAACACCAAAATCAGAATGAGTTCAAATAATAAAACCAGGATAAAGAAAACCCGATCGAATCAATTAGTTAAAGTTTGAGCTTTAGTATCTCATGGCATCGGCTTAAATATACTTTATTATTCAAGAAATTAAAATTTAAATGTAATTTTGAATAAGTTTCCGTAAATCTTAGGAATTCTAAATTTCTTAGTGCCACAAGCCTAAAAAAATTATTTTGAATTAAAATTCTTTTCTCGTCATATTGAATACAAAATTAAGGAAAATACATTTTGAAATATTCCGATGTCTTTATAATTTGTATCAGCTATGGTTTCCTAGGAATAAAAATATACCATATCGCTTTCAAAATAAAGATGGTAGAAAATGTGTGCTTTTTCGGTCGTCAATAAAATAATGCTACTTTTAATAGTAAATCAATAGGTACTAAAATTTATTAAACATACGGCGCATCGGCTGAGTTAAGTTTATTTTACAAATACCAAATTCTTCAATACCCTAATTTACATTCCAATTCGCTATACAGGAACTGAATAACAAAAAAAAAAATGTGAAAATTTCCATATTTTCATATTTTCCAATTTGATTTTTTTTTTTGTTTTATGCATATTTTGATCCACTTCAGTTGGTTATGTTGTAACTTTCTATTACACATACAAACACACAACAAAAGCTTCTTTTTATATTATTCCCAATTTTATTTTTTCACCGTACCGAAAAAAACAATTTAATGGTACTCGTTTCACGTTTTTTTTTTTTATATTTTGCATACACCTTTGTCGAGTACACCGTCATATCACGAAAAATGAAACGAATGAAAAGTTTATTTTGTATACACCATATACCCGTTGCTTCATAATAAGAAGTTGAAAAATAAGACGAAGACGAAAATTACAAGATTAGAAATATTTGTTTAATAAAGAAAAGATTCAATTATGTACTCGTCTCGTACAATATAATGGAATAATGAAGAATGGCAAAAACGCCAAAAAAGGGTAAAGGATTTGATGGATAAAGAATAGCTATCCGTCGTTTTATATAAGAAAAGTTTTTGACAAATTTATTGGATTAACTTTTGTACCAACATTTTGGTTTATTTTGTTCTTTAGATACTAAGAAATTTACGGTATGCGGCGTGTACCGAAAGCTTATTTATTTAATACAAACGTATTTTTTTTGTTTTTTTTTTTTGTTATTTCTTGGGTTAATTTAAACTTATTTAAGCTTTGTTTTGGTAAAGTTCAATATTATTAACTTCTTAATGCCAATATTATGGTTATTGATTAAAACGTCTCTAAAAACAGATAATTTTATCCTTTCGCTGCCAAAGTTACTCGAGCATTATAAATTGCAACTTTTTTTGATTTGGCTTAAAATTGGAGTAGCTCTCCAAAAATAGGTTAAATACTCGAAAATTGATAAAACATGTTAATATTGTAATCATACGACTAAATATACATATTCAAGTCCGGACGAACTCAAAGGATTAATAATATTTATTCAACATCTTAATCCGCCATTAATAACGTTGTCACTCAACAGTTTTTGTGTTCGTTTACGAGTATACAATATTCAAATCACTTTAATATGTAACACCACTTTAAGATGAAGAAAGAACAAAAAACAAGAAAATTTATTTGATCAGGAAAATCATATAATAATCATAATAATAGGAAAATATATTTCCCGTCGTTATTCTTCTTGTTCAGTGTTGTCGTTCCGTTCATTCGATCGTCTCAAAACTTGTGTCTGTTTGTTCTCGATGAACAAATATAGTTCGTTGTTGTGTGTTATCTGTGTCATCACATTGCGATTGACAAACGATGGAAAATTTATTTTATTTTTCCAACTTGCAGAATAAATTTTAACAGATTTTTTTTTTTTTTCTTTTGCTCCGTCTGTTTTTATTATTTTCATCTTATCATATCATCGGATGAACAATTTCTCTATTTGTGTAAATTGAATATTTCGTTTTCCCTTCTCGTCGTAATATTACAGTACATATAGTGCAGAAAAATTGTCCAAGAAAGAATATTATTAGTTAAAAAAAATTATTTTTATTTCCGAAAATGATAAGACAAAAATTTTTTTTTTTATTATACAAGTTTGGATTTTATTTCTTTGGTAGTCAACTAACCAAATGATTTGTAATGTACAATTATTTCATAGAGAGAGAAAGTTGTGAAGAGTTTCTTTTCTTTAAGAGTTTTCAAGATTTACAAATGGAAATTCAAAAGAGCAATCAAAATAAGTGTTGACCCAAATTACATCAAAAGGATGTTAAGTAGTTGTATCTTATATTGTTTTAAATAACCACATAATTAGCAAAAAAAATTTAACGCGGAATATTTTGGGTGGTTATCATTCAAATATTATTAAATTTAACATTTAATTTGGTCAACATGTGAAATGGGTTAACTATAAATCTCCATTAATCCTAAGATTTTTAAGGTTTTTTTTAAGGTAGCATCATACAAAATAGTTCGAACACTAAAACTTTAGGGCACAAAAAATAAACCAATTTATTTATTTTAATAAGTTACACTATTCTATACCTTTGTTATTATGATTTTCCTGGTTTCACTTACCTGAAAGAAAACAAAAATTAAAATGATTAACCATCCATCACAAATACATTTATGTAATATTAACTTATATCTTATAGTCACTATGTAAATGGTATCCATTATTTGTATTGTCACAAATGTTTTTAGATACTATGTAAAACATGTATCTGTTATGTTGACATATGCCTAATCTGGTACAACAATTTTTCGCAAAAAAATTATTTTCGAGATATTTCGATAAATTTGCTTAGTGGTAGATTTCAGTTTAGGATTATCGCGATAACCTTAAATCGGTCAAATTAAATCGTGCCGATTATTTATTAACCATGTGTGAAACGTATGGGTTTAAACGTGTGAACAGATCAAATTCGTGTGAAAAGTCTAGCGATTTTCTATTTTTAATAGGTAGTGCACAATTGACCATATATTCTCGGTTCGATATATCTCAATTTCTGAAAGTCAAGATATGCATAGTACCGAAAATCATGACTTTACCAACAAACGATGAAATTAAACGTGTACAAATCCCTCAGTGCGCAAGGAAACCAATATTTTATTGGGTACCGATTTTTTTTTTTGTGTTTTGAGAAGCAAACGTATTCAATTAGCAAGTAATATATTCGGTCATGAGACAATGTTTCGAAGACCAATTAGGATAGTGCTGGCTATTTCTTAGTCGATTTTGATTAAATTCAAACTGATGGAAGTTCTTGGGTAAAGTAGATTACAGCGGAAATGCCATTCTGAAATGATATTTAGGTGAAATTCTGGAATATGGCTAAACAGAATGAAACATGAATGGAACAAATATTTATAATGGAACCTGGTTATTTCTTAACCGGTTAAGATGAAAATCCACAAGAACTTTTTTGTAAATGGGTTTCTAAAATGACAAATAAGTTCCGATAAGGACGCAACTTATTGATTTTTCTTAATACTAATCTGGATGAAATTCAACAAGTGTGATTCACATAAGGGGATTTTTAAACGATTTTTAGATAAAGTTGTGGAATGTGGACAATTAGGCGGAACTAGTTCAATGGAAATAGGTTTCCAAAATGATTTTTAGATGAAGTTCTGGAATATGGCCCACAAGGATGGAGTCTGGCTTTTTATAATAGCTTATAACGAAATTTGCCGTCTACGATGGAAATGTGATGCTCAAACTATATTGGATAAAATTTTGGAATATGGCTAATTAGGATGGAACTTGGCTATTTCTTAACATAGTTTAATATTATTAATCCGAATATGGCCATAGATATAGATTAATTTCTGGAATTTAGCCAGAAATGGCAGTCTATAAAGGTACAACCAAAAAGCTATAAAATTATCGAAATACAATTAATTTTGTTGAACAATAGAATAACAACAACCGATCTATGACTTTACCACTACTAATATTTTCCCGGTAATTACCGGGTTTTGCCTTACTAATTACCGGGTTTCCTTACTAAGAACGCGAACTTTAAGACTTTATTAGTCAAACTGAAATACAAGAGTACATAGAACTGCATCTTCACCCTGTTTTTAAGAAACCAACAAATAAAAGTTCAAGTCCCAACCAACGAATTGGTCGTACATACTGTACACAAATACATAAAAACTAGACAACAACCCGAGGTTGAGTTGAAGAAAACAAGTGAAAACCGAGAAAAATCAACTAACAAATTACAAAACAAAAGAAAAACATTTTCTATGAAAATTTTAAATTTCTTCTTTATTGTATACCAGAGTTTGTACTCCTCTATGTAAGAAATAAAAAGTTGAAGATTACATTAATTACCATTCTTTAGAAATTAGCATCATAAACAATTAAGTTAAGTTTAGTTCTTTGGTCGTTCTTTTCTTTTGTTTATATGTCATGAATAAATTACTTAATTTTCGCTACGATTTTAAAGTTTACTAAAAACAAACAACAACAAAATAAAACTTTTTAGTTTTTTATTTCATTTCAATTGATTTTGTTGGGATGGATCTTTCGTTTAACAAGATGAATGTGAACACCAAATCTTGAGGTATTAATGGGTTCCCTTTTATGCGTAGATGGTGATAATTTTTGTTTTATTTAAAAAATGTTACTCTATTGTTATGTACGAAACAGTTTGAAAATTGATTGATGAGCTTTAATGACACGTCTCAATATTTTATCGTCTACTCTTGTTGTTATTATTTTTGTGTCGTGTATAACAATGTTTGGAAAAGTTGTATTTTTATTCACTCCTGTTCTTTATTCCAAGGTGAAAATTGTTTATACAATTTATAACGATAATTAATGTGTATGATAATAAACAGATTTTTAATGTAATTTCTACTGTAGGGGGCGTTATTTACAAAGAACAGGCCCGAAAATGTTAAATTATGACTTACCTTAAATGGGTTCATCAATAAATAATTAAATGAACTACATCAAAATAGATGTTGTAATTTTTGTGGAACGAACGCGCGATAATTTTATTTCCCTTACTGTATAAATATAAATCTTCTAATATATACATATGTGCATGCATTCAAACATGGCTATATCTCAGGTGCGTTAATATTTCTTCCCGTCATGCAAGCAACAGCCAAATGTACTTTTCGGGGGAAACTTTAGGAAATAATTTATGAAAATAAGTATCAAATAAAGAAGGGTTGAATTAATAATGTGCTGTGGGTTTTAAAAAGATGGGGGAGATTTAAAAAAAAATAAAAAAAATCCTTAGATATTCAATATAAACGTATTTTACGTATTAAAATTACGATAATGACTTTAAACCGAAAAAAAATAAAGAAAAAAGTTCCAATCCCATAATACTACACCAACATAATCGATTCGTTTGACATCTGGTGTTAATGTTCTTCACATAAAAAATGAAGATACCTTCTACTCCTTGGTCTAGAAAAATTTTATATTCTGTCTTAAACCAAATGTAAATAATCAAAACTTATACCAACTGGAGAGGTAAAAAAGTTATCATATCGGTCTAAGATTGAAGATCAATAAACTTGTTTGGAATTAGAAAAATGTGGCGTCTTTAGTTTTGAAATAGAGATACGAGTAAAATTAATAAGAATCATTTGTTTCTATGTATAGCAAAAATAAATTGTGTGGGGAAAATGATATTGATTTGAGAGAATATTATATTCAAATTTGTGAATAAGTTACATCAAAATTCAATCGTTCTAGTTTTTATTGGTTTTAAATTTGTATAACTTGTGCCATCATCATCATTAGTAACAAATTCGCTTCTTACATATAAATATATCTACACCATTGTTCTAATATTGAACGATAATTTTTTTCTATTTTTAGTTTGAAAGAAAAGGTGAAAAAGTATTTGTACAAGAGTAATTTTTAAAGTTCTTCATCAACAATAGAAATAGCAAACAATTTTTCTACTGTCGTAATAAACTTTGTACAAAAATTACTTTTGGTTTATTTAAATGTGTAAAAGTATATGGCAATTTGTGTAGGTACATAAAAGCAGGGAGTGAAGAAAATTCTCTTTTGTTTAAGTTTTAATTTTTCCTTTTAATGAAAAATTTTTTTTTTATATATATTTTATCAACTGGCTGGCTTTTTATAAATTGGTGAATCGTTTAATAAACATGGGTAGCGATGATTTTGGTGAAACTATTTATAGATAACGTTAATCCCACGTTCACCATAAATTGCATCATTTGTTCATCATTCAACCTGGGCTGATGTCCAGATTCATCAATCATTTTACACAATTTGCTAATATGATCGGCCGATTTAACATTTCGTATAACCAATTGCATTGCATAACGTGGCAACACATTTTTCTGTATGATGAACAAACACCTTATCCGATTCCGACAGTTCTGGATTCAACTTTCTAAATAAACGTGTCATATGCATTATATAAATTTGAGCCGGTTCATCGATTTGTTGTGTTCGAAGTTTTATTTCCTCGCGCAAATGTATATTAATATATGTGTATTAATATAACGTCGAACACGAAGTAAACGTTGCTTCAATTGGATTGTTATAAAGAGTATAAGGTTATTGAAATTTGTAAACAACACATATAGTAAAAAGTGTTATGTTTACAGTCTTGTATTGTAAATTTAAATTAAATAGGCAAATCAATACGAATTTTTACTGTTTGGATGGATGGGAGTTCTGTTAACTGCGCAAAATTCTTGAAACTGAACTAATAAAAACGCTCCGTTGTGTGAAATCACGTTTTATGATGGAATGTATGTTGTTTACTTCTATCTAAAATTAAAACGTCCAAAGGACTTGGTGGTGTCGAAGATGTCAAACTAATTTTTGATGTGGATCTAACTTTCAGTGGGAGATAAAATTTTCGACTTAAAGTACAAGAAGATTTAAACAGATCGTCTGTTAGCCCTGCGTTAAATTCATCGAAATTTTACTATAAATAAAATTTTAAATATTTACAAAAGCAGTTCTATCGCGAAATTTTATCTCATTTCCGGAAGCGCATATTGCTTATTTAAATGAAAATCACTTCGACCACTGTGCCCCGAGTTTTATTGTTCATTTAATCTTACTTCTTATGAATATTTTAGTCCATCCCTTATTTTTTACTGTACCATTATGTCCTTAACAATATGGGTGCTGTTTCAATAACATCGTTCATTACTTAACAAGAGCACTTCGCAAGCTACGCTTTGACAACAACATTTGGTACTTATGTAACACTTTACATAATGCATAAAACTGGGTTCCTCCATCTTAATTGAAATATGCGCAGATAATCTTAAGATACGAGTATTCAGATAATCGCGGAAAACTCGGTAGCACGTTCGATAAAAGCAAGTATAAATCTTGGTAATGTTAAATTATTTATTATACCACAGGATTTGTTTAATTTTTTATGTGTAGCTGCTGCACTTATTTCCCACTATTATGTTTAAAAACGAATAGAAAACCATTTCTTAACACGTTAAAAAAAATTTATTTAAACATTAATTAATTTAATTTAAAACTCATTCAGTCGTGAATTTTTTCGGCCCATCAAAAAAAATATTTTCAGGATAAAATACGTTAACAAGCTAAACAGTATCACTTATAAACGATAAAAAATTCAAATATGTTTCCACTGAAAAGCCTAGCGTGATGGGTTGAATTCAACCCAATTCGTCTCATATGTTGTACAATTTTAATACTTAGCAATGCAACGCGGTAGTATTAAAACATTATTTTTCTTAGATTGTTTAGTTTTATTTATCACATATCTATTTCAATTTATCACAATTCAATAAACAACTAATATTAAAATAAAAATATAAAATAATAACAAATAGCTAACTTATAAAAATATAACTTAAAATCAAAAATGTATAGGAACTTAAATTTGCTCAAAGCTTACAGAATTCAGAAACTATTTTTTATGGAAATTCATAAAACAATTTCTCTCCTTATTTAGGCACAAATGAACTTTGCATTTTGTGCAAAAGAAGTGCGACTTTGCCGTACATTTGGGCATTTTACATCGGAGCGGTAGTGGCTTTTGATTATGTTCGGCGAAGTGACCTACTTGGTCATATTGCAAATCTCTTGAGGGTCTTCCTTCAACACGTTGTTTTTTAGCATTTGAAGGAGAATCGTCAATTTCCGTTAATGCTGGACGTCCACGTTTTCGAATAGTGTTCGTACTGGTAACCATCAAACTGTTTGCAAGTTGCAACCGAAAATTTAATATATATATTGCATATTATGATCCAAAACACGTTCTATGAGGAATATTCCTGATCCAAAATCACATCCTGAAGAGTAAATAATTTTTGTTTACTAAGTTTAGAATTAAATAAATTAATTAATTTTATTATTTTAGAGTTGAGTTGTGTACTGGAGAAATAGAAAAATATTCTAAAGCAGAACTATTTGCTTGCGAAGCTTATGGAAAAATATTCTCCAAGTGGAGAAATCATTAAAGGACAAGAGAAACAAATCATTCGAAGCCGATATGAAAAGATGTACATATGTGTATTTAAATAATCACTGAATATATTAAAAATAATCCAACATGTATTTATGCTTCTTATCTTCCACGATTTCCAGTAAGGCTTATTAATTTTATTCAAAGATTCAGTTTTATTAAATCACAATTTGTATACTCCTTCGAATATAACTTACAAACTTAAATCGTTTGCTTGCTGTTCGTTAAACAATCTTGACATGTTACATGACCGCAAATTAAAATTTTGTACAAAGTAATTCCGCTGCCGCTAGATAGTAAATATTTTACAGCAATCCGAGTAACAATCTTCACCTATTTCCCCTTCTCAAACTCTAGCCTTTTTAGTCTTGCTTGAACCCCATTAAATTGGCCAGACATAACTGCGGCGTTATCCGATCCTAGATAGGCCCATTCTGCATCGGGATTTGCAATAAATACAATTGGTTTAAAATACTACTAAAAATAGAGAGTCCCTTATAGTTAGATTCAAAAGACCTGAATACCTATCTCTTGGTGAACATTTTCTCCGATCAAAAACGCGAGCTTCCAAAGCCAATGATTTTGGCGCACCACTTTGAATAAATTCCATCCATTTCAGCTGTTTTTCGTTTTTTGAGTATCGAGAATCCATTTCTTAAATTATTAGTATTAAATGCCATGAAAAATATTAAAAAGGCTAGAATTTGTGGAAGGTAAAGGGAAACAGGCGAAGATTGTTACTCGGATTGCTGTAAAATGTTTACTATCTAGCGGCAGCGGAACTACCTTGTACAAAAGTTAATTTGCGGTCAGGTAACAGGTCAAGGTTGTTTAACGAACAGCAAGCAAACGATTTAAGTTTGTAAGTTATATTCGAAGGAGTATACAAATTATGATTTAATAAAACTGAATCTTTGAATAAAATTAATAAGCCTTACTGGAAATCGTGGAAGATAAGAAGCATAAATACATGTTGGATTATTTTTAATATATTCAGTGATTATTTAAATACATATATGTACATCTTTTCAATTTACGTTTTTCTGGCCGGTATGATCCGTTGGGTTTTAACTAATTAAAACACAATCATTTTAATTTGATT
The DNA here is from genome assembly GCA_958295665.1 of Tipula vernalis. Lineage (NCBI taxonomy): Eukaryota > Metazoa > Arthropoda > Insecta > Diptera > Tipulidae > Tipula > Tipula vernalis. The sequence goes on from OY282558.1 coordinate 26,177,896, forward strand.
TACGGCACAACGTTTCGGAAAATTAGATTTTTCCATTATCATCCATTATATTGATAATGGAAAAATCTAATTTTCCGAAACGTTGTGCCGTAAATCAAATTAAAATGATTGTGTTTTAATTAGTTAAAACCCAACGGATCATACCGGCCAGAAAAACGTAAATTGAATCGTATATGTGTGTCCATGCAGCATACTTGATCCAAATATTAAACATCTTTTCATATCGGCTTCGAATGATTTGTTTCTCGTGCCCTTTAATGATTTTTCCACTTCGAGAATATTTTACCATAAGCTTCCCAAGCAAATAGTTCTGCTTTAGAATTTTTTTCCATGTCTCCAGTACACAACTCAACTCTAAAATAATAAAATTAATTAATTTATTTAATTCTAAACTTAGTGAACAAAAATTATTTACTCTTCAGGGGCCCTATTCTCGAATTCCACATCCATTTTCCACATGTGGACATCAGTCAAAATTCATAAAAATGGATTTTTTTTTGTACTAAGGGAATATTTCCGAATGGATATAAGCAGGTGGAAGAAATTCTCCATATAGGAAAATGGCCATGTATCAAGTGTTTTATATACCAATTAAAATTTCCGAACGTTTTGATGAATTTTGACAGATGTCTGCATGTGGAAAATGGATGTGGTGTTTTGGATCATAATATGCCGAATTTTGGTTCAAATTTCTGTGATATTAAGCTGTGTCTTCACGTATACGTAGAATACGTACAGTAATTCTTTACTTTGAATCGACTTAACTTTTGTACCAGGCATGCCAATTTCATCAAAATATTATTTATCTTCATCTTCGTCACCTTCCGACAATGATGCATCTCGATTATCGTTTTGCTTTCCAGCTGTTAAAAATATTTTTGCAGCTTCTACTTTAACGTATTCCTCATCAATATCCCGATGATTTTTTATTTGGAAGAAATGTCATACAACCAAATGACATTTGGATTTGACATCTATCAAAATTTTTAAACCAAAATGAAGTTTGCCACAATTAGGGTTGTACAAAATTCAAAAATATTTCAAATTTCCCTTTGCTCCGGATAGCAGCTCCGGATAGCCGCTCCAGATAAATAGGTAGAGCTAAATATTTTTTTATAGGTTTTTAGTTAAAAAGTTGAATAAAAAATTATACATTAGTTTTAAATAAATTAGTTATATGTATAAATAGCTTGTCAAACATAAGTTTTATAATAGAAAATTAGCTGCTCCGGATACCAGCTATCCGGAGCTAATAAAAAAACACGCTCATTGTTTAATACTAAATCGTCCATTTAAAATAAACTGAAACTAATACATAGAACGAGAAATACACAAATAAAACAAAGTGAATGAAACAAATCCTATTGTATTTTCTCTCGTTTTGATCCATAAAATTGCATTTTTATGTGATGGGTTGATTTCGACCCATTACGTTTAAATGAGTTAAAAACATAAATGTTAAAACAATGTTAAATTATTAACTCAGCCCGTCATTATAAGTCTAAGCGATATATGTGTTCTTGCTACAAGGTGTAAAAGTTATACGGACGATAACATCTGAGGATTAAAGGCGCTATTGCAATTACGCGCTTCTGTGCCCTTGCTGGAAATTATTCATTCATAGTCCTAATATTCACAGATTATTCACTAAATATTCACTGTTTATTCCTCATTATTTACTCATAATTCACATATTATTTACATTTACAAAGCTCGCATTACTCATCAAGTAATCAGTCATCATTCATCAATCAGTGAATAATGAGTGAACTTATTATTGCGCGAACCATGAATGAATGTAGAGTGAATAATAATTTTGAGTGATTAATGAAGAGAATACTGAGTTAATAATGTATTATCATTTGGAATACTAAATTATCATTCGGAAAGACGTACAGAGGAAATTATCGGTGAATGAAGAATGATGGATAAGCGAAAAGGAATCATCAAATTAAAAAAAGAACTATGTAGATACAAGCAAACCAGGTAAAACCGGAATTATCGCCAATACATGTAAACCATTTTAATTAAAGGAATAATGATAGAATCGCAATCATCTCAATTTCTCTCCATTTATTTCATCAAACTATAATCACATTTACTACTTCAAGGATGTACTAGATGTATGACTTAATTAAAACTACCCCGCCGTGTCCCGTGCAAAGCCTACCAGTTTTTAAACATGGGAGTGCCAACTGATATTTTATTTATTCAAATTGCATATGTATGTACATCTCATCATATTTAATTCTCCCAGTGATTTAATTAGCAATAAATTTAAGGAAGAAATATTCTTAACTTTTGAGTAAAATTAGAACAATAACTTCTTATATAGTTGTTGTTATTAAATCGTACCTAATTTCTATTCCTACAAAATTACCAGAAATAGAGCATATCCAAAGGAAACTAGTTGCATCACCTGGGCTTTGCTTTATACTCTGGGTGACCCATTTTAAACGATGGACCCATTGTTAAAGACGATGGGCCTCCAGGTAAATTTTCAATTTCATTTAAAGGTCAAAGTCATTTGTTTTAAATGGAAACCCAAATTTTTGACAATGAATTCGAAAACAGTGGGAAATTTATCGTCCGAATATTTATTTTCCATGCCCTGCCAAGTTCATCTGAAGGAATATATTTTAGTTATAATGCTTATGATTTGCTACGAAAATTAAAAAAATGTCTTCACTCAGTATAACTGTGATAAGCTTTTCCACAAAATAAAATGTATTAATCTATGAACCCTGAAACAGTCTGCTCAAGTTAGGATTAAAATGTTAGAATTTTTAAAAATTAAAAATATTTCAACTCAATAATAGAGGCGGTTCCTTTTGTCATTTAAATGAGTTAATGAGCTTAAAACGAGTAGATGTAACATCTTAGGACTTAAATACAAACTCTTTCAAAAAACAACACGCTTCCAAAAGTCAATAATCTGTGCTTCGAAGATGATAACTTTGAAGTTTCCCGAAGGAAATATCAACAATAAATAGTAAGACACCTCCAGTGACATAATAATGATCAATTTTCGTAAATTTGTATAACTTTTGCTTAGCGGTGGTCCATTTCTCAACTTTTGATATAAAGGGCATCAATCGAATCCTGGACAGAAAAAATAAAGAAAATAAAAATGGCAAATACCCATTTTTGGGTCTTCTTCAACTTCACGGCACATGAACATGAAGCACCCCGCCCTGTATCTATCGTCTGACGATTATATTTGTTTACTATTGTTGTCGAATTTCCTCCTTATTTTTTTTATGTATAAAGTATAAAAATACTAGCCGCCACCATAGAAAAAATGTTCAATTTCGAAATGTCGGATGATGCTGTAATTTACGGCTCCATGAATTAAGTCCGCGGGAATTAATTCTGACGACAAAAATGAATTAATTTCGCATTGAAAAACAGTGAAAATAAATTGTACATATTGTATTTAATTTATTTACACTAGCTCAACAATAGAATTCATTACAATCTATTATTGAAATACACATATTTTAGTACTATTTCGTGAAGATATAAAGTTTGGGTAGCATTTCAATTTAATTTCAAGAGGTTAAATTTCAATTTTTTTTTAATCCAATAAGTTTTACATATTTTTATTTTAAATGAATTAATTTCGCCGATAAACTTGAATTTATCTAATAATTTTTGTTAATGTTGGAGAGATTTATAATTTTTAGTTTCTCACAACGTGTTGTACTTTCATCTAGAAAGAAGAGACTTTTTTATGGTATCAATAATAATTTATTAACAAACACAAATAACAATTATGAAAAACGCAATATTCCAATCACTACGGTCATTATCAAGTGTTAGAACATTAAAACCAAATTTGAAAATTATAACATTGAAATTAAATTTCCAAATCCAGTTAAATCCATTTCGAAAATAATTTAATTTCGCCTATAAATTTGAATGTATTGTCGGCTGAGTTAAATTCATTTAGAAAATGATTTAATTTCGTCGATAAATTTGAATTTATTCCGCAGCAATTTAATCCTTTTCTATATTCGCGACATTTAACTGTTAGAAACAGAATTAAATCTACGCGAAATTATTAAAAATAAAAATAAAATATTATATAAAAAAAATTAGATGTCGCGGATTTCAACCATATTAAAAATGAAATTAATTTCGACATACAAAAATGTTTGACATACATTCCGATTAAGATTCACTCATGACGAGAGGTTCTTTGTTTGTTCTAGGATGGTGCGGTGCGGTGGCAATATAATACAATATAATGATTACAAAATTCTCATTGTTCAAAATGACTTGTTACCGTGTTTTAAGCTGTTTAAAATAGTCTGGCGAGAAGAAGCTAGCTATATATCATTTTCAAACAGCCAGAGAATTTATTTTAATCTTTATTTAATTTCACCTTAATCAAGCGAAAACCAAGTGTATCTTCTGTTATATATTTATGTGTATAAGAAAGTTTTTTAAAATACTAAAAAGTTGCAAAAACGACGGATGAAAGCATGAAAATACAAGAAAACCAAAAAGTGTAAAGATACAAAAATAACGATACGTTTCATTTTATTTTTTATTTTCTTCTTGTTCAACGATGATCGCTTTCCCATTTCAAAGCTTTTCACTCAGTTTCAGAATTTTCTTTATATTATTTTTTTTGGTATTTTCTATTTTCTTATATTAATTTGATGAGGCAATTAGTTGAAGAAACATTTTTTTTTGTTTCTTTTATCCATTAAAATTATACAATAATTTTTCTTTTTGTTTTCCGTTTTTTTTTTTGTTTTGTTATGATTTTGGAATTGGATTAATGAATTATTCAAGCACAAAATAAAACAAAAAATAAGCAAAAGAAAAGTACTATAATAGAAGAAATATATATTTATGTATTATATAAGAAGAAAATTAAGTGAATTAAGAATATAATTTATTGTGAATATACACTGTAAGTATATAATACAAGAAACACAAAAATACATACAAAGAAAACCACACCATACACAGAATGAATACATTGAAATTAAGAAATAGAAATTTGGTATTTCGGAGCGCGCTACAAAATATGATTTTGATGAAAAAGGTAGATTGCAAAGCAATTAATTGTGTGGGAAGAAACAAGAAAATCCTTCATTGTGGGTAATTAATTTCCGAGGTGGGAGGTTTTTTTTTGTTGTTTTGGGTGGTAAAAATTTAGTTTTATTTCGATTGCGGAAAAAGGATTGAGCAATAATGATTGAGGAAAAAATTTGTTCTTGGTTTCAATTAATTTATTTTTTAATCAGTTTATGATTTTAATCGTTTAAAACAGCTATTTGGCATTAGTATTGAAAATTAGGTTCACCGGTGGAATACATTAATGTTGTTCTTGTGTTTCTCAATTAAAAAACAGCTTGATGACTATTTTATTGTACTCAATCAAATTAATCTACTTTAAACATCTTATCGATAAAATGCAAATTAAGGTATTTAATTTTATCGCTCCACAAGGAATAAATCAAACACAATAATATACATAACACACATACACACACACACACACAAATAAATATGCATACAATATGTATCTTTTATGGAAAGAAGAAGTACCTACCACATTAAACAGATCATAAATTTTGTAATTTTTATGTTTCAGAATAAAGATAAAAATTTAAATCTGTTATCTGTAAATAAGAGTCCATGGATATAAAATAATTTTTACAATTTTCCTTTTCCCCTTTTATATTTTCAATATTATGTTTTACAAATTATTTTATAATTAAATTAAAAATACAATAAACAAAATGTCTATTAATCATCATTTATTTATGGAACAAAATAAAAAGCAAAGTCCTTTGTGATAAATCGACTTGAGTCGAGCAGATAGAAGAAAATTTAGCTCAATTTACACCTCATCCTTTATCACTTCTCGTCGTAATACATACTCATATAACAATTATGTTGTCTGGGAGTGACACAAAAAATAGAAAAGTTTTTAAATAAAAGTATCCTTTTTTATGTTCTTTATCCTTATCATAATTCTACTAAATATGCCTCCATATTGTGTCCACATACAAATACATACGTACGTACATAACTTGGGTGTGATTGAAAGTTATTGTATGGCATACGAGTCCTTTCTAATCAACCTAATACTATAGGAGACAATAGAAATGTTAATAAAATGATAATAGTACGGCATTATGTAGGGTTAGTATTTGGTACTCATACGAAAAAACAAAAGGATATAATATTTGTTGATAAACAGTTTTTTTTTTATGATTATTTTTAATAAATTGTTAATTAAAATAACAACATGTTTAAATGACATTCAACAAATATTTTTTTTTTTTTTTTTTTGTAATAATAAAAATTATTGTCTCCTTGTGTATAATAATCAGGATCACAAGGATCATTAGCATGAGTGCAGTCTGGGTTTTTGTTATTATATTTGATACGTATTACGGATGATTAATGAAGTTTTTGTTGGAAATATATTTTCTGTGTCACTTTGATTTATATGTGGGTTAATGATGGTACTGATTTATACAAATTATGTATATTGTTTATATCACAAGCTGGTGAACCCGAAAGACTTTAATATATGTATTTGGGGAGATATAAATGGAGTGACATAAAATAAAGTTGATAATAAGGAATTAAATTATTTATAGAGCACTCAATTAACATTAACATATGGTTAAAATCACTTGCCTATACGAGTATATTGAGGGTCTAAATGATTGATAGGATGTTTCTGGATTTTAAGGCAATATTGTAAATTAAAAGAATGTAGTCAATTTGTGTTACAATTTGGTGAGTTAAATATTAATGGATAAAATTAAAAATAAGCTAAAATCGTCAATTAAGAGATATAGAATCTCTAATAAAATTCCATCCGCTATTAAAATATTACCTTTGTTTGATCGAGGGGGTATATGCTGTTTGACTATATTGACTGAGACAAGTTGATTAATTCCCGATTCAATGATTACCTTAGAAAATATTTTGGCGACCATTTTCCTAGAAGACCTTTATAGAGAAAATATTTATATCGAAGAGCAGCATTACAAAATATTGTAATATTCACCCACCAGTAATTTTTATGCACTTAACATTTTCAAAATCTAATATTAACTAGACAATTAGGTAATATATGTGCGTCTAGGACTGCGTAACAGAACAGCAAACGGTTAGGTAAACATTTATCTAATTAATTAACGTAGAAAAACAACATCTAGCTCTTGTCAAAAAAATATTTAATTATATAACACATTAAATTCATCGCGATACATAAAGTGATAATCGAGAAAAACAAGGATATCACGTCCCTAAATAGAAGCTTTTCAATATTATTTCAAAGTTGACAAAATTAATGCTGCCACACGAATTTGGACATATTATCTCTTATACTCTCTATCGCACTTAATACAACAAGAATATACTAAAAGAAAACTCATCAAAGTGAAAAACCGATGCAAAAAACCATAGAAGAAAAATTAAAGAAAATAAAATGGAAAACGTCGAATGGCGAAAAAGAAGACAACTTAGATAAAATAATAATAATCATTCTCAAGTGGATATTGAAACTTAACTTTCCTTTCAGAATACAAAACAAAAACTAAGTAGAAAAAAATTAAAAAGCTCGACTTTTGTTTTTTTTGTTTTTTGTTTTATGAACTTTGATTTTTATTACTAGAGTAGAGTCATATTATACAGTAGAAATATAGCAACATTGGAGTCTCTAGTAGGTAGATGATAGCACATAAGTAGATATATTAAGGTTAAAAGTTTTATTTTACAATAGAAACCGGATGATTTTCCTATTTTATAATCATTCCGTAAGTATATGGAAAAGTTTCAAGGGTGCGAAATTTTTTTGCGATAATCGAATATTTCCGTTATATGTACAAATATTTTCTCGATTTTCTTTTAAATTTTTTTTTTTTGTGTTAAAGGTATCAATAAAAATTCAAATATTTTTTTTTCCGTTCATCGACAATAAAAAATAAAATGGAAAATGTTTCGAAAAATGACACTCATGAGAATACTTAAGCCACAAAAAAAAAACATTATTTTATTAAATGAGTGGTTTGCAACACTTTTTAGGAAAATAAACCATTTTGTTAATAGCCGAATCCTTATGTGTAATTTTGAAACAGTAGAAACACTCAGAAACTAAAGTTATATAAATAATGTGTTGGTACACATAAAACTAGGTCATTTAACAAATGTCAACTTGTGCAGAAAATTAAAAAAAAAAACAAAAATAATAACCTTCTTTATTCCATTTTGAATTAATTGTGCAGATCCAACAGAATTACTCCACATTGTAAACTGTTTTAAAGTTCAAATAGTATACCAACATAAATATACATTAAAAGCAAAGTTTAACAGAACACGAGAAAAACATAAAAAAAAAAGTTTCGAACAAACTAAACATCAGTCTTCCAAGCTTTTTATTTTTCTGTTTTAATCTAAAATAAATTCTATTTATCTCTCTAGCTATACGTACATTAAATTATTTATTTTTCATTTTCTACTTTGAAATTTTCAATTTTTCTTTTCTGTATTCTTATCACATCTAGAATATAATAATATTCTAATTTACTTACAAGTATTCATGTACATATATGCACATATGAAGTACTTACATTGTAACCGATTTTTTTTCTGTTATGTTATGTCATTTTCTTTAGAATTGTTTTCCTATGTTTCTGGGAAAATTTTCTGGATGATATCATGGATAGCAAATATTATAAAGTAGTTGTACTTATGAATGGATTTAAATAGAAATAACGATAAAATGGATAAATTCGTTGTATTTACTCAAGGAAATCGCTTATAGCTTAAATAAACTCCACGATTTAGGTTAAAATAATATTTTTTATTTGAGCGAATTTAAATAAATCAATCATTTGATTGCTAGATAGCCGCTAAGCTTCATTGATATAAGAAACAATGAATAAGAGTAGTAAAAATTGTCCGTAAAGCTGCAAACTATAAATATTTGCCTTGAAGAGCTATCAGGCTCATTTTTGCTGGTTTATAATTGTAGTAGAGCACATCGTTGCCTTTACCTCTAAAAATTGTTACTTGGGACCTCAAGTACCACAGGTTTCTTCCGTCCAAATTTGTAATTAAGTTTTCCTTTCCTATACTTATGAATAAATAAATATATCTTGCATTATGGTCTGCCGCAATTAATTGAAATTAAAAAGTTTTCTTCCATGAGAGCAACCCATTATTACTGAAGATGCTCAATATTTACATCGCCTAAATCCGTTTTAAAACACTGGTATTTAAACATCTGATTGGGTCAAATTTTGCAATGAATTTTTCACCCACTTCTACCGAAAAGATTACTTTCAAAATTTGAATACATACTTGCTTTCGATAACATACACGTTTTAACCAATATCGGATCAAAAAAGTCGCACCGAAAAATTCTCATGGCAATGGCATACACTCAAGTAATTATTTGTTATGGTATTTGTGCATGTATTTAAGAGCAATGTATTTCTTTACTAAACCTATGCTAGTTGAATATTTTAGACATTTAAATTGGCAGTTTAGTGTTGGTAATGGTAGTGGTTATGGTAATGATAATGATAATGATAATGATAATGGTACTGGTAATGGTAACAGTAGTGGTAATGGTAATGGCAATGGTAATGGCAATGGTAATGGTAATGGTAATAGTAATGGTAATTGTAATGGTAAGGGCAAAGGTAAAGGTATAGACTAAGATAATGGTAAAGGTAAAGGAATAGAGAAAGGTAAAGGTTAAAGTGGTAAATGTAGAGGTGAAGGTAAAGGTAATGGTTAAAGTAAAGGTATATCTCAAGACAAAGCTAAAGGTAAAGGTAAAGGCAAAGGTGAAAAAAAGTATAAATAAAAATAAATTTAAAAAAATTATAAGTTAAACGCTTTTATTGGAAGTGCACTAAACAGTAAAAAATTAATTTTTTTAATATGTAAATTGGGGGAGAAGAAATTTTCCTTCACCATTTTTCACAAAAAATGAAAGTGGGAACCAATATAAAAAAATTGCCAGCAAAATATAACATCATCAATTAGCTTAATAACCTTCATTCTTTAAAAATTTATTTAAATATTTATTAATTTTTTTTAAAGTTAGATATTTGCCCACTCTTAAATAATTCTTTAAATATTGTCTGTACCATTCTGAATAATTTTTAAATTGCAATACGTTAGAAACTCTTCTCGTGGCTTAATCATGTGTTGGCGTAGTTGAAGGTTGTTTGCTGTTTGCCACCTTGGCGAAAGAAGCTTAGGATCGTTAAATTTTGGGAGAACTTATTGCGTCATTCGGGGATCGACAGAGATGTTTGATTGGGCCATGGAGCAATTATATCCTACTACCGCATGAACAGCAATCAAACAGTAGGCAGCGAGGGGCAGTGAAAGGTAAAAGGTTATTTATAGTTCATTAAAGAAATCGATATGTTTATTATTCAAGGAAAAACTAAAGAAAAATAAAGAGAGAAAATTCAAAATTTGACAATGGTATTGTGACGATTAGGGCCAACTGTAATACTCTACTTTAATATCAATATCGCCATTGGTCAATTGGATAAAAATGTGTTACACGCAGTACGACGTATTATGTTGATACTTGGAGTGACATCTGAGGAATGAATATAACTTATAGCAGCAAAACACAATCACAGTTCAAAATCACGATCGAGTAGGACTGCACAAATTACGATCGTTCTCGAATAATAATGCACATACTCATATCGTCAATTTAATGTAACGGCGCAATAAAGAAACACCGAGTTATATTAAATTGGCATTTAAGCGCCACCGAGTATCAGGTTACTTTAAAGAGAATCAAGTGATCATCGTGATCAACAGTTAAATAAAATGTGTATATAATAAATGAATTAGGAAGTAAATCGTTAAAATTGTGTTGGAAAATAAATTTTGGAATTGGTTACCAATAACGATTACGAGCAAATCAATTTTAGCCCACGAATCGTAACAGTACCAAAAAATGTATCATTTACAAATAAACTCTTCAATATTAGCGAATAAATTGGTCATCGTCATTCTCACCATAGTTTGTACAATATTTCGCGAGCTTAACGAGACTAGTTTATCTAAGGTTTCCGCTGGCTGCAGAGTTTATTTAGTTTTACCTAAGGCTTCTAAGAAGGATTTCATTATGATTAAAAAAAACAGATTTAATTCTACAATTATCTAGAACCACTGTTTTCTGATGGTTTTTATTCTAAATTCGTTTGTATCAAAATAAACGAGTAAATTGGTATCCTCGAATACTACAAAAAAATTGCTCCCAAAATTCCGAGTCCCATTGAGTTGCCACTTTAAAAATTTTCATTTTTTAAATTTTGCCTTAATCTGAAATGTTTATTTCTTCTTAAGATTATGGTTTGTTTATTAATTGGATTTTTTTCTCATCAATTCTCATCAATACAAAATGCTAATCGATTGTCTCTTGTCATTTAGGCTTTAGGTAAATAAATCTATTGAATAACATATAAGAATGGATTGGTCGTACATCAGTCAAAGTAGTATCATAAGGGATGTATAGCAAAAACTGCTCGATTTCGGGAACTAGAAATAATTTATTAGTATAAATATCTTAGTATAAATAAACTCTTCCAATATCTTTTCAGACCAATCGGGAAATAATCAAAAGAGACACCGATACAGCCAAATGTAAGGCCTAAAGGGAAACTTGGGGTTTTTCGTTATTAACAAAACTTTAATCCGGAATTTATCTTCGAATCAAAATCTAGAGAGGCCATCGATGGTTGTAGTCTTTAGACATTAGTTGACCTCAGTCGAGTCGACTGTTAACGGTTTTGTTTAAATCTTCGCGTTTGATGATGACTGAAAATATTAAGTGGGAAAACCAAGACAAGAAGCACTAACATTTAAAAATTCGGTGAATTTTAAGTATTAAGATAACTTTGTATAATACAAAACCACTTGCATTCCCCATTCTAAAGGTTATGGTGAGTTTAAGTATTTAATTTTTATTTGTGATGTTTCGTCGGCAAAAAATTCGCAATATTTGTATGTAATGAAGTCATTATTATGTAGCGTAGAAAATATCGTTAATATGAGTGAACATTGAGTTCCTAAACAAAAAAGTTTTTTTTTATTATTTCTCGTACGCCAATATCCTTGTACGCCGTATACATAATGATAATAATAACCAACTTCATCATATCATTCAATATCGTTCATATTATCATCCCTCACATAAAGTAAAATCCTTATCAGTTCGTGTTTTTAATTCTAATTTTAACCACTTTCATACGAGTATGTTGTACTTATGAACCCATACACACACACACACAAAATTTGCATGAATATCCTTTTTCTTTTGAAAATGAAGAGACGAGATACACTACATTACTTATAGAAATATGCTGCTTGTTGAATTATTATCATTATTATCCTTATTACTATTATCATTATGATTATTGTCTGTTTGAGCTTTTTGATTTCAGTTTCTCATGTTCATGGTTTTGGATAAGTTAAATTATAATTTATGAAAAGCAAAAATATAACGTTCATCTGTATATAGAAAGGGGTTTAATGAATAGTCATTGATGAACATTATGTATGTTTTGTAATATTATATACAGAAGATAAAAATTGAGATTCAATGAGTTTGCAATAAATTATAGTACCAAAGAAATTATTTTTTTTTTTTTGGAATATATTATCGAAATTGAAATTTTAGTATCCGGCTTTTGGAACAAACCTTATGTTTAATCTACCTCTCCAAACGTCCTTTAATATCTCTAAATCTACTAAGGTATAAAATTACAGTTCTAGTTAAAACATCAAAATAAAATATTTTATCTACTTTAATAGAGGTTTTTTTTTTTTTTTTGTTATAAAACTTAACTTTAAAATGAAACCTTATTAAACAATGAAAAATTTCGATATTTTCGGGGAAAAAAAACGCCAAGAAAAATAACAACCAACACCATCAACAAGAAAATGAAAATTTTTCAACAAATTAATTAACTCTTTCAATATCAGATGAACGATAAAATAAAAAGATTTTTTTTTAATTTTTCAACTTTTCTTTAAAATAAAAAAAAAAAATCTTTTTTCTGATACTGCGAAAAATGATTTTTCACTCTATGTTTTTAATTTTTCTAATTCAATTTTAATTTTATCATTTATCACTTTTTGTTTTCTATTCTGCAAGCAATGTAGAAGATATAAAGAGTTTTCCAGCTCGACACAGAGTTTTTTTTTTATGTATTTCAATGAACGGTGGAAAATTAATGCTCGCGTTGTTGTTGTGCTTTTTAAAATGTATAAAAAAAATGATAAATTAATATAAAAAACAAAGTTGCGATAAAAATTATGATTATATTCCATTTTCAGTAAAAATGAAACTGTATAAAAGTGCTAACAGTGATATGTACTTGGAAAATATAAAATAAACGGTAAGTTCGTTTTGAGTACACAATAGTGGTAATTGCAATTAATGTTGCTATTGAAGTAGCGCAATTTTTTTTTTTTTTAGATGGTATAATGAATGCAAGTAAAATAAAAAAAAATACTCTGATTATTTTCGAAAACGGTACTTTCGAAAAAATACAAATTTAAATTATGAAATGTAAAACTTTTAGAAATTTGTTAAACATTCAGATAACTCACTAAATTTCAATATCAATCACAAAACAATTTGTAGGCAATTACAAAACCCCTTGCAAGAAATTTATTTGCTTAACAATTTCAAAAATAAATCAGAGTATAATCACTAAATAAGGCTTTCATTCATTTTTAGATATTTGGCCAAACATTGAACAATAAAATTACCTGTTCCAGCGAAGAGATTTTAAGGCTCTATAGATACTATCCATTTTGAAAACAATTCAGAATTATTGAATTATTACAACTTAAGTTATAATTCCAAAAGTATTGAAATTTTATCTAAATCTTGAAATCTGTTTTGGAACTCGAAATTCAATATTTAACAGTGTAGTTTGGATAAGGCTTTGCAAAAATGTATATTTCGCCACTTAAATTATCAAACCTGAAACACTCTATATATTTCTAGTCGAAAAGCTTTCAACTCTTTATAAAGTGAACGACTTTTGTGTTGTTGTGTGCAAAAAACCTGTTATTCAAAACAAAAAACTTTCTGCTTCCTTGTTTTTTGCGAATTGTTGTAACTAAAAGTTCTTTTTGCGATAATTTATTAAGTTTTCATTATTTCCTACTTTTGTTTTTGTTTTTAGTGCTTTTAAGTTTATCATTTTCTTTTTCTATTTCCGCTTTCTTAATGTTTTTCTTGTTGTATTATTATTTTGTTGTTTTATTGTTCTGTATATATTTATGGAGGTAAAAATTTTATTGTTTAAAAATTTTTAAAATTGTAGAGTAATAAATAGTCATATTCGAAAGGTGTGAGGGCTTTTAATTTTTTTTTTTTTTTTTTTTTTTTTTTAATTTCAGAGTGTTTTGAAAATAAATAAACTATCAACAGTATAAAGTAGATATTTGAAGTAGGGTAGAAATAAAGCAGACGACATTTTTTGGGTACACGAATTTTTTTACTCGTGCCATACACACTTGTTATTTTAGGAGTTTATACAATTTATTTGGGTTTGGATAATCCTGTTATATTTTATGGAAAGGTACCTGAAACAAAATGTTCAAGAATAATCAAACTAAACACGTATATATGTGTGTATGTATGTATGTATAATAAAAACAATTTCAATTACAAAAACCAATTTTTAATTAAAAATAGTTTTATTACATTTTTAGCGCACCCAAATATTTAAACGCTTCGTGAAAAACCCAACTAATTGTTATAAATAAAAAGTTCAACCAATATAAATAATAATTACAATTTTTTTTTTTTTTTTTTCAAGTATCGTACATAATATGTATACCATAAAAAGTGTTGTTCAAACAAACATATATTGTTTTATTTATAACCTCCATTTATGTAAAAACATTAAAAAACCGCAAATAAAAATTTCAAAGTTTACTTTTATTTTTTTTATTTTCAATTTTTAAACAATTTTTTGTGAAAAATCCGCGGCTCGATTTATTAAAATATATTCATGTCGATCGCACCAGGTGGCTATGAAGTCGGATCAAACGTCTGAAGCGTATTCTTTAAGTTGAAAATTTTTTTTTTTTAAATAGCGCACTAGATTTCTCGCACAAATAGGACCATAAGCTACTTTAAAATACTATAGAAGCTCCAATCGGTTTAATTTTAAAGCTACATATTGAATATGGTGAAATTTATTTGTGATCTATGTTTATAAAAATATTTTCCTTTATTTTACAACTTTTTTCTGGTTAATCCTCCCTAATTGTCGAGAGTCCAAGTATAACAAAACAAAAATTTAAGCTAAAAAGAGCGAAACTTTTAAATTTTATATATTTATAACAATTCCGAACTAGATAGGAGGAAAATAACGATTTCCCAGCATGAAGAGTGGGATGCTACTCTTGATATTATATAGAAAAACAATGAAATAGCACAAAAAATATAAAAAGTAATTAAGTTTTGTTACTCTATAGTATATAGAATTTTACCTACATACAGCTCCTACTAAATACTGTGGCATTAACATACAAAAAATAAAAAAAACGACTTCGACTTTAATTTGAAATTGAGAACACAGTGAATTAAGAAAATTTCCTGTTTTTTTTTATTCTTCTTATAAAACAACAAAACGAACTTTTATTGAAAATTTATTTATTTTTTGGAGAAAATAAAAAGCTTGTGTAGGTATATAAAATTTATTAAAAATAAAAGTTTAAAAAGGAAGAAAGCTAAGTACAGTTTCTTATTTTTTATTTTAATGAAGTTAATTTCAATTGAATAATTTGATCGTAAATTTTTGGGATTAACTTTTTTTTTTTGTGCCTAGGATTAATAATTTTTACAACTTTTGTTAGGTACGAGTATAACGAGGAGTAGATAAATCAGTGTTTTTTAACCTTTTCCGACGAATGCTACCATTGTTTTGCATTGTTTTCAAAAGAGCAAAGATAAACCTACCAACACAAAGTAACGACCAATTTTCAATTTTCAGAAGACAATAGACAGTAGATCACATTCATAATGACTATTCCTTTGAGAATTTGGGTTTTACTTTAATTAAATTGAAAGCATAATTTTACCATTACTTGGGGGAAATGTTACAATGAATATGAATGAAAAGACATTTACAATATTAATTCAATTTGGGGCGAATTGTATTATGGTAGAATTGCTTAATTAATACTAGATAAACACATATAATTGTAATTTCAGCTCAATTGTGTCAGACAATTTTATTTAAATTTAAATTGGAAGAATAAGAATAATTGGAATATGCTGTTTTGTAAGTTTTAATTCAAAAATAATAGAATCGAAAAAAGCTTAAATTTATACAACTCCCATTATGGCCTTTGAAGCAATTTGTTAACTTATTTTCAAAATCCGTAAAAATATAAAAATATTTTCGAGAAAAATCAGTTGTTGTACAACTAATTAACATCGCAGTTTGATTTCAAAAAAATGGATTTTAGATTGTAAAAAATTGGAATCAAATTCGTTTATAAAATTAGAGTAAAGGAGGTAACGAATTACGGTAAGAGGAACTAAAATATCAAAAAACTTGAATTAGAATTGAATTTCAAAAACAAAGTGAAATTTAATTTATAACATATTTGGATTTAAACTTTAGAAGAAATAAGGGAAAATTTGCTAGTTTCATGAAACGAAAACATTTTCTCTTCCATACTAAAACATTAAATGGTGCGTTTCTTTAATTAACGGAAGGGTTTTATTTTTAATTCTAAAAGAACGTAGCAATACAAGGTCTCTGTGGTGGCGACTGATCAGACATTGCTTGTTAAAAGAAATTCGGTCATTATGTAATACACCACGATGTTGTAATAGAACTGAACCAATTTCAAAAAATTTTTTCAACCTAAAAATTAACTCTAAAATCAACTTTAAAAATAATTAGAAAACAAAAATTAAATACTCAAACCAAAATATGTACTAATACGTTGTGAAGCTTTTAAAATATATAATTATAACAAAAATCGAAGAACCAAAACCAAAATCATATTGCGAGACATCTAAATTTAAAGCATTGAAACTAAAGAAATGACATTGAAATATAAAATAAAAATGTATACACAACACCAAAAGAATACTTTACGCAACATTAAAAAACACATTGCTTATATCATACATGTCAATGCACCTAAATAAAATTATGAATCAAAGAAATGCGTTATCCACGAAAATAACTTCACAATGACAATAATTATTTTTATTAGTTTAAGCATTTTTCGTATAATGGAAAATGAAAGAGTAACGAACCCTTTTTAATATATTTAAGCGAAAATTGTTAGTGTAAGTAGCTTAAGAATTTTAGTATATAAACCAAAACAGAATTATTATAGAAATCAATTATCAAAAATCTTTTGACCAGTTAAATGTAAAACTACCACATAACTTAAGTAATAAAAATTCAGTTGTCTGTACTATTGCCACAACAATAAAAAAAAACACAAACAAAGGAATCTAGATCATTTTCATTTCAAGAAGTCATAGCAGCCATCTCTAACAGCAGCTAAGCGGAAAAGCGGAGCACTATTGTAAGTATTAACTAATACGGAAAAAACTAACACTTGGGCAACGAAGTTCATGTAACTACGAAGCGCACTAGGTATCGAAAAGCCTGGGGGAGAATGAATAAGCCGTTAAGCGTACATTAGTTCTCCTTATGCTAAGAGTGCATGATACTTCCATATTCAACTAACAAAATTGATCTCTTCTGAATGTCTAACTTCTAACCTACTAAGTTAGATATTTCAATTAAATCACCGTTTCGTTCAAAATTCAAATTCGAATTGTATCGTTAGTTTTGAAATTAAGATATTTCATATCCTAATCTCATGCAACGTCATAATTCTGAATCACATAATATCCCACATTAATTCTGAATCACATAATATCCAACATTAATTCTGAACCACATAATATCCAACATTAATTCTGAATTACATAATATCCAACATTAATTCTGAACCACATAATATCCAACATTAATACTGAATCACATAATATCCAACATTAATTCTGAATCTCATAATATCCAACATTAATTCTGAACCACATAATATCCAACATTAATTCTGAATCTCATAATATCCAACATTAATTCTGAACCACATAATATCCAACATTAATTCTGAATCACATAATATCCAACATTAATTCTGAACCACATAATATCCAACATTAATTCTGAATCACATAATATCCAACATTAATTCTGAATCACATAATATCCAACATTAATTCTGAACCACATAATATCCAACATTAATTCTGAACCACATAATATCCAACATTAATTCTGAACCACATAATATCCAACATTAATTCTGAATCACATAATATCCAACATTAATTCTGAATCACATAATATCCAACATTAATTCTGAACCACATAATATCCAACATTAATTCTGAACCACATAATATCCAACATTAATTCTGAAACACATAATATCCAACATTAATTCTGAACCACATAATATCCAACATTAATTCTGAATCACATAATATCCAACATTAATTCTGAACCACATAATATCCAACATTAATTCTGAATCACATAATATCCAACATTAATTCTGAACCACATAATATCCAACATTAATTCTGAATCACATAATATTCAACAACGAATATACTTGATATAAGAAGGACAGTTGGATAGTAGAGTGTATATTTCGAATTTTGCGATGATGTTTCGGCGCTTAGCTATAAGTTGTGGGAACTTGCACATTTATACATTTAAATCTGAATCGTGTGATATTTAGGTAGTATATTTTTTGAGATTATGCCAAAATTTCGATACTTTCCAGTTTTCTAGATTATTCGAAATTATTCAAGAATATCCAGGTTATTTACATCTTACTTAGTGGTTATTAGTGCGTGTAGGATTTCCTTTGGGTTTACATTCTTTCGGATAATTCGATATTTGAGAAATTTTTATGAAAATTCGAAATTCTTGATATTTTTCACATTATATTCGAAATTTAATGATTTAATCATAAATCGTTTTACTTCAAATGAATCACGTTCTGTCTCATCTGTATCCGCGATATCAGATACTTTTAATTAATTCAAGCCTGAACAATAGGAAGAAATAAGTTTTTAACTAAAAGCTTTACTTGTTCATAGGTACCAGAAGCATTTTATGGGCCCAAGAAAAATTTTGCGGTAGGGGTCCGAAATTTGTAATTACGCCACTGACCACCTTATTGTATAATCACGTGATAAGGTATACAGAACCTGGATACATAGCCGGAATATAACTTTTTCGCAGATCAAGAAATAAGGTTACACGGCTTATTTGTATTGCAAAACGCCACTTTTTCAAAATGGGTTTAACTATAGTCGCAAATATACATAGGCCACGCTAAAATCTTTAACCATGCATGATAAAGCAAACCATAATCCTACGCACGGGATTTCTGCTGACGATCAATTCCCACTTTACTACTGTTAATTCCAAGCCTGCAGTTTTACCTTTACGCTAGTGTGATATTGACAGGTCTGGCCACTTTAATTTTATCCATATTACTGAGCTTAATGTTATTAACGTTATTCAGTATATTTCTATAGTAATGCCGTTAGAACTGATAGTAATAATAGTAATAGTAATATTTTATTAAAATGTTAAATAAGCCGAAGCTTTTGAATAACAATCATATTTACAAATATTATCGATGTTCAGTTATCAATTTAAACAGACCCTTTTTAAATAAGCCTAGAGAGCTGATGAATTTCAGCTCCAAAGGCAAGCTGTTCCAGGTGATAATTGCATTTATCAATGCTGAATTATTCCTAACATTAGTTCTGTTAACAGGCAAGTTAACATTCTTTGTGCGCAGTGACTGGGAAAAATTTAATTTTTCATGCAAATACAATGGCATGCCCGATTTAACTATACGAAACATAAAAACGGCAGTCCTATAGCAGTAAAATTGAAACAAGTCGCATCCAAGAATTATATCTTTATACTCAGAAATATGATCAAACTTTCTAAGATCATAAATATATCGAGTACAATTATTAAATGTAACCTCAAGTATACGTCTTGAGGAACTATCACATTTGTTATAAATTACATCACAATAGCTGAAAATGGGTACAACCAAGCTTTTAATTAAATAAATTCTTAAGTTAACAGGGCAAAACTTTTTTATCAACCTAAGCGTGTACAAGCTATATAATACGCTGGCACAAGGAGCGCACATGGTCGTTCCAAGTAAGATTTGAGTTCAATATAAGCCCTAAATTGTTTAATGTTGGAACAAATGAGATGATATCACTGTCCAAATAAAGCACAGGTCTAATATTAAGAGAAGTATTTCTAGAAAGAAACAATGCTTTACTTTTACCTGGATTAATTGAAAGTGAATTATTCTTGGCCCATAAAGAAATATTTCTAAGGTCAGAATTAAGTCGCAAAACAATTTCATTCAATTCTGATAAGTTACCACCAATATACAGTTGCAAATCGTCGGCATACAGATGAAACCGACAATTTAGGATTCGCCATGATAGATCATTTATATAAATAGAAAATAACAAAGGACCCAATATGGATCACTGAGGCACTCCAGCAAGTATCCCCGCAATACAAGAATGATCATCACCACACCTCACAAACTGCTTACGATTACATAAATACGAATGCATCAACATAATAGCAGAATTGGAAAACTTATAATACTGATAACATCAGCCGTAAATTTATTCTGATTGTATTGCCATTCCTAGATCCTACTTCCATCTCTGACTTCCGACCTATTAGCATTTCTTCTGCTATTTATGGCCCTTGGTAAAGTTGTCTATAATATTGGATTAAATCTCAATAATTTTTATTTCACAACAAACGTCTTACTTTTGTTGTTATATTTTTCCAAGGTTTTGACTCGTTGGAACATTAATGTTAAGGTCAGAACTTTGGTTCGGTTCAGTTTATGTTATCTTACCTATCTGGCAGAAATCAGTGGGTTAAATCTAATAACAACCGCTGTTTATCTCTTTCCGATTTTTATGGTGTTTTTAGGCTGTTTTTAGCGTTGTGTTTTGGGGACCTTATTGTTTTCTTGCTAGCTCACATAAATCAATCTTGGTTTCATCTTTATGCTAATGATTATGAAATCTACATATCTTTCTGGGCCACTTAAGGCTATCGATAATTAGTTTGATCTAATTTGTGTCTTAATGCGAAAAAGCTTAAATCTCCATAAGCTTAATGGAGTTCTGCTTGATTTTACTGATTCTATTAAAAATCTTGCAGTATTTTCGATAACACTCTTTCCTAGTCTTATCAACTTAAGCGGAAAGGTGTATTTCTCGTTACCTAAGACATTTTCGAGAAAAACGAGGTGTACTTTTCATCAGACTCATCCTGTAGTTTTGCCCGGATTTAGCAGAGCAGAGCTTACATGACACTTGCAATATTAACGCAGACTTAAAATTACTAGGGTCGTGCATTTTACGCTCTAACATTCACTGTGTTGAACAGCTTGGAATATTTAGATGTAAGATCTTCAACGGGCTCTAAAAATGTTTCTCATGCTACAAATCAAAACTATGACTATTTTGATTTCCATATTATTTCAGCGGAGTTTCAAGTCGACTTATGGCAGGGTAACTTGACAGAGTGTTCATATTTATTGAAGAAAATATTCGTTGTAACTTAGGCAGCGTCGTTCCTACTGCCTTATAGACAGAGAAAAAATGGTAAGCATTTAAAACTTAATCTGTAAAATTCCCGTTCATTGCTTTGGCTCCATAAACCAAGGTAATTCGTTGATTATTTTATATTTTAATGGCATTCACTCAAAAAAAAAACTTTCCTTTCAATTTCATCCAAATATCTTGTCAAAAATGAAATTTAATAAGCTCATATGTGATAATTGTGGAAAAAAACAGTTTGACCGTATTTTAAATAATTTTCAAAAGTTAAAATTGCAGAATTCTAATTAAATTTAGTCGAAAAAATAGTAAATATATTACGTAAAATAATTAGAGTCGATGACTTCAACTGAAATTGATGTTTATAGCCCAGCCCGTAGAATCAATGTTTATTGAATCAACAATTGGCCTCATCTGTTGATTTTTCATTTATATCTGTGCTAATTTTAACACAAATATTGGTTGAATTTTTTACTCTAAAAATTAGAATATGGTTCTTAATATTTGTTGGTTTTACTTTTCCTCAAATACTTATCAATCATTCTTTTTGTACCAATTTTACGGTAGATACCACTAAGTAATGCCTAATATTAATCTCGTTAGTATATGTGTTCGCGGAATACTGGTTATGTATCACCGCGCTGTATCGACTCAACGGGTATAAAAGGAATGGTTTAACCAATATAAATCATGTTTCAAAACTTAATTAAATTTTAACGTTTCAATTTTATGAGTCATTCGTGAAGAGGTCACAAATCTAAATAAACCATTTTGTGTACCCACCCTCAGGCCATTATTATACAGAACCTCCAGTTATGTTACACCACATATAGGTACAATACCTATGAGAGCAGGGCAAATTGTTTAATTTAATAAATTTATTAAGTCTCCGGGGAAAATTCTAATTTTTATTTCGTCATAAAATTTTATTAAATTCAATCGAATTAGATATAAGAATTGCAATAGAGGGGGGTATATAGTAACAGAGGTAATAAATTTGTTTTACTTACGTATCTTTGCATTATAGGTTACCTTCTTGATCTATCGCATATACATATGTACGTAAATGTTTATGCTCGTCGCATACCCGTTGGGAATAAATCTAACGCATGTGACATTCCAATATATCTGTAATTTTTGTGTTCATTTCGTCGAATACACATAGATTTATCACAGTGTTACACAAAAACCAATAGAAATAAGATTTTCCGTCTTTTGTCGTTTTGTGTTGTCTTATCCATATACACATTTTCCTTAAATTGGTTTATCATACAAATGTAAATGATTATTATTGTTATTATTTTCATGGGATTGATGATGATGATGATGGCGGAAAAATTATTATTTTTCCACTCAATAGATTTCGTTTTCCTTTTCTTTGGGAATTTGCTACAGAGTAAATTTACATATTTTCTTCTTACATGTATAATGTAAACTTATCCATACATATACACAGAGACCTAGATCAGTAGAGATTTTTTGTTGAACTTTAATTTTTTTTTTGTTGTTCTTGTGCTTTCTTCGACTCGTCTTATTTTATTTTTATTGGAAAATTATTCAATATAACACAAAACGAGAAAAGAATGAAGATAATTTGGATCATCTTCCATGGATTGAATTGAAGAATACGAAACAAAAAGTTATCTGGATAATAATGACCCAAAAGTTTTATTGGCCTTATATCCAATGATTAAAGTTTTGATTTGATTGTACGGAATTATAATATTTTCTATTTGTATACATACATCGACTAACTTTTGTGTTGACTCTAAGGTGTGAAATTTAAGATTATCGTGTGTTAAGTATCGATCCCCTGTGGCAAGATAAGTTTTTATTTTGGTAATACTGAAACTCAAGTACATACATATATATATTGTGAAACGATAACAAAATTTTTTGCCACTATGGAAATACAAAATGGTGTGCTAATAGGCAGATGGTTCCTGAAAAGAACTGTTAAATCTAGAGAGAATCATTTTAAATTTTATTCCATAACTGAGAACGTCAAACGGTTAGATTTTATAATTTGCTGTGCTTTTCCATTTTCCCCCATCTCCCAAATATTTTAAATTCCATTGTTTGTTTCATAGATTAAAAATGATGATGTGGTATAATCACATTTTATTTGTATATTTGATTATAAAAATGTGAAAGTAGTTGACTGGAATTAGTCAAAATTTAGCATAAAAAAATGTATTAGTAAGTCAACCCACATATACGTAAATTGCTCGCCTCCAGCTAAATTCCAATTAATTTTTCTTTTCATTTCTACAATGTCGCTCGAAAACCCTTAAAATTGGAAACCGAAAAAGAACGGTGCGGAAACAGCAAAATAATATACGTATAGTAGTACCATACTCAATACCGACATCAGAAATGAGCATGGCGGAAATCCTACACGAAAAATAATAAAAATGAAAATTCAAAAATGAAAAAAAAAGAAGAAAAACGTCTTTACCACAAAATTTTATTTCGTATATTTGCTCTTCACGTTTTCTAATTATTCCCAGGAATATTTTAGTAAGAACATTATGTTTCTACTCCCTTAGACTTATTCTTATTGACAAGAAAATGTTACATTACATAAATATTTTGTGTATGCATACATATTGTTAAATCTAAATTAATCCACAATAACACACCTACAATCGTAAATTAAATGATATGTATTTGTTCTACTCGTACATATTACATAAATACACATTTATACCTAAAATACTGTGTGTAGAGGGATGTCTATAGAATATACGTAAGAAATGGAAATGATGAATCGGCGGAACAGTAGGTTTGTTTGGTGTTTAGTGGTAAAAATGGAATAAATTTCTTTTAAAGCTGTAGGTGGAGGATTTTTTTATTGTTGATATAATATTATTATCTTCTTGGATAATAGATTACAAAATAGTCCCAATGTGGCTTCATCAATCTTGAGATGAGTTTAAAATGGCGTACTTTAATAAATAAGTTGAAGCTTAAACAAAAAAATAATATATGTATATTTAACCTAACATAGGACTACAAAATACCTTTTTTTTCTTCAACTTTGTGCATCCGTTTATTTTATAATTAGACTTATTACAAATTTTAGGAGTTGTAAAAGTTGTAAAAGTTTGCTATCAAAGTGAATTAGTGCATATTTTAATAAAATTGAATTTTCATCGGAACAGCTAGTTAAGCAGTGGCGAACTGTAAAATATTAGTTAAAACATGGAAGAATGAAAATAAACTTAAAAAAAGGACTAGAAGGAAATTGAATCAACCTCACTTTTATTTTAAGTTTATAAGATTCCTAAACCTACCACTGGTGGTGAACAACAGTTCAAAACTAGATCATGATAGTCCAGGTCCAGACAAACATTGTTCATCGTCGAACACATCTCAATTTGCAAATCTTTGCTACAGATACACACAAATAAATGCCCTTGAATACAAAATTGATCGAAGATGGAAGATGGCATCTTCCAGAAAGTTTAAAAAGTTATTACACCATGTCCACTAAAATAATAAATCAGAATCATAAGAAATGTCCCTGTTATATTATATTACAAAATTATTTAATAATATGAACGAGAGATCGACTTACAAGCCGATAGATAGACCAATAAACTGTAGCGGCTCACTTATTCGTTCTCCGCCACAATGTATCAACATTGATACATTGACTTTGCCATCACTATTTTCAAGTGCATGACAACACGTCGTCATCACGCTGGCCGCATGCGCGCTCTTTACACAAATAAATGGTGGTGAACAATAATCAGGAAACACATGTAAAAAAACTAATGAAATAAAATCAAACAAAATAAACGAAATTAAAAGGAGTATGAAATTATAATTCCCCCATTGGGGGGCGGGGAGTAATTGTATTTCTTAATACAGGGATTTAGTTTATTATGCAATAAATGCCCCATATTGTGGAAGTATTTCATTTATGGTTTGGGGATTATTTCCTTCGGGAATTATTTCCTGCAGCCTCAAAAATCACATGCGGATTTATTTTACAACACTCTTTTTTGGTAACTACAGATTTAGAATTCTCAATTCTTCCTTATTGAAACCAGGTCTCATACTTCAGACATCCATTATTTAAATTACTCCTTGGAGGCATTCGGGAAGAATTTTGCAGATTTTTTACGATTACTTTGGGTATGAGTCCAAAAATTACATAAATAGTAACAAACAATAAGTTTGACGAATTTGTTGTTCCTAATCTTTCAAGAAATTCGTTCGCATTTCATTTTCATAAGCTGGCCTAACATTGCAGTGCAATCATCTTTCATTGTAAGTTCACAAGGAGTCCAATAGGTCCTATTGCAGAGGTTAAATTCTAATTAAGTGATAAATGACAATTGATTATGACTGTAGCAAAATTTGGGGCAGTTTGTTTATACTAAACATCAATTCTAAGGGTATATTAAAAAATGTTATCTCATTAAAAAATGTCATATCACCTCTTCCCAAAAATTTTAGTAAATTTTTTTAATTCTTTGGTAAGTAAATGGCTTTTGTTCACCTGATTTTTTGACGCGTCGCCGTTTTCGTAAAAACAAGTCATAAATTAAACCAAATTTCAAAAATCGGAAATTGGCTTGGCAGGAGAATTGAACGTTTCCTCAAAACCGGGACTATTGTTTTGTTTCTCCAAATTCACTATGAAACATGAACTTTTTGAGTGTGTACATTGTGAACATTTTCTTATTTCGAAGAGAAAAATGCTTAGTTTAATTTCTAGTATAAAGCGCCAAATATATGTATACGAAAGCACGACGTCACAATTTATTATTCATTACCCAAAAACAATAATCCCAGTTCAGTTCTCCTCAAAGATCTAAAATTTATGAAACTTCTATTGAAGATAATTATTCTTAACTGATCTATGGCTGAATTGATTGATTGATTGATTAATTTCAATGTACGATCAAGCATTAAGCAAGTCTCCCGTATTATAAATGCGAATACCACACCACTACACCCATGTCACAACACGACACCATAACTCTCCCTCACCAAGGAAATATGTACCATCATACTCAGCTTTTCATGAAGCCAAACATAGCAATATTCACCCAGTAAAGAAAGGCGCCACATCGGTAACCACATAAGTCTAATAGTGTGATATCCGCCCCTGGCCAGGTAGCCATCGTCAAAAATCTTAAACAGTAAATATTTGCTATATAAAGCCCTTGTTCATCCACAACCTCATCATTTGCCTTTAATCGAAGTTTGTGAAAAAACTAAAATTACTCATGACATTTGATAAGTAAAGTTTAAATTTAAAAGTAGTGAAGTGAATTTAATAAAATTGGAAATAGTATAGTGCATCGTTTATGGTCTGCAAAATATGTATGGAAAAAAATTAAAATGTCCTACCTAAAGCACTAATAGATTTCATCTCTTGGTCAGCTAGATGATTCTGGGGAACAACGTTCATTTTGTATTAAAGAATTCTAAGTCTTCACGTTGTTTACGTAACGACTTGTTTACGACGATCTTTGAACCATTCAACGATACCAGCCTTGAGTTGAAACCAATCAGATCCAAACATTTATTAATATACCTTCGTATCAGCATTTGCTTCAATACGACAGCTTCAATATTTCACAAATCGTTACAGTGTAATTTTAATTTTAAGACTTCTGATGTTGGTGCTCTTTTCCATAATAAACTGTCAAACACTTTTTATATTCGACCATTCGGAAGTATTACAGATTTCGGAAGTATTGCAGATGTAAGGATTTTCTCACTTTTGCAATAATAACTACAAGATCAGAACAAGGCATGTTCCTATTTCTTGCGATTCCAATAAGGGGAGGGGGAATAACTCGAATCTGAACCAGACGCAGTCTTAACTGTTCATTGTAAGGTAGGCAGAATGCTTTCAATAGCTTGGTGTTTGAGAGACCAACAATAAACTAATATTATAAAGCAATTTATTTCCGAAATGTTCTGAATAAAATATTTTACAATTCTCAAGTTGTAGGTAATACTAATTTTGGAGTGGCCAAATAAATTTTAGAATACTTTGCATCACCTTTGAGTAAACCTGAAATAGTCATATGTTGGTATTCATTTTTCGGAGTTGGCTAAACTCTATCAAACATTTTTAGTAGTTTGATTGGTTCAACATTGAATCAACTTGTCAAAACAAAATACACTAAAATAGGATCTCGGAATGGTATTATATGTAATAACGATTCGGATTCGGAGTCAATTAAATGTTAAACTTTTAATTTTTTAAATATATTTTCTAAAAGGAAATACAATCTTTCGGAGTTAAACTAGGTTTGATTATAAAAAGAAAAATTTAATGTATTTTTGATAGTTGGATTAGAAAAAGTACCCAAAGTGAATAATTTCAGGTCCTTATTTTAACATACAGATGAATGAATTCTTATGTTCATTTTATCAACAATACTTTTATATTCAAACAAACAGCACAAGTGAGGCGTATCTCACTTCCAAAAATAATAAAGGCCACACGTGCTATACTAAAAAATGGTTTATAGAACTCCGAAAAATGTCGAAAGTTAATGTTAAGCTACATAAGCTGGGCATATTAAGCCTAATAAAAAACATAAACGAAAGTTTAATTTCAGTTTAATAGACTAGAGGGCATCTTCCAAATCTATTTCAGATTAACTCCGAAATAATAAATGCTTATCCTAAGGTAATAAAAATTTCAGAAGTTAACAAATGTGCTACCTTTTTGGGTGGTTTGAATTTTTTTTTTTTTTTGCAAATAAAGCTGCCTTGTGCTACATTACGTTAAGACTTAAAACTCATTTTTATTAAAATTTCGGAGTTAAGCACCTTGATTGCTTTAGCATAACTGCGTGAATTGAAATAATCAGTAGTCGGTTTTGCTAATATAAAAGATCAATTTTGTAGAACAAGGTGATTATAGAACTCCGAAAAATTTTAAAGTTTTAAGACTCACATTAACTTACGATGTAATCAAAATAATTTTCTCTGCAGCTTTAAATTAAATAATAAATATAATTTAACAATCAAAACTACTTTTAAACTTTATTTGTTGTGTATACCTAAATAATTGGAATTGGAATTTAGGGACATATATATCTTGGGTAGGTAAACTTTAAATCAAAATTTTAATTTTCAAATTCTTTCAGAATTTCAACTAAACTACTTTACTTGTAATCGAAGTAACAAAGTATTAAAAGCAGCTTAGAAATCTGAAATAAAAAACATTTAAAGGGATGAAATCTCACAAAATTACGTGTGTACATAAATGAACTCATTTTAAGTCATGAGGTGTAATTCTCACGTTCGGGTAGGATGCTTCATACTCATTTTACTTTTTTGGACCGAAACCAAAATCATCTCTGCTGTTTTATTGGCGACATATCAATAATAAATTATCTGCCCTGATTGGCAATTATACATAGGAGAGATTATTGATATAAAAGCGGTAGGAATTCAACGTTGAGTAGAATTTTTTATTCTGTACTGCTAAATTTAATTTGATCTGAATAAAACTAGGGTGATATAAAAGTTTGCAAATATTATAATTTATTTAAAATTTTGCCGATTTGTGGTATTTTGGTCTTACTGTATTTCACTGTGTACGGTATGGATAATAAACTCCACGTGTATAGCCTCTGGATTTTTATTTATATGTCAATCATTACTGAATTGTCGTAGATAAATAACAACAGTTGAAACATCATATTGTGAACGCGCCAATGTTGTAGTTTCCGTAGCAATGCATAAAGGTGTAAATACTCTCATTGGGAAATTATCCCAATCCTGATTTCAAGGCAATCCGAAATTTTCGGAATTTTTCTACATTGTTCGTGTACAAAACGACGATTCAGATTCGTAAGTTTGTAAAGGTGGGTCTTCACGATACCGAAATCGACCGATATATTTGTACATATGCTGATTCGATGTAAGAATATATATAAAAGGATAGATCACGAAAAAAGTTTCCTCACTGTAAATCTCTCATAAAGTGATATTTTAATAGATTTGTGTTACAAAATCATTGTTTTCGTGATGTATCTTGTTTTATTCGTATATCACAATTATATCGGTCGCGTGGTTAACACTTTAACACTAGATTTAAAAATTAGATAAAGGAGAGAAAAATACAGTGGTATGCCAGTATACGACCTTAATTCGTTCCGTGGTATACCGAATTGGTCGTATACCGAAGCAACCCTTCCCATAAGAAGCCATGTAAAAAGAATTAATCCGTTCCCATGTGAAAAATTTACCCATATAACTACGTTAACGGGTTCAAAATAGGTTCTAAAGAAAAAAAAAATCCGCTAATTAACAAAACTGATACACAAATTTGTTTTGTATTACGTAAGTATTGTTGAGATGTTATTAACAATAATTTTAATTAAATAAGGTCATTTGTTTATTATCTGTTGATGTTTAAATTTACAGCTTTCTATCTTACTATAATTACTAACACCAAATCATCTCTCCTACTTTATCTAGGTTCAACATTTATTAATTAAAATAATGTAATTTTGAATGTTTACTGTAATATTCAGATGTATAATTGGTTGTTTGCTTCCGTTTAGTTTTTTTTTTTTTTGCCATAGAATAATTATAGATACGTGTCACTTAATCAAACGATTACGTGTTCTTTACTTAAATTTGATTAAATTGCACCTGAAACAAACAAATAATTCTAAACATCCCAATAAATTTACGAAAATACCAGTCAAAATTCAAGTTCACAAAATTAACGTATATATAATAGGTGGGTCAACTTCTTTAATGATTTGCTTCCCCACTTAATTCTAAAATAATTTTTTGTTTGGAATACTTCAATCATCAGTGCTAAATAAATTGTATTCGTGATTTACCTTTTTGTTTTTTTGGAACAATAAATAATTGAACCATACAGATGTATACATTATAAAACAAAGTACGTACGTACAAAGTACATAAATTTTCAACAATTTATTGGAACTGTTTATACAAAAAACATTTAAATTGTTTCATACATACATAGCTAGTTGGAATAAATGTGTAAATAGTGTGTCCTAGTACAGAAACTACCAAATATTGATTTAATCAGTTTAATAAATTATAGAACATTAGTTTGATGTTAAATTCTTGGATGAACGTTTAACGAGTTTTGAAGTGAAATTTAAAAAAAAAGTGGTGGATAAAAAAAATACATCATAAAATTTCTGACTGGACGACAAAATCCAATTTGATCGATTTTTTTTAATTTGTCGATTTCAATGGCTAAAAAGAGAGGAGCAAGTAAGAAATTAATTATGTAATTCTAAAACCAGTTGTAGTAAAAGGCAAAAATAAAATTGTGAATTTGTTTACAAGTTTAGAATTGTTTATTGGTAAATCATGTATTGGTGTTACTTCTATGCTAGACATGATTTATCATCATAAATTGTGTTGTGCTCAATTATTCCGTGATGTATTGCTTGTGATATTTTGTAATTTGGGTGATTTGTTAATAGATCTTTAATGGATCCAATGTAAGCTTGTTTGTTGGTAAAGTTATAATTTAAGAAGTGATATTGACTCACGATGGAAAAGGGATGGTGATCACCTTAATAGATCCTTAATTTATAAGCGTGCACTTTGTTTGTTAATTATTTAGATTTGTTTTAAATTTCTTTAAATCTAATCATCAGTCTCTCTAAATTTTATACTATATTACTTTTTAATTATAAAACATATCGCACATAACATAGAAAAGTGACACAACTCAAACAATTCCATTTTTACGTTAATACGGCAGAAAGATGCGCTACAATCGATTTCATAACCTGGAAAAGAGACATTTTCATATTTATTATATAAAGCACGAGAGGGCTTATCGGACCTTTCTTCCTTTTTTGACGCCTGTAGAGAATAGTGTAGTAAAATCGAAATTAACAATTTATCTTGTGCTCTCCTGAAATATTTGATTTTTTCAGTTATGCCACTATTCTTTGTCACGTGAGATATACATATGTTATAAATAGTGGCCACTGTTGATTTTAATTTGCACTCATTGCACTTTTACACAAATGGTTTTGGGTACTTTGGAAAATCAATTTTTTTTTTAAATCTTAATTTTCGTTAGGGAACTTTCTGAGTCCGTTGAGTGGTTAGTTTTAAGAAATTTTCCTGTAATTGAAATTATGGTGAAGCTTGCTTAGTCCCCGACTCATAGCTGTACTGAAGATATTAGTGGTAGGGCAATCAATACTGGTTAATCAATCCAATCAATTTTATTTTATACATTGGAATGGTCTTAATAGATATTATTTGAATTATGTCGTTGATCTTTGATATGGTTTTTTGATGTTTTTTGACATATCGAGGTTTATTTGGAGTACAGTGTGTCTGAAACTATATCTTAAAACGAACTATATTACTTTGAGGGGATAACATTTTAATTATATTGCTTTTTGACAGTTCATATTTGGCAAGGATGCAGCCAAAACTCAGTCAAAGGCCCAGCTCATAATGAATTTAGTGTAGTTTTGAGTTAAATTTTCCAGTATATTCTAAAATTATAAGATGTTTCAAGAATTCAAGATTAATCGAGTTTCTCCTTATTACTCTAAGTTATAAAATTAGCGGTGGGTTGAGATTTCCGATATTTTATTGGAATTTGAAAATTTTCGAATTTTTTGTTGGAATTTGTTTTGAGATTTTATTGTGATGTGATGTCACAGACTCACTGATATATCAACAAATACGTTCCCTAATAACTTTATAAAAGTTCTTTGACACCTTTCAATATTGCTAAGCACTTTTCAAAGAATTCCTTATGATAGGTAAACAACTTATTAAATCATTCAGCAAAGTTGGACTCACCCACCAGAAAATTTCCCGGTAGTCCAAACTAATCTATCTACGGTGGATCCGAAAATTGCAAAATTCTCAGCCGTGACAATTTTCGAACACAGATTTTGTGAGTTTTCGTGTTCCATCCAGGTGAACTCACTCCACCAGAAAAAAATATTATATTTATTTTCCTCCTAAAAATCCACTTAAGCACCTTCCAATCTACATTTTTCTAAAATTGCTACTACAAAGATTTTCTCAGAATTACAGTGCAAACTATTTCTTCTTAACCACAATACCATAATAATTTTTGAACCTGTGAAAGCCGTTCAAATCCCGGGCCATTTTCTTTGTCGTTCAGGACATTTTCAAAATATTACATGAGAATCAAAGAAACTCTTTTGTTGAAAGTGGTTCAAACGCCTTCCGTTTCTCGTCAAATTAGTTTTTCCATCATCGGATTATGAAGTTTGACTTGGTTGATGCCGTACAGCAATAGTTGTAGAGAAAATTTCTGTTGGCACAGTTCACTAAGTTCCTATAATTTTGCACCCCATTGTTCACTGTTAAATGATGATACAAAATAGTCGGTGACTTTGTAGAACATACAATCGTTCTTTCATGAATTCTCTCTTAATTTCCGAGTTAAATCTCATTGATTGTTGCGCCTTATTTTATTGTTCCATAGACTTATGTGACCCTTCTCGTGTCTTAACGAATTTGTTCTCTGATTCATTTTCGTTGCACCCGAATTTAACTCTATAAAAAAACCATAACAAGTTTTGGTGGGCTTGTAGACAATTTCTTAAAATTTGTTAATCTTCCTCTGCCTAAAACTTAGTTACCTCACGTTTTACTGGTTTTAGTATTACATTCGTAATTTTAATTAGTCATTATTTCGGACCCTTTTTTATATTTTACCAAAGTTTATTGCAGGTTTGGTAAAATTTAATACATCGTAACAATGTATCAAACTAACATTTAGAGTGGTTATCAAAATTTAAAATTAGTTAACTTTAAAAATTGGATACCGAACAAAAATGGTTTAAGATTCGGGTTGTCCACACTAAATTTAAATGTTAATATCCTAAAAGTAGTACTACAATTTGTCTAAAGATGTAAATATCTCTACGAAGATTTACTTCAAGATTCAATACAGAAATGCAGGTCCTTGCTCGATTTTATTAACATAGTTCGGCTTTTTTATTGCACTAAAAATTAATGTTATGATCTTAAATTGTAATTTCTGTCTTGAAGTTCAGATAAAAAGCCTGCGCTGTCTCCTTTGGCTAAATACGGCAATTATTTTGAAGCTTTCAGAAACAATAAATAAATCAGTTAATAATTTGTTCACTCCATTCATTAATAATTTGTTCACAAGGTGTAGGATTGGTATACAAACAAAAGTATTTTTATTTCATATCATTTAGCGGGGATATAGTCAAGGCTGGGCTTAACGAATTACATGTACATATTTGAATTACGTAATTAAAATACAAATTACAATTTGTAATTTTTATTTTAATTACTCATTTTCCAAGTAACAGTATCTTGTATTTTAATTACTTTAATTCTAAGTAATTGTAATTTGTATTTTAATTACCCCAGTTTTTGAAATTTCTTACTTACATTTTTCAAGGCTTAATAAAATTTGGTTCTAGAGTCATCAGCATAAACCTAATCTTAATAATCTTTTTCTAATGATACGTTTTTTCACTAAATGAATTTTGTCAAATCAAATTTATCAATTTACAAATGTAAAGTATTTGTAATTTGTATTTTAATTACTGAGTTTGCTGTAACTAGGAAAAGTATTATAATTACTCAGTGTAATGTAATTTGCCCAGCATTGTAATTAGGTAATTGTCATCATTGTTGGCAATGGGCGATATTGGCCCTTAACAGTTGAGTGCGATTTCAAAAATATAATTTTGTAGAACTTTTACTAAACGAACGATTCGTATGGATTAGGGTTTTTGACTAGGTAATAAAAGGGCCTATTCCAAGTGCTTTGACTTGTGGTAATTAAGGGGCCTATTCCAAGTGCTAGCCAAACCTTTGTCATCATTGCTGGCAATGGCCGGTATTAGCCCTTGAGAATTGAGTGCGATTTCAAAAATATAAGTTTGTAGAACTTTTACTAAACGAACGATTCGTATGGATTAGGGTTTTTGACTAGGTAATTAAAGGGCCTATTCCATGTGCTAGCCAAACCTTTGTCATTATTGTTGGCAATTGCGGATATTGGCTCTTGAGGGTTGAGTGGTATTTCAAAAATGTCATTTTGTTGAAATTTTACTAAACGAACGATTCGTATGGATTAGGGTTTTTTAATTAGGTAATTAAGGGTCCCATTTCATATGCTAGCCAAACATTTGGCATCATATTTGTCAATTGCCGATATTGACCCTTGAGGGTTGAGTGCGATTTCAAAAATATAATTTTGTAGAACTTTTATTAAATAAATGATTCGTATGAATTAGGGTTTTTTAATTAGGTAATTAAGGGTCCTATTCCAAGTGCTAGCCAAACCTATGTCATCATTGTTGGCAATTGCCGATATTGGCCCTTAAGGGTTGAGTGCGATTTCAAAAAGATAATTTTGTAGAACTTTTACTAAACGAACGATTCGTATAAATAAGGGTTTTTTAAGTAGGTAATTAAGGGACCTATTTCATGTGCTAGCCAAACCTTTGTCATCATTGTTGGCAATGGCCGATATAGGCCCTTAAGGGTAGAGTGCGATTTCAAAAATATAATTTTGTAGAAATTTTACTGAACGAACGATTCTTATAAATTAGTATTTTAATTAGAAAATTAAGGGTCCTATTTCAAGTGCTTGCCAAACCTTTGTCATCATTGTTGGCAATGGCCGATATTGGCCCTTGCGAGTTGAGTGCGATTTCAAAAAGGTAACTTTGTAGAACTTTTACTAAACGAACGATTCATATGGATTAAGGGTTTTGACTAGGTAATTAAAGAGCCTATTCCAAGTGATTTGACTTGTGGTAATTAAAGAGCCTATTCCAAGTGCAAAACCTTTGTCATCATTGTTGGCAATGGCCGGTATTAGCCCTTGAGAATTGAGTGCGATTTCAAAAATATAATTTTGTATAACTTTTACTAAACGAACGATTCGTATGGATTAGGATTTTTTGATTAGGTAATTAAGGGTCCTATTCCATGTGCTAGCCAAACCTTTGTCATCATTGTTGGCAATGGCCGATATTGGCCCTTAAGAGTTGAGTGCGATTTCATAAATATAATTTTGTAGAACTTTTACTAAACGAACGATTCGTATGGATTAGGATTTTTTTATTAGGTAATTAAGGGTCCTATTCCATGTGCTAGCCAAACCTTTGTCATCATTGTTGGCAATTGCCGATATTGGCCCTTAAGAGTTGAGTGCGATTTCATAAATATAATTTTGTAGAGCTTTTACTAAACGAACGATTCGTATGGATTAGGTTTTTTTTATTAGGTAATTAAGGGTCCTATTCCATGTGCTAGCCAAACCTTTGTCATCATTGTTGGCAATGGCCGATATTGGCCCTTAAGTGTTGAGTGCGATTTCGAAAATAAAATTTTGTATAAGTTTTATTAAACGAACGATTCGTATGGATTAGGGTTTTTGACTGGGTAATTGAAGGGCTCGTTCCATGTGCTAGCCAAACCTTTATCATCATTGTTGGCAATGGCCGATATTGGCCCTTAAGAGTTGAGTGCGATTTCATAAATATAATTTTATAGAACTTTTACTAAACGAACGATTCGTATGGATTAGGATTTTTTAATTAGGCAAGGCTGGGCAGTAACGAATTACATGTATTTGAATTACGTAATTAAAATAGAAATTACAATTTGTAATTTGTATTTTAATTACTCATTCTCCAAGTAACAGTATCTTGTATTTTAATTACTTAAATTCCCCAGTTTTTGAAATTTCGTATTTAAATTTTTACAAGGCTTATTAAAATTTGGTTCCAGAGTCATCAGCATAAAACTTGTCATACCTAATAATCTTTTTCTAATGATTGGTTTTTTCACTAAATGAATTTTGTCAAATCAAATTTATCAATTTACAAATGTAAAGTAATTGTAATTTGTATTTTAATTACAAATGACAATTCAAAGTAATTGTAACTTGTATTTTAATTACTCCACTCGAAAGTAATTGTAATTTGTATTTTAATTACTGAGCTTGCTGTAACTCGGAAAAGTATTTTAATTACTCAGTGTATTGTAATTTGCTCAGCCTTGGATATAGTTAATGGATCATATTGAGGTGGTAATAAAATATGCAATGTGTCTATAATGCAAATTTCTAGTTGACAATTTCTTTGGGCAAAGACTCAAATAAATTTCGTTGCGCACTTTATATGAATAGTAACACATTTGCACTAAACTTGTTCTAGCAAAGAAATAAACTTTGCGTGAAGCAATTTTTCCGCCATCACCAGGTGGCCCACTATATACGCCACCCGGACCCATTGTAAAACTGCTTATATATTCTTCACCATATTCAACTTGGCACTCGGCAATTGCACCATCTCCATATCCACCATTTTCATTACCGTTTTTTCCGTTGCCCTTTCCATTCTTCTCCTTCCCGTTACCATTATATGTTCCTGTTTTTCATTTGTTGTGTAATATTTCACTGCTAAATCAAATTATGCTCCAATTAATTATACCATTAAGATAAGGCTTGTTCTATAAACTAATTCAGAGCCCAGTTTTTGCAAAAATTGTTTAATTTTACTTCATACATCCAAGATGCTTTTACTAAATAACAGAAGTGTTGACCCTAAAAAAATGTAAATGAACCCAAATCCTTGAGTAAATCAATTTGAACAACCAGTTTAATACAACTTCGTTTGGCACAATTATTGAATAAGAGTGAAAAGTTAACAAGGCTATCAAACCATAAGTTTCCAATGAAAACCCAAAATGTGTTTAACCTCGCACACATAACCACCGTTGGTTGTTAAATGTACATTGTACATACTCGTATAAGGGGAAACCAAAAAATGAAAAAATAAAATAAAAACAACAAAAACATAAAAAAATCTCTTATGAGATAACAGGGAAAAACAAAACTTTTGTCTTTAATACCGTTTTGTTTGTTTTTCTATCCCGAAACTACAAAAGGAAATTCACCTCACGTACAACAAACAAAACTAATTGTGGTGGTTAAGACATTTGTTAGAATCCATTATGCTGTGTTTGTGTGTATTTAAGTATAGAGGTTCTTATATTATGTAGCACACATACAAATTGGTAGCATAATGATTTTATGGTACTTCAGCTGCTTTGAGTACCTTAACACCCTGTTGTAAATTCAAATTGTGAGACAACCAACCGCATAATTATTACATGACAGTAATTAATCCAAAACTGAATATTTTCATATTATGTACATAATGTATATAAAAAATATATAAATGTATCAACAAAATATATAAATAAATTAAAAATAAAATTGATTATCCTGTTTGGAATTTAATTTTATTGTTTGCATTTCAACATATTCAATTGCCCTCTTGAGTATCCCGAAAATTTCTCGTGGTTTTTTTTTATATTTGCATATATGCAATACACAATAAATTTTTCTACTACTGACAAAATTCAATAAAATATTATGTTTGATTATTTGACTCCGAATTTAATTTATTTATTATTATGTATTTGCAATTAAAATTTTTCTACAAAGAATTATTTTAGTGATTTACATGCCATCTAGGATAAAAACATAAAAATGCTTTGTAATAATTGTGTGTCTTCGCTATATAAACACCACTTTAATGATTAAGGTGACATCTACCCACCGAGATAATAACTTTTAGATAGTAAATGATACATGCCATATCACATGCAATGTAACTTTTTATTTCAACTAAATTTTAATAATCATTTAAATATTTTATTAATATTTACTTGATTGTTGTAGGTATGTATATTTACTTGTCGTTTGAATGTTCCGATTATTTTCTGAATTAATAAGACAGTAAATTGTAAATATAAACCGCTGTATTGCGTGCAGCATAAAAACTTTAACTTACAAATTACAAAATCTTAAACAAAATATTTTGGCACTTTGAGTTTAGCAGTTTTACCTAATTGGATGTAATAAAGCATTTTGTTGTTTCTTCTGTAATTTTGAAAGGTTTTAACCAAGTTGTAACGCTATTAACAATACCCCGATTTACAATAGAAAAAACGGAATCGATTAAAACCGATCTATCTAATTCAAAGCAGCGTGCACTTAAATTTTGTGAATAATTTTTGATCAATCTGAGCAAGGGCAAAATAATTTCATAAAAATAATAAGTGAGAACTAATTGATTGTTACCAAAACCTTTGCTGGGAAGAATGAGAGGAAAATCAAATAGGATATTGGGCGATCGAAAAAACTTCAGAACGAACTTGATAATTCAAAAATCGGTTTTGGAGAAAATCTTTTAACTTCTTCTTTCAAATACAATACATATACGTAATAATGATTGGTTTCGGTTGGCAACTGATATTATTACAGGATGGACAAGCCCTGAACTGATGTGCAGTCTATTTCAAAACAAAGCTACTTGACGTTAACTAAATATTTGAATATTATCAATGCTGATGTAAATACATTTATTACAGCAATGCAAATCCAAAACTCCAACTTGACACTCGACATTGGTGTATATGGATGTGAATGCAGAACAAGCAAATAATTACAAGCATTATGGTATACTTATCACAAATAGGTAAATAAAAACTGATAAATTATGACAAACAACGGTTGATAAATGAGCCAAACTTATATCATCTTTAAATTTTTACTAACGCTGTATTTTAATCTGTTTAGATAATCAGTACAACTAAGGCACAATTAAAACGCAAATTAAGAAATGGTAAAATTCTAATTAATTGTGTCCCAAATTCTAAAGTGAATAATCAAATTATTGAATTAATTTCGAAAAATAAAATTATTTTTGTTTAGATAAAGCGTGTCATGCTCAAATAAATCAAATTAGAATAATTTTAATTCGTTCGCAAATCAATTTATGATAATGGAATTAAATATAAAATTGAGGTATGTTTGATAATAAAATATATTTCAATAAATTACCAATTTCAAAATTAACTTTGGAAATGACTCAGTTTTAAATGGTTATGATTTTAGAAATAAAGCTTAAAATGGTCCAACCAAATAACAACTTCGGTGAACACCATAATACGAAATGAACACCAACCCGATTTATTATTGGTCTCTATCATCCGTCAATTTATCAGAAATTGGTTTTTAGAGAATGATTGACAAGTAATGACTGTTCATATAAAGGTAACAGAAGATTTTTGATACACGTCGCTGAAGAGTCAGTAAAATAAGATTTCTGTTAAACAAAAAACAGTTCGTGAGTTCAAATTTTTTAAGATGGTCAAGTTCATTATTCAGTCACGTATAGTGTTTTAGTACAGCAACATATTTGCAGCAAGACAAATTTAGTTGAATATTTTTTTTTAAATATCAATAATATTTTGAGACCAGTAATAAGCTTTTAACATTCGTCATGATTTGATTTGGATAAATCAACATTTCCTAGAAACAAGTAATTTTATTTTTTAACAATAAAATGTATAAAAATTGGAATTTTTTATTAACTTAATTTAAAAATCGTAATATAAGTGTACACAAAAAAACGCTTAGTTATAACAACTACATTAAATTTAAGATTCATTAGAAAATGACTGATAAAATAAGAAGTCATTGTGCTTAAAAGAAATGTGCTGTTATAAGCCATAGGTAAGATGCTTAAATTACAGGTAAATTAAACAAATTTAGTGCTCTGATACGTACTAAATCTTTTGCGGTTTATTGTAATGATAAAAGTGAATGATTTATTTTCAGGATTACAATCTTTTGACTTTTATTTACTGTTGGATTTTATATTAATTTTTATTTACCTTTCTATTTGACAGACAGGGGTTCCAAAATTGTATTATTGGCTCGAACAATGTTTATAACATGCACGCAGGCGATTAAGCATTGCAAATAAATAATTAATTAAATAATTTCTCTACCAGATCGCTGTTCAGCAAAAAATTCAGTATACATAAAATAAAAATTCCCGACATAGACACATGGTAACGCAAGACATATCGCTTCTATCCGTTCTTCCGTATTGTAAATACAAAAATAAATTTAATATAAAACTAACAATTCCATTCAACGGTAATTAGTATTCATTTGCAAGCGCTTACAATATAGCCAATTCATTGAAGTTCAAAAACTATATACCAAGTTGTTTTTTTTTTTTTTGCATTGTTGATGTTAGATGAATTTTAATTAGGCGCACAAACAACTTAACGTATACAATGCACCAAGCATCGTATAATCGCACCACAAAGCTTTTCTCATTGGTTTAATATAATATAAAATCTAATAACATTTAAATAGTGAATAGTTTTTTTTTTGGTGTTATAAAGTTTTGTGTTCTAGAGGGTAAGCAAATATATGTACGTGGTTTGCTGATAAATACTTTGAATTTGCATAATGAAATGAATTTAGGTTTCAACATTTTAGTGGCGAGACAATTTTGTTCTACATTTATATTTTATATTGTTTGATATCATTAGTAAAATTAAAATTGCTTCCAATTATTGGGCTAGTAATGAATGACCGCATGGTACTGTAATTAAATAACTGAATATCATTTTAATTAATCGGATTATTCGGATTCAACTGGTTCAATCAATTTTATTATGTACGTCGGGGTTAACTATATGAAAAGTCGTTGCGATTTTGTTGTATACCAGATAATAAATATTTTATATCAAATCCCACGAGTCGATATATAGATACTTGAATTTTTATTAATTTTTTTGTTTGTTTCGAACTGAATCATACACATGGTATAAGGTCTCGTCAATGATGATGTGTCGAGTGGATTTGCGGAAAATTTGCACAGTTTTAGAGTAGTACTCAAATAGCGATATTAACCGATAAAAATGAATCAACGCGCATATGAAACTTTCGTTCAAACATATTATTATTGACATGCTGACCATGGTCTATAATTAACGTTTCCAGTTGACATTTATTTTGAACAATTAATCAAGTCATAATATAAAATGAACAATTTATCATTATCAAAATATTGAAATAGTTTACATAATAACTAAATCTAGATGTCGAAATATTCAATTAAAACTTTACTTAAATATTCAACTAAGGTTATAAAGTATTAAATTAAAGCTTAAAAAAAAACAAATTCCAACTTCCAATGATAACGATAATGAGTGTATAATTTTTTAATTTCTGTTTTCATTTATTTTTTGTAATAATTAAAAATTAAATATTTTATTTTATTATACCCACAGTTTATTATGTATAATTAATAGATAATGCATCCTAGCAATGTTTGTAAAGGTGAGATTAAGGTAGCAATAAAATTAATTTTGTTTTGGAATTTACTAATTGGATTGTATAAAATATTTATATTTTATGTTTGTTCTATAAACAAAGAAGGGATTTCTTTTACTAGAACTGGCATTGATTAGAGTCTCAACTATTCAAGACAAAGTCAGCAAGTTATCATTTATATGTCTATTCATTTGTTACATCTGGATTTATTTTAAGGGTTAACGAATTCCAATTATTAAATATACGTTAAAACGGCAACGACCCATTTTTGTCTAATTTTTTGTTAAAAACAATAACAAGTTGAAAACTAAAACATATAATAGACTCATTAATCTAATAATAAATCAAGTAATAGTCAATCCATTTAAAATGAAGAATGACCCAAGGTGTCCCATCGAAATTTGGTGGCAACAAATAATTTGAAAATTTTTCAATTTCCAATCAATTTTGAAGAGATTTTTTGAGATTTTGTAAAATTAACTAAAGTTACCAACCTAATAAAATGTACATCTTTTGTCAAAGTTCAAATTTAAATACATGGATTTTATAGAAGTTCCAATTTTTAATCATCTCGAAAGTATACGAAAGTTAAAACTACTAATTTACAAATTTAATATTAAAAATTACAAAGACTAAGAGGACAAAATTCAAGATTCAAATTAGCGTAAACGACTAAATTTTAGGGGTATTTTGGAAAAACTTATGGCATTCCTAAGCTTATGTGATTTTAGAATTCTATAAATATTTCCGACGAATTTGTTTAAAAAATTTGAGAATGTCCCAATTATAAAATTTGATGAAAATTTAGAGTTCGAAATTTTTCAAATTCTGAATTTTACTAAAGTTTCTTAAAAGTAGCTCTCTATTCTCTCTTTTACTATCATGGCTGACCCTTTCACAAACTTGATTGTTTTAATTTTAAACAACTATTAAATTTTGGACATTTTTGCCGTAGAGACACATTCTGATTTATTTCAATTCATAAAGTTTAATAAGTTTTTAAAATTGAATTCATTGTTTTACCGAAAATTCTTACTTTTATCATCCTACAAATGGATAGTTTCTTGATGACATTTTAATTTTGATTAATTCTCAAAAATGAAAATTATTAATTAAATTTAATTAAGCTTGAAATTTTACTATATTCATTTGCTAGAAAACGATTTGATGACTCAATGGCACCGATGATTATATCCATTTACTAAACCTGCTAAAACTATCTCCACGTATACGTCATTACAATTGAAAATGTCCCACATCTATACAGAAAAAGTAGAGTTATAAGTAATACCATATTTTTAAGAATTTTAGCGTTTTCTTAAGCATTACATCCAATTTTAATTCAGTTGGCCAAACTGTAGTATTTTGTGTTATGATAGATTCCGGGATACGAGGAACCGACTGTAAGGTAAAAGATTACATTGAAATAATATTGAGTAATAAATATTATTTTTCGAACAAAGAAGTATTAGCGGTGTACCAGGTATTTACCAGGTAAATACTAGTATTTGCGTGTTACGGTTTTTACAATAGTTTTTATTGTATCTCTTTGTTTAAATGCTCAGAGAAGTATATCTCTTCAAAGTGAAATTGGACCAAATTCACAAACTCCAGCGGTGAAAATTGGTTGGCAGCCATTATTTGCAAAGCACTACATAGGCAGTAGTATGCTTCTATCGTAATCGGACATCACCAAATAGATTGAATCACTCTATACAAAAATAATTCATAACTTCAGTTTTCAGCAGTCTACACACTACACACACTCAAAAAAATATTAGAGTTGTTGGAATGGTTAACAATTTCTCATGATATGAAAATAACTGAAGATATATCTTTCCCGAAAAGTACATGTTTATATAATGCAAAAAAAAGCGTTGAAGAGCTATTACAAGCGAATGGAACAAAATTACTATAAATGCACCAAACAATTATACGATTCTCTGCCGCGAAGAATATCGATCGCCCCGATTTCGAAAGGATTATCTTGGTTGCCGATTTCAAAATAAGCGAGAAAATTTTAAGGTTCGAGTTTTTCAAGATTTACTT
Organism: Tipula vernalis; assembly: GCA_958295665.1. Taxonomy (NCBI): domain Eukaryota; kingdom Metazoa; phylum Arthropoda; class Insecta; order Diptera; family Tipulidae; genus Tipula; species Tipula vernalis. The sequence goes on from OY282558.1 coordinate 26,221,863, forward strand.
GGTGTTGAATTGGCTTCCAGATTATTCGAGATTTTTCAGTTAATTCAAGTTTTTAGGATTTGTCATGATATTACATAATATTCGAAATTTTCGAGGCTTTCGAGAACTGTTTTTGAGCTGCCTAGAGACTATTTCGCTATTATTCAAGATTTTTGAGATTTCTCATGACATGATTTATAGGCAATTCGAGACACTGAAAATGTATGAGTATGTATGGAAATAGGATTCAAATAAGACTAATTATGAATATAATAATTATAAATCATAAAATTCTGGAATTTGTTCAGTTAGAATGGAACTTGACTGTTGCTTAATCGATTTTACTGAAATTAAAATTCCATCGTTCTGCAAGTACAATAGGATTTTAAAATGTTTTTAATGTGAAGTTCTCGAAAATGGCCAAACACCATCAACTTGCTTTTTCTTAACTGATTTTCATGAAATTTAGCGAGTGCCATGAAAATAGAATTCGAAAATGATATTAAAATGAAGTTCTGGAGTATGGCCAGTTAGAATGGAACTTGACTTTTTGTAACCGTTTAAGTTGAAATTTTCCATATACGAGGAAATGCGAGGCTAAAAGGATTTTTTGATAAAATTCTAATATTTGAATAATAATAAAAATAATGATGAAAATTACGATTTAAAACTGCGTCATTCATTAAAATGTAATACAAAACTTTCCAAACCCAAAACAATAAACTGTATGTTGTCCATAACTTAAAACAAAATGAAAATTCGATTATATTACTATATAGCACAGATGCAAACCGGCTAACTTTTCAGGTTGAACAAAAAAAATATAGATTTTGGTTTGGCTCAGTTTTAGGATAGGGTTCAAAAAATAATTTAATCCATTAATTTCTATTGAAAAAGTTTTAATTTAATCTTATGAACAAAATAATATTTAATGAGCCCAATGTGAACCGAAGTTAATTCAGGGTTTATATTTGAGTTTGGTTTGCATCTCTGCTTAATAGAATGCTCTGAAAGCAACACTCTTCTGAACTCTTTTTTTATTATTCAGTTCAACTTATAGAAAGAGCGAGCTTTTCAGGATATTTAAAATAACATCTGAGTCCAACCAAATTTATTTAATCAATTTTTGATTCCGAACCTGAACTAATAATTTTATTTTTTGATGAACCGGAACCCGAATCGAAAATTTTGATAGTCCAGATCTCTAATGTTTTCTGATAGAAAAAATTATGATCGGCGCCAAGGCATGAATTAAATGTTTGTGAGAATCGTAATGTTAAGGGGTACTGAGAATAGACTCACCTCAATCAGTTTCTGGTCCGCCGACTGTTGGCAACCTGTTGATTAAAATAAACATGTTGTTTTCTGAACGCTGCAAAAGTGTAAGGTCTACCATGAATCAAATATCATTGTTTTGTATCTATAAATTATCAAACTTTTTGCGGTACCTTAAGGCGTGCATTGTCTCATTTTAAATTATAACACAAAGCCCAAATGTAGTTTTATTTATTTATGAATCGATATTTTACAATTATATATTTCGTATTGTGAGTTAAACTTTCAGAGACAGAAAACATAGTTTAAAACATTAAACCTAAAATATTTAAAAAAAAAGCTTTTATGTTTATTATAAAGTACTCGTAGCCTTAATAAACTGTAATTCGGATTAAAAATCTGGCATTTTTTTTTTTTGAACAAAATTTTGTTCTTCGTTTCACGAAACCAGAGTTCAGACAAAAATGGGCTTAATTTTTAGGCAGTTAAGTGATTTGATTGGCGATATTTCACGGGTCAAGTTAGATTTTTGAATTTTTAGTTAGTTAACAATCCGATATAAAATGTAAACAATTTTTGGTACATATTCAACAGTTGGAGATGCTGATGTTTTAATAATATTATTATTAGGTCTATTATTTGTAAATTGTTTAAATAAAGTCCAAAATTGCTTAAAATTTGAAAATGGCGCGATAAAATTTTCTGTACTTTGCATTGAAAATTTACAGACGTTTCAAAGGTTAATTGCTAAAGCTTTTAAATCAAAGAATAGAGGTGACAATATAATTTACAATCAAATAGAAATTGAAAATCTTTGATACCTAATCCAAAATGTCAATCAATCAAATTTTGCGACGGTCGTCACATTCCAAGCCATACAGTCATTATCGAGCACGAGCAAAAAGATAAATTCATTGATAAAAAATGTATTTACAAATCTGTAAATACATATTCATGTCTACCTATAGTCTTCTGGTTTAGTTCAACTGTGTTATGCTACCAGTTTCATTCATGTTGTTGTTAATTTAATATAACAAATTATTAAGGGTTTTATTTACAGATAGCCGTGTTGTACCAAGTAGCGTGTTTGTTTTACTAAGTTCACATCACTATCTTTATAAAACATATTCAACTACTAAATAACAGGCATCAAGTCGTTTATGTTTTGTATGTTATTGTTATCAAGTTTATCGATTTATATTATCTCTTGTTCCAGTTTTGATTTGAGTGTGTGAAATCGTATACGTACGTCTAAATTCGGCCATATAAAAATTTGATTAATAATTATTAAAGCATTTGTATGATATTAAATAAGAATAAACTAGTAGTTAAATATTTTAATGAAGTTTTGCAAACATCATTATCATTTAATGATAATTAATTAATGATATATTAATATGTTAAGCTTTTTAATATGATAAAAATGATAAAAAATAAATTAGAGTAAAGTGGGCTGTTTCGTTTGTGAGGAGTTGTGAAAACGATTCACCTTAAATTGTAAATTTCAAAGATGTAATAATTATTTCGTTCGCCGTAAATCGAGTGCTAATGAAATAACAATAATATAACCTAAAAAAAATTATTCTGTATAATTAATTTCGGATTATTATTAAATTCGTATATGGAGTATAATTGTTTTAAGCTATACTATGTATTGGCAATCACCAATTTAATCATTTTATTGTTATACAATATAACAAAAACAAACTATAGATAGATAGACAACAAGTGGATTAAAATAAAAATATAGATTTTATGAAAGTTCACTGCACGACCAAGTAAACACAGATGTGGGAAATAAGTGGTAAGTCGATTACTGCGTTGGCCATCTGTATATAATTAAATTATTCATATCGATTTATAGTAATGATAAGATTGGAATTTTAAGAAGGAAAATTTTTGACATACCATGATGTATGTATGTCTTATCGAATTTATTACGTTATTGATAGTAAAGCAAATTAGCAATATGACAATGAAATTTTTAAATGAATAAAAATGTATGCAATTTTATCGCAAATTTGAAGGTATACATTTTGGGTCATTCGCTGTTTCATGCATTAAATGCAACAGACAATTCGCCGGTAATGTTACATATTCAATGATGGATATTTTTACAAAAACAATAATTTTTGTACTTGAATAAATATAAACTTTAATACAATTTAACATTGACAATGGAATTATGTACGGTAAATTATTATGATATACAAACATATCTTGCATAACATATTAGTTATTTCTTCACTTGCTTGAGTACGCAGTCGCCGTTAATCCGGGGTAACTTAAATAGATAGTGATAAAGTAGCGTTGGTATTGATCGTCAAACTTTAAGTTTAACAACTTTATTACATTTGAAGTGTGACAGCTATAAAATCATTTTTTTTTATTTCAGATCTAATCTAAACTTCGGCAAAATTATACTATCTTTTGCGTACTTTCAATACGATTTCATAAATTATCTGAAATAGAGCGTGCGATCGTCAAAAATGCGCGTTTTCTTCTAAATTAGTCGTAATATAACCACCAAATGTTACTTACCGGATTCTGCCTAAGACGATATTTGATTCTAAAATTTACTCTTATTTTCAAGCAGTTTCTTTAAGAGTCGTAATGAAAAAATGAATCAAAATAAACCTCAAACTAATAATTTAACAATAACAAAAATTTCAAAACGTTTTTATCACAACAAAGTAAATCCAGTAAAATTGAAGCCGAAAAAATGTTTTACAACCGTAATTTATTTAATGAAATAATAAAATCCCTTCGAGACTCAAATAAAAAGATGTTTCGCAATACTACGGAACCTTAAAAACTTTGATTTTTCAAAATATCAAATTTTAGGAATTTGAAACTACAGTCCAATAATAATTAGCAACAATTTTCCAAAAAGCTCACTGTTTTTAGATTTCTAGACATTTTTAAAATTCGAACTGTCATTTTATAAAGTTCCTTTCACAATTTGAATAATTCACTAATATACATAATTTATAGTTAGTTTAAGAAAAACAAGACAAAGTCAAATACTCGTAGATTCGTTTTACAGCTTAATTCACCTTAGGCTTCAAGACTTGAACCAAACTGTAATATAAATTGTACTTCGGTAGGCAGATACCTGTCATTGAGAAATATGTTTTAAGCTCCCTTTATATAGTACAGTAATTATCTGGTTTATTGTGTAACAAAAAATTATTTATTAAATCCGACAAAGCGTTAAAATTAGTAAATAAATTTTTAAAATTTAAATTCTTTAATGAAGAACTCGAAACAACACCAAACTAGGAATTGCACAGGCAAACCCCAATTTAACAAACATCCTTTAATAATAGTACAGAAATTTGTCATAAATGACTTAGTCAATATATTATGGATGACAAGTATAACAGAATTGCAGTATTTTGAAAAAGAATGTCTTAATTGTCCGGGTTGGTATGCATATTTTTTTTGGGTAATATATAATAGAATTTACAAAGCCAAATTCAAAAATATTTATTAATTAAAATAGATTAGACGAAACGTTCTAATGAAACTAAAAATTTAATCAAAATTAAAATTTCAATAACAGTTTCTAAAATTGTACAAATAATCGATTTGGCAAAGCAATAAAAATAAAATGATTTGTTTTTTGGGCAATCAATTAAGCCAATAAAAAGATTATTTCTATTATACATAATTATAATTTAGTTGTTTTATTCATCTATCCAATACCACATTACACTCATATACATACATACCTGTAATTGCGCGGTGTATCAAACGTAACAATATCATTTTGAGCTTTAATAAATAAATTTTCCTTTTTATATTTTCCAGGTTTTTTTTTTATCTAGCTGTTTGTTAAAATAAAACAGAATTTAAAAAAAATTAAAAAGTAATAAAACAACAGAACGCCACAAAACATTTGATTCGCGACCGCGACGATATGAACACTTGTTTTTATTTTATTGCTGTGCGCGAGCAAGAAATTAATTTGTTTTAGTATTGCGATTCATTTGTGCTTTACGAATCTATAAGTTAGTCAATTAATTTTATAAACAAAAATCATAATTTTTAAGTGTTAAATGTGACATTCAAATATTTATCGGTTGTTTACGATTAACGTTGCAAGAAGTTGGTTGTTTTTAATTTAATTATAATTTTATTTTATAAATAAAATTAATTTTTTAATCATTTTTTTTTTTAACTTAAAAATTAACATTTAAATTAAATAAATTAATTAAAATGGAAGTGTCGAATTCTGATACAAATAATAAATTAAATAATGATCAATGCAATATTACAAGTATTACATTACCGCAAATGAGCAATGGTCCAGCCAGTACTACAGATGGGACAAATGGCACGCATCGATCACATTCAGTGCTGGTGGTTGATGACAAAAACGACAGTTTTTTAAATAACTGTGAGTACATATTTTACTTAAAATAAACCTACAACTAATGTATATGTAACACTCGACGATCGATTTATGTCAACAAAAAATTTAAAAATCCCTAAACTTAATGGTAGTGACATCTATTGGTAAAACGATCGTTGATTATGGTTTGTTTCTTAAGTAAAACATAAATTTATTTCTGATACAGTGTAAACACTGATCGATAGTAATCGCGTAAATATAAATATTTAGTTTTGTTTTGTTTTGTTTTGATAGTACAGCTCATTTCTTATCATTATTTATGGCCATGTGTGTAGTGTAAATCAGTTCACCAAGTATTGTATGTATACAATACGGTTTTAAAAATTTGTATATGATTGATGGGAATTTGTACTTGTCGTTTGATCGTAACAATGACAAAACACAAACACGAGTTCCATACAAGATAGCTTGATCTTAAATATAATCTATTTCTACGAATAAATTTGATTTGACAGCGATGAACGATCGTGCGCTTTCAAAGTACACTTATTAGGAAAGTGAAAAAAACAGCGAGTAGGTATGTATAATGGCGATCATTATATGGTTTATCTATCCATCACATATGAGATTTTATATATAGTTATACGAAAGTCTTGCGTTCGGCCTTACTATATAGGCGGCGTGCCAAACTGATATGCGGGATATCGATAACTTTTTCGAGAGTTGCCATATAATTTAATTAATCAGCATTTTGTCATCTTTATTTATCAAATACTCAAGTGTAGTACGTGCTAAATATGGTGATCGATTATTTGATTAAGTTTGAAGAGCTTTGATTTTTTATAAATTTTTGATATTTTGGTCTTACTGATTGGTCTTAAAAATTAAATCTCGTGATTGATAATTTTTTAATTAATCAACAATTTGAACAGATTTCTTTTTTTTTTTTGTGGGAAATCGTGGTGGGAAATCGCGTTTCAAATAAAAAATAATAATAGCTTTTAGAAGCAGGATTTAAATTTTTCGAAGAAATTGAGGATTTGAAAATATATGAATTTGTCAGGTTTTCTTTCATAACTCAGAATCGATAAAAATGCAGTTAACTTGATTTTTAAAAAAAGATTTAAACATTTAGTTTGTGTGGATATTTCAAAAATTTAAATATATGGTATTCCATCTCTCTTTAAAAAAAAAACTCGACAACTTTACCACATGTCTGTTATAGAGGCGTTTTTCATTAATATGAAAAACTATACAATACTCATAATTAATAAAACAACAAACAAATACTCAAAGCACAAAATTTTCTCTCGTGGAAAATTTGCAACGTTGTAGATTGAAAATTTACCACATTTTGCGGCTATTAAAGTACGCCTCAAATCGAAAGACATAAAAGAAACCCATAAACAAAATTATTCAAGTCAGTAATAACTTGTGACATTTATATTTTATCATCAAATTATTATTATGGTGGTTAATAAAACTCGCGCAAACCTTTCATAATACATCATATTTTTCAACTGAAGATCATGGTCAAAAACTTATCAGTAGGCTTAACTTAAGGCTGTACAAATTCCAAACTGCTAGTAATATTTTAAATAATTTTTACAATAATTAATCCTAAATCAATCAATTATTTTTTAAATGGATTTATTTTATCGCAATTACAAAACACTTGAATCAATAATTATTTGATAGTAATTAATCGATCGGTGTAGTTAATAGTGTAAATGAATTAAACTAAAGGGCATATTAGGCTTTAACTATAGGCCAAATAAACATGTGTATTTAATTAAACACATCGTTTCATTAAGTATATATAGGTCAGTAGTATAATTTTACCACCACTAAGTTAAATTTAAAATAACCCGTATACATTTCTAAAAATATTTTTCTCACGTGCACTTTAAATCGCAGAGAGTTTTGTGTTCTTACATAAATTCTCTTAATTTATTATAGACGAAATTCTGAATATAAGCAGATAGCATTCAAATTCCGCAATATGAAGTTCAATATACAAATTCAAGGATTATAACAAATATCTCTTACTCTTATATAACAATACTGATAACGCAAATGGGAACATACAAAAAATTTAATTAATACTCAAACGCCGTCAGATTGCAATAAAATATATCAACAACAAAAACAAAATTATATTTGAGTTTATCTACACTCGTAAATTTTTTCCAGCTATGTACGTAACAATATAAAACAACGAGCAGTTACGAGTTTATTTTAGAAAAAAACGTAAGGTTACTTAAGTCAAAAATAAATTAATCATAAATTTTAATCCAAAAATAAATTTACAAAAACTCAAAAATGTACAAAAAAACGAAAAAAAAATTGTTTGCGTGATTTTAAACGAGATTTGCGTATGCTGTGTTCTATATACAAAGTGGCTTATTACTACTTTAGCAATACCAACAACGGAATCGTTGTCAAATGGGTGTGTTAACTATAGGAACTAATTGGACATAGAAAAAGAGTGCACAAGAAAATGACTTATGAGAGGTTGTAGAGGCGTCGTTTTAAAAGAGCAAAAATAAATCATCAGAAAATTGATTTTTTGTAATATTTTGCAAATTTATACCAGTAACCTTTAAATTTTTGAAAATTTCTGCACTTTTAAAATTATTTACAACGACTTTAAGACTATGCTCGAAACCTATGATAAACATTTTTTAGAATAAATTTTTTGACGTCTATTTGAAACATATTCCCGTAAATTTCTAATTTTTTATTATTCTGTCCGATATGCGTTGTGTTCTCAAACTGACATATGTCGTAAATTATACGCAAAAGTAATCTTTTTATTATAGCTAGATAATAGACAACTAAATCCGCTCGTTATTATAGAATCCAAATCCGAAACTGTGTTGGAACGTTTTAAATATGGGTACTGTGTAGGGTGACCAGGTTAGAAACGTAATAATCGCCGAAGATCCATTTGGGGCAGGAATAGAGTTTCTTAAATAAAATATGGCCAGAATTCAACAAATATCGCGGGAATGTGCAAATGATCCTTTGATCCATAAACGCAAACTACAAATATGGTTTTATCTTAGTTCCTAATATAAAATAAATTCTCGACGCTCTAAAGAATTAGGGTCATATCATTTCGGATCGCATTTTTTAAATAAAACAAGAGCCAAACTTAAGAAATATTGCGGACCACCACTAATTTATTTATTTATTTATTTATTACCAACTTTATACTTATATACAATCTGGTTACAATTTCAATAATACATTAATATATATGGTACTAAGAATTTAATTCAAAAAAAAAAGTAAAATTAAACAGACATGAAAAATTACCAATAATTTAAAAGAACATTAGACATTAAATTCTTAAATGCATCCCTAGATAGATTAAAGTCGAAAGCCGATCGAACTTTATTAAAAGAAACAGTAGATTGATAAACCGGTTCATATTTACCGTAGTTATGCCTAATATAAGGCAGCTTAATTTGGAAATCTCTAACGCGAAGGGTCCGTAACGGAGTATATATTATATATCGTACAACACCAAAATCTCAGGACAGTCAATTTTAGACACCAACAAGTCTCTAACCAATAACGCGCCAGTTTCGATTCTGCGAATAAAGAGCGGCTCAATATTTATTAATTTACATCTACCTCGATACGGTGGAAGTATAAAAGCGGGTAGATTCCCATCTCTGGGCAACATTCGCAGAGAAAACCTTAAAAAGCGCTTTTGAACACGGATTCCAAATTGCTGCACCATATTCCAACAACGAACGCACAAACGAGATATATAATATTTTAATAGAATAAGGATCTTGAAAATCCCTCGAAAATCTTTTAATAAACCCAAGCATGGAGTTCGCCTTAGAAATGCAAATATCTATTTGCTTATTGAACGATAAGTTCGACGTAAATGTTATACCTAGATCCATAAACGTATCAACATTATCAATAATACAGCCATCCAGGAAAAAATCAAAATTAGCGGGCGTGATTGCACGGGTAAAACGTATTGTTTTACATTTGGAAATGTTTAGGGTCAAATTCTGAGCTGTGCACCACATACTGAAATTATTTAAGCCAGATTGGAAGTCTCTTGCGTCATTGGTGCATGAAAAGGTTTTAAAAATTTTAATGTCGTCCGCATAGATGAAGATGTCGGAATAACTCAAACAATTCACTACGTCATTGATGAATAGTATGGCACACCCGAAGTGACATTAATAACTCTGGGTGTGAAACCACCAATCTTAACTTTCTGAGTTCTGGAATCAAGAAGAGATCTGATCCAGTCCAGTGGGAGAAAACTACAATGCAAGGAATCAAGTTTCTTCAACAGCAAGTCATGATCAATCTTCTCAAAGGCCTTACAGAAATCAGTGTACACAACCTGCACAATTTTACCTCTATGTAAGGCATTAGAGACACAATTTGTAAGCAAGAGTAAATTAGTAACAGTTGATCTGCCTGGAAAGAAACCATGCTGTTTAGGAGAGATAAAAGTTTTCACGTGAAAGAATAATTGATCTTTAACAAGTTTCTCAAACAACTTGGGTAAGACTGAAATTGTACAAATTCCCCTATAGTTCTCAATATTACCACGAAGCCCGGATATGAAAATAGGTTTAATAAGCAAGATATGACAATTCCGATAAGATTGTATCAGTTTCCAAACGAAACATTGGATTATAAACGCTCTCAAAGAAATCAGCAAACAAATTAACCTTATCTAGAATGTTATCACAGAATCGGTCTTTCAAATACATTGTGGAAGGGTAACCATCAGATTTTCTTTTATAGTTAAGAAAATGCCAAAAGTGATTGGGTTTCGATTTAATTTGTGATTCCACCTCCAAAACATAATTACTGTAAAGAAACCGGTTAAGAAATATATACTTTTTACGTAAAACCTTAAATGAGTTGTAATTTACTGTATTCGGAGATAGTTTATAAAGCTTATGAGCCTTATCCTTTCTATTTTTTAAATTTATCAATTCACTATTATACCACGGTTCCTTCTTGGCGCCTGAAACTACCAATCTAGGGATGAATGTTTCAATGCTCATTTGAACAATATTACAAAATTCGTTCAACCTATCGTCTATATTATTACTATTATAAAATGAAGACCAGTTATACCCATCAAGAAATGCACTTAAAGAAACATAATCACCCATTTTAAAGTTATAGATGACAGAGTCGGTATTATTTTCGATTAATTCATTCTTATTCTGCGGCAAATGATGAATACTTGAAGATCCAGCTAAATCATCACAGGTTGTGACGGTCATCTCATGATCAATTGGCACAAAGGCTAGGTCTAACACGTTATTACTGCAATTCTTCACATTGATACATTGTTTCAGTCCCAACGAAAATATTTCAGATTTGAACTTTTCCACATTATCGTTCATGTTTATGGGAGTTAAATTGTTATCCATATACTCCCATACAATACCTGGTAAGTTAAAATTACCAAAGATAAATAAGCGGTCCTCAGGTTGAAGCAGTGCAGTAATATTAAGTTTCACGGTGTCCAAGAACATATCATAAACCGCGACGCTTGAATGACATGGTATATATGTGACACAAATGATCAGCGAGTATGAATGAAACCGTAAGCGCACAGCAACAACTTCAGTACCACAGTTGGTTAACGTTATCGGCATAGATGAGTATTTGTTAGAGACGGCTATTATAATACCACCCCCCACGGCATAAGTGTCCTGCTGTAGATGTCTGTCTGATAATGATATTATGGCTGGTATAAAATTGATTAAATTTTGGCTCTGGAGGATTCCTCCAGCCATATCATCTGGGGTCGAATTTCCTAAATTCAAAATATATTGCAGAATTTTTTTACTTAGCTAAATGTAAGCTGATGTATTTTACTGAAATTTTTATTTGTATATTGTACGAGTAGATAAAGATTTTTTCGACAATAAGCTTGGGCTCGGATCAAAATTTTGAAAGCCAATTATTAATACATACATTTAGTGTTTTATTTTAGTGATATTTTTTATCTTAGATGTTAAGCCGATTCAATAAATAGTTCCTAATCTAAAACAGATTAAATCGCCCCCTGAAGAATTTTTTGGGCCTAAAATATTTAAATTGTGCTGAAATTATTATTTTTCTGATTCGTTCGGAATTTGTCATATAAAAACTACGACAATGGTATGTCAGTTATACAATAAATTTATTATGATTTATTATGAAAAATGATTATAGGAATTGACGATATTCTAGGAAAGGCAAATATTCATAAAGTTGATTAATATTAAATAACAATTTATAATTATAATTTTAAAAAAAGTTCTATTTACCAATCGTAAGTGTAACAACTTTGCAAATTTTTGAGTTAATAATAAATTTGTTGAAACAATGCACAAAACATTAATACAAATTTTTATTTTTATTTCACACTAGTCAGAAATTTAACGTTTACAAGACTGATTTCAGTCCGGAAAACAAATCAACTCGATACAGAAAAGCACCAGGCCTATTTTCTGTAAATTAAAAAGTGATTCAAATTATAAGAAAAACAATGAAATGATTTTAAAATTATCAAGCTACCCTAGAGATTGTTTTGTTTATCAAATTTATTTTGTCAAGACAAAACCAAATAAACAAAGTAAACTAGGGTAAGTTGATAATTTTAATATCTGTTGCATTGATTTGCTTTAAATTTTCTTTAAACCCTGTACGCAGTTGACCTGAAACAAAATTTTCACTGGTCAAAAAAAAAAAAAAAAAAAGAGAGAAACGGTACGTGCAAAAAACAGATAACTTCAGGTTACAAATTTATATTCAAAAATGTAAAATTGGATGCTATAAGCGATTGGAAAATACACAACAAGAAACTCATCATGAATTAAGGCGATTTTTAGAAATCATGGCTGCTCTAAATCGCGATAGCAATTATTCGAATTTAGTTAATTTGAAGTCAAATATTGCAGATGGAATATATAGATCTAAACGTATTCTACAGTTAATAAAAAAAGAGAAATTATTTACATAGTTCTTATGCAATACGTTAGTTCTGCATAATCTCTCCAATTGGAGATTTTAACAAGGGTGTAACAAGAAATGTAACTATTTTATGTGGATTTTTTTTTATTTTGTTAAATGTTGTAATAATTTGAATCTACATTCATTAATTAAAAAATTTGACAACATTTGGCTTTATTTTAACTGAACTCGAATAATTGCTTTCACGGTCTACAGCATACATGAATACTAGGCGCCATAAAACTTACTGAAAAATGTGTAGAGATTAAGTAGAGACATTTTTATTTTAATTCGAAAACTTTAATTTCGCTAGCTAAATTTTCATTTTCGATATCGTTTGTGCCATTTTTAAATGAAAAGTTTCATTTCACTTCAACTGCGTATTAAGCTAAAATGAAAAAATTGAATTAATACGACATATGTGACAAACATCGATCTTGTACTGCTACAATCCATATTTACCGCTCTTCGGACGTAAATAACTATTTCGGCCCTTTTTTCATTTTTTGTAAAAGAGAAATAGGTTTTTAAAATATTTTCGAAAAAGGTGATTTTATTTTAAAATTAGAATGTACATTTCCATTTCCGGAAAATTTTAAAATTCATATTACTTGTGAGTGAAAAATGAACGAAAACAATACGGGGCCAATACACTTTGCTTTGATTGCGAATTACAGGGCTAATTGTTTTCGGGCTTTAATGCCTCGAGCGACGGGCCTTATTTCATGGCACCAATAAATTTCAGTTATTTGTCAAGTTCGATTAAGATTCCAATTCTCAGGGTTTATACCTTTTTTGGCCTTTTTTGTCTATGTTAAGGTTTGTTTGGAACCCATTTGTGGAAATTTTGAAAGGAAACATGGGAACAACAAATAGCGGTGCTTGTTCCTTACTCATTATTCATATCAGTTGTTTTCGCACTTAGGTGTGCTGTATGATCCCAAGTAATTGGAATGGTGTTTATGAGAGGTGCAAATTAATTAACAAGTTAAACAATATTTTTATAAATCTAATGTCTCGATACTTTAAAAGGGTTCGCTATTATTTGTTTGGTTTTAATGTTTTGTTTGTTGATTACATTAACCAGATAGCAATTCGATAAACTAATACGAGACATACTCGAGACACTATAAAATATTAATTTAATATGGTTTATATTAAAGAACACACAAACAAAATCCATTTAATAGCAAATTAAAATTTAAGTAGCGCATAAATTTTTTTTTCTGTAGGATTGAATGGCACTTTTAATACGAAGTAGTAAAAAGTGATTTAGGTCAAGTTTCCAATAACAATTATAAAAAATATTGTTTATACGCAAGATTTTCGTAAAATTATATAATCCGCACTAGGTACCAATATAAATACATACAGCTACAACAACAATGGATAGTGTTTACTGTTTTTTACGGAAACACTATTCAAGGATGTGGAAAATAACTTCCATTTCTAAAAGTTAATTTTTTGTTAATTTTCAATCCGCGTAATTATCAAGTAGAAATGAAAATAATAAAAATGTTTAAAAGTCAGAATATCGTTATTTGTGGCTGATGTGACTGGTACATTTTAATTGTTAATGGTACACACAATAAATTCCAAAAATAAAAAAAAAATTTGTAAAACTTATCAATTATGAATAGAATGTATACATATTCTAAAAATAGACATTTCTCGGTCATCACTATACTCAGAGATAACACACTTTAATTTATAAGTGTATACGCAAATATTGCAATAAACACTTTCAAAATATTCCACCTTACGTCTGTATCTATTGTCAATAAACACAAAAATGTGTTTCTTATACTATTCAATGTGTTAAAAGAGGACTGAAAAGCTGTGAATATTCAGTTCGTTTGCAAAATTTAATAATTTATACTCATGTGGTTTTGTTTTGTTCTGAAAATGTTTAGTAAAGTGCAATTCGCTAAAATTTGGCAAGTAAGTGCATAAATCATATAACGGATTCTCTTTTTTTTTACAGTAAACTTAAACATAATACAAAATTTTAAGATTACACAATTCATTGCTATTTAGATAATAAAGTGAATTTTTGTAAACTTTAATGACATTTAGGCGAATTAACTGTCATAAGTATATAACTTATCGATAATTTTTTGAAACACATAGCACATTGAAAAAATATTGATTGTTAACGGTACCACGACTTACTGATATATTTAGGTAATGTATATAATGAATCTGCATGAATTGACATCAAAAGAGGTGAACGAATTTTATTTGCTTTGTACACCTACGACCTTCATATGTTTGCGACAGATAATAAATAATCGGCTATTGCCAAATCAATGTATATATGTACATATATACGTACAGCAGTGTTATATTGCCACTTATTAAATACAAAAGTAAACAATAAAATTACAAAGGTAAATACATCATTTATGGCTTTGAATCATAGTATTTTGAATAGATTTCTAGTGTTCAACTGTTTCCTCTTGCTATCGATGCGAAGTCATGAATGAATATTATTCACTGATAAGTTAAGCGTACCGCACAAAGAATGAGCCAAAGTCCGCAGAGAGTAAACTTGTGAAAATTAATGCAACAATTTGTTCGTCAATAATTTGGAATTTTTTGATTACTAAGCACCAAAAATATCAATTAAGCTGTTATCTTTACGGTATCGTGATTATTTGTAATAAGTGTACGTACTCGTAAATAGAGTGTAAGCCCTAGGTAAATTTAAACAAATAGTGTATTGGTCCTATAAGATCTTATTAGACGGTCATCAATTTTTCGAAAGAAACTACCGCCAAAATTGTTTTATCGTCTAGCCGTAAAGTATGTACAACTTGACAAATTAACTGTAATCAATCTCGAATCAATTAGCTAAGTAAATAATTGCACATGTTGCTATAATCGTACTAGTTAGATATTGATTGTATGTTGGTTTAAGGTAAACGAAAGGTGGAGTCTATATGCATAAATGTATATTTATGCTTATAGACTCCACCTTGTAAATTACGTTGATAATAGAATACAAATTGTTGTATGTTCAAAATCAGCATTTATACAAACAAAATATAAGGTTTTTCAATATCTGAATTTATTAAATTTTCATATTAATCCAAAAATATAGGAAATAACAACTTATGTATATCAAATAACCTATAGATTCTTAATCTTCTTAATTTATTGTCTAATAGTTTACTAATACTTTTTTTTTTTTTTGCATTTCAGTTATGAAAGAAGAAACAATCGACTTCATCACGAAGGCGCTATCTGAATTGATCGGTACTGGCCTACTCTTATTTCTCGGTTGCATGGGATGTGTAACCGGAATAGTGGAAAATCAAAATCCTTCTCCATTACAAGGCGCCCTTGGTTTTGGTTTTGTGGTCACCATGATCATACAAATATTTGGATGCGTATCCGGTGCTCATTTAAATCCATCGGTTACAGTCGCCGCTTACATCTACAATCAAATTTCACTAGCATTAGCCGCAACGTATATTGTAGCACAAATTTTGGGCGCATTTTTTGGATTTGGTATATTAAAATTATTAACACCAATAAAGTATGCGATCACAAACGATGGTGCGGGTATATGCACAACAAAACTTGACACACTCGTTACACCAGCCCAAGGTTTTTTTGTTGAATTCATCATTACTGGTGTGCTAATTTTGGTAAATTGTGGTGTATGGGATCCACGTAATGCCGCCAATACCGACTCAGTGTCAATTCGGTTTGGTTTAACGGTTGCAGGACTATCTATAGTCGGGGGGCCTTACACTGGTGCTTCAATGAATTCAGCTCGTTCACTGGCTCCTGCCGTTTGGAATGGCTTTTTTGAGCATCACTGGCTATACTGGATTGGACCACTATCGGGTGCCATTGTTGCTGCTTACTTATATAAGATAGTATTTCGACGTGAAGTTCGCGCTCCAATTCCAAAGCCATTTGAGGAGCACCCTTTGAATCGGGAAAAACTGAATCCTTAAATATTTTTTAAATTAAATTATTTTGTAAAAATATAAAATTTTGAAAGTGATAACCAATATTGTGAAAAAATCAATTGTATGTATGTGAAAAACACAAAAACACTATTTTAATTCCAAAGGATGATTAATATTTATATGTATATATTTAGCCATAAGGGAAAGGAGAAAACATCGAGAAACTTTTAACATATACTATGTTACATATAGAAATACTTAATGTAAATTGTCAATTTTTTTTAAGTTATACAGAGATATTTTATTCCTAATGTAAAATGTAAAATTATTAATTAATTAACTATTTTAGAGTAATGTAATCTTAATAAATAAATTATAAATTTTATTTGTATTGGTTCTTGTTCTGCTGTTATATTCATTCCATTCTATCTCGCAGAAAACTACAGTAGTTTGGTTCAGCAAGAATTATCCGGCTTGTCCGAAAACCTAACCAAAAAAGTTTCATAACACTTTTGATCGGAATTTAATTGAAGTAACGTACTAAAGGCACGCTATGCTTCGACGACTACATGGAGTTGGAGCTGTTTTAGAAAGGCCATAGATAGTACTAAGCAATGGTTAATCAATATTTAATTTTTTTGAAAATACCGTTAAAGCAGGAGTTTCAGCAAAATGCTTATATCTTAATGTTTTGGCCTGTAGAGCAAACATACCAATCTATAAAAAGTTCCCAGGTTGGCCATTACACTTAAAGTTGAAAAATCATATTTTTTTATTAGATAGTTTTTTATCTTAGATATTTCAGTTTCCGCCATTATCGAATTATTGTGTTTTGGAAATTCTTCACAGAATTTGGGAAAACTTTTCTGGAAAATGCGAATTTAATTTTAAAATTATATAATATGAAAGCAATCTTGCGAAATTTCGATGTGATTGCATCCTGTAGTGACATTCGATGGTTGATACATTACTACGGATGATTATCCAACGGTTGCGAATGATGGTGGCAAATATTCTTCCGTTGGACTCGGTCTTCTCAGAATGAGAATTTTTCTGAATGCGGCAATTGTAACTGAATAAATTTTGTTGCTTTGTATTCCAATTGACGTTATTTTCTTCTGTTTAGTCCATTACTATAATTCAAGTACGCATAACATTCTTCTGGATCATGTACTTGTGAATTCAACCAACTCATCG
Organism: Tipula vernalis; assembly: GCA_958295665.1. Lineage (NCBI taxonomy): Eukaryota > Metazoa > Arthropoda > Insecta > Diptera > Tipulidae > Tipula > Tipula vernalis. The sequence goes on from OY282558.1 coordinate 26,239,596, forward strand.
GAACGCCAAAAGCCATACTATTGATTCTACCTTTATTCAATTCGTTAAATCGACAAGGGGACCATTCCACATCACAAATTATAACTTCACCAAACAAGATACACTTCAACAATTTCAGAACTAAAAGCATGCAAACTTGGCAAAATAGTGAATCTGAAGAAAGTGAATCAAAAGTTGTTAAATTTCTTACAGTTATACATTTTTAATATTTCAAACGATTAATTTGATGGACCGATTGAACTGCGCACCGAAATTAGTAAATAATGCAACTTTTTCACAAGAAATGTCAAAATATGTAACACTAATGCCATCCGTCGTCAAATAGGTGAAATAGTTCTCATTCAATGTGATTTTATCGACGCGAAAAAATTTGTCGAACTGAATTGACGATTGGAAATAGAGAGAAAGCACTACCTATCGGAATAAAATAAAGCTGTAATACCATACAAAAATTAGCATCAGCGCTCGCAGAACTACTGAAATATGGTGTAGTGGAAATTTTTTGAAGTTGTAATGCCGACAAATATTTTGTCTAAAATCACGGTTCCAGTCGTCAATAGGCATCTGTTGAATAAATGGTTAAAATAGAAAAAAAACGAGTTTTTGGGTCTTTTTATGTAAAATCTTTACACGTGAATATCTCGAAAACCAGAGTCAACTTTGCAAAACGGCCGATGGCATTGGATTCAGCGTACTCGAATTTTGTTTTCTACACTGGGCACATCAATGTTGAAAGAAAGAAATATCCGATTCGAGCATAGTGATCATAATATTTGATCCTTTAGAGAATGCCTCATCAAGAACATAACTATTTAAAATATAGTCTTTAATAGTATCAGCTAACTTTAATGAAATCCTCAGACCATCCTCACTGTTGAATAAAATTATCATGACCCACTAAATTTTTAGGAGATAGAATTACAATAATTTGATTTGAACCCATTAGGAAGTTGGCCAATTTTGGAAGAAAATGCACCACCCGGCTAGTCTTAGGTCTTCATAAGGGTTAGTATATACTTTTACCAATTAAAACATAAAGAATCATTTCCACTTAAACGGAAAAGTATTGGAACAAATTTCCCAGATATCAAAATATCCATATTTCCATGGATTTTACAAATATAAAATCCTTTCGAAATGTGCTTTTTATTCAAGCTTATAATTAAATAAAGAGAAAAAGGAAAAGAAAAATTTCAGAACCATACGAAAAAACGAAAAATTTCAGAACCATACTACAAATTAAATCAAATGCCAATCTGATTTTGCGTTGAACATTTCGTATATTTATGAATTAAACAGATACCAGGTAATTTTCTGTTGTATGAATGAATTTTTTATTTATAATTTATAATACCTTTAATTTAGTTTATAATAATTTTAATTAGATCTTTAATTTAATAGACACTTTTTGTTTTTTTTACAATATAAGTTGTTTTTAATATAATTGAGATCGATCTCAGATAGAGCTTTTCACCGCTCGTCTAAATCGAGAATGATCATAAATTTTTATTTGTTTAAAAACTCTTTTTACATAATAATAAGATCAATACAATAAATCAATCAATATGTTGAATTGTGCAACATAACAGGCCCGATTCTGTGAACTGTGACGAATACTATTTTTTCAAATAAATAATCAACTTCATTTGAATTTTTCATATTTGTATTTTGCAAAATTTCGTCAGTAATTTTCACTAATAGTTAAAACTTACAACGTTTCGAAAAATTCAAATCGAACTGAGATTCTAAAATGTATTTTGTGCATTTCAGTGCACTTAATTAAAAAAAAATCTTTTTAGAAAGCATTTTTTTTTATTTGGAATTCCAATAATAGTCATTAGCAAGTGTACGGCTCTGCAGTAGCGTCTTTAACGCATAAAAGATTTTAACGTAGATTATAGTGTTCCAAACTCATTCATTCTTCATCTCCGAAAACAACCTATTTTGATATTTGCAAACCCTTCACTAAATTGTTATTATCTTTCATAGAAAGATTTAATCGAATTTACACCTCAAAGGCAATGTTCAAAGAAAAAATTTTAAAAATTCAAACATTGTCGCATATTCTATCGTGTAGCTATCGTTACGATCGATACATATACAAAAATAAGATTGTAAACATTTTTTGCCCGCCCTGTGCTATATATAAAATAAACACGAGACATAATCGAGACACTAAAATCTTAATAGCCATAATATATAATATGGGTTATCATTTTTTTTTATCACTACATCCACGCAAACAAATTTTAAATAATCTACTCAACGGGTTTACACGCATCAGTAACAAATCACTTTGATGTGATGTTTAAAAATGTAATTAAAATATTTTAATGTTTACTATTTATGTATTTATTGGATTTAATAGGATTAATAATTAAAGCAATTTGGTAGTTTAATCTTTAAATGACAGTATTTTATGATTGATTTGAATTTTTGTAATGGCTAATTATATTTGTGGAAGCCAGGTTTAATATAACTTTAACAACAGTTTTCAGTTTTCACATTTCATCAATGTTAATTGAGAAAATAAGCTGTTCGCACTTACTACCTGGCATTTCTAAAACAAGACCTTCACATTGTCAATGATTGATTTTGTAGTATTTATTCGAAAACCATTAACCCTGCTTAGTCTGGAAGTTTATGTTTACAAATTTCTATTTTTAGACATGTTGATCATAATAAATGAGTTTAGTCAATTGAGCAATTTTTTTGGAAATATCCGATGTTTTATGGAATCTATAAGCGTGAAAGTGTTCCCAGATGTGGCTTTTAAAAATGTTATTATGATCTGATTTTTTGATCACATGTACTTGTTGTACAAAGAGAAATATGCGTTCACAAAATAGTGAATGTAAGAAATTTTTCAAAGTCAAAATTGAATAAATAAAAGACATAATATAATCTCAGCTTTAGTTGAAGACCACCTACAACTCCATTGAGAGGGATCAACATAAACGACTTCTACAAGTAAGTCTATACTAAAATGCTAATAATAAACACTAAAAATATAAATATATATTAAGATAATTCCTATCTTTTAAATTTGTAATTGAATTCCATCGAAAAACAGGTCTTAGCCCAATTTGCTTAAAGATATTTGCTTCAAATGAGTTTATTTAGTATGCCAAGAAAGGGCGCCAGAAATAATTCTTTAAGTAATAAATTAAGAGTAGTAAGGGAAAAGTTCCAACAAGTCACAAATATCAGACAAGAAAGGAAGTATTCGCTCAATAGATTTTCAAAAGAATAGTTTTCGCCACATTTAGTGCTGCGAGGAGATGAATAAATTTAAAATGCATTTATCATGAGTGTGTGGTCATCGAAGTCATTGATCGTAATCAGATGATGAAAATTTTATCAAAAATTTTCAAATTCGAACGGCAGTTTTAATTTTATACACTGTGCCATTGTAAAATAAATTAGAAAATTTGCATATAAAAACTAACCTGTATTGGCCCTTTGTTACAATTTTAAAATAAATAAAAAGAAGAATGATATTATACATATTACACTCATGTCGAGAGCACTAAACCAATATTTGACGCTAAATATTATCACTTTAACTATTTTTTTTTTTTTTGTTATTTTACAGCAAACTATTTGAGAGGGCTATTTGTGAATTCGATTCGAACGTATAGTATTCGAATCTTCGAAGTATAACATTCGTATTTAATTTAAATAAGAAATGAATGAATCTGATTCAATTCAAATAGGAAGCTAATACTTCGAAGACTCGAATACCCCTGTTTATTTTTATATTGGTCCTTTCTACATACAGACATATTATATCTTATTAGTTCTCTTTGATACCTGTCTTCAATTTTCATGGTTTTTTTTATTAAAAATTGAGGTGTGGCCAACACACGACTTTCTTTTACTTATTTTTTAAAATTTTTTTTTTATTTGTTTTTAATTTTTGGAAACATTTTGTATTACGTAGTTTTTTCAAACCTTATACTTTTTAAGTTATTTGCAAAATAAATTTTCTGTACCAAGGGAGTGGCCACTTCCGGTTAGCCGATTTGGAGTAAAATTCATTGGGACCTCTCAATTTATCAAAAAAGCTTAAATCTGAAGTTTCATTTCGATTGGTTAAACCATCTGGGCTGTAGAGAGGACACAGACAGACTGACAGATTGGCAAACTGAAATAGAGACACCATTTCGAAACCCACTTTTTCGGACTCAGGGGACTTCAAAACAAATAAATCTCTAAAAATCTCAAGGTCCAAAATTTTTATGATTTCATACTAGAGTAAAAGAAAGTAAAAGAATCAATCGTTTAATAAGTAAAGGGAGAATATCATAGAATGTTCAGTATTTGATGTAGCTCTTATTATATGTTTTCTTACAGTATTCAATATAAATTAATCTATTCTAAGAATGTTAGCAGTTTTATATAATTGTTCATTAGAGACTTTTTTGTTATGTATGCCGATTTTGGACAATATAGTAGTATAGACTCTTTAAAATATCCATTACTGCGAATTAAAGATTGGTAGCAAACTGTTTTAACTCTTTTGCTCAGATGTTTAGAAAACAATATCATTGCTAAATATCATAATATTTGTTTTGCTTTTTTTAATTTGCAAATGTATATGATTTTTGAAACAAGAATGTTGATCGATATTGATTCCTAAATACTTTACTGATGTTTTTTGCATTATTTTTTTATTGTCGAGCGTTAAATCTTAAGTTTTTCCAGTTTCTAGCAATATGATTAATTTTTATTTTCCATTTTTCTAATTGTTTGTGCAATAGATTTAATGTTTCTTGTAGTTGTTTCTGAATTATTTGTACCCGTTTTCCTGTTGAATAAATGATTATAGCATCTGCACACGATATTACTCTGGTTTTCTCATTGTTTATTTGCTTTTGTTGCAACATGGCCGCAGTATATACACATACATACTACAGTCGAAACTCGATTATCCGGGATGCTCGGGACCGAACGTTTCCCGAATAATCAAAGATCTCGGTTGATCGAATTTTTCAGTTTTATAAAAAAAAAACACAATATACATATGTACAAATATGTAAAACATAAAAACAACACTGTTGCTAAAATTTAACGAAAAAAATAAACATGAAAAATACCGGTTATAAACAAGTGACTCGAAAAATCGACTGTGTAAAAAAAATGCGGAAAATGGAGGTTTACGGATAATAGGATCCCGGAAAACCGCGTTTCGACTGTAATTTGTAATTTCAAAAATTGTATGGTTAAATTGTATATAAGGTTAGTGTTGAGGTTTCCAAGTTTAAAATTCCTTGATTCTAGTGCCGAGTTTTTTTTTAGGGAATCCAATACCGATTTACCGGTTGATTACCGAAATATTAATCTTCAGACAAAATGCCCATAAAACACAAATCATTACTAAGTTTTACAAATTTTTCGAAACCTTCACCTTGGTTTTACACATAAAAATGTCATATTACTTATTGGTGCCATTCTAATTTTCAGACTAGAAATCTTTTGATTGATTTGCAAATCTACCCAAATCTACCAAATCTGATTAAAAATTCAATTAATCCGATTAATTTATCTAAAAAGTATAGGTACCAGATTTGGGGAATATAACCCTTTACTATTAAATGCAACACACTTGACTAGAATTATAAAATGAGTAGCAGTCTTGTTTAAAGCTATTGTTAGGCTTTGTTTAAGACTCAAAACGATCGATCATATTTATAATTTAAACTGAATGTTTATTTTGATTTCTAGCGAATGCAGACCTCAATAAAATAATGAGTTGAACTTAATTTCCCCTTCCCCCCCCCCCCTCCTCTTTGAGACAATAAAAACAAATATAATTTTTGAAAAAACTGAATTACTATCATGTACTGAGCTATCAAATAGGGCAAGTTCCGTTTTTTTGTTTTTTTTTTTTTTTTGAAGAACTCGTCATAAATAACATTTCAAATTTTGGATATAAAATTGTTAAGTGGGCCAAAGCTTTCAAATTGGTTGATTACATTGGAAATTGGTAGTTGAAAAAATCTAAAAAAAACTTTAGATAACTCTGAATTTTGTACGGAAAAATTCAATTTTTTTTTCCAGAATTTTCATAGTTCGATAATTCAGAAGAATATATTAAACTAAATTTGGTTTTAAATACCTAAGTAAAAATAATTTGACACAAAAATTAAAATCGGATCAAATTCGGGTCAGATTGCGGTCGAATTAGAGAAACGTGCAAAAATTAAATTTTGATAAATTTAGAATAGTAAGCTCAAAAATGTTTGAATTTGCACTAAAGCGATTATATTCGACGCGACTCAGAAGTAACAAAAAAAAGTTGATTTAACTTTGACTTTCTGTTATTGCTTAGTACTAAAGAGACATCTTACAAAAATTTTAAGAAATAATATCCCATTTTATTTTATTTTCTTATAATTTTGACGTTTCGTTTATTTTTTATTTTTATTTGTTGCGCTAAAAGGCAAACCAATATCCCGCTCTTCATCAGTTTTAAGCTTTTTACTCGATCTTCATTTCTCGATTCATTTTATAATTATTTCTATATTAATTGAGAAATAATGAATTACTTGCGATTTTATTGTGTCATAAATGTCAAAGAAATGTCAAAAACGCGAATTCAATAGTGAGTTTATCTTGAATACCACCTTGATCAAAACCAACGTGTGGCGCTCCCATCGTTCCGATTTGAGTTCTGTTTTTTTTTGTTAAGTTGGTACATCTGTTGTTGATATTCCCTCTAAATCTTAGCATCATAGCTTGACATTTGCAAAAGTTACGTAGTCAAGAGTACATCTATCTCTGTGTGTGTTGGCGATTATTTACAATTTTAGAAATGGATTTAAATTTGCAACAACGAACTTGTATTAAATTTTGCGTAAAAAACGGATTTAACGGTGCGCGAACGTTGGAAAGGTTTGAAAAGTGTTTCGGCAACGATTCTCTAAAGAAAACGGTCGTTTACCAGTGGCACGAGCGGTTTAAAAGTGGTCGTGAGTCAATCGAAGATGATGAACGCAGTGGCAGACCATTGACATCGAAAACCGGCGAAAACATTGATAAAGTAAAAGAAATGTTGGTCAATAACCGCAAATTAACCATCAGAGAGATAGCGGAGGACTTGAACATTGCCTATGCATCCGTCTAAGACATTTTGGTTAATGATATGGGTTTCCGTCGTGTAGCAGCAAAGTTGGTGCAAAAAATAGACCGTGTTGACGTCGCAACAGACATGACTTGCGAGGCTGAATCCGATCCCACATTCATCAAAAGGATCATTACTGGAGACGAGACGTGGGTTTATGAGTACGACACGCAATCCAGACATCAGGCAAGTGAATGGCGTTCACCAAATGAGCCGAGACCAAAAAAACCACGTCGTTTTCAGTCAAAATAGAAGGCAATGCTCACGGTTTTCATGGATTACATCGGTGTAGTGCATCATGAATTTTTGCCAGAAGGCCAGACCATAAACAAAGAGTATTATTTTGGCGTTATGAGACGTTTGCGTGAAGCAATTCGCCGAAAGAGGCCAGAATTGTGGGCAGAAAACTCGTGGATTTTGCACCATGATAACGCACCGTCGCACAGTAAAATGCAACAAATGCCATCCAACAGCCACCGAATTCACCTGATTTGGCTCCCTGTGACTTCTTTCTGTTCAATCGAGTTAAAAAATCATTACGGAGAACGCGTTTCAGCAGCCGAGAGGAAATATTGGAAAAATCGCAGGAAGCACTGATGGACATACCGAAAACCGAATATAAAAAATGTTTCGAGGATTGGATCAAGCGCTGGCATAAGTGTGTTGTAGTCGATGGGGATTACTTTGAAAGGGACAATATAGATTTAGATTAATAAACTTGTATTTTGAATAAATTCCGGGAACTTTTTGATCAAGATGGTATACCTTTAGAACGTCTGGACCATTTACAGTTACATCTAATTTTTAAAGTCATTATGTATATTCTTTTCATGTTTTGCAAAATCAAGCTTAACAATTTTCTGGAATTCTATAATTATTGCGTATAAGAATGTTTTTTTACCTTCCAATCGGATGAAGCTGAGAGAACATTTTGGGTTGGTAGAACATTTTTTTAAATTGGCGGGACATGGATATGAGAATGCCCAAAATGCTTAGCTGTTAATTCATTTTTGTTGATTTTTTGGGAGCCTTAGAAATAACCTTGGTTCAAGCCGGTTGGGTTTTATTTCATTTTCGTCTAAATTTATATGTAAATCCTTAATTCGTATCGAGTCTTTTACTCGATAGAGTATAGAGGATTTTTCATTATTTAAATTGATATCTTTTATTTAATTGATCCAGGGATCTTTATATTTTCTTGTATCAACATTTTATTATTATTTATGATTGATTTGTATCTTTTAATATATCTATTTTGCTCTAATGAATTATTTTTGGGTCCACATATAATTTTTAGTTTCTTGTTTTTTAGTTGTGTAATCGTTTTACTTTTTTCTTTATATATGGAAGCTTTATTGTATTATTCATGTAAAAGTCTTTCCTTGTAGGTACAACTGTCGATTTTCGTGGTGTTATCTCCTGTAAAGTTACCAACTAATTTATGGATTGCAAATGAATCTCAATTTCAAAGTTGTTTACATTTCGATTGTTGCCTACAAAATTGGTTTTAGCGTTAACATCTAATAGTTTCTGGAAATTTGTTTCTACCCGTTTGGAGAAGAATTCCCATTTAGTGCCACGAAGATTAATATATTGACTGTTAATATCATTTAAAACTATATATCACTTTGATCAACACTTAAATTTACCTTGAAGTGTATTCCTCAACGGTCACTATATTTTAGCGCTTTTATGTCGTTTGAAATATTTAATCTGTAGTCATAAAAAATCATTGCAGAGCTATCATTTAAAGTGATAATACTTACAGTTTTATCGTCCATAACTTATTAACAAGTTGTTTCAACTTGTTCATTACTAGTTCTAATTTTTTATAATTACGACCTAAATAATTTATGAAATCTTCCTTAATTTGTTCCATACTCTTTTGTACTTATTGGATTTTGCAATACGTGAACTTACATTTTGGTACACTCTGGACGTTGCATCTTTAACATTGCAAAATATTATCATTTAAGACTTTTCCAATATATTCTTTGATAATGTAAGGTTTTAATTTGATCTAGATATTTGAGGATATTTTCTGAACTTAATTGAATTAAATATGTATATTAGCAAGTCTTTCTGTTCTCTTCTCGACAAGTTGGTCTGAAATCGAACCATTTTGATGAATTTTAAATTTTTCTTTTAAAACGCTTCTTTAAAATCCATAGCTAAATCTTCTACTTCTTCAGATCCTGGTAATGCTTTAGTATATACTGTGTGCTTCTTGTCATTAATACGTTTAATTTCCGCATTTCCTATTTTGTTAACCTTTAGTTTTTATGCTGTTTCATTATCACTATAACTATATTATATTTAATTGTTAAATACTTAAATTTAAAACTTGCATAATTAAATTCTAAAGACTAATTAGAAAAATATAAAATGGTGAGAATAAAATAAATTTATTACGCTTGCGTCTTTTGACACAGTAGCGCTTAGTAGTAATTATTCATATTTATTTAGATTTTTCGGCAAAATGGTGGAAAATATTGGAAAACAGAAACTTATTTTTGAATTTTTAGAAAATTGTGGAGCTATTTTCATTCGAAAGTTAAAATCGTCATGTTTATTCTACAACGGTTGAATATGCAATGGTTGTATTGTAAACTAAATAAATATTAGTGTTAACGAAATATTAGATACATACGTAGGTTTAAATTTGCCAAAATTTGGCAAAATATTTACATAAAATAATGTGAATATTGATTTGGCTTATGAGGTACCGTTTTAACCTCACCAATATTTGTATGTTTTGCATTTAGAAATTGATTTAGTCTAAACTGATGAAAACTGTGGTGATGATAAAATTGTAAACAGTTTAATGTGAGGTTTCAAAAATTCAGCCAATCGCTCAGATGCGGCCATTAGCTAATATTGCAGTCTTTTTATCAGTGATATGATACTGTCTGGTACATTCGTACTGGCTGTAAAAATGACTGTAATAGCTGCACAGTTATTGAGTGTTTGAATGCAAACTGCTATTAGAAGACATGAATGAAACACAACCATCAATGATCAGGTAAAACGATTGGGTTAAACAAATATTTTGAACTTTATAACACGGCTTTTGACTATTTTCGGCTATTGGATAAGTACATCGAATAAAATTAATTCTGGGATAAGTAAGAAATAAAATTGGTTTTGATAAATATAATTTGCAAAAGGTTAAATTTTAAGTGTAAAAGATCAATTTGAAGTATATATACATATATTCTTTATTAGTTTGGCAGAAACTTCTTGAACCGCTACAAAACGATTAGATAGAGAACAAATTAAATCTAAATCGATTACAAAATGGTTAATTATGTTGATGGTGTTCAAATTGACATAAATACCGCATGGTTTATCGCATCCTATATAAATATCTTAAAGTGTTCTAAAACGGCAAGATGATTCCCGAATACTGAATATATGTACATATCTACCCCTATATATAAACGGTGAAAGTAAATCAAACTTACATAAATAAAATACTTTCACTATAATACCGATCCGTTGTTTTTTAATTTAATTTATTTTTGACAAATTGTGGTGGGCGAATATACGTCATTATAACTACATTTTGAATTTTGGGTATTTTCCAATACAATATGCGTATTATGCGCTACTCAAGAAAAAAAAGTTCGCCGATTAGGGGTTAAGTTATTATTGTAAATAAATCAGTGTATGTACACGAAAAGTTAAATAAATTCCGAGTACAATTGATGAAATAAAAATAAAAAATGTTCATCGTGTACACGTATAATAAAATAAGTTTAATACGCGCGCGATTATTTAATTAATCAAATACATTAAACTTTTGTATACAAACAAGTAAGAAGTAACACACCTCCAAAATATTAAATTCAAACTATATAAGAAACCAGTCACAAACGTGTGTGTACACTGTGTGTCGTAATAAATTGATACATTCTTCCATTTCTATTTTTAATCCATTAGATATACAACCAAGGACAAATCTTATTTTATCACCACCACCATCAGCACCACACAGAAAAAATTGATTTTTTTCGTACAAAACTTTGTCAAAAAAATAAAAAAAAAATAAAAAATAAAAACATAAAATAAATAAAATATAATTGTTTTTCAAAATCTTATTATTGTGAATTGATTGACTTTGGTCGAAAACATAAAAATACGCGGATTTCTGTAACAACTATAATGTCGCCTGCCTTGGTGCTACACCGCGGCCAGCGAACACACGAGTAATTAGGTTAAGTAGTATTTACGTAATCCCCGCACAAGAGTGTACATAAACGCGTAATGGGTTAAATTTATATCTTGACTAAAATTATATCGTATTCGCATAATAATAAAAAATAAAAAAAAATAGTCGTATATCAATAATAAGAATACATAACGATAATAATGTTCTTATCTCATTAAAAAAAAAAAAAAAAAAAAAAAACCAACAAATTATTTTCTTATCAAGTAGATGTAGAACATTTTCATCTACTCAATTACGCGAGTTGTAATAAAAAAGTTTTTTTTTATCTATTTGATTTTAAATAAATAAATAAGTAAATAATTTATAGTAACAACAAAAGAGGTTGGGGTCTTAAATTATTATTTTATTATTTATATATTTCTTGTCTTTTACTTGTATGCTTTTAAATATTACTTTCAGTCTTAACAATATTGTCTTAAGGAAAAGACATTATTTGTACATTTAGTTTTTTAAATATTTTTTTACTTTTTTATTTTTAATTTTTAAGTGAGTATTCCAAATAATTTATTGTTTTCTTTTTTTTTTTTTTTGTGTCTAGTTATATCTAATCACTAATCAGTTATTAGTAGCAAATTCTTATAATCGTATAATATATTTGAGTAATTCATTTATGGTAAATATTTCCAAAGTTGGTGGCCGTTTTAAAATTATCTCAGATTATCAGCTTTGATTTTCAAAACAGTGGTACAGTTGTTTTAGTGGTTTTAAATAACGGAATTGTGATTTAAGTGAATTTAAATGTGACACACAATTATCAACACCAAAGTGACAAGAAAGTTTATAATAATATTTCATTGCTTGATAAATGCGACCTCCAAATTTCGAAGATATCTATTTTTACTTTCAGAATATTTGAAAAAACAAAAAAAAAAAAAGATATTTACTGTGGGCAGACTTATAAGAAAAAAATCAATTTACAGATTTCTAATATTTTATCAGTTAGTGGATTTTGAACAAAAAAATGTTTAAGAAATAAAATTATAATAGACAAGTACATACGTATGTCCATTAAATAGATTTAAGTTTTATATAAGGTCATGTTTACATATTTCCGGCGTTTTATTTATTTTTTTTTTTAATGAATTCATGATTAATCAGTTCGCTTATCAATTCAACCTTTGACCAAGCCGCTTACACTGAATACGTAATAAACTGATATAAATCCAGTGGTTTTATAATGGAAATAAATATACAGGCCAGTTACGTACTAGTACATTGTAATATGTTTATTTACTTAAAACACCGTTTAGATTGCATAATTATCATTAGTATGTCTGATTTAATGAGGGTCACAAAGTGTAAAAAATATTTATAAATTTATATTTGATTCTTCAACTATTTTTAAAAGAAACATAACTTATTAAGATTTGATTAGCCTGTTTTTTAATGTATTAAAGTTCATTTTGATGATATTTAAAATTTCGATCGAATGGTTAAATATTGCTGCTGAAGTTCATCTTTACCTAAGTTTATATTTGCTAAATCCTGTTGCGTGAAGCAAACAAAAGCTCTCTAATAGTGCATACTAACTCTGGAAATAAATTTATACATCAACTGGACTGATAAATGTTTGTTATTTGTTTTTAATTTTTTACATAATTAAGAACAATAAAGTAGGAATGTACATATTGTATTGAAGTCTAAAATTATTTGTAAATAAATTGTATGTAGATAATAAATCCACTAAGAAATTAACCCGTTCACAACAATCACACATTTTGTGTACTATATACCTAAATAATAATTTTTCAGATGATAAGTTCATCAAATCTTAATCAGATTAAATTTTAATTGTATAATTATCTTCAAGTTATATTGAAACTTGACATTCAACAATGACTCTAGATTTCTGAATTTATTCAATTAAAAAAAATCGTATTTGTAACCAACTAATATTTAATAGGAATCATAACACTTGACTCTTACTTGGCGACGATAACGGGCTCGACTACGGAAATTATGATGTATTTTATTGGGAGTAGAGATCGCTACTCTAAATCAAAGCTAAGAATTGTTGGGCCTGCTGATCATTCTAAATTTATTAAAATTTTAATTAAACATTCCTCTAATTCGAACAAAACAAAATTTCTATAATACTGGCATCATCGAGTTACGAAGTAAGTTAAAACAAAATTGCGGAATAAGTAAAAACATAAAAAAAATTAAAAAACTATAAATTATGTAGTTCCTTTTTACGACGTAAATAAAACGAAGAGTAATTTATAAAAAAAAAGTAACGTAAAAGTAACGTCATCCAAAACGACGTAACTCGAGGATGACCCGTATTTGTATAATCAAAAACTAAAAAAATGGGTTTTCACCTCTACTGAGATCTTTTAAACCGTGCTAACCTTTACGGTATGCTGCTTTTATAATGTATAATATTGCCGTAACTTATCAAGGCGTATTTTATTTGCCAAGGAACTAGATTTGGAATTAGAATCCAATTTTGATCTAATAAAATAGCCAATCAATTCTCGACTTCTGGTTTGAAATTCAAATGGTTTTAATAAGATTGGTATAATAAATAATTGGTACTCCAAACATCTTAAAAGTAGCTGGTTTTATACTATTATTTGATATTAGAACATAAAAATGTACGTGTTGCTAAGCTAAACTTTTAATCTTAGGCGTAAACTTAGTTTTAATGCTGCTCTCACAAAAGTCAAGACCTCCTTAGAGATGCAAAATTTTCAAACTTAAAATTTTAAATATAAAAGTGATTTATCATGCTCGTTACCTCGCTCACTTATCTCATTTTATTTTGACTGAATTAGGACTTTAAATATTTATTATAAAATGCTTTATGATTTAAAAGTGTTAAGCAATATTGACCCTCAAAAATAAAGCAAGTGATAAAGTAGCCGGTGCATTAGCATTGGCCTTCGGCATAAACTTCGTGTATTTCTCTGTTACCGATACAAACTTTATTATTTTATCGTTAAGCATCTATATAAGTTCCGGCTGAGATTTCTAATAAATTTCTGAGACGTTAGTGGAAATTTGTATCGTTTATCTCCCACATCTTAGACTATTAAGTCTACCCGGTATAATTAATTATAAATTTAAAATATAACTTTGTTTATCTGTGCATAATATAATAAAAGTTTTAGTTTAATTGTACCTCGTGTCATTTAAATGACACATTCCAAAATTTTCCCAAAAACCATATACTACAGCGCTAACACTTCTGACAACAGACAATCGTTAAGCAATTAGAGTATTTCTAACAAATAAGCCAAATTTATAGCGAATATTGTATTTTAATTAGATTGCGTTAAACAGACGGCATAGATCAAAACTAAAATTCGTTTTTATGAATGTAATCTAGATTTGTCAACATTATTTTAGTAGAATATTTAATTTCTCAATTTACGTACATAAGTAAATTAAAAAATTAAAAGGTAAATAAATTTGGATTCTTTGTAGGTACGCAGATTGTTTATTTAAATTCAGATTGATGTCTTTTTATTTTATCATCACGTATAGTTAATGATAAGATCCACTTTATTGCTTATCTTTATTATTTGTGATACGCGATTCTATTGATCATTTTGATTTAATGAAATCAATTAGAAATTATATATTGAGTTTGGGAAAGTTTTGAGATGATACCTACGAACCGAGCAAAGACAGGATATATGTATGAACATAACATGCTGTTGACTCGAAATTGTTTACATATCATGCTTTTCGTGATGGCATTTATTTGCTACATTTCTTTAAAATCAATGTTTATTAGATAACATTTAACCAACGGGTTTAACTTATTGATTTTAAAAATTTCAAATATGATTTTTTATTAAATAGAAAATATTTAATAACTCGTAGAACAAGAGAGAATAACTCGTGTGATACCACACGATATATCCCCTTTACCCTAGCTGGGACTATTTTGAGCTACTTATGTAGCGTAAGATGTCCCGTACTTTATTGTTTTCAAGAGCCGATAGGTTGTCCATCTTAAACCTAGCCAACTATTTGTGCCTTCCAATGCTGGATATGAGCAAAGGAAGTTCAAATTCTCCTCGTTCAAACTGTTTATACAGAAGTAATTTGTCCCATGAGAATTCCTACGACCCAAGTTATAGTGCGCCCCAAGTCTAGCTATGGCCAAATTTGGCTGTAGTTTCCCATGACGTCCGAGGGGCCAGGGACTTGAAGAACTGAATGCTGAAATGCTCACCCATCTCATTAAGAGATAAATGACAATGCAACCCGTGACGCTAAAGTGACTGATTCCAGCAACCTGATTGCCGCTTGACTGTCCACATAGATTTAAATATAACCTGAGACCACTTTATGCTTCAACCACGTCAAGATCTCTTCAATCGCTATCACTTCAGCTTGCTACATACTGCAGTAATCAGGGAGACGAATAGCAATATTTACATTTAATTTATCACAGAATACCCCAGCTCCCACTTTGCCGTCTAGCTTGGAACCGTCCATGAAGAATTGCAAAGTTTTGGTTTCCAATATCGATCCATACCTCCACGATTCCCTTGAGGGAACAGGGTTTTAAATTGCCACTCGAAGCGTAGAGTAGGTATAATGTATTCAAGATTCGCCAGCTCATCTTTCAACGATCTAACAATAGTCAAGTATCCTTTATACAGATACTTCCACTCTCAATGCCCCGCTTACAAGCATACAGGCCATTCTTTCCACCTTTTCTATTCTTATTTTTTCTTTTTTTTTGTCCAGAGTTTGCCACTACACACTAACTCATACATGAGTATAGGTCTCACTACGGCGGTGTAGATCCAGTGTACCAACTCCGGCTTCAAACCCCATATGTTACCAATGGCGTTCCTACAGGAGTATATAGCTATAGCAGCTTTGTTTACTCTGTTCAAAATGTTTCCCCTAAAACTAAGCTTAGTTACCAAGACAACGCACAGATATCTTTCTTTGTCAGTAAAAGTTATCCTCAGGGGTGTTTGCCATTTAAGGTAGGAGGGACAACTACCAGGATTTTGTATTTCTTTGTAAAATGAACCAGCTTTGTCTTGGATTGGTTAATTCCGATTCCACATTTGCCAGCCCATTCCGTAACGATTGAAAGCACATGTTGCATCATGTCCACAATCGAGCCCAGCAACTTTCCGGTAATAGCTAACAATAAAAAGGTAAGCAATAACTTCAATACCCTCTCTCTCCAGCTACAGTATTAATCCATTTACCACTATGTTCTAAATAAAAGGAGACAATACCCCTGCGGAACCCTCTAATTACTCGCCTCTTGATGGTGGAGTCCCTCAGCAGTTCCGAGCTAACAAGCATGCTTACCAGTAAATGATTAAATACCTGCTCACAGGGAAGTCCCCTCCAAAAATGACAATCCTTCGCTAATTGCCTCTGTTTTCACATTATTAAATGTGCCCTCTATATCCAGGAAGGCCACGAAACAGAACTCCTTCGAGTTAATCGATACGCACCAAGGCGTGCAGAGCTGTGTCCACAGATCTACCTTTAATGTACGTATGCTGAGACAGTGCTCACATACTGGGTCCTATTTTCTAACAGCCCTATTTTAGAAATTTTAAGAAATTCATAATATTTATAAAATAGCAAAATACAATTTGATTGCTTATAAAGATTGTCAATCAAAAATTGAGTGTGAATTTTCTGGTACAAACTTAAAAGGCACAACATTTTTTTTGCATAGTTAATGAGCTACAGTTAGTTACCTAAATAACTGTTTTGAACCATTTTAACTATAAAATTATTAATCAGCTATAATTATTATTGACTAAACTAAACGAAAGACGGTAGCACATTTATTTATAGGTCCCACATGTGATTTATCTATTTGTATATTCACTGTGACTCGTTCGTGAATATTTATTTAATACGTATTTATAGAGTAGGAATATTGTTTCGAATATTTTGGCAGATGTCAACGGTTTGCTGAAGAATAAAACCTGAAACAATATCAGAGTACTCTATATTAAAACTCGCCTTTTAAGCAGTATTTTAAAATTGCTACCCTCTGCATAAACACACTGTTCATTAAAGTGTTAAAAAAATGTGCACTTTTCATTTTAGCCGAATGCCCGAGGTTGCATTTTCACTTACCTACTCAAATAAAATTAAAAGTTTATTTCTAAAATTAAAGTCACTAACTTTTATCGTCTAAACGCATAAACTTGTTTAATTAAAATATGTAAATATTCATTTAATTTATAAATTATGCAATTTAATTACAAAATATGTACATAATATAAAATCTATTTGTTTAAAATCATAATCTAAAATAATAAGAATTATTTATATAGACACACTAGTTTGTGACATTGAATTAAGTGAGTGGTGTATTACTTTGTGATCAAAAAGTAACATAAAACGTGTATAAAAATAAAATAAAAACAAATAAAAAGTTAAGAAACGTATTTGGATAAAATTAAACCTGTAAAATAATGCAATCCACATCAAAATTTGGTGAGGAGTATATTTTACCCGACCCCGATTTATACTTAACCTTTCAACTCTCAATTTTTAGAGTTATAAACTGTAATTCGTGAATTATGTTATGAACGTGTAAAATTAATCAAACACTATATAGAATTAGGCTAAACAAAAAAACTGAAAAACATTTTCTTTTCATTTGCATTCCACGATCGCAGAAGATCTATTTATATTTAGTTTTACAAATAATTTAAAAATATTTAACATAAAAATAAATAAATTCGTTCAATCTATTAGATCCAATATGAGTTTTGGTTGATCTTAAAATTTCGTATAACATATTAATGTGAGGCATGGGGTTATTATTTTTTTTGCTAATCGTTTATTATGTAAATAAGTAAATTTGTTCGAATATAGGAAAAAATGTGTGCGTTGTTTACTATACGTCACAGAGGTGCAGGTTGTGAATTTGGAATTATTTATAAAATTATAGGTTAAGCAAGGGTGTTTTAGTTATTAAAATTTAATTTCCAAAACTTTTATATTTAACGAAAATCTCAATAAATTCACAACCATTGCCAATTGAAAACATAGCAGATATTTATCGAGAGACTTTTATACAAGTATTTTATGAATTTTCTTTTGGCCAAAGTATAATCTTGAACTTCATTCAAAACCCCTTTCCCCCTTTGTACAGAAGTTCAAATTCAAAGACTGAACTCCCAAAATCTCAATCCCGTAAAATACCACGAAAAATATTTTTTCCATGTTACTTCAATTTCTTTAATTGACTTTAATACTTAATGCTTTATGTTGTTGCATATCTGTAAAGACACATTACGGAAGAAATTCCTGGTACACTTAGGACCGTTTATATATAAAAAAAAAATTGTAAACCAGCAACTCTGATTGAAACACATATCTGGTGACACAATTCGAAAACTCCCAGTGGATTTAACTGTGCTTCCTTATTCTAACCAACGGAATCATCGGACGGAATATGAAAGAATGCATCCCATCCTATTTCGAGAAACGGAGTTCTGGTTTGTCTCAAACTCACAACTTCTAGTTTCAAATTAACCATTTCCTGGTATCCGACACGTTTCATAGTCATAAAGTCTTTATCTATCGAAGTTATCTATATGCAAAACTATATCCAATATTCCAATTCCTAAACAGCGAATATAATCGAATCCAACCAATTACCGACCATTAGATTTCGTATCAATTATGTCAAAATCTATTGAAGTATAATAAATTTTAATTTAATAGGTTTAGAAAGCGTCGGTGGAGTGGAGACCTCCTGATGTACGTAATCGAGTTGTGAAATCGTTATTGATATAGGTGCTTTTGATAGGACTTGGGAAAAGATATATTATTGGCTAAATTGAGGGTGTTTGGAATTCATATTCAAATAAAGGTCGGAAAACCTAAAGTAGTTTTCTTGCCAGGCGCCCTCGGCTTTGAGCTTCAAAAATCCAAATTCTTTATTTTATTTTTGAATTATGTAAATTAGAAATTAATGTATAAATTGTTTGATTAATATCGTTTAATTTTATAGAAATAATTTTAATTTGTTGAAAAATATTTTTAAGTGATAATTTTAAAAAAATCAAAATATATTGCAATGAAGTTATCTATAAAGCCAAGTCAATGCGTTTCACACTCGACTGCAACATTTTAAAATAGTATAAAGCGAAATATTTTGTCAACATAAAATCTAGCTCATATGTGTGCTACTAATTCACGTGTAAAATCAACCAAAACAAGGTTGATCAAACAAAGTTGAACCAAAAATTTTGATGCGAGGCGTCTGGTATGAAAAATACTTAAAAGTGATACCAACATCGTCTTCATATTTTTCGTTTCTTTTTATCTGCTGTATTGTTTAATATCAAGTGAATCATGCTTTATTTATCGTGTTTATTGCACTTTACGTTTATTGAATTTATTCTGTATGAGTTTGTACTTTCAATCTTAATCTGTAATAAAACAATCTGCTTGCCTTCACTATTTTGCTGTTCTTATAATTTCAGAAAACCTCATCCAAAACATTACGAAATATCCAATTTATCCAATTTCACAAATATATTCCGACGTCTTGACCAAATTTTTAATATTATGTCTAATCCATTTTTCGTACTTCATACAAATGTTTAAACACGTTTTAATGATGGGAAGTGGGAACACCTACAGTAATTTTCCGAATGTATTGTAACAGTAGATATGTACATATATCTCAAGCGCCCGGCTTACAAGTTGAATTCGTCATTATTTGTTAAACATTCTTATTGCGTAAAATGTTTTGTCTGATGATGACCTCGAATATTGCGTTCGTTTATCAACAGCATATCTAAATCGATTACAAATTATGAAAACAATACAATCGAGAACTAGATATTTAAATTCTTATTTTGCTTGGTATTGCTTGACATTTTTTAGAAATGATATACTTAACCTCCTCTCTGTGTATGGGGGTCAAATTGACCCCAATCGATTTTAAAACTAAAAAAAATACTTTTCTTATTATTTAAATGCCGTATGCATTATAAGATAGTCTCAACTAACATCTTATACGCGCAATACAATGAAAAGAGGGTTCCAATTAGTTTTTATTTACTTTCCCTGTGAAATATATGAAGATACCCATGGGGTCATATTGACCCCTATATACAGACAACGTGATAATAAGCTATACACAGAGTGAAGGTTAATTTAAAAGTTGTTCTGCATCTACAAATGTAGATTACTTACTTTCTATTTAAAAAATTGTCATTACCAATTAAATATTTTCTACAAACAAACAAAAAAATAATAATTTTGATAAGCTATCGATTGTGAATACAATTTATTCATAGAACTTGCATCATGGTTATCGCGTTTTGGATTATTCAGATAATACAGTCAAAATTATTCAGATGGACGCCTCTTTATCCTGGACAACTGTCTAACTTGACCACTTCTCCCTGGCACCAATAATATTTTTCAATACAATACTTTTTAAAAACTGTGAGTGTCCAACTTAGATTACCCTGTAATTTCCAAATACTCAACCTTGACGTGTCGAAAGGTACTTGTACACAAGTGTGTTTCTTATATGTACAACCAACTTGATACGATTAAATATTTGAAGTAATTTACGATAAAACTGTTATTTATCGTCTTACAATTTTAAAATCTATACAGTATACAAATATATACTAAAGCATGTGCATTTTTATTGTATTAATAGTTGTTTACTATGAATTTACAAATTATCCAACTTTCATTCTCATTCATTAAATACTTAACGGCTTGTATGACTGCATAAAGTCGCAGTACACAATATCTTATCAAATAATGTATACATAATACGTGTAGTCGTATTTTATCCGCTACTGTACAGCTTTAAATAACTTTAATATAATTCTTTTACTATCGGAAATCATGAATGAATTATTATTAACTGATAAGTCAACCGCATATTGTACAAAACAGGCGACAAAGTACAAAGTGTAAAATAGGTCATGCAAAATTGTCGTCAACGATTTGGTATTTTTCAATCGGCTGGTCTCAAAGTTATTTGTCAATAAACTAACCTAGCCCATTCGATCTAATAAGGCGATACGGGCATAAAAATCTAAATTTAGACTAATAGTGTAATCACATAGGTAATAAACTACTTCTATTTTAATCGTATGACCATTAGTCATATAAAAATGTGCCTCCTTTATCAGAATAACGCTATTAAAACTTACCCATTACACCAGTTGATAAGATTATTAAATCTCAATTGTCACACATTGCGTTTATCATATAATGTAAATCATCATGATTTTTTTTTTTTTTTTTTAATCAAAATTGTAGCATTGTCAATTTGGTATGTCAATTTGGCAAGAATTTTTGAGTCGCGTTACTTATTATGACAAGTTATGCCGCGCGTGTAAAGATAGAGAAGTCGATTAATCGGTCGATAATTAAATAAGTAAATAATTGCACGCGCTTCTTAAATATTGATTTTATTTTTGCTTACGATTTATTGGGGTGTACACATATGTATGTACATATGTATGGATTTATGTAAATTTATATAAATATTATAGACTACACCTTTGTTGTAATTACGTTGATAGCAGAATATTAATTGCTTTATGATAATCGAGTTATACCAAATCGAGTAACAATATTATGGTGTCTAGCTTTATAGCTTAGCCCAAAATTTTTTTCTATTACGCTATTCAACGAGCAGCAAACTAGTGCCATACGAAATGATGACGAAAATGCGCATGTGTAAAAGACACAAATGATGAAGAAAAATATCGCATTTTCAGCCGTACTGGGTCGAATATCGATATGCCGATTGTCGAATGAAAAGTATAATTTGGTTTGCAAATCGTAACTTATTTGAATTGCATATGTAACACTTAACTAAAATATTCACATTACACAATGGTATACCGTAATCTACTTCAATAAATTCGTTGACTGGTTTCTGTACTTCGAAATTTAAACATGAAGTTTATTGCTTTTGTTGAGTGTATTTCGATCAGTTGTGTATTTCGTTCAGTTGTCAAACTGAGTAGGACAATGAAATGAAAAATAAATGGTAGTTTAGTGTGTGTACTGGCTAACAAACGAAAAGACGTGTTTTATTTTTCACTTGAGTAGGGTTTGGTCTAAGTTTATCCTAACTTTTATCTGGAATCATCCGAGTAATTTCAAAAGGTTTGTAATAATTTGATTAAAAATCTTTTTTGGATTTGGTTTTTAAAGTTTTTTATTTATAAATTTCACTTTAACCAATTTATTAATTTATTATTTCAATTTATGAACAAAGTTTTTAGTTATAATTTTTACCATTGTCTCATACACTTTTTATATAAACTTTTTCCAAAAAAAAGAAAAATTAATTTCCAACACTTTTTTTGGTATTTTTTAGAATTTATTTCTTTTTATAATTTTTACCTACGTTGGTAAAGTCACTTCATCGATAGAACTGATCCCCTCGTTTTTATTTCGTTCAAACAAAATATATTTTGTTTGTCCGTGTATATCACAACACCTTATGTGCCAGAGTATATTATTCTGAAACACATAAATAAAATGCTAATGGTATTGCATAACTTGACAGGCAATGTAATAAGTACATCGAGAGTATTTGTTGCATGTATATGCCAGTATTTCTCCTAATTCGTATTTTTCGTTATGGAAATTCGCTTGTATAGAATTAGAGGAGAATACGCTACACATTGAAATGTGAATAAAATATTTTGCTGATGATGATTTTGATGATTGCTGATTATACTGCAAATCAATCATATGACCAAATAGAAAACGCAATAACCTTGATCATGAAAATAATTTTGTTGATTTCATATCTTCTGAAATTATTTAATAAATTTATATTTGTATGGCGCATAAGCTCAGTAGTAAATGACGAATACTTTGTTTAATTTCAATTTTAAATTTTTCCGTTTTTTATTCATGTAGGGATTAATTTTCTCGTTAAGAAATATATTAATCCCCTACAGGTTATGGGCCCAGACCATAGCTAAATTGTTAAACAAAAATTGCTGAACACAATAGTGGTGTTACATATTTTGAAAAAAGAGGTTAAAACATTTTTTGAAAAATTACATGCATTGTGGTGATAGAAAGTTTATCACATGGACATATTGAAAGTGAAAAATAAGTAATAAAGACATAAATATATTGAAATATAATTCATCATCGGTGATCAGAATCGATTGATAACGTGAATACAAAAAGTGCGAATTGGATCAGACAATTTATGAGAAGGATATCTTTGGATGAAAAAAAGATAGAATCTTGTGCATGCACGTATGTATTAACGGGACAAATTGTGGAAAAATATTGAACACAATGGAAACAGACACAATTAAAATTGAAAAATTGCAGGAGGCGAAGCAATTTTAGACATGGAAATTTCAAGTGAAACTTGGTTTGATTGCTTCGGAAATTTATGATGTTGTGGATGGGACAAGTAAGAGGCCAAGTGATGCAGGCGATTCATTGAGTGCATGGTTGAAAAAGGATGCACGTGCACAGCGAATGATCGGAACAACCGTGGCGAGTGAGGCAATGTGGGACAAATTAAATTCAGTGTTCGAGCAAAAGAATGAAACAAGCATGTTAATGCTTAATCAGAAATTTTTCTCAATTACAAAGGATGCAACAGAAAAAATGGTGACATTCATAGCAAAGGTGGAAGACATGGTGCAACAATTGAACGATTTGGGTCAAAATATTTCTGATGAAATGATAATTGCGCGTATTATCATGGCATTACCGGATGAATATAATTCTTTTAGCAGCGCTTGGGAATCGACAAGCGGATCGAACATTAGACACATTGCGTGCACGCTTAGTCATGGAAGAAAATCGCAGGATAGCAAAAGATGTGACAGAATCGAGTGAGGATTTGTTTGCAAAACAAAAAATAAAGCACAGAACTCAAAAGCACAAACAAGGCAAAAGTCAAAAAAAGAATAAGCAGGTAACTAACAAAGCGAAAACATTGAAATGTTTTAAGTGCCACAAAATTGGACATTTTCGTCGGTTTTGTCCCGAGAAAGGAAATAAAAGTTTTTTCTCTTCAGCAAATACTTCAGACAAAGAAGGTGAAGCTTTTGTGTGTACGTCAGAGGGCATACGATCAGATAGTTGGCTTTTGGATACAGGTGCGAGTGATCACATGTGTCACAACAGGGCTTGGTTCAGAACTTTTCGGGAACTGAAGCCAGAACGAATAATCAAAATTGCAGACGGTGGAAAACTCGAAGCACCGGGCTGTGGCTTGATTGAAATCTTGTCATTCGACGGAAAACGATGAAACAAGAAACAGTTATCAGATGTTTTGTACGTTCCGAAATTGCACAGCAATTTGTTTTCTGGTACGCACGCAATGGATAAAGGATTCACATTGGAATCGAACAAAGATAGATGTGAATTAAAGCGAAATGGAGATATCGTGGCAGTGGGAGTTCGTGATTGAAATCTATTTAGAATGCAGTTCAAGGCATTGGCAACAGAGGGCACGGCAAACGTGGCGATAAAGCAGAATGGATTAAGAAGCTGGCATGAAAGATTGGGACATCAGAACGTGAACTATCTGCGAAAGTTTCTAAAGAAAAACGACATTGAATACATCGACGAACAATTTCTCTGTGAAGGATGTCTGATGGGGAAGCAGCATCGTGACAGCTTCAAAAGCAGTCAGACGAAATCGAACAAATGTGGCGAAATTGTTCACGCGGACGTGTGTGGACCTTTTCAAATAGAATCGCTCGGTGGCTCCAGGTATTTTCTTTTAATTAAGGACGATTATTCACATTTCCGATTTATTTATTGTATGAAAAATAAGTCACAAGTTTTTGAGAACACGGCGGTTTTTGTATTAAACAGAACGGGCACGAGCAGTATTACTGGAAAAACACCATTTGAATTATGGTACAGCAAGCCAACCGTTTTTAATCATTTGAAGGTTTTTGGTTCGGAAGTGTATGCACACATTCCGAAGCAACAAAGACAAAAACTTGATCCAAAGGCAACAAAATGCATTTTTGTTGGATATGATGAAAACATAAGGGGCTATCGCATTTGGAATCCTGAGTTAAAGAAAATTGAATTGGCTAGAGACGTGAAGTTTGTAGAGGCAGACACTGTTGAATTTCCGATCAAACACGAGGGGAAGTAGATAGTGGAAAAGGACACGAAATCAACACAGACAAATGCGATGAAGATGACGTCGAAGAAGTCAGCAATTTCGAAGATGCAGTGGATGAAGGCAACGCATCATCGTCAAAGATCAAGGGTGGATGGTGTTCGCTAAATCAGGGGAACGTCGTCGATGAACGCTTGCGTGATCGGGGAAAAACGAAGAAACGAAATTGTGACTGCTGCGTGGAGAAAAATTGCAACAGAGCGGAAATGGCATCGGCAATGCTGTCAATGGCAAATGAACCATTAACTTACCATGAAGCAGTTGGATCGAAAGAAAAAGACAACTGGATTGCGGCGATGAACGAAGAGCACGACTCGTTAATCAAAAATGAAACATGGATATTGACGCGGCCACAAAAAAATCAAAAGGTCATTGACAACAAGTGGGTATATAAGATCAAGTACGACACTGATGGCAAAATTGAGCGTTACAAGGACCAGGCTGGTTGCTAGAGGGTTCACTCAGGAATATGGAATTGACTACCAAGAGACGTTCAGTGCAGTGGCAAGATACACTTCAATTCGTGCTATATTATCACTTGCAGCGGCGGATAAGATAAAACTTTGTCAATTCGATGTGGAAACGGCATTTTTATATGGTGAGCTGGGTGAGAAAGTATACATGAATCAGCCAGTTGGATACGACGATGGAAGTGGAAGGGTGTGCCAGCTTGTGAAGAGTTTGTACAGCTTGAAACAGGCATCGAGATGCTGGAATAAATATTTCAAGGGATTCATTGAAAAAGTTGATTTCAGCGCATCAAAGGCTGATCCATGCCTGTTCATACGAAAGCAGAACGACGGGAAAATTTTCTTGGCAATCTATGTAGACGACGGATTGATTGTGGCAAATGATGAAGACGATATCATTCCGGTGATTGCACATATAAAAGCAAGATTCGATATAATAACGCTTGACGTGAATACATTCCTTGGAATGGAGATAAGAAAAATGGTAAATGGTGACATTTATCTAAGTCAAGCGGCATATACACAAAAAATCTTGGTTAAATTTGGCATGGAAGAATGCAAAAGCGTATCGACTCCGGTCGATATAAATCAAACAGCAAGTAAGTTCGAAAACTCTGAATTAAATAAAGATTTTCAATACAGGGAGGCTATTGGAAGCTTAATGTATCTATGCGTTGCAACAAGACCTGACATATAATATGCAGTGGGAGTTGCAAGCCGTAACCTTTAAAAACCGACGAATGCACACGTAAATGCAGTGAAAAGAATTTTCAAGTATATAAAGGGAACAGCTGATTATGGAATCTACTTTGAAGGAGGTGGACAGTGTGATTTGGTTGGTTACAGTGACGCAGATTATGCGGGAGACACTGCAACAAGATGATCAACTTCTGGAGTTATCTTTTTGTTGAATGGTGGGCCGATCAGCTGGGAATCAACAATACAAAAGTCTGTTACGTTGTCAACAACGGAATCAGAGTACATAGCGGCAGCAACGGCTGTGAAAGAACTGATCTGGCTTTACGGGTCAATTACTGAACTGGTGGGCATGAAAGATAAGCCAGTGCTTAACATGGACAACCAGAGCACAATACGGTTGGTGAAAAATTCAGAATTTCACAAAAGGACCAAACATATTGACGTGAGATATCATTTCATACGTGAAAGATATCAAAAGGGGTTGTTTGATCTCAATTATGTGCCAACGGACGAGCAATTGGCAGACATCTTTACCAAAGGATTGAACAAAGATCGTTTCGAGAATATTTGCAATATGATTGAAGGTCGAAAGACTCAAAAATATTTAAACGAAAAAATATTGTAACGCAAAACAAAAATAGGCAACTGTATCAAAAAGTGGGAGTGTTGAGTGTAGCAACAGCAAAAATTATCCAAATTTTAGTCTAATTGTATTTCGTGTATTTTTTTGTCAAATTCCACTCTTGTAACAGGTATTAAAACTAAAAATTTGGTTAAGATTTCTTTAACCACTAAATTTTTTTGGGTCAGCTAAACTATTTTTTGCTCTATCTAGTACGTTTGTTTTGTTGTTTGGTGTAAGCAACACAACTATGTTTAGACGAGAGTTTTGTTGAAGCCGGAATATTTGACCGGTCCTTTACACTACTGCTGCACCTGTTCAGTTATAAATTTCCAGAAAATTAAAAATAAGATCAATAAGTAATCGTGTCAGTCCTGATTTATGTAAACATATCAACAAAAATGAGATAATTGTTTCGTACTATAATACATTTTCACTAAATCTTCATTCAAAAATTCAGCAACTGCACAAATATTGCGCATGAAGAGAAATTTTAAAGGGAATATTTCTTAATATGTTGGCTGAATTTTTTAATGTGCCCAGTATTCGCAGCACTGCAAATAACGGGCACAACGACGGATACAACATACAAAGGGCGTTCGTCACTTCGG
The DNA here is from genome assembly GCA_958295665.1 of Tipula vernalis. Classification (NCBI taxonomy): domain Eukaryota; kingdom Metazoa; phylum Arthropoda; class Insecta; order Diptera; family Tipulidae; genus Tipula; species Tipula vernalis. Next base: position 26,267,489 of record OY282558.1, read on the forward strand.
TATTTTGATCTCAATTATTTCGCACTCAGTGTCCTTTTCTTCCTGCTGCTATGGAGCTATCAATAGTTTAGGTGGCTTAGACAAATTTTAAAATAAAACGTTCATCAATTCTTGATAAAAAAGGGTTCATTTCCATTCAATCCAAATCGAATCCAGAAAGGAAGTGGAAAATTTAAAAAAAAAGATGTCGAATGGTTAATCAACATACTTAAACATGATTTTGGATTTGTTTATATCCCTGCATTAATATAGACAAATGTCTGATCAGCCAGTCGAAATTTTATGTTCAGATAAAAATGTATACTTCAGCAGACTACAATTTTATGGGAAGCTATTTATTATTTTCGTTTATCTACTAAAACCAACTTTTATATTTAAGGATCAAAATTACTGCCTATGATTCTTTCGGCAATAATCTGTTTACTATATGAAGAGGGATTCAAGCATCAAACCATATTTAAGCCTCTATCAGAGCTAATTTCTGGTAGAGCCACCTTTTCCAATCGAAATTAATGCAAATGAAAGGCTAAAACGCTGAACAAAAGTCTTCTATAGGCGGAAGATATTTTAGTTTGTCGAGAATCCGCACCACTTTGTTTAAAACCATCACTTGATAATATTGAAAGGATCAAGTCATTCTCCTTGTTTAACCCTTGTTTAACTTAAACACATACTCAGTAGAATTCTCATACTTGCTGGACATACAACTGATGTAAATCGTAATCCGTTCCGCATTTTTGAGAATAAGTTGAGCAACCAATCTAGCTTTATAATTATTCTCGCTGACGATATTTCGATTCTTCGGCATTTCAACTAGACTCCATGTGTTGTTTTCCTTCAATGAAGTGATTTCATTATTCATCGCATTGATCCAATCCAGTTTATTTATACTCTTCATTGCCTCATTGAAATCTTTTGGCTCAGAAATACATTCTTTAATCGTGTTAATTTGTTCGATTAAACGAAGTGGTGTCACTACAAAATTATACCTGCTAAATTTCCTTAAATGTGACACGGATTGTTCAGTTTCCTCGCTGTTTGAGTTAGTTGTATCATCTAGTGTATTTTCTAAGTTTCCTGTTAGAATCGAATTATTGAAATCCGATGGGTTTCCATCAGCTTTTTTATTTTTTTCCAGTGTATCATCATTGCGTTTGCATTATTGCCATAACCAATAAATATCATTTGTGTATTTTATTTTGTGGGTTAACTGTTGCCCATCGTCAACCAGAAGACTTAACCATGCTTTTCCTTGTTGTTCCTTTCTGTTCCAAGTATCCGTTACTTGGTCAGGTATCTCGCCTGCAACAGTTTCCCAAACTCCCTCTTTATTAAGATCATTTCCATTCTGTAGTTCCAAATTAAATAGTTCGAATTATTCAACATTCCGTTTCCAATTATTCAACACTTCAATACTTTGTCAACGTCATATCACTTTTTCAAGAGAGTTTTATTTTGTAATGGAATGCTACTGGAAATGCTGTTACTGTGACTGGAGAACGCTAAAGAAAAGTGGTTGCGTTTTTTTTTTAACATACCGTACAGCTAGCGAAGCTATCAACTTTGGATAAAAAAGTCGTCCCGTAGTTCTTCAATGCACTGTGTTATAAATGCAGTTTATAAATGGTCGTCTCCAACAATATAACACAAGGTGCCTTCTAAAAATGGCACTGTAAGAAAATAAACTATAGATCGGCCTTAATGAATAAGGTACCTTCGGATATCGAAGCGTTGCTCATTTCTACCGCTATACCATATAATGATCAATGGCGTTCTCCAGTGTTGTGTCGCTCTCATTCTTTTACGATACACTCTATTTGCAGACAGCAAAACACTCTCTCTTGTAGAAGCTCAAATTCCTTTCTAAACCTTAATTCAATTTTTCATAATAATAAATTATTTTAATTTTTCATTTTAGTTATGAAAGCAGAAACAATCGACTTCATCACAAAGGCGCTGGCTGAGTTCATCGGGACCGGTCTCCTTGTATTCCTCGGTTGCATGGGCTGTGTAAGCGGGCTGCTCGAAGATAAACATGGGGCTCATTTGAATGCCATTCTCGGATTTGGTCTTGTTGTCATGATGGTCATACAAATATTTGGTTGCGTATCCGGATCTCATTTAAATCCATCAGTTACAGTGGCCGCACTTGTTTACAATCTAGTTTCAATACCACTAGCGGCAGCTTATATTGTTGCCCAAATATTGGGCGCCTTCATTGGATTTGGCCTACTAAAAGTACTAACACCAATTAATTTTGCCGCCACAAATGAAAGTGCAGGCATGTGTACAACAGCACTACATCCATCTGTGTCACCAGCACAAGGATTCTTTGTTGAATTCATTATTACTGGTGTACTAATATTTGTGTGTTGTGGTGTATGGGATCCACGGAATGCCGCCAATACAGATACAATTCCAATCCGTTTTGGTTTAACGATTTCAGCACTCGCTCTAGTCGCTGGTCCGTATACTGGTGGCTCAATGAACCCGGCTCGTTCACTAGCACCCGCCATCTGGAATGGATATTTTACACATCATTGGATCTATTGGATTGCACCACTATCGGCCGCCGTTATAACTGCATTTGTATTTAAACTAGTATTTAGACGTGAAGTACCGCCGCCACCCTCAAAACAATTTGAGGAATTTCCATTGAACCGCTCAAAGCTGAGCCCTTAAATGCTTCTTAAATTAAATTTTTTTGTTAATTATAAATTTTGAAACTCAGCCTAAACGATAAAAAAATGCCTAACTAAATAAAATATTTGCAATTGTCTTATTTACCAAAGCAAGAATATTCGATTAGAAGTATGTAAAGGAAGGAGAAAAGGATCGAGAAACTGATAACATAAATTATGTTAAATAGTACTACCTATGTATATACATAGAAATACTTAATGTAAACAATTAAAAATACTTACGTACTATATTTTTAGGATTTGCCATTTTTTTTTTTTTTTATTTATCAAAGCAAAAACCTTATAAATAAATGTAATGTTATTAATTAATTAACTAGTTTAGAATTAAAAACTATAAATAAAAAATAATAATTTTATTTTATTGTAGAAAATAAATCAAAATCTGTTTGTTTTTTTTAAGTCTTCAAATTATTGGAAAGGAAAGTCTCATTTCGGCTTCTGGTTTAAGTTAATATCCCAGAATTGGCAGAACGTCTTTCAAACATACTTCGTTTTCTTTAGTTGCAAGCAAGCTGATATTTTGACGGTTTTGATTCGAAACCACGATGTGATCAATTAGATTTGTGGGTAGCTATTGTATTTAGTCGCAGAACGATAACCGATTACTTGAGGTCGTACTTCGATCTCTCTTTCGACAAAAGTGCATGATTATTTTGGAATCTTCATGTTCATCATAGTACCGTGTATAAGTAGTAAGAATTATAACACAATTAGTTTATTTAAAAGAAAATATTTACAGTTTATATTATTATTTGGATGTAAAAATATTGAGTCAAGTGTACCTAAGCCTGGCTCATAGTTTCTAGGCTGAAGGTTCTGCATTTACTTCAATCTTAAAGTTTGGAGGTGGCGGAACATACTTAATGAATACTATTTTATAAACAAATGAAAAAACAGCAGAACCCAATAATGGTCCAACAAAGTAGATCCAGAGATTTTTATAGTAACCATTCCATATGGCAGGCGCCAAAGATCGAGCTGGATTCATTGAGGCGCAAGTATAAGGTGCAGCGGTTTCGGCTAGTACCCAAATTGTCAATCCAAACCGGATTGCAATTGAGTCAACATTATCAATGTTTCTTGGGTGGAATGCACCACAAACAACTAACACTAAACATCCGGTGATTATGAATTCGACAACTACACCTTGAAATGGTGTTAGAGTTGGATTTATTGATGTGGTACATACACCAACACTAAGAAGCGAAGATTCCAAATTAAATGGTGTCACAGCTTTCAATAATCCAAATCCGATTAAGGCTCCAACAAATTGCGAGACAACATAGACACAAGCCATTGGAATCGGAATTAAGTTTAAAATTACACAAGCTAATGTAACTGATGGGTTTATATGTGACTGTGAGACACATCCAAATGCTTGCACGCTTATCATGACAGCTAGACCGAATGAAATAGCGGTGTTTATAAGAGCAGCATCTCGAACTTCACCGAGTCCAAAAATACATCCCATACAACCTATGAACATCAATAAGGCAGTACCTAATACTTCAGAAAGAGCTTTTAAAAGATATTCGGATATTTCTGGTTTCATAACTGTAACTATCTAAAAAATATCGATCTTATTAAATAAAAAAATTATGTAATAAGCTAAGATAAATCCTTACTTTACTGTCCAAATGCTTGAATAATATTTTCGGGTAATGACGCGAGTCATCATAATTCTACTGCATTTTGTTTTCTCAGGCCTCCTAAGTAGCTAAAGGATTATTATGAGGTAACGTATTATAATAATATACAGTTAAAATCCTGATACGTAGATCTCTATTACAACGGAATCTCATCAATGACGGAAAGTTTGACTTTACTTATAAGATGTTTACAAAACCAAAGTCCAGTCATCTAGTGTTTGCAATCCAACACGAGGATTTATTGCGATTACTATATTGCAACACCCAACCGGTGGATAAATGCTCTGTTCTCAAGCTGCGTACATGCTATACATTTCTGGTGAAAAAATGTACACCACGAAGTTAGCTATATAATTTGAATTATTTCCAACTAGAACAAAAAGTTCACCAGGGCGCTATTCTCGAATTTCACATCCATTTTCCACATGTCGACATCTGTCAAAGTTGTCAAAAAATGGTTCGAAAATTGTAATTCGTATATAAAACACATGCGGCATTGACATTTTCCTATATGGGGAATTTTTAAACATGCTTATACCCATTCGGAAATATTCCCTTAGTACCGAAAAAATTCAATTTTTATGAGTTTTGACAGATGAGAAATAGGCCCCCAGGGTAACCAATTTTAACTAAAAATTATACTATTTTGCTAATTTCGTGGTGTACATTTTTTCACCGGAATTGGAGCATGTACGCACCTTCAGTGCCAACACAACAATGTTGTATTGTCAGATATTAATGGCACAGAAACAGCCAAATTTCATAGTTAATTAGATCAGTTTTAGCTATGACTTAAATTCCCGGGAAAATGTACAACAATTTTGCGTGAACCCCTGCTAAAATTCCGCCTTTGTGTAATATGATGGCATTAAGTCACGTTTCCAATTTCAAAACATACCCAATATATTTTTACACACCATCTATCGTCCGCTATCAAAACCATACCACTAAAATCTACTCCATTCTAGTTATACCCCCACTCGAGAAAATCTCTTTCAGCAAATGTCAAAATTAAAAAATAAAAACAAAAAAAATTTTTTTTTTGATTTTGTGTGTTGTACAACTATTCTCTGTAAATAAATTTTAATTTAATTAAAAACAACATAAAAATGTATAAATAAAACTGTGAATTAATAATAAACGTAATTATAACTAAGATACCATGTATAATAAATAAACAAATTACTTAAAAGTGCAATAGCATAAAGTTGTGGTGTGGAAAAAAAAATTTTTTTTTTTCGCCTTTGAATCGCTCTGTGTGTGCAAAGCGAGCGAGGAAAACGAAGAAAAACAAAAAGAAAATTTAATTTCGTTCTAGTCGACATTACACACAAAATAATATTATACGTATATAAAATAGAAAATCGACTAAACACATTGCACCGTGTGTTACTGAGGACGGGTTGTTTTGGATGGAAATATGGAAATTGAATTGAATTTGTTGGGCCCAGTCAATCCATCAACAACTACAGTACCAGCAACAACATTGACATCAGTGATTGAATTACCAGTGTTTTGTCGTAGTAGTAGTGATACTAACAGTGAAAAGGATCGTATCTTGGATGAAAATATGAAAATTGAAGGGACATCGGGGGGCATCGATGATGGTGGGAGTGAATTGGGAGAAGAGAAAAAAGTTTACTATGAATTAAAACCGGTAGAAGCACCACATGTTGTTTATCGTCGAATGGGCTGCTACTACGATGATTTCTGTATTGAGGAGCTCATTTCGGAGAAAACAATACTAGATTATGATCACGAAATTGAAACCTCATCGCTCGACTATTATTCGTACGAGGAAAATTCAGCAGACGAGGAAGACAATGATCATCATTGGGATGAAATTAGTAAGTGGATTGAGCGTGATAGTCGTGGAAACGGATTTGGTTCGAGCGGCCTACGATTACACAAAGTGCGCTATAATTCATCCGTGAGTAACGATGAAAGTGCTGATGATCTGCCCGATGAACCGTATCAATGCTCAAAATGCGACGAAACATTTAAACGATCTCGTGCACTGTACACTCATTTGCACCAAGTGCATGGCCATGAAATGAACTACAAATGTTTTACGTGCAACGAGAACTTTGAGACACCCAATTCAATGATTCAACATATGAAACAGCACAAAGATATAAAACGACCGTATGTTTGCAACGATTGTGGCAAAAAATTCAAAACTTTCGATTACCTGGAAAGCCATCGCAGCAATAAAATGTGCAACACGACGCAAAGTATATGTGCCGTGTGCGGGAAAGAATTTAAAAACCAATTCAATCTGATCCGCCATCGTTCGGTGCATACAAACGATCGGCCTTTCAAGTGTTCAATATGCGGCAAAACTTTCAAGCAGCAAGACAACCTTAGTATTCATGTGCGCTGCCACAAAACCGAAAAACCATTCAAATGTGATAAGTGTCCGAAACGTTTCAAGGACGAGCAATATTTTGGGCGGCATAAAAAAATGCATGACTCTGACTTTTTGTTTCACTGTACGGTGTGTCGTAAACCGTTTCGTCTTCTCATTCACCTCGAAAAGCATATGCGAATACACGAAAAGGAAGGAAAAGCCAAATTCAATTGCCCACAATGCGATAAAGTGTTTCGCAACGAGGAGAAACTTAATCGCCACATGAATAAACATTTGCTGAATAATGATGCCATAAAATGCCGAATATGTACAAAAGAATTTCCGAACACGAGCTACCTAATCCGCCACATGGTAGTACATCAAAACGATTGTAACGAGAATGATCCAGACTCTAGTCTCAATACTAGCACAGCGAGCAGTAACACCAATGATAATAACAATGTAACTCAATCCGTCAATAATAACGTGAATGATATCAATTACCTAAGCCATTCGAATAAGAAGTGCGGCGTCTGCGGTATGATATGTGCAACGGAAGCAGCCTTGTACAAACATATCGAAAGACATAAAGATAATCGACCATATAAATGTGAAATATGCTTCAAGAAATTCAAAACGGCTGGATATCTAAAGAAGCATCAACGACATTTCCACGCGGAATTTATTGTGGACGATGAGATTATTTTGCAGACTAACGAGGATACAATGGATGAAGCATTTCATGGGGTCGACGATAGTTTAAATTTAATTACAAGTAATAGTAGTATTGTATAAAAGCCACTGCCGAACGGCATTTTTTTGTGTTAAATTTTTTCTGGTGTTTACGGGGCTCGTGAACTATAAAATATCTTAACATTTTTTTTTGTTTTTTTTTTTTTTGTTTAAATAATTTTATTTTGTAGATGTAAAGTTTGTTTGGATGAGCTTTGTGTTGCATGATCCTTGTATATAGAAAATTCCCACCTAATTATTATTCTCTTAAGAATCTCGTTTTGTCTTAATAATTGAATATTCCAGTACCATATAACCGTTCTACTAAATTGAAATATTTAAAATTCGTTTAAATGATTTGTAATTGGAACTAAAATAGCTTTAAAAACCAGTAATCCATTAATAATTCAAATAATTCAGTACAAACCTTATCTGCATACCACAATCACATCTCCTCAAGCAAACCAAACTTGTGCGTGTCATTTTTGAATTATAATTTTGTTTTGTGTAATAATTTTTGGTGTGCAATATAAATAATTAAATATTATTATCTACATATAATTAATAAATTTAATTAAGATTTAAAATTTAGATTTTTAAACAAACAAAAAAAAAATACAAAAACCTTTATCACTAAAAATTAAGTAAAATAATTAATAATTTTTAAAATTATATACAAATAACAAAAATAGAAAAAGAAAAAAAAAATTAAGAAAATTAATTTTTTTTTTAATTTTTTTTTTGGTGTGAGTTTAGGTACTTAAAAAAAAAATGTTGTGAATAATTCTTAAATAAATAAGAATATAATTTGAATTCTAATTTATTGTTTTAAAAACATTTTGGTTTCGTGTGCCGGCATTATTAGTTTTATATTTATTATTATTATTATTCGTGATCAAATTAAATAAATAATTTTTATTGATTATTATTACCTAATTAAACTGCCATTTAATGAAAAGTGTATAATTAATTTATACTAAAATTGAATACCAAATTAAATTTAAAACAAACTTATATTTGCCAATATACATTATATAAATTATTATTATTTATTAATTATAATTTAGAACAATTTATTATGTAGAAAATTTACTTTTCGTTGTTGTTGTTTTTTTTTCGACTAACACAATACATAATATTAAAATATAATATATTAAATATAAGTCCATAATTTTGAGTTTGTTGTCATAAAACATACATAGAACATAAATATTATAATTTACCTAATTTTTCTCTTTTGGAAATAAAAAACAAAAACAAATGAAATGTGGAAATAAAGAAAAAGATATTGTCTTTATTACATGTCCGGATAAAATTCGAGGAGGGTGAGTATTGTTAATCAATAAATTCTTTTTTTTTATATACGCCTCGCGGAGTAAGCAGGTGCAGATTTTCTTATGGATTCTATTTTTCTTTTGTGCGCAGCACATTCGTTTAATTTAGTTGGTCGATTTAACGGCGAATTTTCCTCCCTTGGGAATGTTCAATACATTTGAAATCAAAAGATTTTGTGCGTTAATGGAATATTTTGAAATAGGATTGATAATATAGCGACTCGGGAGAATTGAAAATTTAAAAACTCATTTTTGAAAATTTCAATATAAAAATTATTAAATTTGAATGTTAAAAATTCAGGTAGTTAATTTGTTCTATACTATAATTAACTAAGAGGAGAAATTGTTACGAGTTCGATGTATTTCTACAAGTTGTGATCCGCTACCGGAATAATTAATTGGTGACATAACAAGTAAGTGGTCGTTGGGCGAAATATCTTTTGAATATTTGGTTTCAACACTAAATGAGGTTTGACTTTAGTAGTTGTTGGTAATCACAAAAAAAAAATTCGCTTTTTGCGCCTTTGCATTCCCATTGCTGATTGGTTGTGTCCACAGATTGCTTTTGTTGCAATCGTCAACTTTTCGAAAAGATTTAATAATTTTTCTGTGTCAATGATAATCGTTGTCGCCACTGTTGTGACTTCTTCTCAATGAGTGAAATTACAGGAGTGCAATGACTAAGATAAATACTCGTACTTTAGTCATCAAAAAAATACCTCTGAAAACAACAAATAATCCGTTATTTTGAAAGATTGTTCCAAATTCCAGGGATGATTAGATGTAACATTTAAAGATTTTCGCTTCAATTTTTGTTATTTGCAATTTTCTATCTAATTGTAACAGAAATTTTGCAATTGAATTAATAATGTATGAATGACCTCTTTCACTCTGATTTGAGTAATAATGTAAAATCCATAATAATGAATATTTCAATGATAAGTTTAGTTTTCGGTAGATGGCAGTAGTAATTTAAAAAAGAAAATTTAAAACAGTCTTAAACAATATTTTTGAATCTTCACTAATTATTGTTCCATGTGTCCAGAATAGTGTTATAACATGGTGGTAGAACACGAAAGATGGCAGTAGTAATACTAAAAACGAGTTATAAAAATTGGATGCAAAATTTAGCTACATAGCTATGAAATATTTCACTGATTTGTTTAATGCGAAAGAATTCTCAAAATAATAATATTTGTTGTGAAAAAAATAAAAATATGTAGTTGTGATAACCGTGTTAAAAATGTATTTAGCTGAATCATATCGAGCAGCTTAAGTGGCCAAACAAGCTTTTAACCAGATAAATGTTAAAAAAAAATTGACCAAAAATAGATAAAATTAATTTGTTCGATTAGATAACATCAAATTCAATTTAATCACCACGCCAAATTAGTGTCAGTTCTGTTTGTTAAGATTTCCTATAAAACGTCTAGCTTTATATTCCTGTGGAGCTTTGCTTCCTAAAAACTAACAAGAAAAATGGGAAGACACGCAGTTATGCTGCGGGATTGACTACTTATGGTTACCAACTCGAACACCTTACTCCGACGCCTTCGGGCTTGGAGGTATATCTCCACAGCTCCGGAGTTGGTAACACTTCTCCGCATTTCATTACAATTTTTGCGAACGAGTTTTATTTCAGAAACCACCAAAGTTTCCGGGGGTTCCGCTATTTTTAAATAGTTATATAAACAAGTTATCCGACATTAACCAATTTTTACCAAAAAAATTTATTCTGAAGTCTTTAATGTCACCTGGTAGGGGTTAGCTCTGGATGTCGAATACGTATCTCTTGCATTACGAGCATATGAAAACATAATCGCATTTTGCTAAGTTTCCATGAAATTCTCGAAATTCTACATTGTTTACACCAGGCGTCCCGATTTTTGGATTTCGTGGTTTAACATAATTTTCTAAAATATAGTTTAATTTTATACGTTGGAAATATCTTAATAGGGATTATTCCCGTTGAGTTGAGTCATATGTAACCGAATTACATAAATATATTGTAGTATATGCGATATGACCCGAAATTTGCAAAGGGAGGTTGAGTTAATCTTAGAATTAGCGTTACAACGGTATTTAGAATAAAGCGATACAAGATCCAAGATTTCCTCAGAAGCAAAATCAACCAAAGAATGTAAAGTTTTTGTTGGAATTAATTTAAAACATTGATTTGCTTATTGTATTTTAAATCACAAGAGAAAGCTTCTGTATCTGTAGTACTCTAAATATTGCTAAAATAACTTCCTCTCATACAATATTCTCAAGTGCATGCACAATTCACATTGCCCCTTCTCCATTTAAACGGCGAATACAAGTGTTTGCTTATGGTTTATTGCTGTACGAAAATGCGGACGAGAAATGTATGTTGCTTAAAATTTGTTGCGGATTATTATAATTGGAAATTTGATGAAGAGAAGAGATGAGAGCAACGAGGCTGATTTTTTATTCATGGACGAGCCGAGCCCTCGCCTAATATGTCATACAGTCTATCCGTCAAAGGGTTTAAGTGAAATTAAAAAATTAATGTCCAAAGTTCTAAATATTTGAATAAGTAAAGCATTTATAGAGTTGTTTCTATAATGGGCAATGTCAAAGATCCAATTTATCTAGTTTTACTTGTTGCACAAGCGTTTTATACCTGTTGATAATTAAACAGAATAACCCTGCTGTTTTATAGAATATTCATCTGTACTATGTGTGATCTTGGTGCAGTAAATTTATAATCGATATATTAAGCATAAATGGCGAATTGAATAAAATAACAAAGTATTTATGGAATTTATCCTTTTTTTTTAAATTTGAGAGATTATTCTTTGTCATAATTAGTGAAAAATAATTTTGTTCATGTGTGCTCTATATGGCTGCGCAGCCCAAAACTGAACTTCTTTCGTCAAAGTTCTACATCACTCTTTCACATATATAAATCCGGATAAATTTTTCGATGACGATCCGGATAAATTTTTCGATGCCACCAGCTCGTCTACAGTGACCTCAGCACTTACCAAAGGGTGGTCAGAGGACTGAGGTTATTAATTTCATGTAGTGCATCATTCGCATCAAATTCATCAAAGAAATTCCTTGTTTTGTAATTTTTTAGGGCCAAAAATTACAAGCTTAGCAAGTCTCTCGGATATTACGTTATTCAGCTACTTTTCGGAATCATCAATAATTGTTGCCAACATTTGTAGTTGAGTTTATGTAAATTACCATAGATTTGAGCACTGTTCTGTTTGGTTGGTTACGGGCAAAGCAGCAACACAAAATAAACATAATCGGAATGTTAAGTGTTACGATGACAGTCTGAACGACCTTATCCTAGCAAGCTGGGATATACCCCGCCTGGCAGATGTCATATGGAAAAACCAGCAGAAGGATTTTCACCACGACAAGCTACACACAAACTTAAAATAAAGTATATACTGTCAGTAATCCTTGGTGTATCATTTATCCGAATAGAACCATCTCCAGGATCACAACAAGTGAGCATAACCTCGGCCTCATGGAAGAACTCATCAAACGGTTGATGGAAGCTCAGACTGAAAACCAACGACAAATGGCGGCAATCATGAAACAAATGGTTCAGCAGCGAAACGCTCCGCCAGCAAATTCAGCGGATGCAGTTCACCAACCAGCGCGGCACAAATACACAAACACCTGTCCGATCGAATGGAAAAATTCGGCTACTGCCCGGAGGACGGTTAAACGTTCGACCACTGCTACGCTCGATACGAGCACATCTTCACAAAGGAAGCACAGACATTGATGGTCCACCAGCGAGTGAGTTTGCTCACTGAGAAGTTGTCAACCTCGGAGTATCGACGTTTCGCTGACCGCATCCTGCCAGAGACCATACAAACCATAACTTTCGAGAGAGCAGTCGAGGAGCTGGAAAAGATTTTCGGACGGAAAGGATCGGTCTTCACACTCCGCTACAAGTGTTTGAGCATCGCTAAAGGTTCAGGAGAAAATTGGGACGATTTCGCAAGCCAAGTCAACAGGAAGTGCGAAAAATCCGAGATTGCCACGTGCACAGCCGACGATTTTAAGGTTCTCATGTTCGTCAAAGCGCTCACGGGAGCTGAAGACTCACTCGTTCTCGAAAAACTTCTCATTAAGCTCGAGGAAGTCGAAATAACCCGTGCAGCAGCAGCCAATCCAGACACAGTGACCAGATTGAAGCTGAACGATGTCTGCGAGCTAGCAAAGCGGTTGTCTTGTCTCAAAGACGAGAAATTGATGGTCCAACACTCCAACTCAGCACTGAGAAGCGAAGTGATGCAGATGTTCAGAAAGAAAGAAGGACAGCAACAGCAAGGTCGGCAGAAATCCACACACAAATCAACAGAAAAATTGGACACGCCTCCTAACAACTGCTACTTCTGCGTTGACTGCCACTGGCATAAGGATTGCCAGGTAAAGGGTCACAGAGCTGGCCATTGTACTACTTGTAATTCCTGCGCAGATTCCGATCAAGACGAAGCAGACCTAGCCACAGATCAGAACGTCGTCAAAGTCTGGCAGTCACAACAGCATCGATCTCTACCCGCAAGTTTGTTGAACCAGCCATCGATGATCACAAGCTTCGCCTGCAACTGGATTCTGGCTCCGACTGGACAATTATATCCGAAAAAAATTGGAAAAAGGTTGGTGAACCGCCGTTGACGCCATGCGAAGAGCAAGCAATCACCGCTTCAGGCGATCAGGTGTCGATGCTCGGAAAATTCACCGCACGATTGAAGCTCCACGGACGCGAAGAAATCGGCCCATGCTATGTCGCAAATTCAAGCTTGAACGTCCTCGGCAGCGATTGGATGGAAGCTCTCGGCCTATGGAATATTCCCATCGCCAGCGTCTTCAACAACGTCCGACTCGACGCTTCACAGCGTTTTTCAAGCGAGTTGAGGATCAAATTTCCAGCCCTTTTCAGCGATTCGCTCGGCCTTTGCACCCAAAAGGCATCGCTGATATGCTCAAACCAAGTGCAAAACCAATTTTCCGCAACAGCCGTCCAGTTCCGTTTGCCGCTATGGAGCCTATCGAGAACGAAATCAAACGGTTGCAGCTCTTAAATGTGATTAGCCCCGTGCGATACTCAGCATACGATGTACCAATCGTCGCTGTCAAGAAGAAGGATGGACGGGTTAGAATCTGCGCCGACTACTCAACTGGCTTAAATGATTCGCTTGAACCGGAACAATTTCCACTGCCAACGCCTGACGAGATTTTTGCGCAGCTATCGCCATTCAAACTCTTTAGCAAAATCGACCTCTCAGACGCGCTCCTTCAAATCGAGCTCGACGACGACTCAAAGAAGCTGATGACCATCAACACTCACTGCGGACTTTTCAAAGTCAATCGGTTGCAGCCAGGAGTCAAGCCAGCACCAGGAATCTTCCAAAGACTTGTGAGCAGCATGATGAGCGGAGCAAAGGGCGCCTTTCCGTTCATCGACGATATCATTGTGGGAGGAACAGATCAAAACAACTACGACAAGAATCTGTACGAAGTTTTAAGCCGCATTCAGGAGAACGGCTTCCACCTCAAAATCGACAAGTGTTGGTTTAGTCAGAAAGAACTCGAATTTCTTGGCCACATACTCGACACTAACGGCATCGCATACGTAGATTTCATCGCTCGACTCATTAGTCAACACGAGAAGCCTGACGAAGACGTCGTCATTGAAAAGATCATTGCAGAAGACTCACTAGGTTGCTTCGCTATCGACACCGCCAAGAAGCTGCCAGTAACCTTCGAAGCTATTCAGTACGAAACAAGTCGAGACGAGACGTTGAAGGTAATGACAAGTTGCATTGAGAAGGGTTGGCCACGCAAACGAGAGCAAATTCCTGACGTTGAGGCTGCAGACTACTTCGCAAGACGAGATTCGCTCACAGTCATCAACGGTTGCATTTTTTCGGTGATCGCATCATAATTCCGAAGCGCTACCGCAGCGAAATACTGAAAGAACTGCATCAAGGTCATCCTGGCATTGAGCGCATGAAGCTATTAGCTCGACAGAAAGTCTCCTGGCCATCGCTCGACAACGACATCGAAAAAACAGTTCGAACCTGTGTGAATTGCGCAACGAATGCGTTTTCACCGATCAAAGCTAAACTGCAGTCGTGGCCGATTCCAGAAGCGCCGTGGTCGCGATTGCACGTCGACTTCGCTGGTCCAGTCAACAGCTTCTGGTATTTTGTTATCATCGACGCCTTTTCAAAATGTCCAGAAGTCTACAAGATGCAGAGCACGACGTCCCAGCACACAACAGATAAGCTCGAAGAAGCCTTCGCCAGACACGGCGATTGCAAAACAATCGTTTCTGACAACGGACCGCAATTCAAATCGGAACAATTTAAGCAATTCTGCGCAGAAAGAGGAATCGAGCATATCACCACAGCGCCTTATCATCCGCAATCGAACGGTCAGGCAGAACGGTTCGTGCAGACGCTGAAACAGGGACTCAAGAAGCTTGAGAAGGATGGAAACGCTAATGAAGTCTTGCGAAAGTTCCTTAAGCACTAACGTTTCACACCGTCATACAACCTTGGATCGAAATCGCCGCATGAGCTGATGACGGGACGACAAGCAAGATCGAAGCTCGACTTGCTCATGCCAACTACGAAAGCTATAGTAGAACGAAACCACAAGATGGAACAGCAGTTCAATACTCACCACGGTGCTAAGGAAAAGACGTTTGAGATCGGCGACAAAGTTTTCGTTAAAACCCACTTAAGCAACAACCAGTGGTGCTGGGTTTCAGGAGAAGTCATGTGTAAAATGGGAACGGTCAATTACAAGGTGCAAACCGATATACGAGAGATCGCTGCTCATGCAAATCAGCTAAAAAAACGCTACACGTATCTCGACGATGGCCACAACGTTCTTCTGGACAGTTTTGATATCCAGGTCTCAGGAAAGCAAGAGATTGAGCCCGAAATCATCCCAGAACCCGAGGAGAAGAAAGAGGAAGTACAAGAAGATGACTCATTGCAAGACTCACTGAACGATCAACAAGAAGACTTACCAGCGCTCCAGGAGCAAGTTCCACGAAGAACTCAACGAGCTACAGCTGGAGTTCCACCCGCCTATCTCGGAGACTACGTGTGCTAAACAAGGCATTTTCCCATTTCCATTTATTTTCATTCACATTCGAAACAATTGTAATCATTATAATCATTCATATCGCAATCATTCAAATAAGAATTTCAACTGTTTATAAACAGCATCTTAAAACGGGGAGAAGTGTTACGATGACAGTCTGAACGACCTTATCCTAGCAAGCCGGGATATACCCCTCGCAGATGTTATATGGAAAAAACAGCAGAAGGATTTTCACCACGACAAGCTACACACAAACTTAAAATAAAGTATATACTGTCAGTAATCCTTGGTGTATCATTTATCCGAATAGAACCATCTCCAGGATCACAACATTAAGCAGTATGCCTGGTTATTTTATTCAAATAGCAATAACATTTGTTAACATACGAAAGGTGGCAATTTAGAAAATTAAAAGTCGCGCAGACTATGTTTTAATAAACCTATTGGCAACTAAGAATGACGGTGTCATATGAATTATCCAAAAAAGTCGAGAATTTAAACAAAAAAATCGACCTGGGCCACTCAGTATTCTTGAAATTCACCAAAAAAAGTCACCGGTGACTTTAGTATTAATTTAATTTAAATTTTCGACTGAAATCACGTATTTAACTAGAAAGTCACCGGTGACTTTTTTTGATCAAATTACAAGCATACATACGGGCCCTGGGCACAGAGGATTAGACAACAATGAGACAATTAATGAACTCACTAAAACCTTTCTTACGGCATGTGTCTCATAAGTGTACGGTACTTGGCCAAATTACCAAGTCTCCTTTAAGTTTTGCTATATAAGCAAAATATTTTGAAACCTCCGGTTTTCTGATATTTGATTGTTGGTAACTCTGGGGATGACCTGCTGTCAATAACCATCTGAAATAATGGTACGTTCGTTTATGAAAAATAACAATTTGCCTATGCTAGGCGCCCAACAAGGTCCTATAGAAACGAATTATTGACAATTTTAAGAGTTTCAGCGCTAAATAAAACGACAATGGAAAGGTTCAATCTGTAATCGGCCACATTAAAACTTTATTCAGTTATACTACTTTTGCACATTTCTAATGAAGATCGATCGTAATAATGACCGGCGTAGGTTGAACAACCTAATCCGCATATCTTAATTAATTTGATACAAAGGCCAACGTCATACTAACATTTTTGGCAAACATTGTCTAGCGATATATTATTAAAAGGTAAAACAAGATTTATTATATTATAAAGACAGTGGTTACCTAATTTCTATAAAGAACATATTACCCAAACCTTTTAAGCTTCATCTAAAATTCTTTTCAAATCAAAATCCATAAATCATATTCATTTAAATTATATCTACCGTGTACCAGTTTCCGTCACTATATACACACTTTTCTACTTGTTATCATTAATTTCTTATTATGATGAATGAAAGCAAAGTAGATTTGTTCCTTTAATATAAAACACATATATCCAAATAGAAACGAAAATTAGTTTATAAAAATAAATTTTTATTTTATTAAAAACCATTCAACAGCGAAAATATAAAAAATAATACAAATAAGACACACACTAATACACACACTTCCAAACAACTTTAAGAAACGAACTTTTATTTTGCAGTTTCTTAGTTTTAATTTAACAATTGTCGAAAACGGTTTATAGCAAAGTTCTTAAGTTTTTTTTTTCTTAATTTTATTGAAATTAATTGATTTATTATAGTTTAGTAATAAATACTATAGATAGTGCTCAATATTTTTATAAAACTATTTTAGTAATAAAAAGTCTAGAAGGAAAATTTCAAGTGGAAAATTGTGTTAAGATTAATTAATTATTTTTTTTTTTGGTTAAAAGTGATTAATAATAATTAATAAAAATGTTTTATAAATATTTGTTTGAACTGATCGTTATTGGAATTTGTATTCAAGGTAATTCAATTTAATTTTTTTTTTTTGGTTTTTACTTTTTAGCACAAAACTATAAAATCGGCAATTTCTATTTATGGTGTAAAAAGTATATAAATCATAGATTTGATATAATGCAATAGGTTGTGTGAAATTGATTATGGATCGTAATTCTAACTGGACATATTTAACTTATGTTCGGAAAGTGTAACAGATTTGTTCAGAACAATTTGCACAACATTTTGTGAATACAATATAATAAGAGTATATTTAATTTAAAATTGTTCGTGTTTAATGGCGTGAACCAAATTAGTAATACGTTTGTTTAAAATTTTGCAAAAATTTATGAATTTTAAATAGATTGATTAGACATTGGCGCCACCCTTCTTACATCGTTATTAAATTTAATCTAATTGATTGTGTAGTTTCTAAATTGTATGTCCAACATATGTTTATTTGTACACAGTACAAATATAGTCGTATTGCAGCTTTCAATAAATATTAGCCTAAAAATTGACCGTTATCTAAAGTCTCATATAAATTAATCCTTTAATTGTAGAATATTATGTGGGTGGTTGAGGACCATTTTTTTTAGCTAAGGAGAGTTTGGTGACTTTTCTAAGATTTATTGTTAAATGTATAGTTTCCAAATAGTTTTAGTTATTGATTTATGTTGAATCAGTTCAGTAAGCTATAAGTGACAAGGTAACTGATTTAAATGGATTATTAAATCGAGTAAAAGCAATTTGAATGGAACGAAATTTACATTTATAATGTTGAGGTATCTCAGAAACATGCTGAATGATGTCCAATTTTTTACAAAGCTCGTGCCGGAAGAATATGACTGAGAAAAACAAATTTCGGAGGAAGTCAGAGATTTGCAATCGGCCCCTATTAGCCCCTAAAACCCAGAAGAAGACTTTGATTCGAATTATTTTCTACTTATTAATTTCGGAGGAAATTCGGATTCATTAAATAATTCGTGTAGTCAGGTGTTTTGTACTGGCGCATTTTGTGATAAGAACAATTTATCATTATCATTTTGATCTTGCCCTTCTCATATCTAGTGCGTTGTTATGTGGCTGTTTTTACTTTGTATAAGGCCCATTGTAAACCAAAGTATAGTAGTAGAAACAGTAGTATAATTTCCTTCATTCTATGTTTATGTGATGGAGAATTTATAAAGAAATTTGGTTGTATTAGCAACTGCTTGATTGCTTATAAAGTTATATGTTTAACCTATACAACCTTGCTGTAATTTACAATCAATTTTTTTAGTTTAACAAAAATTTTCTGTCGACAGCCTTAATGGAGTATGAAAATTAATTAATTTGTGACAAAAAACTTTAAATGGACACAATAAAATAAACTCAAATTTGTTCTATTCAATAAATAGTTGAACAAAGATCTGCCACTTTTCAGAACGGAAACTACATCACTCAACCGTACATTACCAAGAGCAACAGTACTCTTTAAAGGAGTACAAGTGATTTTTTTTTACCTATGTACTTTCAACTTAATTATTTTTGATATATAAAAGTACAGAATTAAAAAAAACAACGCTTTTATTGGTTAAAGCTGCAGCGAACTTTGAAAACTAGATAGGGAATTGTAAAAATAGAGAGAGCATTTTGTGAAAGTGAAAAAATCGTTTACAAGAACGTAATAGATTCTGCCTAACGGTAAACACCGAGGTGGAAATGTGGAATGGAATTTCAGAGAAAAAACAAATGAGAATTAGCCGTATTATAGTCAGTTAGAATTATACAATTATAGAAAAAAGATTCCTTAAGTTACATGTATATGAGAAATGAAAGAGTCATAGGAGATCGAGATTTAGAGGGTTGATAAATTTTTCGAAGGTTTTGGCTAGACATATTGTAAATAATAGTTCATTCGAACATTTTAATGTCAAAAAATTAGTGAAGGTATCAAGAATTTTTCTCCTCACTAAAACAGTGTGATTATCTCAGCACGTGAGATGTGTGAAATCCATTTTTTTTAATAATGCGCCCAATATGTTTTATAAAATCTGATTATTCTTCGTTTTAAGCTTTATCCACGAATTTTTAAATGAATTATCTGCATCGAACAAAGAAATTAGAAACCCTTGTATTTATAGTAATGAGACATTATGACGACCGTAAATGGATGATGGATTTCCCGACAGGGGCAAATAAAAATTGGTTTATATCGCCTGCGACGTATACGATTTAGCTGTGCCAGAATATGAATTGGGTGAGAATACTATTGCGGTATTTTCATGGTTATTACCTCTCGTTGTCTCGGTGATTGTTGCATCGAAGGGAGTAGGAAAATATAGAATGGGTTGCACACTCGGTATAGCTTACTACCATATTTCGGTCTGACATTCATCCTAATTGAACCGTTGAAGATTATAAATATTTTACTATGCCAGGGACACTTGTGCTTTTGACAGTTGGAATGTCAATAACTCAAATGACAAGTATGGCTTATGCCATAGTGATAAACACACTTGGAGCAGAACAAATGAAAATGCTAGATGAGAAACCCATATTGTTAAATTACTATAGAGTTTTGTACACGACTGAAAATTGTGTAAGCATTATAAGTATAGTGATAGGCGATAATTCAAACATTTCTTTGTTACAAATTATGGCAATGATCTTCGTGATGATGACAATCACTTTACTAATTTTGGTCACATCAAAACATATACTAATTCAACGGGATAAATGATGGCAACTACGTTTTACAATTACTTGAAAAGTTGATCAAATTTTGCGTAACTTGCAAAGTAAAACGAAAATGAAATGGAAGGTCGAATATTACAACGGTATTGTGAAGAGCGAACGATTCGGCATTTCTTGAAGCTTTTACGCCCAATATGCATTTATTTTGCTGTTAAGTGCTATCTTCAAATTAATAGTGCCACGACAAAGTGACTTCATGAATACAATAATAAGTAAAGAGCTAGTTATTCAGCGTGCAATGAACATATTGGAACCACTGTTGAAAGTGACTCTAGGTTATCTAAACAGATATATGCTGCGCTGGTTCTTTAAACTGTGTGGAGTCCATTCAGAGCTGACATGCTTAATGTTTTCATTATACATATGTGCAATGTTTCTCATTCTTCAACTGATAATCGCCAACACAACATCATTAAGGCTATCGCTAATATATCAATTCCCGCAATATTTGTTTTTCTCATGGAGTGATTCATTATTTTATTTTAGCGGCCTGACACATTCATATGTGCAGGCCCCAATAACAATGCGTACATTTTCGATTACATTGTATGCAATAATTAAACCATTGGCATTTATATATTTTCATTGAGTATTTTCAGTATGTTGAGGTTTTATATACCATCGTAGATGATGATACGTTTTCGTTTGCCATAATTACCCTGTTATCTGTCTCTGGAATACATATTTTATGCTTATAACATTGATGTCCTATACATTTTAAGTATTTCACGATGTGTAATATACGAATTATTGAAATCGTAGATACCTGCATAACATATTTAATGAAGTCTAAAAATTCAAAGAAATCTATGTAGAAACCAGCAAAATTAATTTTAATGTAAGGACAAAACTTAAAAAATTATTTTTAAATACATTGACTTTTATTTTTAATAAGCTACAGCAACAATCGTTTCCAATTACACGTTTCTCTTCCGGAATCATCGAGATTACAGTCTAGACTTTTCTGACGTAGGGCCGGAAACCTACAGACTTGCCACATGCAAATACAATTTTTGTCATAGCTGTCCTACACTCTTACTGTTTTTTAATAACTTGGATATTGTAAGGCAACACCTCTAACCTCGAGTTTACACCTCTGAAGTAACCATATTTGTTGTGGTTGGATATGGTACGTTCACTGATAACTTCGACGAAAAATTAAATTTCACGAGAAATCGCTGTAGTGTCCATAATTTAATGAAATTATTCTTAAAAACTGAAATGCTGCCGTCTTGTCGGTGTCGATCATCTTTTTCCTTTGTTATTGGCATTAAATTTCAGTGTTTTTTTTTCTTCAGTACAGTACTGTGAATTTTTCACATAAAGAAAGTTAATTAATTAAATGTTAATTCATTTTCATCCACCATAAAATATCTCAAGAGTATAACAGCTTATGGAAATTTTGAAGTATTCACATTTCGAAATGTGTTAAATGAAATAATGAATGATTGAAATCGATTACTCGTTATTGCTATAATTTTTAATTGAACGAACCCCGGCTTTGGATATTATGAAAAAATTTTGCTCTTTTCCAGTTCTAAGGACGGGGTTTATTGTTGTAAAAAAAACAAAGAAATCGGATTTTCGTTTCAATATTAAATATGAATCCCCCATCGAATAAAAGAATCCTTTGTATTTTCAATCAAACGACAAAAATTATCTTGTTTTTTTTTTTTGTAAATTGGGTTTACAACAATTTTCGTGATCACGTCGACGACAGAGTCAAAATTGATTTTTTATTATAAAATTTTCATAAATTACATATATAATCGACGTTAAGTTAAATTTTTAATGTGCGATGAAACATTATGACGATCGAAAATGGTTTTTAAATTTCCCGCAAGGTGCACTAGTCATAATCATCACGCAGTTACTCTTTTATCTTCAAATGTACTCGCTGCTGCCAAAATTTGTTTATATCGCCTGTGACCTGTACGATGTGAATGAGGCGGAATTCGATTTAGCTTTAAATGCCGTTATAATGGTATCACTGTTTGCCCCCCTCATTATCTCGGTAGTCGTCGAATCGAAGGGGGTTGGAAAATACAAAATGGCTTGTATACTCGGGGTAGGTTACTATATGGGCATGACATTCATCCTAGTGGTGGTAATTATCGAGGATTATAAGCATTTTAGTGAAGGAACAATTCTTATTATTTTGGCAATTGGCATGTCATTAACACAAATGACAAGTTTAAGTTACGCCAAAGTGGTCAATACACTTGGAGCAGAACAAATGAAAATGCCAGATGAGAAAGACTGCTTGATAGTGTACTTTAGACTTTTATATGCAATTAGAAATGTAGCGTCTATGGTAAGCATGGTGATGGCTGATAATCCAAAAATTACTTTGATCCAGATTATGGGAATGATCTACTCATTGATGACGCTCGTTTTGCTAATTTTGGTCACGTCGGAACTTTATCTAATTAAGCGAATTAATGATGGCAACTACCTCTTTCTGTTATTTGAAGAGCTGTTCGAATTTTGTGTAACTTGTAATGTCAAACGTACGAAAAATATCGATTATCACAAGCGGGCCTCTTTAGCTGAAAACGAAATGGAAGGCCGAATATTACAACGGTATCGTGAAGAGAAAACAATTGAACATTTTTTAAGATTGCTACTCCCGATATTTTTATATCTCCTATTAAATCGTGTCTACGCATATATTGTTCAAAGACAAGGCGATGCAATGGACCGATATATAAGCGAATCGCTAGCGATATATTTTGATCGACGTACAATGAGCCTAATTGACCCAGCGTTAAAATTGTCAATGTCGTACTTAAACCATTTCATATTATACCCATTCTTTAGTCTCTTGGGCATTAATTCAGGATTGCGGCGCCTAATGCTCGGATTATTTGTGCAATGTGTCGCATTTCATATGGCCGTCGTTCTTCAGATAACTATCGTATCAATGCCATTGTCTAAGATATCAATATTATATCAGTTGCCACAATATTTGATGTACTCCTGGAGTGATTCATTATTTTATGTTGGCGGGATGACGCACGCTTATATGCAGGCCCCAATAACAATGCGTACATTTTCGGTTACATTGTACGCGATCTGCATACCGGTGGCCAATATTTTCATTGAATATTTTCAATTCTTGGAGGAAACATTTTTCTACTTACACGATGAAACGATACCGTTTGCAATAATTACCATGCTTTCGGTTTGGAATTTGTATTTTATGTTTAGAACGTTGAAGAACTATAAGTTTGAAGTATTTCACGATGTGGAAGATACTAATTATTGAAAATGTAAAGAAAATGTGTGTGAGGGTATTTTAAAATAAATTTTTAAATGTTTATCGAATTTACAATTTTTAATTGATATTATACACTATCTTACTCAAATATATTTGTGCAAGCTAAATTTTTAATGCAACGCTAGCCACACTAGGTTACAATTCATATAGATTATAAATATTTCAAAATTAATACTTTTAATTAAATTTGATTAATTTTTTATCTTTACGGAATGTAATGTGATTAATAACTGTATTCAGAAAACGAATTTGAAATAAAACTCACAGTAGCCTGTAGTAGTAATTACTAATTTACCGTAAATTTACAATTACTTTTGGCTAATTATATAGTGATTGAGTCACATTTGTTTGGCATGTCCATGCGGTCAGTTTTTATTACGCCTCTATATGACATCTCGAAAGTGGTCTAAAAATTGTTTGCTAAAATCATCTACATTCTTTTCTCACACGGTTTTATTATGAAGTATTCAGATATTTTTGGCCTTGCTATTACAGATCGCAAATATTTTCCGCTTTCTGTTAAAACCCCGCGAGTTTAAATAGACGCTCTGCTCTGACCCAGGCAACTAAATATGTTCAAGATTTTTGTACAATTTCGTTGAGCATTAAAGCACTGAAGAACAAGGTTAGGGGCGACGAATGTTTTCAACGACAAGGAAACTACAAAATTGAAACTTGACCTTGAATAATTGTGGTTATAGAATTTATACCCAAATTTATTTTGTTTAACTATCACGAACCATTATTCAGAACCGCATTGAACTCTGAATAATTTTGTTATGTCTGAATTTGTGTATTTTTAGGATACTGCATCCATCCATCCAAGAAAAAGGCAAATATTCGCGAACTAGTAAGACTAAACATTTGTAGGGGGGCTAAAAATTAAACCGTTTAGGCCAGACAGGCAGCTCTAGACAAAAAACGCGACCTGCTAAAATTGAGGTTGACATACGTAGAATTAAAATGAAAAATTCTCTAAATCCGTTTTATTAATCGCTGTGTTTCAAGGATGTTAAATTCTAGGTGATTTTTTCAACGAATTTTTTTATACTTACGAGATGTCATAGAAAGTCTATTTAAATAGCCAAAAATAATTTACGTTGGACAAATAATTTTTAATAAATGTAAATTAAATGGTTTGGCATTATTAAAATTATTAATTTTGAAATATAAAATTAAAAGTTTGTCATACGACATGCCATACGACAATGCCATACGAAATGCCATATAACAATATTAGGTGGAAATTTACACCAAATCTTATTACATACTGCGTTGCGGTACACATAAATTTGTGACAGTCAGTGGTTTTTGTAATTAATTAATCGAGGCAGCATCTTACATAACATTCTCTTTGTGTACATTAATTGTATACAAGTACCTACTTATGAATAAAATCATGCTGGTTTTTTTATTTGCGAGAACATTTTGTGGTTTGTGAAATGAAAACACGTGTACGACAGAATAACTCACCACAGGAGGCTGACAGTTTTATACAAACACTAGTAGTAGTTTAAATTAAGATTTAATATTACTTGCTACTGCTAAGAAATTTAAATTCAACATCACAATTTGGTTCTCATCTCTGTGAAAATTTGTATAAAGAAAATTCTCCAAAATAAAATTTTAATTGACTCAAATATATTAGGTGTTAACAGCCAAAATGTTTTTCTAAAGCAATTAGTTTAATCACTTCAACTGCGAAGTCTATATAGAATTATGTTTAGATTCCAAGGTTACTTATTTTGGGAACATGAAATTCGATTTGATTTGCATAATTCAAACTTATTTATTTGGCACATGAGGGATCCAAGTATTTTAGTTTTATTTATGATATTTTCTTACCAAATTATCTGTATTCGCGTTAAACTCCGAGCCAGCAAAATAATATTTTTTTGCGCGACACGGACCGTATCAGATAACATGATTTTTAAATTAAGAGAAGGGGTGAGATACAATTCATTGCGTGTCGTTAAAATATATTTTAAGTTCAATGTACCTTGCGTTATCTTATCTCTATAGAACGTGTTACAATATTATTTATGTACATATATAGTCGAATTCCCTTTAAATCATGAAGCTGCGCTTTTATTTTTTTACACAAATAATTAATAAACAGTATAACGGAATTTTGAACCATCTGTCACTTTTCATTTTTATTTATTGCGAATTTTGCGATTTTTATAAATACTCGTTTCAAGATCGAAAAATATAAAAATAATCTAAATATGTATAAAATATATAATACGTGTATATGTTTGTTTATTTTCAGTCATAAGTGGACATTTTAAATTAAATTCAAAATTGACGTAAATCTAAATATTAATTTAGACTTGCTGTAAGTGACAAATTGCTGGACATGTGGCATGTGCTTGAAACTGCTGGTCTTTCCATATTAAAATTTACCCAGGATCATATATTGGAGCAAATTATCTTATCATATATATCGATATAAACTGCTTTTTATAAAAAAACATTTTTATCAATTCAAACCCATCGTATCATTCTTTAAGCGACACTCAATAGTGCAAGGCAAATTTCCTTATTCTTTCAATTCTTTCATAGTACTTAAGGCATTGTCACGAACATATACCATTTCGACCTGCAGTCCAACCCGTCAAATGCAGTATTTGAATCAAAATTATTAAGAAATAGTTCGAATCAACAAAAGATACAAAATTCTTAGAAAATTTTGTTAAAAAAATTGATTTAATTTATAATTAAGAGAGCCAACAAAAAATGACGCTCTTACTTTTGAAAACGTTTTCAAATTTTTGTAAAACTACTTATTGAAATTTATGCAATGTGCCAGATTTGAGTATTATATTCAGTATATTCAGTATTACGTACCGGTACGCGATACCTGACAGCCCTCAGACGCTTCCACTTAATCTTGTAATCCAAAGACACCAAATATCTGATATTCATCGTCAATAAGGAGAAAAGTGGCAAATTTCTGGCACTCAAAATGAAGGGCCAATCATTGGACAAAAAGATGTTTTCAATGGCCCGGCAAAAGTGCAAAAATTGTAAACAGCTATGTAATTGTGATTTTGAGTAAATGTTAAAATAAGGACAAATATTTGGACTTCATTTCAAATAGGCGAATCAATCATAAAGAAATTATTGAAAACCGTACCAGATTCTGGCGCGGGAAGAAACAGTTAATTAATGTATATTATTTTCTAAATTTTTGGTTAGTTCATATCAATAATTTTGCGATATTGGCCTAAACCAACGGTTTCGGTCATACTCCGGTAAAGCCCATCGATTTTTTTCTCCCTCTCGGTTTTTTTTTTATTTACTTAGCTATAGAAAAGTTTTCAATGTTAAAAATTTCAATAATTGAGATAATTATTCAATTTTGTTGACAGTTTACTTTTGATAAGGATAGAAATTCTGTCAAAATCTCATTTTATTTATTTTTTATAAAACTAATAATTGATTGCAATTATTTATTGTGATATTATGATGTCATATAAGACTGTACAATACAAAACGTATGAAGTTACATTTTAGTAAGTTAACAAATGCGGATATAAAAAAATACAAATCGTTGAAAATTAATTACAAATCAGTTTCTGTATAAAGGGGTCACGACCAACCTTTTGGATAGTATTTACGAAGGCATTGAAATGATCCATTATTTGGTATTTCCTCTCTAAAAGATTAACGTTCAAATCAAGTTTTACACTTACATATGTTACATTAATTTTCGTTAGGACTCGTTTGGAGACTACTCCACGGTTATTATTTCAATTTTTTATCTCGCCCTCAACCAAAACTTGGCAAAACATTAAAGTTCAACTACTTTTTTTGTCAAACGCCAATCAAATTTGTGTACTTAAATTGAATTAAATTAAAATGTAATTGTTCATTCTGTACAAAATGGTTATACAAATAAAAATGTGTGTCACGTTAAATAAAATGGATAAATTTGTCATTTTAAACATTTTATAATTATGTCATTCTTAATTAAGGAGAAACTAAAACAAATTTGCGCAGAAAAGTACAACACAGCAAAACTATAAAATTATTTATTGGATGCTGTAGTTGTGCAACTACCACACAATTTTGTCATGTATAAATTAATTGCCAAATGTCGCATGATGGATTAGCAAAATTTGAATATTTGTTTATGTTAGAATATGACACGCAGATCATTGACCTTGAGATGCGGTTGATTGGCATGATTACAAAATGTTGCTTTTAATTGTTTAGTGCGATTAAGATTATTTGTGCAGGTGAAAGGCCAGCCAAAACACAGTTAAATGTTTACAATGTTAGTTAACTAGGTCATATTTCAAGAGAAGCAGAACCCACATTAAAGATTTTGAAGTAAAGTTAAATTTATTCTATAAATGGTAAATAGCTGAAAGAGGTAACAAATTAAAAAATTGAGGTGTGGCCAACAAACGACTTTCTTTTACGAACAGCGAATTTTGAGAAACTTACTATGCAAATTTCTTGCAAACTTAAGATTTTTTTTGATTTTTGATTTGTTTCATGTTTTCTAAAAATTTTATATTTTTAAGATATTTGCAAAATAAATTTTCTGGATCATGGAAACTGGGAGCCGGGACCTCAAAATTTATGAAAAAGTTTAAACTTGCGGACTTGCAGTTTGTATGGTTAAACATCGGGGCTATAAAATGATAGGCATATAGACCAACAGACAATACTTCGAAACCCAATTTTCGGACTCAAGGACCTTAAAAATTTTAAGGTTGAAAATTAACCTAACAATTTTTTTCTGTTCCTTTTTCTTTTTTTTTTTAATTTTGTTTGGGATCATTTTGTATATAATAGTTTTTCGGCAAACCTTGTACTTTTTGAGATATGTATTTGCAAAATAAATTTTGTCGCCCAAAAGAGTGGTTACTTCCGATTGGCCGATTTTCACTAAAACTCACTGGGGCCTCCCAATTTATGGAAAAAGCTTAAATCTGAAGTTTCAGCTTGATTGGTTAAACCATCTGGGATGTAGAAAGGACACATACAGGTGACAGACTGACAGACAGACACGATTTTGAAACCAATTTTTTCGGACTCAAGGGACCTAAAAACAGATAAATCTCCAAAAATCTTAAGGTCCAAAATTTTCATGATTATACTGTATTTTATTTTACTTACGTAAAAGAAAATAAAAATTAAGAAAATTGACGTTCTTTTAAAAAATGATTTTGAAAATTCTTCAAACGATTATAAAAAGAAAGCAATACTTGTAAAACGGGAAATTTTAAAGAAATGGTTCTTTGGAAAGTTTTGGCAATTGAAAATAATATTACTTGTTCACACAAAAATACTATAACTTGGCTATTTCTTCACCGATTATGAAGAAATTCGTCTTGTGGGTTGGAAATGGGATTCTTCTAAAATGATTTTTAGATGAATTTCTGGAAAATGGCCTATTACGATCGAACTTGGCTATTTCTTAACCGATTTAAGTGAAATTTGACATTCGTCTGTGGAAATGGGACTCTAATATGATTTTTGGATGCAGTTCTGGAATATGGCCAAGAATCATGGAACTTGTCTATTTCTCAACCGATTATGACGTAATTCAATAAGTATGTATGTACACTGGAAATGGGATTCTAAAATTATTTTTAAATGAAATCCTGGAATATGGCCAATTCGGATGGAACTGAGCTATTTCTTTAATAATTTTAGAGAAATTTGACATGTGCGATGGAAATAGGATTCCAAAATAATTGATTTATAATGTTCTGGAATTTGGCCTATACTTATAGGATGGATCTTGGTTATTCTTTAACCGATTATGATGAAATTCGAAATCTTGGCCGTTTAGCAATTGAAATAGTACGTTTACGCTGCCTCAAAGGAACTTCAACAGCTACCTGATTCATAGAAAGCTCAACAGACAACATCATAGAAGCCATATTGAGATATTTATCAAAATTTCATCTAAAAATAATTTTAAGGTCCATTTTCCAACGTACCTACACGTTAAACTTCATCAATCGATTAAGATCATTTTAGAATCTCATTTCCATTGTAATCTGTCATGTTTCATCTTAATCGATTAGAAATCACCAAGAGGGGATATTCCAGAACCTCTTCCAAAAATTATTTTAGAATACCATTTCCATTACACATATGAAATTGCACTAAACCGGTTAAGAAATAACCGAATTATTCTGGAACAATATTTAAAAATCATGTTGGGATCCCATTTTCAACGTGCTGTCGAATTTCATCATAATCGACTGAGGAATAGCTAAGATTCATCCTAATTGATATCAAATTTCACTCAAAACGGTTAAAAAATAGCTAAGTTCCATCTTAATTCACCATATTCCAAAATTGCAACTAAAAATAATTTTATAATCCCATTTCTGTTGTAACTGTCGAATCCTGTTATAACTGGTTGAGAAATAGGCAAGTTTCATCTAATGTATGTATAATATAAACAATAAATCGATTAATCGGTTTAAAAATGGGCAATTAATCGTTAATCGTTTTTCTCTAAAACCGATTAATCAACCATCACTCAGCATTATGTTAGTTTATGGTGCAATATATTTCAATAGTTCCAATAAATGTTTTCTTTTGTATTTTGTGATTAGTCTAGATTATAGGATGTAGTAGGTGTTGTTCAACTGTTGTTCGTTATTGTAGTTTTTTAGTGTTAATTGAAAGATCATCAATCTGTGTTGAAATCGTATTTAAATTGTATAGTAGATGGTTTGAACCTATCTACTTTAATTAGGTAGTTATTTCTTTCCTCCTAATTATAGAATCTTCTAATAGTTTAGAGCCTTTACGAGTCATTTCAAATTGCATGTTTGGCGCAACAATCATTAAGACAAAAGATGTTTTCTATAATTCTATAATGGCAAAATCTGAATCATTAGGTAATCGAAAAACAGGAAATATTTTCTGGTTTTGAAACAACAATATCATTTACAATTTTTGACTACTTTTACTATGCAACAAAACTAAATCATTTTGCGACCATCACACGTAAAATCACTAATCGGGGGTTTTTGGAGTCGCTGGTCGCGAATCTTTGAAATGTGCTTAAAAAATCGAGGGATAGCTAGAATCAGCGGATTTTTATTTTATTTTATAGGTAATACTATTAACTGCAACCTCTTATGCGTTTGATTTTCCATTTTGTTTGATTAAAATTGGTTGTATTTTTAAACTTCTACGTAAGTTGCACTACTGTCTTTTATTAAGTAATACTTCGGTCTAAAAAGACCAAATTATTGAAAACCTGTTAAGAATGGGCAACAATTTGGTTGGTGGATTTTCTTTTCGCCAATCTGTTTATAGTCAAGTCTGTACATCATGAGGGTCGAGTATCTTCCATAAGAATTGACCCAAAACTAGCTGGTTATATAAATATTTACCAAATTTTTACATATGCTGGTTTGAATATTGAGTTGGATACGGAATTTGAGGTCGAGTTGAAGGTTAAGGGGTCAATTTGCGGGTTGAGTTGAAGTTGAGCTGGAGTTGAGTTGGGGTTGGATTATGATATGATGAGCAGTTGACCAATTTGAACCATGTACGATGGAATGGTGGTGTAATGTTGTAATGGTTAAATAGTGTAATGGTATAACGGTATGATGTTACGATGGTGTATATGATGGTATGATGGTACGTACGATGGTAAGATGGTATGATGGTGTGATGGTATGATGATGTGATGGAATGATGGTATGATGGTACGATGGTTTGATGGTACTATGGTACGATGGCATCATCGTTGATTTAATGGTATAGCAGCATGATGCTATGATGGAATAATGGTATGATGGAATGACAGTTTATTGGTGTGATGGTGTAATGGTTTTTCGAGCCGCGTTGATTTGAAGAATGGGTTGGAAGAGCAGGTAAATGTAGTACGACCCTATTGTTAGTGTTTTAAGACCCTTAGGGTATTACTAAAGCCAACCTAACCTAAAAAAAACCTAAATAATTTTTTTTTTTACTTTTGACCAGCGATGAATAGTGCTTGAACTGAAATTTATGTTGGATTGATTTGTATCACCTTGCGAACTATCGAGCGATAAAAATTAACAATTTTGAATTTACCATTTTTAAATTTTTCATTGAGCCAAATTTTAGACTCATTCTATAATAATTTTGAATAAAATATGGTTTCTAACTCGCCGTTGTGCTAAAAACATTTAAGTGTATGCCTCTAATTAACGAATAAGTTATTCACAAAAAAATTATTTTATTTGAAACTCCATTAATTAGCATGCGATTAAATTAAAACATGTTTTTGCATTTTTAACTACATAAACATTTGCTATTTTAGATTTTAAAACTAAAAATAAAAATGTTTATAAAATCATCCATATTATCCAAGAAATTTAATTTCCTCTTACGTCAAGATCAAACCTCGCACGCAAATATTTTTTTTTATATATAAAAATGCAAATACTTATGGTAAGTTTGAATAAAACAATAAAATTCTTGCGCAACTGGATCAGTTACATTTCAATTTAAATTTAAATATTTTTTAAAACATTTATCTTTATTATAAGTCGCACGTCAAAAATTCAATTTACATAAAAATATTAAAATTACTGAACAAGGTCAAACAAAATAAATTATTGCAAAACTGAATCTAACTGTCAAACCCATTTTAAAATTAACTAATGTCACACAATAGTATAGATTTACATCCAGATATACTGCAATAAAAAAACTATCATATATTATAAGATGATTCTTCTTCTTCTTCGAACAGGCTTCATATACGTGATTATCACAATCTTTTGTGTACAATGTTGGTTACATTTTAAAAATAAACATTTGGAAGTGGCACGAGAAATAGTTAATATAAAAATTATTAAGATTCTAGTTCAAATTACTACAAAAAAAAAATTAAGTTAACCCAACCTGAACTGCAGTGAGAAGAGCATGATTTTTATTATTTGATCGAACAGGGTTAACTTAACACCGCGATTTTTTTTTTTTTTGTAAATAATTTTGGTATTAAGACATTCTTCATGAAAACGGTATTACCACAGAAAACAGAATATATTCTGTTTTCGGTGGTATTACCTTCTCGCAAATTTCTATGGTTTGGTTTGTTTTAGCAATGAGCGATTTTGTCCCTCGATTTCTCGTTTAATATTCAAAGTTAGCCAAGTCGTTCAACTCCGTCCGGTAATATTGTTTCTCGCTTTTATTTTTAAACTGTTCGAACCGATAAAATAAATCTTTGAAATTTTGAATAATAATTTGGATCCAATTGTACTAATAACCAAATATACAGGTTCCTGCTAAATGTCAGAATTTGCTTACTCTTATACTTAATCGCCATTAAAAGTTAACTCGCTAGACGAATATTCTACAGTGGTAAGCGATGGTGCTTCATTACCAAATAATGATTTTAATTTTTGTGAACGTTCATCGAAATCATTCGAAATCATAAAATATCCGTCAATTTCATTTTTCTGAAATATAATAACTGTGATTTATTTCAAGGGTTGGTTGAATTACAAGACTTAAGTAAAAAATTTGTTTTAGTACGGGCTTAAAACCTCACCCTCCGTAACAGTATTCAATTAAGTGGCTTATCAAGGAAATCTGAAAAGCGCATATTAACACATGTCATTACATTACTGGTGACATTTCCTGCATTTAATAAACAACAAATGTCTGATTATAAATCGAAACGATTAATTGTAATTCTAATAGTAACTCAAGAGTAAGACAGCCCAAGTTCTTAAACTCACACTTCCCTGGTAAAATAATTTATGTATGCATACGAATAATACTAACAAAGTTAACACCTTTTTGTAAATAATTTCCTATACGACAACAAATTATTCACTATATTTGAGATCTATATGTACATACATATAGTATATATTTAAGATAAATAGCCATGATAAGATGTATACATTATCTCGATCTCTGTTGTGATTGGTATCTTATTTATATAAATAAGCCCCACTCCATTTGGATAGAAATATAATTTACAATCTAATTTTCATATATCTACATAAGATCTAATCGCAATGTATCAATATCACGCACCCAATAAACTGCATTTTGTTTTCTATAATAAACTAATTAATTTTGTCTCTGTTTATTTATTGAAATAAATTGATTGAGCTAATTTAAATAATCTGTAATCTATTGTCTTCACACCTAGTTAATTAATTAATCGCCATTTTTATATAAATCTTTCACTTGGGCGCTGCGAACAAAAAGAAAGACATTCAATAATTCGAATTGACATTGGAATGCAACAAATATCAATTTGAAAGTTTTATTATCGTAATGTTGCACGTTGCTGCATACAAAGTTGCTTGATATTAATTTTTTTATGTAATTGGATTTGATGAATATTAATATATTATCTGTTATAATCACACCTTAAGTGTTTATGTTTGTGAAATTGAATATTAAGCTGTTTTATATTTTTATAAATGATGAATTATGACCAGAATATTTAAAAATTAAACGTCGTATTTACACTTTTTGGATGATTGTTGTTTTCTTTATGGACACGTTTATTAATTAAAATATTTGGGCGTGGACATGATTTGGAATTTAAATTAAATTAACTATTGTCAATTATTTCCTATAATTTTGACAAATTTTCAATAATTATTGAACAAATTACCAACTTCCTGAGTAAATTTAAAGAAACTGATTAAACGAATCTGGCAAAACGTATGGTTTTATTCATTTACCATTGACAAATAATAAGTATGTATGTATATACTGATTTACATTACATTTAAATATGATGAAATAAATGTGGACAATAAATGACAAGTTGGGTCAATAAAAGCACGAGAATATTTTTACGGAAGATTGAAGGTATTCAAACTATTTCAGACATAATTGTGACTTTTCTAACCTAATCTCGTAAAATTAAGTCTTGTGTAAATGTTTTACTCGTTTAGTAGAATGCTGAGGGGACTATTTCTGAATTTATATCGATCTCTCGATTTGAATCAGATTCGTTGTTTTATTTAAATCAAAAACGAACTTTGTACAATACAATTGAATTCGTATTTTATTGGTAATAGTCACCCCACCCTCATCAAGCAAACAATAACTTTCGCTTCTAACTTCCAAATCAATTCCAAGAATCTTGTCAATAAAGATCCTTTGCAAAAAGCGATGATGGCACGACAAATTGTCGCAGGATCCGTTGAAAACGGAGTCAGAAACAGTTAAGTTGATGAAACCAGATCGGTGATCATTAACTATAATAAAACTATAATTTCGAAACATTAGTTGTTTAATAATGTTGATTAATAATTTGCGGATCATAAAACTAATTAGTAAATTGTGACCAAGCTAAAAATATGTGGAATTTTGTGTACGGCTAGTCGGCTACATCACTTGCCTCTAACATCAAATCTGTAAATCATAAATACAATTTAATCACAACCAGCTGGCCACACACAAATCATTTATTGAAGTCATCTTTCGTATCATCTACAGACTTCATAAAATTTCATTATACTTGACCTTACATAACACTAAGTATATAGAGCATTTATAATAACTTAAGATCAAGTATCATGTAAGTAAGCATTCTTAAAATAAACACAAAATATTTATCCGATCCTAATACCTATAAATAGAACAATCGAATTTTTATGAATAATAAATGGTTTAACTGTAACAAAATTAAATTAATTATCTTCGATCGCGTGTTTGTCTGCGATTTATCAAGAGAATGTAACGTGTAACCTTAGCAATCAATAAAGATAATATTTGATTTTGAACAAAATTTTACAAATTCTTTGTTTATTTACAACAATTTTTTTTTATTTTATTATATGATCAATCAAATGATCATCAGTTAATCAGTTTTGTTGTACACATGTAACACGATGTAATTGATCTTTCTGAGTATTTATATGTAAATAAACGGATTAATTAATGATTAACAATTTAACAAAAAAAAAAAAAAAAAACGATACCGGAAAACGAAATACCGGCGTCAAGTTGATCTGTAAATTCTAAATATACAAAGCATATGGTGTAGATCTTAATGATATGTTAGGAATGTGTATTAATTTCGATTAGGTTAAAGATCAACTGTATGATCTAAAAATTATCTTCCTTAATCAAGTGTCTGGGTATTTTAAGCATATAGACATGATTTAGTCTTGTCTAGCAATTACTTTACTGATTTTAACAAACATAGTTTTTTTGCAGATCAATTTGTCAAAAGTTAAATTAACGAAGAATTTCAAGGACATGATCATCATATTGTTGATGATCTTGTGGTGATGTAATTTATGTTTGTTTAGTAGATTTACATACACTCGATGTTCACGCCAAATTATATTTGAAGTGTTGCGGATTTTTTTTTTTTTTCAATCGATAATTGAAAATAATGCAGACTCCAGGCTTCGGCATTGGTAAACTTTATGCTGTAGATTTAAATGTAACTATAAACTTCTAAGTGAGATTAGTTTTCTTAAATATTATATTAAAGCATTACGTTACGTCTATATATCAGAAGATGAATATTCCTTTTCTCATAAAACTAAGATAGACTTGAACATAATAGAAATATAAACGTTGCAACGTTGACTTATCAAACAGTATAATTTTCTGATTATGTTTGAGAAGATTGAGCTTACTGACCAAATAGTTAAGTTGAAAAAGACGTTAAAGACTAAGACAGACTTGCGCGAGAATATCGGACCGAACAGAACAGATTGCATTGATTGAATATAAAAAGCAACGTGTTAATTAAAAAATTGCGTTCGTTTGATGTAAGCCAAAATGTGCATATTGTTCGGTCACGATTCTTTTGGCGACAAACATATTTATAATTTATTTCTATTTAAATTGAAACTCCGAGCCACGTTTACAAACAATTCTACTTTAATTGGATTACATATCACATTGAAGAAAAAAAAAAGCGTGCGAACATTACATCATCGTTTACAGTCCGATTTTCAATTTTACGCGACACAATTAGACTATAAAGCAAAACAATTGTGATCGTAAAAGCGATAAGATCATCGCAAACTGCCAATGAATTAATGTAATCATCACCTTAATTTAAATAATTTTACAATTTTCTACTGTAATACAATATTTATGAGCCTTTTATAGCGAATTCGAATTCAATAGTTCCTTGTGGTATCTCAATTATCAAAATCAATTTTTAATGCGTCGGATGAGATCACTATCGTTAATCGTTATCTTATTCGCATTACTATATTGTATGTAATTAATATTTATTTGTTAAGAGATCTTATTGTATTTTGATTTGGTTAACCGCAACATTGACATTGAAGCGTGAGAGATTGCTATTTGCTACTAATTTCGATAAACAATTTAAATCAAATTTCGCCACTCATCTGACACATCGTAAAAAATGTTACACTTGCTATAACAAAAAATTATGATTTATTAGAAACCTAATAAATTTTAATTACAAAGAATGAGTGTGTACGATCGTATAATAAAAAAATATTTTACGATGTTTTTAATAAAAAAAATTTTGTACAAAGCAAATAAACAGTATAGTACAATAAACTCCCAATTAAATAATAACCGAAAATAAATTTTGAAAATTAATATCTACAACAAAATTTTATTATGTTTTATAGGATTTTTTAAATGTATTGATTGGCACGTTTCGCGATGTACTACATAAATTGTAATTAATTTTCTTTTTTGTATGAAATGTTAATAGCGCAACGAAACAATGAATGTCGTCGAAGAGTGGCGGAATTATTTCTCCACACTCCTAAATAGACGGCACTACATTCTCAGCAACAATCTTTTCTCAAAGCGCTGATAAGACCAGTTATCACCTTTGGTTGCGAGTCTTGGATACTGACAGCACATAACATCCAGAAAATTGCTGTAAAACTGAGCGTAAAAATCTCATGCGAAACATGCGAATGAATCACTAGATCAGAAACGATCTCGATAAAGTTGAAATTATCGGATTTATAAAAAAATCAAGGTTAATATGGTTTGGGCACATTCTTCGTTTGCAAAATCGGACCACCTCACCCTATCCGATGAATGGATGACGTCGAAAGGACTTAGACACAAATATTTGGTTGAATGTGTAATGTTAAAGCCCATGTTTACCCGGGGCTCAAATACATCTAGGGCTGTAGTCGAAAATCTGGCCAGATTAAGTCTAGTATAAAAAATAGTGTAAAAATATAATTCTAGGAACTTGTGGGGAAAGCGATGATTTCGTACTTCTCAAGATAATAAATATACCATAATGCGTGGATATATGGTATAATATTATGGTTTGTCCCGTATCAAGTCCCGTATTGCCCCTTATTGTCAAGATGCTTCGAACGGCTTATATATGCACGTTGATATATGCACGTCCACAGTTACTCAGTGCAGGCAATCAAACATTTACGTAAATACATTAATAAAGGTTGACATCAATTTTATTGATATATTATCAATTTATTTGAGATCAATTTATTTGAGATCTTACGGTAATCAAACATTTACGTAAATACATTAATAAAGGTTGACATCAATTTTATTGATATATTATCAATTTATTTGAGATCTTCAGTCAACCTTCAACGGTAATATAATGGCACATTTAACATATAAAAAAACCGATTCTCCCGGAAAAATTCTAGGGAAGTTACATTTTTAGTGTGATTTGATTGTACGATAAAGGTTTTGAATGTATTAAATCAGGCATTAAATTAATGGGTAGCGTGACATTGGTTTTACTAGGAATTTTTACCAAACCTACCAGTAATACCCAAAGGAACTCGAGCAGACATTGTAAAATCATGCCTGAAATTATATTTGGAATTTTATTGGAAAGGTTAGCTTGCGAACAAACACCACAAAACAACACTAAGTTGATTGGTTCAATTTATCCGGATAAGTTATTATTACAAAATCTCTACCAACGGCTCTGTCATAGAGCGATGATTTCACTACGAAACAAGTTTGCCGAGAAGATCAATAATACAATAATAATGATTTTGATAAAATTGGACGGCGAAGGTAGAGATCCACCGATACCATCATCAATATTATGAAGTATTCCTAAGAACTTCTAGACAGCCTTAATCTTCCAAGTTGGAAATCGTAACTCCATTTATAATTTATTCTTTATTTTCTATTTCTAATTTTGAATATTTTTTCGAGTGTTCACTTTATATTATTTTGATCGTATAAGGTCAAAATCACCCAACCAACACTTTTCAATAATAAAAAACATAATACTCTCTTCGCCTCCGCGAAGGTCAAATTTCCATCATAGGATTATATTTATTTTTATAACTAATTTAACTCCAAACTCTACTTTCAATTTTATTTACATACATATTTTCCAATTATATTTATAAATCAGAACCATGATAAAAATCAAAGACATGTGGGCGCCAGACAACACTAATTTAAAACAAATTTGGTATCTTTTGCGTACACCACATTTACCATCCATGATCAAGGTGACTGAAAATGTACAAACTATAAATGACAGCTTTAATTAGCCGGATCTTCAATTCTCTTACATTGATCTGCTTGAAAATAACTCCGTTACTAATAATTCTGTCACGTGTGATTGCCAAAAAATGCGTATGCATGTGCGCCAATATATTCGTCGTACGTCAACATAATAATTTTAAAATTAGAAAATGATTGCACCGCGAGAATGAAATCAGAAAATCAAAAATAAGAATAGATTCTATGAATTTGATGGTGTACTGGCTTGACCTCTATTGAACAGAAATACCTAAAATACGAAATATTATTTAAAATTTTCAACGTGCAACGTGAACAATAATAATTAGCGATTTTATTCATTTGTAGCACTACCATATCAATCAAACACCATGAAGAAAATTGCCTTTGGCTCAAATTCAAATTGTATTTTATTATTGTCAATTTTATTTAACATAAAGACATTTCTGGGTGATACATCGTTTACTTTGAACAGTGCGGTATTTACTTGGAAGTTTTGCATTAGGAATAATATCAAAAAGAACGCAGTAGCAGTTAACTATCGATAAAATAAGGTAATCGCAACATTTTGCTTTTATGTGGTTTACGACCATGCGATACGATGGACATAACTTCCGATGCTAACAGCACTTCTTAGGCAGAAATCTAATGAAAGCTTGAAACATTTCTTGAAGGTTGGAATACATGTACATACGTTGAATCCATTAATCATATGTATCTCGTGATCAACCCAGTTTTAAATGTATCTTTCATAAAAGACTATTTTTGGGTTAAGAAGGCATTTTATTTGTGTTTCTCTCATTTCTTGAACACACAAACGTAAAGTTTTATAAATCCTAAATGGTGGTATTTTCTCAGAATTTTAATCGTGATCTCATATAACAATACTGTATTTATAATAAAATATACATTTGGTCAACTAACAATTTTTTATAAATATCTATACAGAAATATTATTACGTTTTCTGTGAGAATTGTTACAATAAACTCGCCCAACTTACAATTATGTGTGCCGTTTTTATCGCGCAAATAATTTATCATATATGAGTGCATATACCAATAATACTAACAGATGAGTAATAAACAATTTTATAATCAACACATTGCATATTATGCTGTTGCATCTTTATGTCATAATTTGTTTAGATTACATTTATCTGCCAACATTAGCATCGACTTGACATATAGAGCAAGAAACGATAAAATATATGTGTTTCCAATATTATCTTACAAAAAAACTATAAAACTAAAGCTAATAATTTATTATTTCTATTTTTAGATAAATTACTACTAGTCGATACGCATATGATATCAACAACACGAGACAATGATCATCATCATCTGAACAAAAAACAAACAAGTTTAAGGTAAGCGTACAAGAGACATATGTAAAATTATATTAAAAGTTATATAATCTCGTGATTTAAGTTTGGTTTGTGGTTTTGGTTGAGGACGTGAGGTGAAGTGCAGGAAACTAATACCTTGTCGCAAACGCAGATCTCTTAATATTGGGACGAATAAATTAATGGATTTGAATCTCTGAGAATTTTCATTTATTAAATTATGGTTTGCAATCACCTCTTGTTATCGTAATAGGTTTTAGCGATGTTTTATCGAAACTGTTATTAGATTTGGTGTAGATTCATTAAGTCATATAAAGTGAAATGATTGTTTGAATTTTAAGACAAACCAAAAGGAACAAACCCCTTTCATAGGACAGGTGACAAACTTAGTTAGCAGAACTAATCAAACGACCGGAAAGAAAATCCAAATATAGCTTCTCATAAGCAGCAACAAAAAAAGAAAGAGAATTTTGGAAATTTTCTTGAAATATGTTCTGAATTCTCCGACTAAACTGAAATTTTAAATTTTGAAAATTATTTGTTGAATTATTGTATTTTGAATAACATTTAAAACGACATGGATCCATACTATAAAAAAAGTCGAATTTTGAATTAGTAGTGTAATACCGAACTAAGACCTTTCGGTAATGATCTATCTAAGAACCTGGACATTAAATCAAAATTGAGTAAAATTCAATGGTTGGAAATATTAGAGCGATCCCAGAAGAAGTTGGGTGACAACATTATTACAAATTTGGCGAAAAATTTAAAAAAATTGTTGTCCTTCTGCAGCACCAATCTGATGGGGATTCGATTGTCTCCGAGCCAGTTGTCTCTTTTTCGAATTAACCTGACGGGAATTCATCTACAAATACTTCATCGATAGCAACTGAAGCTGCATTTACGGAAGGTCAAGCAACAATTTCAAAGTTAAATCAACGTAATGGTGAGGAGTTTACCTTATTACTTATATGTGAGCCGATTCCATTCAGATACTACCGCTGAATCTATTATTAATTAGAATTACATTGTCAGGAAAATAGCTCGTTTAATTCATCAACCATGACGTGCTTCTCACTGATGCCAAAAGTTTTTGTTTCAACCGTTCTGACGTTTGTGTCATTTAACGACACAATTCGACAAATTAAGAGCTCCAGATTTTTGGCCATCACCAATGATTATGGGAGAGGCATCTAATCAACTGTAGTAAAAAAATAATTAATAGTTCAATTTTAGATTCTAATTTAATTCTCAATGTCAATTTTACTAACAATCTCATCAACAATTTATCAAATTTTTTCTTTAATAAATTGCTGTAATATGTGGTCGGAATCAAAAGATTTTTATCTAGGTCTGTTGGAATACAATTACGATGTCATTGTTTTAACCATTCAATGGGCAGACATCGAACGATCCAGTTTATTTGAATCAATGGTTAAAAAATGTGTTATTGTTCCACGGCAAGCAATTGACAATTACTCATCAACATGGATTTTTGCTTGGTCAATCTACTGTTACAAATTTAGCATTTTTTCAGAATTATTTAAGTAAACACGCAATCAATAAAACTCAGGTCGATGTAGCCGATACCGCAAAAGTAGTATTTTCTACTGAATCGCCGTTTTTTGTTGGATAAGCTTACCGTTAAATTGGCTAAGATCTTACTTATTATCTGAATGCTTCATGTTATTTTGAGGCGGACCTCAAGGCAGTAATTTAGGACCTTTGCTTGCTATATGTTAACGACTTTATTAAGTCGTTCGAGTTTACAGAATGTCTGTTATTTTCAGATGATATGAAAATATTTTGTAACATATCTTGCAAATTGGATCAAGATCTATTCCAAAGAGACTTGAACATCTCGGTCTACGTCAAACCTCATAAGTCTTAATATGGAGAAATTTCAAGTAATGTTCACTTAGTTAATGATTTGGGGGCGATTTTCTTTTTAGCAAACGTAACTCGAAAGACTTTCACGATACGATAACCTTCAAATCATTATAATACTTCATTTGTACGGTCACAAATCGAGTATGAGAGTGTTTCATTATATGCTCTCCTTACTATGAGTTTCACTCAAACAGAATAGAAACCATTCAAAAGCAATTTTTATTATTTGAATTTAGAAAACTGCCATCAAATGAGCCCAATGGTTATAAATTGTTGCCATACATTGATCGCAATTATGCCAAAGTTATTCGTAGTCAACGTCATCTCAATGGTGTATCGAAATCAAACACTCCATACCAAAATTAACATTATAACTGGATGTTCATGATAAATTAATTTTGATATAAATTGATGGTTTGATTTTAGTGCAAATTTTTTATTTGTTTTCATTTCGTTGGAATTTAATTCTAAATTTTATTTTTGTAACCAATTGCTTATACGTCCTGTATCCTGTATAGTTTATTGCATAGTTTACAAATTTGAATTTGTACATAGGTTAGGTTTGGATGGTGGTCCACTAGGACCAGGCATAGACATAAAAATGGTCCGTAGCCATAATTTGTACATAAACTTGATTTAATTTTAATTTCTGAGACCCAGTTCAAATATCCCTTGAAGAGAATTAATCGGTCTGAGATGAGTTTGAATTTTGCCAAACTTATTTTGTGCCTATTATTAGGATTTTCACACGGTTTAGTTGTCTGCTGTTGCCACTATGCCTTGCCTAATTTTGCAAAGGCCGAAAGATATACCAGTAAGAAAAGGTAATTTCTCTATAAGCTTGCGCTTGTTTAGGTATATCTATGAAGAGCTACCATGGAGAGGTGTAATCGCTCATTTGAAACATAATTGGAATCAGAAATTTGAATTTAAAAAAATCATTGAATTTCAAATTTTAAAATACATTTTGTTTCAAGAATTAATACGAACCAATATGAGAATTCGAAGTTCATCTTAATACCAAAAATATCTTTAGCTGATAATAAAGATAAATTGGTGGTTGAATACGAAATGTATTCCTTGTGAATTGCCATCATAGCACACCAAAATTTCTTATGTCCGATGTTTTGTTAGGTTTTGTATCAGTTTTTGGAAGCTACCCCGAGGAAATTGTTTTATTCTCTTGGCAACCAGGCGGTTGAGTGTGGTTCATTACCAGAGGTGCCAACCCAGAATTTTGAGTTCAAGTTCTATAAAGTAATGGCAATAACAGTTTATGTTACTCCCAAAACTCTACTGGTGCTGTACTATTGTTGTAAGAAACCACCTCAGTCTTTTCTTTACTCTTCAGGAGAATATGTTTACCGAAGAACATCTGCCACCAAGCTAACACTGGGGGGTCATTGTGGTGTTACGGATTCGGTTCGTATCTCTGTTCAATACAAAAATGTAATAAATTTTAATATTTTTTTTGTAAAACTGTT
The DNA here is from genome assembly GCA_958295665.1 of Tipula vernalis. Taxonomy (NCBI): domain Eukaryota; kingdom Metazoa; phylum Arthropoda; class Insecta; order Diptera; family Tipulidae; genus Tipula; species Tipula vernalis. Next base: position 26,311,422 of record OY282558.1, read on the forward strand.
GCCAATTCTTTGTAGTACATACTATAAAATGTAACAAAATAGTAGTTAACCTGAATTAGTTTATCATAAGTGTAATTTATTTAGTATTTATATCCATTGCTATTTCTATTTCAATTTGTATATAGAGATTAAAAAATATTTTATTAATTCAAAAGATGTGAGAATCTATATAATGCACTCGTATAAGTGGTACAGCGAGGGCTGATTTAAAAGATTTGCAAATAATTATGTATATCTTATTTTAATTGCTATTTACGAGAACAATTTAGATTATATTTCTGTATAATTTTTGAAATTCCGCCGAATGCCAATTATATATGTATATACATAATATTTCATTTTGTGTATATTTAGCATACTGTACATATTTGAAATAGTTATGTTCGCCAATGGCCAAATATTTATTGAACAAACAAAAATATTGAATGTTATTTTAAAGAGAAAATCAAATATTTTAATTAGAATTTAACTTTAAGAGAAATAGACGTTTAGGAATTAATTGCATCGTAGACTGAACTGTTAAACAAATACGAGTATAGAGTTATGTATAGTAGTAGATCAAAAGAACACAAATAAAATTTTACAAAAGAATTAATTTTTTAAATCGCCAAAAACTAGGTGCGTGTGTGTAGCCAATTCCGCAGCTAAATATACATATTCCATCCAGTTTAAAAACATCTAAATCTCAAACTGTATCTGTATCACCTTTCAAATCTAATTAATAAAAAATTAAAAAAAAAAACGTAAGAAAATCAATTTATTAATTCGCGTAGGCAGAGAAAAGCACATAACACAAAATCGTTAAAATTGCAAATTGTTTATAAAAATAAAAAGAAAATTGGAAACACGTTAATGAAAATGTAAAGAAAATTTTTTTTTGTTTCTAAATAAATAATAATTTATTAGACAAATTGGTTTAATGAATGTAATATTTATGAAATGGAAATAATCCGCTAATTAATTTATATTGGTTTATTATTTAATTGAATTAATATTGCGCCTACTTTGAATTTTTACGATATGTGAGATGTTGGTGAGATGTTAATGAGGAAACTAGATACATTTTCGCGGTTTGTTAGAGGATTATATCGAATTTCTTAAAGCTACATAGTTCAGACAATCCATATTCGGCGAATTATGTCTAATGATTCTTACCACTTTCGGTACCGCATGGTACAAAGTGTGTGATCAGAAGTACGCTGAAAATATTTTAGCAATCGATATCTAGTTTTAAGTAAAACTTCCATTTTTTTTATAAATTGTACATGTTATAACTTGTGCAGCAAAATAAAAACTTAAATGTATCGAAATAAAATCTTTAACAGTAACCATAGGCTTTATAAAAATTACAAAGATAAGTTTATTTCAATATGGTGTGTCGAGTTAGTATATAGCTAAACATATAATATTTCAAGATTTCAACAGTGAAAATTCCAATACCGAAAATTATCATCATTTTAACTGATTATTCGCTGTTTTCGCTTATTGCCTAGTATGTTCATTAAAACGTCAAGCAATTTACCTAAGTATAGTACCTAAATTAAAGAATATCTGTACAATGACGCATAATCGTTTAATTAGCTTGTTGAGACACCGTAGATTGGAAAATCCAGCGAATTTAAGTTGACCTATTCGATTTTTTTGCGGGAGGAAAATAATAGGCTAACGCCGAGAAGCTAAGCAAATGCCAAGAATTCCAGTCGCCAATTGCAAAAAAAAAGTTTGTCTTGGAAATTTTTCATAATTCTTAATATCTGTAATAGCTGTAGGTGGATTCTGGTTTATTGAGGTGGAATATGGTTGAGGATGAGAGATGCGAATTCAGTATGGCATAGAATGCTGGGGCGCCACATATTTTTCTAAAATTAAAAACATTGAGACTGGCCAGAAACACTGTTTAAGAATTAGAAGAAATCCAGCATACTTCACTCTCGCAATCAATACGTACTCAAAGTGTTGAAATTAACTGAGAAGTAATATGTAAGTGTTTGTACATAAGTGGCGCCTTCCTTTTATAATAAGATTCATATCGAGGATAAAACACGAAACTGATATACAATTACGTTTGAATTATTTAAAACCTAATAACATTAATTGTTTTTTTTAGTATTAGTAATAATATATTAGTGATCTGGTGTTCTAGTAATTCTTATTTTGATTTGTTGTTATATTATTTAGTTTTGTCTTATTTCTGATTGTTTTTAGCTTATCTATTATTATTTTTTTGTTATTTTGTGCACCCACTAAAAATTTTTTCTGTTTTTATTTTACGGGTAGGTTGATCCGCCCCTTTAAACTGCGCCTCATTCAAGATCAACTTAACTTATTTTGTTCATGTAAATAATTATTTTTAAATTATTGTTTTTCTTTTTATAGTTGTTATAACTATTTTCTATGAATAAAGTAAATAAAAGAATAAAATGAATGACGCAAAATGGAAAATTTCCTCTATTAATATTGGTGCTGTTCACTCTGTATATTGAATAAAATGTTTTATATTATTAAATTAAATTAAATTTTATTAAAAAGTTCTCAAAGTCAAGGAAAAATTGTATACGGAATTCGTTAAATATTATCACCTCGATCACTAATTGTTCTAATTGTTCTTTGATTGATTGATATCAGTAGATTATAATTTGATTTTAATTTTTAATTTTTTTTTTTTATTTGGATTGTTATGGAAATATTATGGATAATTAATTGTGTTTTGTATAATTTATGTTGGAAAATTTATAAAAATATTTTTATGATTGATGTTTTCCAAAATAGAAAATGAATGTTTTTTCGGAAAATAATAAAAAAAATAAAAAAAAATAAATAAACTTAGGACAACTAAGACAACAAAACTCGTCGATTGTAGTGACATGTTAACTATACTATTAGATTCCCTCATTCCACTTTCTTCTCATCTTCCTGTTTTTATCTATTCCTTCAAACTTACGAGGAACGCAACACTTGTTCTTATACTGTGTGCCTTAATCGACTAAACCACAGAATAATAAATAACCAGAAATGAGATTGCCTGGACCAAGAAATTTTTGCTCTTACCTTATTTTTTACATGTTACTGAAAATCTAACCATCGCCAAACCAAGGTCAAAAAAATGGGTCAACGTTTTTCCATATAAAAACCGCGTTATGTCGCTTCTGGGTATTCTGTGACTAAACTAACAAAACTAGAAATAAATTGAAGCTTTTTCTACTGTCTCTCCGTAAAGTCAATACGAGCTTTGTGAAAAGTAAGCTTTTCATGTACTATGAATTAATTTTGTTCGACATTTTTGTTTATTTTTTCAAATTGTATTGGTAAACGAAAAATGCTCCAATATCAGTTATTAAACAAACAATTGTAAAGTTTATGTAATTTTATTCTAGTTTTTAGAATATTTTTACAAAGCACCACTTTTTATTTGGTTATCGGGAAGGAAAAGGGCAAGGAAATTTGTATGAGGCTCAAAATGCACGTCACAATTTTACACCTACGCCAAATCACCCAATTGTAACATTTTTTTTTGTCACTACCGAGAATCGAATCCGGGACCTTCGGATGATAAAGCAAGTGGTATACTCACTCTACCACCGACAGCGATATCCGATTTTATCATTTTAAAGATTTACAAGAACTTATTGTTTTGTGACTGGGTTTTAAATCCCCTTAAGTTAAGTCATTCTTACAAACATGGTCATCCCATAGTTTGACTGAAAATTCTTATAATATCAATATTGGAATAAAAATTTTGAGTGGCAGAAAAAGCTAAATGCGTTTAAAACGCCCCATGCAATTAAAGGTTTAAATCAGAAACTCCTTGGAATCTCTGTAAAAAATGGTTTATAAATAATTACGTTTTAACAAGTAAAAAATATGGATTTCAGGCATAATAGATGAGAAATGCAAAATGTTGAGTTACAGCCACCTTAAGTGAAAATATTGTATACACTGCATAAAATTCCTTCAAAGTTTGTTAATAACTTTTTTTAACTCAAATATTGTGTGTTTTAAAATGACTTTTATTATATGAAAAAAAAACGGTTTACATAAAATTAGGTACGAGTACATGATTTATATTTTAGGCCCCATGATAAACATTTATATTTTTAAAACGTAAACGCAGCCGGTTTTCAATATTCTTATGTTCTTGGACGGACACATAGCCAAAACTTATCCATGGAATGCTGTCTATAACTAACCCAACTGTATAATTTGCAGATATTTGAGAAGCGCACTTTGTCTAATGTTCTAAAGGATTCCACTCTTGCTAATATTTGAATGGTACCATAAACTCCAGCACTACTCCTTTCCCATAGTATGTAGCAAAAACTTAATTCGATCAAGAAAATGTACCCAACAACTTTCAATTCAAAAAATATTTAATCAGCTGAGAAAATGAAAATTGTATTTTTTCGGTTCGAAATAATCTTTTAAGTCGAAAAATATTAAAATACAATTTTCTAGACCAATTAAATATATTTTGAAATCTTTTAAATCGAAAATAGTATGGAAAAAACTACAGATTTTTAATCGTTTGCTAAGCCCAAAAATCTCGTTGCAATTAATTTTAGGACGGAAATAATTTCAAACGACTTTTCTAGACAAGATTATACTAGCTGTCAATTTGAAACATTAAGAAGAAATCTAATTTGTCTATAAATAACTAACCCATTAGTTAGCATATCCGCATGTAACACCATTTAGTTGTAAACAAACATCATCAAGCTATTTATAGCTAAAGAATAATTTAAAAAATATTACCGCAAAAAAATTTGGATCAATTTGCCTTTCAACCGTAAATTCGCTCAACACGCATAATTCATAAATGAAAATTAATAAACATCGATTTACAAAAATAAAAAAATTTAAATAAAAATTCGATAAAAATTATTCAATTAAGTTTCGCTATTTTTTTATATTTTGTTTTTTCTAGATCAAAACATGTTGCTGATCATCATGATCGTCGTCATCATCGAGATTTAGTCAAAAAACGTAACGATCAACCACAGCAACCAATAGTAAAAGCCGCCTACACTAATAACGATGAATATCGGCTGCGGTATGTAAAAAGCGATCCGCATGATAATTCCGAATACGTTATGAAATATATTCAAAAGGCAACGGTTCCATTAAATAAAAACGGAAATCAAAATAAATCTCGTATATATGTAAGCCCTGAACACGATAAATCGCAGTTATATTTAATTAAAAAAAATTCACTTGGCGATGAGGTTAATGAGATCAATCGCGAGCCACAAAATAAAACCCAAAGACGTAAATTACGACGACGTAATCATAATAAAGGTGGTGGTGGTGGTGGTGTACAAGCCCCACAGCAGCGATTGATTAACGATAATAACAACGGGAAACTATGTGTTAAGTGCCCTCCAGAACGAACAGTTGTGGCACAAAAATATTTGGATGGTGCTGTGATTGAATTGCCCAATTTATCAACATGCCGTAATCAACAAATCTCTAAGAATTTATATGAACTCGAAACCTTATTCGGACCGAAAATGAATTTTGTACTGCCACAGGGTGATCATTCGTTTATAGCACGAATTTTCAACAAAAAGACAAACCAATACGAACAAAATTGCGTTCTCAAGTATAAAGTAATTGTTAGACAATGTGGACGATATTTGCCAAAGAATGGACAAGTGCGCGTTAAATGCGATATCGGTGGTGTATGGGGATCGAAATGTCATTTCACATGTAAAAATAATGCGATTCCAACTCATACCGAACCAGTTGAGTGTGGTGATGATACACAATGGATTGGAGAGGAACCAGAATGCTTTTTGGACAGTAAGTTTTAGAGAACTGATTATATTATATGGTCAATTTATCTATTGTCTATTTTCAGATGTTTCCTCAGATAGCGACTACTCAATTTACAAACGTGACTCTTTGAATTTAAATAATCAACCGTCACCATTCGTGGGACCCGTCACCGAAGTTTTACAATTCAAAAATATGGAATCTAAATCTGTTAATAAAATTAGTACAACATACTGTGATTTTCCATTACCACCGGAGAACGGTAAATTTTCCTGCGAAATACAAAATGATGCCATCGAGAACAACGAAAACGGATTGAGCATAGCAAACGGATCTGTATGTCGCATCCATTGTGATCCACATTACGAAATTCCATCATACTTATACGACCACAGTATTCATTATTGTATTAATGGTAGCTGGAATTCGACGGTATCAAATGTGTGCCGACATTTTTAGTAGCCAGCCAACGATTGTGTTAGTCATAATCTGTAAGCCATAATCTTCTGAGAGTCATAATTTTATGTGCCATGTACTCGTAATATACCAATCACATAAATTCAGTATTAATTAACTGGTAAATTCAGAAGTTATTTATATTTTCGTTTAATCTCTTATCGTACCTATATGTATAGAAAACCTTTTGGCCCTTGATTAAATCAAACACCTCATTCGGTTGAAATCTAAATTATTTTTTTATGATTAATTCATTTTTTATTTAAATGTTTATTAAATATGACTAAAATAAAATTTTTTTTATCAAAATTTGAATGAAAAATTTCTGTTTGTATATTACGTGTGAGAAACTTCCGCATTCATCAGCATTGGCCATATGGTAGGTATTCGAAACGTTTATACAGTAAAGTGTCATATTTAAAATTAATTATTTATTTTAATTCAAATGAATTCAGTTTTGTTTGTTTAATTTAAAATTTTTTAAGTTAATTGTGAGTGAAATTTAGCAAATTGTTAATGAAAAATATTATTACACTCTGATTTTTTTTTATAAGTATAATTGCACAGGAATACTTATTTATGGAACATGGCTCTGTAGGGCTCAAAATGTGCTTTAATTAGGGCTCAAAATGTGTCTATTCCCAGTCAATCACGACATAAGGGTTAAACTATGTGACCTGACGATTTGATTTCGTAGAAATTTACTTCCGGTAAACTCTATCTAATAATTACATGATACACACATTACACTTACTGGAAATCATGGCAATTTGATTCCATAAAAATTAAAACCGAACAAATACTGGTCTTACATATACAACTGTTCTTACCACAAATATGACAAAAAAACAGGAGTTGTATCAGTTAACGGGTTAGGGACATTATCCAAAGTATTCCAACCAAGATAATCTAAATGTCTCGCCATAAAGATGTGAGCCTTAATTAATTTCTCCGATTTATTATTTTTATATGCAAATTACTCTTTAAACCATTTGACTTCTTTGAATTGAAACAGGCTAAATACGAAAAAAAATCCAGTATTAAAAAAGAGATACAATCTTATGGAATTTTGGCTGAAATATTGTAATGCAAGAGAATGAGCTCCTATATGCTCAAAATACTGGGCTGGATATGCGAGTTCAAAATTCATGTTACTAAATACAACAAAGACGAACAAAGCACTCTCAAACGCCAACTTCAGAAAAAATCTTTCTCAGATTGGCTTCTTGACTTTAAAAAATTACTCAAGACTGCCGCATGACTTAAAATTTCTAAGGAGGTCGTCTGGTAGATAGTTGGTTTTTTCGTGTATTTTCTTAGAGCTCACGGTATGTCGCGGGGGTTTCCGGACATGACTCTATGCTTGAATAACCGCATGAGAAAAAAACTAAACACAAGAAAGGTAAGAAAAGCGAAAAATTATGAAATCTGTAGGGAGCAAATAAAAACTTATAAAATGGGTGCGTCCGTTCGGGATGACTACTCCACCCAGTGAAATCCCCACATAGTCTGCTACTGAGGCCCCCTTATCAACGGTCAGTCTACCGGAATTGCCTTTCCGGTCGCGACTGTTACCGATGCCTATAAAAGATGGAAGGGCACCTTAGTAACAAACCATGCAGTGATCCCACGTGGTGTACACAGTCGTGGTGTCGCTCTCTGACAGCCTGCAATGAGAGATCGACACGACCGGAGTAGTACGGAAAAACCAACTCAACAACGAGAACCCTACTCACTCGTGGTACCGAGACATCTCGGTAAAATCAGAAAATAATGAGGCTAAATAGAGTGAAAAGAAAACAAAAAGAAACGGCAAAGAAGAAGGATATGAAGAAATGATAACGGTAGATACCAACGGTAAATGACAGGAAATATGAACGCAATAAATAACCGTAACAATAACAGTAACTAATAGCGTAAAGATAGTGACAAAAAATGATAGCAATAAAAAAGTAATAAGAGAGAATAGCTGAAACTACTAACGGTAGATAATAATAGCCGTACTTGTGTGTTCAAAACACGCGATTCAATCTCAATCAAGCCGGCTCACATAAAATAAGTTAATATCAAAAACAAATTTAGCAAGCAAGGTCATCCAAAAGGAATCATCGATAGTGTGACTTAACGTTAATTAGAATGTAAAAAAAAACAACACGGTACCTGGGTTTCAATCAGATTACCACACCCGGTATAATCTGGTCTGGAACAGTTCACTGGTCACCCGTCGCAAGCTCCCCCTCACTATCACCCTCTCAGCCCCGCTGGATTGGCAGAACTACCAAATATCTAGGACCTCGCTTTATTGGCAGGCATTAACTACGCTAAAATACTTAGCGTCTCTTCATTTGTGTCACTGTATTTAATTGCATATTTTTTTTATCACTACACCTTTTTTAATTCCACACACTTATCAAAAAACAAATGTTTTTGTTTTCACTTAAGACCTACAGATAAATCACGCACTTTAATGAATTAAATAATGAACTTACTGTAAAGTTTAACCAATACCAAACAACTCGGATAAAAAAAATGAAAAGTTTAATGATATATACGAGTAGATACTTTTATTATAAAAAACAAAGTCACCAGGTACTAATATAGTTTATCAAAACTCAATGGTCTACGGCACTAAATTACAAATAAAATATTTATTGGCCACACGATACTAAACAATACTATCAAAAAACTATATGCCACATGGCACTAAACTTTATATATAAAAAATAATAATAAAAGGAAACCACAATTAAAGTTTGGATAATCCGCGGTCGAGACCCAAATTCACTATCGACTAGTCGCTATCCAACTTCACACTTGACTCCTTAAAAAATTTTATTTTTTTACGATTTAACTTTTTTTTTACTCTCTCCCAATTATTCTCTCCCATTTCTTTTTTTTTCAATCACCGCTCTCACGCCATTGTAATCATGCACCGACCGACCACTAACACATCGCTAATCTAACACGAAAAGAGATTCAATTCAATACAAACAAGTGGTGTTCATCATAAGATCATAAAACGCACTGCCCTTGCAAATGAATCAAATAATTTATTATCATGAAGGGGTAACAACAAAATTACATTTAACATTCGGCAGCGTTGTTCAAAAACATTCAAGCAACAGACCCGAACGAAAATGCGATGAAGGTTACGCCAACATAGAGGCGGCGCAACATACTATACAATATTAAAAATTAAGAACACTAGAAAGAAATTTAAAAACCAATTAAAATCATTTTGTTTAAGAAATTAAAGAAAAGGATTCACTGATGTGTCGGAGACATTTTGCCGATTGAAATCATAATAAACTGTAACATATTAAACCAACTGTAAAAAATTAATTGGAGGGGCGTATTCAACGAAATATAGATTAAAGAATAAAAAAAATAGAAAAGAGAAGTTTTGACGAGCCACCGTCCTACACTTGTTAGGCAGATTTAAGTTCAGCGTCCGTAACGATTTATAGAAATTAAGCTTAAGAAAATAAACATCGC